>OX438927.1:1887500-2510833 GCA_949316025.1 Lapara coniferarum | reverse complement strand
AACAAAGTCGCTTCCCGCTGTCTGTGCGTAAGTATGGTTAGATCTTTAAAACTACGCAACGGATTTTGATGCGGTTTTTTTTAATAGATAGAGTGATTCAAGAAGAAGTTTTGTATGTATAATTTATCCCGGGGAAATACAACGCGGTACTTTTATGCCGGAAAATCTCCCAATACTCATCTGGTTAACTACTCTTAGCAACGAGTTTATTAGATGTGTAATAACAGGAATTTCTGCATACTTCTTAATATCACAAGGACGAATACCATGAAAATCTGGACTTTTTTATCATTCATGTGTTTAATTATGGTCATAATAGTATCATTCTTAGCCTTATTGAGTTTCATGGTTAGCTCAGGTTTGTTTGTATATGTTATCTCATTTAGAAAAGGTTTATCACAAGAGGTACAAATAATTTTGACATTGCTTCTATATGTATATACATACATGTATATACAGGGTCATTTTTACATTGCGTTACTAAATAAAACCACATATTCGTCTATGCCTCTGCTAACATTGTGCCAAAAATCATCAATGAATAACGAATACTTTCGCCAAAACTTAGTCACTGTCCAGATTTTGAGTAATTGATTCTTCTTGTCACACAAATATACCATTCTGTTATGAACCCATTTAAATGACCTTCGTCTATTTATGTTTATATTACCATTATACTTACATTTATCATATACTGAATTAAATTGACTTAATTTCTAATATAACATTAGGATCATCGTAGGTGAGCGCCAGGGACCAGTCAATGTCGCCCAGTAAAAATTGAACCTTATTGCTGTCTAGTTTAGGTATTGTGTGGTATTTAGTAGTGTGACACATGTTCTCGGTTATTATTAATCCAGTTATGAAGTATTCAGCCAGAACGTTGCTTATCACGGCAGTATTAATATTTAGTTTTTTAACCGACTTTTATTTCCTTGGCTTAGCTGTCAATTGTAACGTTCTTTTTGAAATGTGTTTATAAATAATTATATTTTAACTGTGCCAAAGGTTTGTCATACCTCATTAAATGAATAAAGGTCAATGTGCTTTAATGTTACGTTATCTGGCGCGGAGTATATGTTAAGTCTGCCCACCCACTCTAGTTCAGTGTGGTGTACAAGGGTGACTGTGCCTTGTCGAGGAGTGGATTGCCTTGTTGGCGTAGTTGTATAGCATGTCAGTATCGACCACTGCTTTCAGATCCTGGGTTCGAATCCCGGGTCGGGCAAAGTGATATTGAGTTTTTCTACTGTCAGCCCGGAGTCGGGAATTTGTACGCGAGGTAGCCATAGGCTCGCCTACTATTACACCATAAGATGGAACACACACGGTATTAATGTGAGTGTTCTGGTTGCACCTCTGCAACCCTGCCTATCGCTTTGGGGATAAATAGGGTGATGTATGTTTTTAGAAGAGATGGCTAGTTTCCAACACTCATCAGTGTAATAGTACTTAGATAATATATAATGGCAAGTTTTATTATATTATTTTTCAGATACATAATAAGTGTACTTATATCATTTTGTTTTCCAGGTGCGCTTTACCACTTTCCCAGTGCGCTTACTTTTAGATCGGAAAGTCATCAAAATGACGGGTATATGCAGTGGGCAAAAGTTCTTGGTGGAAATGCGTTGAAAAGGAGAATAATATATTTAAAAAATGTTCGATTACGCTACACACACTTTGAGCCTAAGTATATATTACCCAGTAGACGCCTTACAAAAACGAAGTCCCAACATTGGATTTAGGTAAGCAATTTTTCCATATTATTATGTACTTATGATGGGTAAGGTTAATATTTTGTGATTGATTTGGAAGTTTTAGGTGAAAACAATTATGACGCACACACATACTCACGCCTTTTATCCCCGAAGGCAGAGGCGCAACTAATGTACCCACTTTTTGCTGAGTGTATTCCATCCCATGATATGATAGGGGCGATCCTATCGCCATATCGGGCACAAGTTCCAGACTTCGAGCTGATACTTAATTTAAAACTCAATATCACTTTTCCCGACCTGGAGAGCGAACCCAAGACCATCGCAGCTATGCCGTAATACAATTGCGATTACAATTTTGTACTTGCATGTTTTTTTTAAAAGTGCAATAACTAGTCAAACTATTGACTACTAGCTTTTGCCCGCGGCTCCGCCCGCCTTAAAAAGTTTTTCCGGGATAAAAGTCCCGGTTTATATTTTCCCGGGATAAAAAGTAGCCTATGTGTTAATCCAGGACATGACCTACCCGTGTGCCAAATTTCATCGAAATCCGTTCAGTAGTTTTTGCGTGAAAGAGGAACAAACATCCATACATTCTTACAAACTTTCGCCTTTATAAAATTAGTAGGATAGTAGGATCTCTCTATTAGCCTAGTTAGTCATAATATATTTTATTTCGTATTTTTTTCTAAACGGCAATAAGTTCTACTATAAGACATTTCAAGGTTATCTATTAAATACTGGACACCCTGTACATATACTTTAAAAAATATATGAAAGACCTACGCTGAGTTTCTTGGTGCTTCTTCTCAGGTCAGTGGGCTTTTCCGAAGCACTGGTAGAATCATTTAGTTTATTTAATTTTTATTTTCAAAAAGACGTGTAAATGTGCCCTTAGAGGCCTAATTACTGAATAAATGATTTTAATTTGAATATACGACTTTTTGTACGTGTGTCTATTCTCCATAGACTCACAAATACTTGGTATAGAGTAAGCTTGAACAATAAAACGACATAGGCAATATGCACCCTAAATAAAAATTTAATTGCGTTCCAGAACAATTTGAAAACACTTGCTCGGTGTCTGAGGATGCCTCAAGCTCGATTAACCATCCGGTCGCTAATATTGTAAGTACGTATAATATTTCATTACTTATTATACTTTTTATTCATATAAATGACAAAATGTCCAAGCTGGTTGCCTGTTGGTAAATAACACAACTACACAAACCACCGAAACTTTGAATTACGAATCACTGCGAGGTATTACACTGCTCTCGTCACTCTGAGACATTAATGTTATGTCACATATTATGGGTTACTACGTTATGTCTTAAAATGACTGATATTTACATATATCATATATCGACTGCCTCGGTGGCGTAGTGGTATTGCGTACGCATTACGAGTACGATTTGCGCGCTGAGGTCCTGGGTTCGAATCCCGGGTCGAGCCAAAAAAAATGTGACTGGGTTTTTCCATCTTAAAATTTACTCAGTCGCAGCTTGGAGTCAGGAAGTTGGCGGTGTGATACCCCCGTGCCTCGGAAAGCACGTAAAGCCGTTGGTCCTGCGCCTGATCTCTCTCCGGTCATGTCGGATTGCCGTCTCACCGGACTATGAGAGTGAAGGAATAGTGAGTGCACCTGTGTATTGCGCACACACTTGTGCACTATAATATCTCCTGCGTACCTGGCTGATCTCCGTTGAGATTGGCCGCCGTGACCGAAACTGGCTAGGAGGATTTCATTTACATATAACATATTAATACAGCTGTAATGTCCCACAAAATGGGACACTATAAAAAGCGGTATACGCGAAAAATCCTGTGCCCACAACAGTGGCAGCACTAAGAACAGCGATTTCACAAGAATGGAACAATATCCCGTAAGACCGTTTAATGACCCTAATCAGATATATGCAGAACCGATTAGAATCTGTAATTAATGCACGTGGAAGCAATACACCTTATTAAAAGAAAAGAAACCTGTGCTTCAATTTTTTTTTATTTAAATACCAATTTTTAACAAACCAACCAGAACCAAATTTTGTTACATTTATCGTTTTTGTTAAAAAAAATAATTGGTCCTTTCCATTATACAAACACACACTTAAGGATAATAATATGATACTTCATACTTGTTCATACTATGCTGTTATGAAGTTAACGAACCAAACTATAGGTTTCAATTTAAATTTGTAGAAAAAGTTGGATTCTTGGTTAAAATGTTTATTTCAAAGGCGTCTTCAACATTGATGCAGTTTATGGGTCCGTCAGTGTATATGCATATGTAGGTATATCTTAAAATTCAAATAATTAAAATTCAATAAATCTTGAATTGCTCGAAAAGTATTGAATTCCCGATAGGGCTTTATGAAGCAAAATCGATTGCTTTTGACCGAATCTACATGTTCTTAACGGGAATAAGTCATATTACCAGTCACACTGTATATTGTACGTAAAGTCCAGATAATTTATGTTATTTGTTAGTTTTAACAAATAAAATAAATTATCTGACTGCCTCGGTGGCGTAGTTGTATTATGGTACGACTGCAATGCTTAGGTCTCGGGTTCGATCCCCGGGTCGGGCAAAGTGATATTGAGTTTTTCTATTCAGCATCAGCTCGGAGTCTGGAATTTGTTACCGATATGGCGATAGGCTCGCCCCCTATCACATCATGGGACGGAATAACGGCGAGAAGTGGGTGCACTAGTTGCGCCTCTGCCTACCCCTTCGGGGATAACAGGCGTGAGTGTATATGCATGTATGTTGTTAGTTTTATTTTCTCATAACTATTTTTATTTTTTCAGATGGGGCTGAAATAAATAAAGAACATTCATAATATAGTCTCACGAGCAGACTCAGATGAAACGCAGTTCACAACACTCAGGTTTATTCCAAAAAAATATAAAGAAGTTACGCAGTGAAATCTGTAGGTTACGTAAAAGAGGAAATTCAAACGGCTCTAAGAGAGAAAAAGAAAAGGGTGCGTGTACTTATGTACGCGTGTGAGAAGTTATACTTCTTTGTCATCATTAAATAATTTAATAATAGTATTTAGTATTAATTATGTTATATTAGGGGGTTAAGGGTCGAAAATGGGTGTGGGTGGTCTATTTATATTGGGGGTCAAGGGAGTTGAAATGTGTTTGCGGAGTCAAGAGGGGTCAAATTAGGTTAGGGTCAAGGGGGTTAAAAATGTGTTTGATAGGCAAGGGGGATCAATTTGGGTTGGGGGGTCAATAAGGGTCAAATGTGGTTTGGTGTTTCAGGGGGTGAAAGGGGTGTGGGCTTGTCAGGTGCACAGTACAGTAGACCCGCCACACTAGAAGCCCTACTCTAACCTCTAAGGTAAAGTTCCTTATAGAATAACGTGAGGATATTAAGAACCTCCTTTATTTAAGTCTGTTAATAGTATTAAAACTAAATTACAGTGATGCGCGCGCCCAACCTGTGACTTTTGTGTTACTATTAGTCTAAATGTATTACATGATGCGCGCGCATCTTAAAATTTACTCTCATCATCTTTTCATAACGCTCCTAAAGAAGTATAACTTCTAAAATCACAGATTTTTTGTATAACCTGTGTTTTGTAATCATGAAAATTAACCATCCAAATCATGTTAGGCTTGTAGCAGAATATCTTATTCTAATATAGGTACTTATAGTATAAAGGTCTTAAAAGTATGATTACTGTAGACCCAATAGATTCGTTGCAATAACTTAATTTAGTGATACCTAAAGAGGACTCAACATAACTCCACAAAAAAAAAATTGAAGTGGATGATTTTGATCCGATTCGCTGTTACCATTTTTCAGTTGGTTTGTTTTTTATTTAATACCCTGTAATTCTTTTTTTATATTTATATTGCAAGCGCCTTTTTTGTATAACTTACCTGCGCTTTATCTTTTTGATTTGATTTAATATAATTAATTTCGTATTTATTGTCTGTTGGAATTCGAACTGTATTTAAATTATTTTATCAATGCAATTAGTTAAAAAGGTAATATTATGTATATAATGCCGAAATTGTTAAGCTTTTAATACGATCATTGTTCGAATGCTACTTTTGTTCTGTGAATATTTACTTTAGATTACAAACTACTCTGTTATACACTTTGATTGACGACAAGTAGTAACACATGCCTATTGTGCTTTTTTATGTTTAATCCATAGCTTCATAGACCTGTTTAAAGCAGTTCTTAACATTATGATTTATAATCTTGTCTTATAATTTATTGTTAAATTAATTGTTAGATGCATTAAATATTTTTTACATCAAATTATTATAAATCAGCGCACATTAGTGAATACAATGGGACTGTGAAATCGATCTAAATATATTTTTCATTAAGTCAAAAACTTAACGGTCACGTGGTTTGTTTCATGGATTAATTGGATTTACCTACGCAAAATATCGTTCTTCATATCAATAGGCAATTAGTATAATTTGAATAGGAGGACATAGCATTTTAAAGACTTTTTCAGTCAATAAAGACAAATATAATTTTTATGGCCTTTAAAAATCGTCTATACTTCGTTTATTTTTCAATTTGTAATATTATGCAGGCATGTATTGTAGGTACTCGATTTGTTGTGTTTTTTGTAGTTTCTTATAGAATACTACATCGTGAGGCAATATTTAATAGAAGTTAAGTTCTTTTTTATGCACAAACTACTCACACATCTCTTAAATATTTTTTATATGACTCTGCATTTATTATATTATAACGTCGTATCTAATAACCACTTTCCAAAGAGTTGTTCTTATTTTCTATTAATTTAGTTGAATTACTATGGTTAGTTGTTTTGTTTTTGTGGCTGCCTCGGTGGCGTAGTTGTATTTCGGAACGACTGCAGTGCTGAGGTCACGGGTTCGATTCCCAGGTCTAATAAAGTGGTATTGGGTTTTTGTACTCGGTATCAGTCCGGGAGTCCGGAAATGTGTCCTGTAAATGGCAATAGATCCGCCCCCTATCACATGGGACCTAATATAGATGGCGAAATGTGGATGTGATACACCTCGGCCTACCCCTGAAAAGGGAAAATGCCGTTAACTGTACTATGTAATTTAGTTTTAATATAGGCAACTATTAAACTCTCGACGCATTAATGATGAATATATTTAGTATTTCAGTGACGCTCTAACAAATTCAACCTTATATTTATTACACATTATTACTATTAAAATAATTATGCAGAATTTGAGATGCCGATATTAGATATTTTTGGAATATGCTATTTTTATTGTAAACAACGGTTCATCCATTTGTGATAATCGGCGACAGTGAAACACCCTGATAAATGAAATAATAGTTTCGTTGCAATACAAGTAAATATGAATTTATTATTCTTATTCCCACCATTTGGAGGTATCCTGAATCATAAAAATTTGCTCCTCATCAAAATGTATATTACAATTAGATTTAGTATAACAAAAGTGTTCCAAATCCGTTAGTTTCAGCGAATTTTTTGCAGTGTTTAATAATGTTCATACTTATATCTAATAGATCAAAAGATAGTGCAATTATTTTAACGTTCTCACTTGATAATTAATTGTAGATTAATTATCGAGATCGGTTTGTTTTAAAAAGATGGAATGTGTTAGTTATTATTAATCAGATTTAATTTTAGCTTAAATTTTAATGTAATATTTATGTAAGCAGGTTAATCTGCCAAAAAAAAATAATTAAACACGATTATCCATGAGAGAAATTGCATATTTATATTACTTACTACTTACTACTTTATATAATTATTGCTCGCGGCTCCGCCCGGTTGAATAAGTATTTCCGGGATAAAAAGTACTTCATGTTACTCGCTGATACCTAATGTAATGTAATATAGCTTTATATTGGTGAAAGAACTGTTAAAATCAGTCCAGTAGTTTTTAAGTTTATTCGTTACACACATACAATAATACAAATCTTTCCTCTTGATAATATTAGTAGGTATAAATTATTATAGCTAGTAACAATCTATTCAATGTTATGTTGATACAATATTTATAGCTGCATAATTACATTATGAGACCAAATTGTTAATCTTTAATAGTCAACACGAAAATATTTTAAATTTCAAAATGTAATTTTATAATATTAGATGTAGTTATTGTAATAAGTGTTGTAAAATACTTCTTACTTTAAGTACGTACTTAAATCTTATTGTAATAAATCCATATTCTGATTATTAAGGTTTTACTAATTAGCCACCCTACAATTATTATCAGATATCAATAGTAAGTGATTGGTGATTGTTATGTACTGTTAAATAAGGGTCTAAAACATTACGTTGCAACGACAGATATTGAAATATTTGTGAAACAATGTTCTAGAGAATTAAGCTTACCGTCTTTATATGTACTTTTAAAACCCTTATGTTGCAGTATATTAACAATCACTACAATCTAAAACATTACACAATACATCGCACGCCCAGATCATTACTGAATTATCTCGAAAAATCTGTGAATCGTGTCTTTTGTGTTGTGTAAATCGACAAATTTTGCCGATTTACATAAACACGATTCACAGATTTCTTCGAGATAATTCAGTATTGATCTAGGCGTGCGATATTATAGTGCCACCTGCAGGATTTTTTTAGCGATAAAACGTCACCAGTGGCATCTAGTGTTTCGTATTGTTAACGTGCCGTAATTTGACAATTGACGATTGGCATTAAAAAGGAATGAGTGGGTTCTCTATTTCCGTAGTATTATAATGCTCTTTGATTGGGAGTCTGTAGTTATATTGAAATGAAAATGTAATGAAAATGAAATGAAAATCACAAGACGGGAATTTTGTTTTTACTTAAGTAAGTTTCCTTACGCTTTATGTCGCGAAAGTAAAGTTTATTATTTCCTTGTTTACAAATTTCTTTACATTTCTAATTTTTTTGTAAGAAGTGTAATATTTATAAATGTTATTCCCTCGTAATACCAATTACCTATACGTTTAATAAAGAAGGCATAAAGAGAGAAGATAATTAAATATTCAAATATTATCACAGTAGATATTTATTTCAAAGAGCGCATTATCGCTCGATATGCATGTCAAATGCTGTTGGTCTCGTATAGAATAGCCTGTCATCTCATAGACAATCGATTCACATGATATTGCAGCATGTTAATGCTTCGCTGCAAACTATTATGGGGATTAAACATGACCAATCACAATCAGAATATAAACTACTCTTAATTTGAGAAGATATTATAACTAAACATACTATAAGACTTACATATAAGTTCAAATGATCTGGAAAAGCGACATTTATATCCTTTTTAAAATTTGCAATTAAGCGCTGAGCAAGAGAAAGTTATCGAAAGGTATAATGTCTTCTTCTGAGTCAAACATGACTGACGTACATGAAATTTCGCTTAAATAATGTCGGCAATGCACCATGGTAAATCAGAGAATTGAATTGATTAATGAAACGTGTATTTAAATAGACCTGCCCCTCTAAAACGTTGCACAAGAAAAACGATACGAAGTTTCATTACGTGTTCTATGCTAGACTTGCTGTCCAGCTATTTGCACTGAACATGCCTATGAAGCAAATCGAAAGTAACACCAGCATACGCAACGTCGGCATCATGACGCGAACTGAAATATCTCTCCGACATGTCTATATATCGTCCTCTCCTGCAGACCAAACTGTATAAGACTAACTCTATTCACCACATATGGAATATATTATGTTACTCAAAATCAATTCAAAGTTGTTGTCTCTACTGTCTAAAAAACTTAAAATGCAGAAAAAATATTATTTGCATTTTGGATTTTTTAATATTGATAGTATTAGCCAGTCCATAGTTATGTTCCCATAGAAATATTTCCAAAATTACATCTATAACATTTTCAGGTGTTTGATTACGACTGGGGTCTACAAGATGACTTCATGGGCTCTTGTAACTTGGACCTCACAGCGTTGGAACTGGGCAGGACTCAGGACTTGGTGCTATGCCTACGGGACCCGAACAAGCCAAACCAGGACATGGGGGAAATCGTGCTTAATGTGACACTATGGCCAAAATCGCAAGAGGATAAAGAGCAGGTAAGCAAATTTTCCACGATCGATTTTAAGAAACGAGAGTTTCGAATAGGCAGAGAAAATTAACCAATGGGAATAAATTTGTTTTACATATGTACTTAAAAGTGAATTAAAATAAAAAATAGACCATTTATTAGTCATCTAGGCATGTAAAAGATACTTATGACAAGATAGAGAATATAACAACAACTTACAAAGGTACATAATATAGCAATTAAACAATTTAAAGTAGGTACCGACATTAAAAGAACGAATAACCCGCACGGGCTCATAGGTACAGAGGACACTGATCTTGGGGACGGGAATATGGCTAGGGAAGGAGAAGTGGGGCTGATATAAGAGACAGGGAAAGAATATGTTAACATAACGAGGAAAGGAAATGACAAGGTCCTAGCCTAGCTAACCTAACTAAATGTTTTGATTAGTTAATTCTTATCATGGATCCGAATGTAAGTAAGAGTTGTGATCGTTTAAAGAAATCGGCTATAAGAGACTAAAACCAAGATAGACCATAGGGTCTGTCGTCGGAAGGGAAAATAAAAGGAATTGTTACTTCCGGTTGAATGGCATATAGTACGTTGTTACGTTAAGTTGCGACGTCATTACTGGGGATTATGAGGCACAACTCCTTATGTCTCAGGGTAACGAGCGCAGTAGTATGCCACACAGTACCTACTTTGTAACTCAAGGTGCTGTATGGTGACTAGACTGCCTCGGTGGCGTAGTGGTATTGCGTACACATTACGAGTACGATTTGCGCGCTGAGGTCCTGGGTTCGAATCCCGGGTCGAGCCAAAAAAAATTGTGACTGGGTTTTTCCATCTTAAAATTTACTCAGTCGCAGCTTGGAGTCAGGAAGTTGGCGGTGTGATACCCCCGTGCCTCGGAAAGCACGTAAAGCCGTTGGTCCTGCGCCTGATCTCTCTCCGGTCATGTCGGATTGCCGTCTCACCGGACTATGAGAGTGAAGGAATAGCGAGTGCACCTGTGTATTGCGCACACACTTGTGCACTATAATATCTCCTGCGTACCTGGCTGATCTCCGTTGAGATTGGCCGCCGTGGCCGAAACTGGCTAGGAGGTGTTGCTACTGTTTATGTGCGGTCGTATCGCTTACCATCAGGCGAGCGGCATGCTCGTCTCGTCGTTCGATGCCATAACAAAAACTTTGTTATTAAAAGTTTTGTGCTGTGTTTATAGGCGGTATATTTGTATTGTCATAGTCAAATGTAACAAAAAAGATGGTTCTGAAAATAGCCTAATGAGCGCGTTCTGTTGTCAGCATTTGCAACAATATTTTAAATTATCTCACAATCGCCTTTGAGAGGCATTTGAGGAATCTTTCTACCATTTACAACGAATTCGCCCACAAAGAATGTTGTTCCATTCTACACAAGGTTATCCGTATTTGCAGAAGATAAGTTTTTATTAAAACTCTGGGAACTGTAGATCTAAAACTAAATCAAAGGAGTTTGAATGCAAAGTTTAAGCAATGTCGAGTTTATGCTAACGCTCGAAAAAAACAAGTTTGAATTTTATTGCAGCTGAAAGTTTTAGCAGTGAAGCGGCATTTCGAGGTTATTTTTATCATTGTCTCAATGCTGCAAGCTCAAATGAAAAGACCCTTTAAAATTTTATCCATGGTGCTTTACTGCCATTTACAGTTGTAAAAGTCTCAATAATTAAGATTAAAAATACCTTTTTAGATCATTCATTACATTGTCTCCCGCTTTGCTATGGAGGGAAGGGGAAAATAATATATTTCTAACTCCTCTCTATTCTTCTGTTTGATTGACTTCGTTGCGGGTTAAAACTAATTAGTGCTCCCAGAGACTCGCCGATATTCACCGCTCGGTGTCATAAAATGCGCGCCACTGCAGATCCTGGCTTACAGGATGGACGAATAACGTACAAGTTTAATTAAGTTAAATTATGTTGTTGCAACTAATCACTTTACGTTTAATGCCTAATAATTGTAACATCGTATATTAAATCGGTGTGCATTCAGCAGTCACTCCGGGCGTTTCATTCCTTATATTATTCCTTGTCCGTTACAATATCAGTCTATCATCTATTACTACTATCATTTATCATTTCACCAGTGTAAGAGAAGCATTTACCCGTACACAGGAGTTGCAGTGGCGGGTGTGAGGTCGATAGTCTCGTTATTATTGTCTCAATAATTGACGTTCTAGGAAAACTTGAGGTGCGAGAGACATGAGAAAACAATTTTTTTATATACTGACACGACAAATTGACCCCTGATGGTAAGCGAAGAGGAGACCAGACAGAATGTGACATGAATCTCTCTCGCCAGTCTACACAATTATGCCGGCTTATTTGAACCGGGTATTCGCAGGCTGTGCCCGGAACGCGACACACTTATGACGCCACTATGGCGGGTCTCAGCTTTGTGTACGGTGATCGATATCTGGGGAGATACAAAATGTTATACCCTAAAACAAAACATTGAATTTTGCTGATGATTTTTTCATTAAAATACTATTTACTTGGCGTAATTGTTGTTATAAATAAAGTACTAAAAGACTTTAATTCAAGTAAAATGTAATTTAGATTTTATATAAAGTATATTTGAATAGAGAGAACGTTTCATCAGAGATCAGTCAAAGACAAAAGAGACATAGAGATGGGGCTAGGGAATAGTTATGCGACGGTGACCGGTGAGTTGTCTATGGGGCGCTTGTTTTTGCGTTTATTCCAACAGCAATATAAAGTTACAGTTTACAATTTACTGTATACATCATAATTACATATAAGCAACATTTAAAAGAACTTGTTCATTTCTAATGTCACCACAATCCTGCTACAATTTAATGATTGCGAATAACATGCTGTTTAAACCACTTCTGCTAAGCCGTACTACTTTTCATACTTGTTATTTCATAATACTTAGTTTGCGAACACGCGGTAAGGTAATATGTCATGTTAAAAAGTAGTTGTATCGCGGTACAACTGCAGTTCTGAGTTCTGGGGTTTGATTCCCGGGTCGGGCAAATTGATATTGGGATTTTCTTATGAGTATCAGCCCCGAGTCTGGAAATGTGCCTAGTATATGGTAGTAGACACGCTCCCTATTACATCGGACCTAACAGCTGGCGAAATGTGGATGTGACACAACTCTGCCTACCTCTGGAAAGGGCAAAAGGCGTGATTTATGTATGTAAGAAACGGTTATGCCATTTTACTAAGACATGGAGGAAACAAGAATTAAGTAAAACTAGATTTTGCAAACGATTCCGTCCGCATGGATGACCTTGCCCGGATTAGACGTCCCTCTGTGTACATATTCGAGATAATAAGCCTAGGCTTAACATCTAGATGTTAATCCAGAACATGGTTTATCTGTGTAAGTGCCAGACATAATCAAAATCCGTTCAGCAGTTTCTGCGTTTACTTCGAACGAAACTACAAACGTCTCCACCAACTTTCGCATTTATAGTACCTGGGTGACCGAGGCTTGGTCGGGGACTTTGATATTCTCGCGGTAATTAATACTTTTTTATAAGTATCTCTTGTCTTCCATTTCAATAAAATACTCAATCCTAAAACTAAAGACGTTGATGCAATAACAGCTCCATGCATACGAACGTTTTATTCTTACATCATCATCAGCCACATGATCTTTATTGCTGAATGTAGACCTCCCCTAAAAATTTCCAGACGGCCTGTCAAAAGTGACCTGCATAAAAATTGATTTAATTCGATTTATAAGGAGTTTGTATTTTGTAAAGGACGATAGCCTAGTTGGGAATGGAACGGTCTGCCGAGACAATGTCCGGAGGTTCAAAACCCAAGCACACACCTCTGATTTTTCGAAGTTACGTGTGTATTGTTTATCAATTGAAATCCTACTAGCCAGTTTTGGCCACGGCGGCCAATCTTAACTGAGATCAGCCAAGTACGCAGGAGATATTATAGTGCACAAGTGTATGCGCAATACACAGGTGCACTCACTATTCCTTCACTCTCATAGTCCGGTGAGACGGTAATCCGACATGACCGGAGAGAGATCAGGCGCAGGACCAACGGCTTTACGTGCTTTCCGAGGCACGGGGTATCACACCGCCAACTTCCTGACTCCGAGCTGCGACTGAGTAATTTTTTTAAGATAGAAAAACCCAGTCGCTATGTTTTTTGGCCCGACCCGGGATTTGAACCCAGGACCTCAGCGCGCAAATCGTACTCGTAACTCGTACGCAATACAACTACGCCACCGAGGCAGTCAATCAATTATCTTTCACTCTAACGATGAGGGAAAACATCGTGAGGAAACCTACATACCTGCGAATTTTCTATGAGAATTTCGAAGGTATATGAAATCTGCCAACCCGCACTAGGCCGGCATGGTGGAATAAGGCCTAACCCCTCTCAGTTGTAGAGGAGGCCCGTGCTCATCAGTAGGCAGTATTTTGCAGGGCTGATTGTTTTGCATTGCATTATATTTTATGTGCGATTAGTAAGACCGGTGTGACGTATTTTGTTGGTCATGTTTAGTATCATTACCTTCTTCAAACAAAGTTCAGTAGACAGCTGCCTACCACTAACGAGGTAAAGTTGGGCGTCTTTCCTAACTATAAACTAATTCTGACTAGATTGGATGACTATCCACCACCATGCTTCAAGCTACTTTAGATATATAATTATCTGTTCAGCTTGACTGCCTCGGTAGCGTAGTTGTATTGTGTACTAAGTACGATTACGACTGCCGCGCTGAGGAGGGTTCGAATCCCGGTTCGGCCCAAAACATTGTGACTGGCTTTTTCCATCTTAAAAATTACTCAGTCGCAATAAGTTAGGAAGTTGGCGGTGCGATATCCTCGTGCCTCGGAAAGCACGTAAAGCCGTTAGTTCTGCATTTGAACTCTCTCCGGTCATGTTGATTGCCGTCTCATGAGACTATGATAGTTTTTTTTTTTCGCGAGGAGAAAACGCTTTATCGCTACCACCATTGGGGGGTGAGTGGATCGGTTATGTTGGTTTCACACAGTCTTACAGCCCAATGTCGACACTCGGGAGTATAGCATCATCCGAGCGAGCATTGGACCGAGTCCCTAACACTATGTACACCCTACACTGGCATACCAACCAAAACCCGCGGTGGCCTTCTTCGGCGCATACGAGACGGCCCCGGGGTATCTTGTTGCACTAAGATAGCTGCGCGGAACCGTCCCTGCGCGATGACGTTGCGGCCCTTCTCTATACAAGGGGGCTAAGATGCCCCCACACTCTGAAGGAGGCCTTTGGCGTCGAGGATAACGGGAGACCGACAACCCGCATTGTCGTCCACCTCGGAGTCGCTGAAATTGGACTGAGCAGCCCCCCGTTGCTCGCCCCACGACTCTCTTGAAGCCCCATTTAGTCGCCTCTTACGACAGGCAGAGGATACCGTGGCGGAACTCTCTAAATGCCCCCAAACCACTGAGCACGAGACTATGATAGTGGGGGAATAGCGAGTGCACTTGTGTATTCGGCACACCCTTGTGCAATGTGCACTATAATATCTCCTGAGTACCTGGCTGATCTCCATTGAGATTGATCGCTATAGCCGAATTTTAACTAGGAGGATTTTTTGTTGGTTTTGTATAAAAGTTGATATTCAGAAGAAACAACGAAATATTTACAAATTTTCATCAACCGGTCATGAATAATAGCAGTAGGTATTTGTAAGTATTGCTGCTAAAAACGCTTACCGACAAAGCTATAGAATCCTCCATACTTATTTTATAGGAAACAATAGTCAAAATGGCAGCAGGTTGTGTATTTCATTATTCTATTCTTCGCTATCGCTGATCACAATTTATTATCATTAAGGCACGTAAGGACAGGCTTGCAAATTTGTGATTATAGATGAGGTCTCTATTTGGAGTCCTAATAATGTTCTAAGTCCCTGATCTATCTGCTTCTGAACATGAAGCACCTACGACTAAGTACACGAGGATTTGTCAACTATATAGCCTCCTATTGGACCTACGTTACGGCAACACGGCAAATGATTTTGTGACAAGTTTATCTGCTCTAATCTAAAAAAATAATAAAACAGTAGAACCAGTGTGTCTGTACCATTTATAGAAATATAAAAAAAGAAAGGGATTGACTGTAGAAGAGTAGTGGAACACAAATCAGCAATTTTTATAATTATTTTCTGTCTGTCTGTTTTGGTCTGGACTTTTATCGAGGAAAAACTTTTTCGCGCGCGCAGAGCCGCAAGCAAAAGCTAGTATATTATAATATTACTAGCTTTTGCCCGCGGCTCCGCCCGCTTTAAAAAGTTTTTCCGGGATAAAAGTCCCGCTTTATATTTTCCCGGGATAAAAAGTAGCCTTTGTGTTAATCCAGGACATGATCTACCCGTGTGCCAAATTTCATCGAAATCCGTTCAGTAGTTTTTGCGTGAAAGAGGAACAAACATCCATACATCCAGACATCCATACAGTCTTACAAACTTTCGCCTTTATAATATTAGTAGGATGTCATAATAAAACTAGCCCTAAAGCTATTATATTATGACTACCGTCCCACTGCTGAGCGCATGCCTCCTCTACTGATAGGGTTTAAGCCTTAGTCCACCACGCTGGCCTCGTGTAGGCAGATTCCACATGCCTTAGAAAATAGGAGGACTTCGAAACTGCTAGAAACTTAGTCTCTTCTATAGACTAGCAATGAGCTATAATATATTAATTTTGGAAAAAGTCATCCTGCAAAAAATATTTATTTTGTTAAAAAAATAATATGTCGTATATGCCAGCCTTATTCACACATAGACCGCACTACCATAATAACTGACGATAACTGGTCAAGTTCAAGGTTTCATTAGCTAATGTTCCTATTCAATATTATCTACACTGGAATAATAATTACTTATACACACATACTAATTTTTAAAAAACCTTTTTTATTTAAGTACTTTAACTATCTCGAATTTTACAATTAGCAAACCATTTACTTTTTACTTTAAAAATGTTACCGTTAAATTCCATTTAAAAAAGGAATAGTATCTCAAAACCGTTCTTTAAATCACCAAATAAAATTTACAGTCGACCAATGTACTCGTTGGTAATCTCTGTAAAGGTCAAAGTCGTATAACAGATGTAACATACGTGTTCACAATTAATGTCTTCACGCTTCGAGGACCAGAAATAGTACCGAAGCTTAACGCATAAACCGTAACATCGACTAGTGATGTTTTACAGAACATCGATTATTTGTGAAGTCACATCGATGGATCGGGTCGGGGAAAGTGGTATTGAGTTTTTGTCTCAGCATCAGCCCGGAGTCTGGAATGGTTTTTTTTTATGGCATCGAATGACGAGACGAGCATGCCGTTCAGCTGATGGTAAATGATACAACCACCCATAAATAGTAGAAATACCATCCAGCACCTTAATAGTGCACAGTAAATGATAATAGATCACATGGAATTACAAATATCTGGTGAAAAACAAATGTACCATACCATACCAGCCCTGTATTATACACTGCTCACTGCACGGGCCTCCTCTACTACTGAGAAGGTTCGAGGTTGAGGGAAATACAAATGTGTTACACCTACATTTTTTACTCGAAGTAGGAAAGGTGTAAAGCTATGGTAAGTTTAAATCGATTTTTGATTCAATAATTATTGAAACCTTAGTTCTGGTGTAATTGTTTTCACAGAAAATTGTCATGTATCAAAAGGTTAATTAATATCTGACTTATTTTACTGATAACAACATCATAATTTTACTATATAAATTACCTAGATAACAATGCAAATGTATTTCTGGAAAAACTAAAAATTCAAACCCGCTCAATCATCCGGTTTTAGTGTGTCAATTCCAAGAACATCTTAAAAAATATGCATTAATAAAAAAAAAAGTTTCCGACTCGAAAGATCGATCCTACATCTTACCTCATACCTAGTTTTTTGCTCGCAGTTACTTGCAGAGCATGTTTTAGTCATCATCGAAACGCCAATTGCACCGAACGTGCGTTGTTTTTAAAAATAACTCCATTATTTAACGAACTTAACGTGTGATTAAACGGTTATTTATTGTGTTTAGTGTTGTGTAATGTTTATCAGTGCGTCGTGAAGAATTCTTTGTTTTTAAATAATAGTTTGGCGTGAATGAAAATTAGGTTACCTGTTTGCACGTTTCCTTGGCTTGGATAACTTTTTACCTCGACATCCATTTCATTTTATTGGCAATTCGTTTGATGGCAACTTTTGTTATTGTGTTCTATTTTTCGTCACTTCGAATGTTATTTTACCAAATTCTCATTGAAGTTCAATCCAGTGAGAAAGATATGAAGTAATATTTGTAAGTGAATTTTAACAGGTTCAAAGCCAGAAATATTATGATAGAAACTCTTTCTAAATTACTGGCTTAGGAACACGAAACGCGTTTTTAAATCAAGTAGTTAGATACATAGCTAATAATTATTTGTGATGCACTAGACGCCATGGAGACTATCTACGACCTCTCAGTAGTCTTAAGCTTAAATATCTGCCTCTTTAATGATAGTTCCGACGGAACAATCCTTCCTACAAAAATGCTAAATTTGTTCTAAATATGGTGCTTTAAACGTAACGGATATTATCCTGGAATTCTATGTTTTGAATGATCCAAGAATTCCCTAATTGTGTTCATGTGGAAGAAGTTAAAACGGATTCTGTTATTTACATCGAACTAACAATCAGTTAGATCATCCACGCTATTCGCTCATTATAACTAGGGCTGCCATCACCTAAATTGCCGACGCCGGATAAACACGGCAAAAATCCCGGACATTTGGGTGAAATATGGGTTTTTCCCCGGACATCTGAAAAAAACATTTTGC
The DNA here is from genome assembly GCA_949316025.1 of Lapara coniferarum. Classification (NCBI taxonomy): domain Eukaryota; kingdom Metazoa; phylum Arthropoda; class Insecta; order Lepidoptera; family Sphingidae; genus Lapara; species Lapara coniferarum. The sequence goes on along the minus strand of OX438927.1, from coordinate 2,492,226 downwards.
CGTGCCTTCTTGAATGCGGGTTATTATGAATGAACTTTTAACTAAGATTTATTCCAATTTATCGCTTATCTATAAAGAAATTGGATTTTCTCTGACCTCACAAAAATGTCCAGGTTTAACCTTTTTAAAAACCCCTGCCGGACGGCCTACGGACGCCTTTCAAACTAAGAAAAAAAGCCGGGGAATTCAGGACGGATGTCAGCCCTAATTATAACCAATTAACGTAATATTAATTTGGCATCACACTTGATGAGGCTAAGGTTAACACTTAATTAACTATGACTAGGAACTGATATTAATGCTAATACTATATCTGAACTAGTGGCGTTTGTAGCATTTGCATTTAATTGTAATTTTATTCTAAAGAGTATTTGATGAAGTTTTACCGATATACTTGGAGAAAAGTGTGTTTTCTTAGGTTCGCGAAAAGATCGAACATCAAAAGCTCACACGCTCACCAAGACCGCTGTACCGTCCTCGCCGTCGAGGACCTCGTCGCGTTCCCCGTCACCCTGACCTTTCTTAGCAGTTCCGGCCCGCGTGCCGAAGACTACTAGGTACGATACCACTAAATAGGATTAGGTTAAAAACCATCTTCCCCAAATGCCGATGTCTTATCCTCTCAGTGGCCGCCCTGAGCCGAGGTTCGTGACCCGTTAGTGGGTCGCCCTCAGCGTGGTCGCTTAATTTTAAGGATTGCGAGCGCCTTCTGCACTCACCCAAAAGACCGGTGTTCTTTCATAAGCCGGCCCTCGTCAGGCTAGAAAGAGTAATGTCAGGGACAAAAAAAAGTTTTCTTAGGCGAAAGAATATGAGGGATAGGCGTACGTCCTCGATTCTTAAGGCATATAAGGCATCTTAATAAATATAATTATTTAGCTGCTTATTTAATTATTATTAAGAATAACAGTCTAACACTGCTGGTCAAATCGTGGTCGCTCTACACTTATACTAAGACGTTCGAGACGATACACGTTTTTTGACCCCCGATGCAAAAATGGGTGTTATAAGTAAGGTGTGTATCTGTATGTCTGTCTGTGGCATCGTAGATCCGAAACGAATGAACCGATTTCGATGCGGTTATTTTGTTTGTAAGTAGATGTGATTGAGATCGTTCTCAACTAATTTGGAAAGATCCATTCAGGGGTTTGAATATTATCAGCTCATTTCCTACTTTCATAAGTGCGATTGTTTTTAAATTTGGTGTACTGTTACTTCGTTGATATTTTCAAGATATGGCAACCTTAATTAGTTGTTTGTTTTCTTTTTGTTTCTGTCCTGTGCCCTGTTTATCAAACGATACAAGCCTTCGTATTACAAGCGTTTTCTGTTGGAAATTAGTCCATTTTACAAAAAACTTTAACATACAACTTGTGAGCTTGTAGACTTGATAAACAGGGCAGTGGTGTTACGCACATAAATGTCTTGTAATTTATATTTTAAAATTAGCTACGCTTCAATCAATGTGTAACAAATATGGGTACTTGTTCCAACCCGGTCAACAACGTACCAACTAACTTCATTGTTACATTATAATTAAAAAAATTATCATTGCGTCTCTGGTCTCCTCATGCATCATTTGAAATGGAAAATGTGACGCTTAATTTGCTCGACGATTTTGCAAACAGCGTGACTTTACGAGATGATTTCCATCATCAAGTATTCGTGATTCAGTTTTGCGCACCATTTAAAAATAGAATGTTGCCTATGCAGTAGCTTGTAGGTTAAAGGACACTAACCCCGGATCCAAACGTCATGAAGATGTACATACATACTTACCTACTTATGAAATGGTAGTGAATAGTTTGTACCTATATTATGTTAAAAGAATTTCAAACCAGATATATGGTGGTCCAAGTCGCCGACAGTTCGAAGAAGCGTAAAGTCGACCAATCCTTTTTTTCCTTATATTTGTATTTTTCGCATTCTGTGTTTGCTTGTGGTTGTTAATTTATTCTTAACTAGTGTGTACGTTCTACATTTTTGTGTAAAATTGTTGCAACTGTAAGCAAACCTATATAAATAAATCTTGTTGAAAAAGCGAAAGATCATCTCCGTACAAATTTTGTACCCCAAAGCTTAAAATCACCGTGAATCCATCAAAAACGAGACATCTTGCTTACATGGCGCCGGGTCACCATTTGCAATTGCTTAAATGGTGAGTGGTCACCATTTATAATGTTTGATGGCCAACACCCTTCGAGATAGCTTAAATAGCGAATAATCGCCTAATCTGACAACACTGCCTTATCTCGACAGTTATGAAATGGAAAATATGCAAATAGTTTCTCACTGTATAGGATCCTAAATATGAACATCAAATATTCCTAATTCCATATTCAGTTCATACCACGAATAACATTAATATAGAAACGTTAACAATGTTATCGTATCATGATATAATTAGCATTGAATGGTGAATTCACAATTCTTGTCTATTTGTGCGTTTCCTGTTTGTTTTCATGATCAATCAACGATCATTTTCGTTTTCAAAATTTCTCTAGGTCCGGTATATTACGACATTTTTTTTGGGTGTTTTCTACTAATAAATAAATAATAATTTTACCTTTGATTCCCATATTATCAGGTACGTTTCTCGTCAGTTTAGAGTCTGCTTACGACGCGTCGGTATCACCTTTTGCCATAGAGCTAATAGCTATTGCCGGCGGCTGCGCCCGCGTAAAAAAAAATTTCCGGGATAAAAGCTCCGCTTTATATTTTCCCGGGAAAAATAGCCTATACCCTTTCTTAGGTCTATCTGTGTTAAGACTATCTGTGTAAAAAAAAACATTTAAATCGGTTCAGTAGTTTTATAAGTATTAGTAAGGAAGTAAGGATAGTGTGTACCATTTTGAACATAAAAGCAAGTACTTATATAATTATTTGATGCTTTACACATAAGGACAGACGACTTGATAGAGGTTGAAGGAACACGCTGGATGCAGGCCGCTTTTGACAGGTCCGTCTGGAAATCTTTAGGGGAGGTCTATGTTCAGCAGTAGACATCATGTGGCTTAAGATGATGATCATAAGATATGGGAATGTGATAATTCTTGATCACTTTAATGCATCAACATTTGCAAATTGCATTTGTTTCCATAAGATTCTTAGTTGCAATTTATACGTAAGGTAACCAACAAAGCCTTGAAAGGTCGTTAACTCAATGCTTGCATTGCATATTAGTAGAGAAAACTACGTGTTAGTTGCCATGAAGTAATTTTGTACGAACAAACATACTGAGTTTATTTTTCTGCCTTTTACTGTTGGCCTTGTAGGATTCTTTTTACTCAATCATTTCCATTTTATTTAATATTTCGCATACTCTGGCAATCCTTGGGCTTGATCATTAACTCTTGCATTAAACTCATCGCCCTAGAGTTTTCAAATAATACCCGCTATTTTCCTTAATCCTACTTTATAATATAACCATACATCAACTGTATAATAACTCAAATTTGCGCTATCATTGTTGCTAAAATTTCGAGTTCCAATTCTCAATAACTACAAACCAGTAATTGTTTCCTCGGATGGAAGTACTTGCAAACTGTTGTAGCAAACCATGTTTGTTGAATGACAAATTTTTGTTTGTTGAATTATAATAAAATTAATGGTAAATACATTGCACTCTAGACCTAACCTATCTTAACTGTTATCGTGAAAGCCTTGTAAGGTACTATTAACTTTATCTTTACTAGTAAAACATATCACTTTCTCTCTTGGTAATAACAAATATCAAAATGGATCAAGATTACATTTTTTTTTAACTTCCAAATCTCATCAGTATTACTTTCAAAACAACTTTGCCTAAAATAAAAGTAGGTGGTTAAAGGCACTAAGCATTAAGACTTTAAATTCTGCCACTGCAATCCTTGCATTTTTTATTCAAATTCTCCTTTGACTTTCAACAAAATATTCAATCACTCTCGAGTTCAATGCTCAATGTCGCGATCGTATCACTGTCTTATCATTTTATGTCTTATTCCAGGCTACTTGAAGGTTTAATTTACATTTAAATTTATTTTATGTAGGACCAACACTTTCAATACTCGAGGCGCCGGAACGTAAAAGCGATCCGTGGATTTTATAGTCCCTCCGTCCTGTCAATCGATTTGAGAGTTTCATGTAATGGTGCAAAACGATATCCGTTTTATACGACGGTACTTAAGTGTCAGAATGTATTGTAGCTATTGAGTTTTACTGCTTTCACCAAGTAACGGTTTAATCTTTTTTTTAATTTTCATTATTTATGGTTCGTCTCAAAAGGTTTACGTGCTTTCATACACTCTGTCTTCGGCATGTCGGGGTAAGTCATGCATTTCATTCCTTGTTTTTAACTTCTTAGTTACACCTATGCCTACCCCTTTAGGGATAAAAGACGTGAGCGTGTGTATGTTTTGTTTTCATGATAGAGAGAGCAAATGAGCGTACGTTTCAACTAATGGTAAGTGATCACCGCCGCCCATACACATCTGTAATACCAGGGGACAGAGACATGTGTTGGGTTTTTAAGTGGGAATACGCTTAGGTGTTATTAGTTATTGGGCATTTTTTTATAATATGATATATCTAGAGCATTGGTATGGTATGGTAGTATTTGGATATGACAATGGTTTCGCTGAAAATGAAGCTCAAGTATATAGTAAGAGACCGTGAACACCTAACTTTCCAAAAATGCCGAGACTAATGAAAATTATGTCACTATTAAATATCAACCGCAACTTCAATAATTTTTTATGTAATTAATTCTGGCATTCAAATTTTAAGAACCGAACATTCAAACTGCCTCGGTGGCGTAGTTGTGTTTCGGTAGGACTGCAATGCTGAGGTCTCGGGTTCGATCCCGGGTCGGGCAAAGTGGTATTGGATTTTTCTATTTAGTATGAATACGCACGGTGAAAAGTGGGTGTGTTAGTTGCGCCTCTGCCCATCCCTTCGGGGATAAAAGGCGTGAGTGTAAGTGTGCAAATATTCAAACAGTTGGAAGGTAACTCAAAGTTCGAAATTCGAGATTATTTATTATTCGCACCATGCGAATCAACATGGTGATACGACTAGGTTTTCTTTCAACATAACAGAAAAAGCGTTTAGTTCAAACAAAACTAGCGCTAATGGACCGCACCTTTGCATATTCCAAGGTCTTCGGAAATAGAATAGCGCATGGATTATCTCTAAGTGTCGGTGTCTGACAAACATAGGTACTTACATTTAGAATAGTATGTACTTGAGTGGAAAAACATGCACTCTATAATAGGTTAGTTTCTTATGCTTCATTTAGTATATAATTTTATATGTAACGGAAAATAATACGAAAATAAATTCTTTTGTGCAATCAGCATCAAAATTAGTTAAAAAATAAAACAGTTTTTCATATTTGAAATATTGTTGTAAGCAAAAGTGGGAGTGTGGTGGGCATATCGCGCTATCTCTTTCGCACGCATGCAGCGTTATGGCCAATGACACTCGGTGACGTCACAGTCTGATATTGTACATTTATATTATTTGACAGCTACTCCTTCCGCCAAATTTCCAAGCTTTATAACTTACTATTGCGCCAATTTTGAAAATAATATTTCCATGAGATTTTAGGTAGCATACATTTTTGCTAAATGTATTTAAAAAAAAGTAGTTAACTACCCTATTTTATATAGAGTTATTGTGTGATTTAGTAATGAAATTAAGGTCATTGGATATTTACGTGTTATCAGATTTTAAGCTTTTTTCATAAGTTATCTAAGCTGAACCGATTTTGATAGGACTTTTGCAAAAAGTAGGTAACTGTTTAGAAACTAAGGTACACTTATCGCGGAGGATTTTTACGTAAGGCGAAATTCTGAATCAATTATTGATCAGAAAAGTCGGCATTAATAGCGGTTATATTTATAATGGCATGAAAATTATGGCGTGATGCACATACCAAGATTATCTCTGCACCACCTTAAGGTTGGCTGGTAGAGAATGCTTACGGCATTAAGTCCGCCTGTACTTTAGATGTATAAAGTGCAAATAAATAAATAAATAAAAATTATAATAAACAGTAAATTTTGTTGATACTTTTTACGCACAGGTACATTAACATGCAAAATGTTGTAATAGATAACAGTCGCTACGGAAAACCTTATTAAGGACCATTTGGACGCATTCCAATTTTTTTATGAGCTACGCTCGGATCTCTCGCTCATGGTACTTGATGAAACAATCTTTCTTTAATGGCACACTTTATACTGTTTTCTTAGCAAGGAGCGTGAATTTTTATTCCAAGAATAATCACGGTATGCGGTAATTTTGTACTATTGTCAAAAATACACTAACACTACGTACTGTTACGCATGCGCATACTCACGCCTTTTATCGCCGAAGGGGTAGACAGAGGTGCAAATAGTGCACCCACTTTTTGCCGTGTGTATTCCGTCACATGATGTGATAGGGGGCGAGCATATCAGGCACAAAATCCAGACCCCGGACTGATACAGATTCGAAGAACCTAATATCACTTTGCCCGACCCGGGGATCGAACCCGAAACCCCAGCATTGCAGTCGTACCGTAATACAACTACGCCACCGAGGCAATCTACGTACCACCACGTGCTATTGCAAAATATAATTCATGACTATGGGGATAAATCATCGCATCGGTTAAACAATTATGACACAAACGGGAGGTTTCAGTTTTCACTCAAAGCTTTGATAAAAAAAACAGTAAAATCCTAACGTTAATGGAATTTGACTGTGTTTACATTTATTCTGAAAACCCGTTTTTTGTTATGAATTATGACTGTTGAATGTGCGAAATATTTACAAATCAAAGACATTGGATAATATATTTTGTGCGATAATGAAAATAAACCATTCCTCTACGGCTAACGGACGTTGCATGTCGAATTTACAAACTTTTATTTACAATCTTTCAAATTTGAGAATTGAGAACGATAGATACTACTTGTAATAAAAGACTATCTGAAGTTTGTCATATTCTATGAATTCTGCTTGAGATAACAATATGAATCAAAACTTATGAGACGTTTTGCTCGGGGCAAAAATTCTAATCAATTTGTCTAGCGATTTTTGAAAAAAGTAAAAGTACCTTAGTATTTCTTATCTTCTTTCAAAGAAACATTTACGTTTCATTAGATTTATTCAGTAAGTTCAGATTCTCGAAAGATTCTATCTGGAATTGAAATATTACACAAAATCTGGTATATATTTTAAGGTATTTACTTAACTACATACATATATATACATACATATACACTCACGCCTGTTATCCCCGAAGGGATAGGCAGAGGCGCAACTAGTGCACCCACTTTTCGCCGTTATTCCGTCCCATGATGTGATAGGGGGCGAGCCTATCGCCATATCGGGCACAAATTCCAGACTCCGAGCTGATACTGAATAGAAAAACTCAATATTACTGCGCCTTAGTCTTTAATCTTGCTTCACAAATATCTGTACAGAAACTCAAATTACTAAATTATCGAACCAATTATATAAATATATATAAATTATAAATATGTTTGGATCATATTTTTAGTAACTTGTTTAATTTACCTTTAAAATGTTAACAACATTAACCACTGCGTTCTTTATTAATAGAGCCCGTAAAAATAGGTATGACTATAAATTCCCGAAATACGAATTGTTTTCCTGTTCATGTACTACATTGTATTTTTATAGAAGATTTATGTTGTTACAATGAAAGACATGTGTAATGGACAGTGTTGGCACAATGCACATACGATATATACATTATTATATACATACACATTACACACTGACGACTTTTATTCCCGAAGGGGTCGGCAGAGGCACAACTAGTATACCCACATGTCGCCATGTATATTCCGTCCATGATGTGATAGGGGCGAGCCTATCGCCATATCGGGCACAACTTCCAGACTCTGGGCTGATACATAGTAGAAAAATCCAATATCACTTTGCTCAACCCAGGGATCGAAGACGAGACCTTGACGTTGCAGCCTAATTCAACTACGCCACCAAGGCAGTTTTACATTATTGTGTTGCGATAAATCGATACGATGGAATAATTCATTGGAAACAAATCATCATAAACAGTCGCTTGCTTAAGTGGGGGGCCCGGCCAGGGCCTCGCACTTACAGGTCCTTGGCGCGATGTCTTGTCTGTGTCTCTTGTCTTGTTCTTGTCTTCTTCTCAACTATTTTTTTTTCTTCATTACATTGTATAGGAACGTAAAAGTTCGTGATTTACTTATTGTAAATCCTTATGGTTGCTATTTTGTCATATAACCGTAGTTGTATAAATAATTTCCTGCATATAAGCACGAGATAAACATCCTAGCGGACGTTAATTGACCGTATCTTAAGGTTCATTGGACTGAAAATAGCTTGTACTTTGTACTTGAATTTTATGGCGTCGCAAATAGCTATGTTAATACAATAACACGTTTTATACGACTGCCTCGGTGGCGTAGTTGTATTATGGTACGACTGCAATGCTGAGGTCTCGGGTTCGATTCCCGGGTCGGGCAAAGTGATATTGAGTTTTTCTATTCAGTATCAGCTCGAAGTCTGGAATTTGTGCCCGATATGGCGATAGGCTCGCCCCCGATCACATCATGGGACGGAATAACGGCGAAAAGTGGGTGCACTAGTTGCGCCTCTGCCTACCCCTTCGGGGATAACAGGCGTGAGTGTATATGTGTATATGTATATATGTATGTATTTATACGTGGTAAACGCCACGTGGAGAAAATTACTAGAAAATTACTTATTTTGACAGTTTAATTACGTCGGGCTTGAAATGATACCTGGGACCATAGCCAACATATTTTTCTACATAACGCTTATAGAAGATGATTTTATTTTTTTTGGAAACATTGAAAAAGAAACAGTCGAAAGCAGGATTTGAACCCGCGACCTCCAGCGTACCGTGACGGTGCTCTGCCAACCGAGCTATCTCGACCTTCACTAGGCATCTCCTTTAAAGTGATAAAAATAGGGAACTTAAAATTGAACGGACGAAGGTGAGGTAAATCCTGCTTTCGACTGTTTCTTTTTCAATGTTTCCATTAAAAAATAAAATCATTGTCTAGGCACTACATGGCCCTTAACATGTATAAAAATCATAATACAGCTTATAGAAAACTAAAAACAACTGTATAGGAATGACATATTCTAGAGATAAGATAATAGACTGCCTCGGTGGCGTAGTTGTATTATGGTACGACTGCAATGCTGAGGTCTCGGGTTCGATTCCCAGGTCGGGCAAAGTGATATTGAGTTTTTCTATTCAGTATCAGCTCGGAGTCTGGAATTTGTGCCCGATATGGCGATAGGCTCGCCCCCTATCACATCATGGGACGGAATAACGGCGAAAAGTGGGTGCACTAGTTGCGCCTCTGCCTACCCCTTCGGGGATAACAGGTGTGAGTGTATATGTATGTAAGATCATAGATAAGTCTATCGCATGGATACACCGTTCCTATACATTTTGTCCTCTTTTAGCGTTAATGCTTTTAGAAAGGCGTCTTGGCCATGGCTCCTGGCATCCTCCTCCTCTTACCTATTATGCAGTTAGTGTATTTGTCAGAATATTTTGAGCAAATCAATATCGACTTAGTGATCTATATGTATAAAATTGATATTGTTTTGGCCAAATAACGCAAATATGTGGGACTCATATCCCGGAAAAGCTTTCACACGAGCGAAGCTTCGGGAAAAGTTTCTATTAAATTAAAATAACAGTAATTTATTCTATGACTAGAATTTCTCGCGGCTCCGCCTGCATGAAGAAGTTTTTCCGGGATAAAAATATTTTCCCGGGACAAAAAGTAGCCTATAGCACTCAGGAGTAATGTAGCTTCCTATTGGTGAAAGAATTTTCAAAATAGGTTCAGTAGTTTCTTAGATTAGCGCGTTTTGCCAACCAAACAAATAAAAAAACTCTTCAGATTTATAATATTAGTAGGTATCTATAGATATTTAGGATGTATAATAATTATTACCTTTGCGTAATGAGAGGCAAAGAGTTCGTTGAAAGATTACGACCATGTAGGTACGGGTAATGAGTCACGAATGGCACCGTGTGCGATCACGGATGACCTTAATAACCATTTTAAATGAAATGCATTGCGTGAACATAATTAATTACTTTTTAATATCTGCCTTTTTTCATTTAATATAATAGTTATATATTGTAATACTGCTTAAAAGGATACGTATCCTACTAATATTATAAACGCGAAAGTTTGTAAGAATGTATGGATGTTTGTTACTCTTTCACGCAAAAACTACTGAACGGATTTCGATGAAATTTGGCACACGGGTAGACCATGCTCTGGATTAACACATAGGCTACTTTTTATCCCAGGACAACATAAAGCGGGACTTTTAACCCGGGAAAACTCATTCACGCGGGCGGAGCCGCCGGCAATAGCTAGTAAAAATAACTGAACAGTCGAGAATCTGCTCTTGGCGTTTTATTAAACGCTATAATCCTTAGACGGCAGGGTGATGTTTTCAGGTGTGTATGTATATCACGCTCGCACCTTTTGCATCCTTCAAATACCAATGTTATTGATGTAGGTATAGGTACTTCATTCAATTCCTGGTTGTAATTTTTTCCGTAATTAAACATATTGTATTATATTATCGGGTTTTTTTTTAAATAATTTAGTATGATTTTATATCATCGGGTTTTTTAAATAATTCAGTTTGTGTAGGTACATGTTTTTATCGAAGGCGGAATAAATACAGGAAATAAACGAAATTATTTAAAAATAAACAAAATACCTACAGGCATAAAGGAAAATATTACACTCATATAAAATAATGGCATCGATACCAATATTGAATATATTTTTAGGATCAATCATCAAATCAAAATCGTTATTTTCTCTCAACACAGTGTGTGATTTTAAATTAAACCAGTTGAGTTTCAAAGCCAAGGAAATTAAAATAAAAATTGCACCAACCATTGCCCGAACAGTATTTCAGATTACAGGTCCACTTCACATAGAATCATAAAATTGAGTATACCATACCAGCCCTGTATTATATACTGCCCACTGCTGAGCATGGGCCTCCTCTACAACTGAGAGGGTTTTAGGCCTTGGTCCACCACGATAGCCTAGTGAAGGTTGACAGATTTCACATACCTTCGAAATTCTTATAGAGAACTTCTCAGGTATGCAGGTTTCCTCACTATGCTTTCCTTCACCGTTAAAGTGACCGATATTCACAAAGAACACACACATAACTTTAAAAGAAAAGTCAGAGGTGTGTGCCCTTGGGTTTTGAACCTGCGGACATTCGTCTCGACAGTCCAATCCACTCCCAAGGCTCCTAGGATCCACTCCTAGGCTATCCCCGCTCATGTAATAATTGAAAGTTAAAAAAAATAATTAAATATCCTGTAAGTTAATTAACGAACGAAAAATATTTCCTGTTACCAAAAGTTAATAATTGTAAACATGATCGATTTATCCTTAGTCCATACAGGGTACTTCTGAAAATAATCTAAATACTCTGTTAAATGGTTTCGCTCAATTTTTGTGTTTATCTCCCGGTAATGGAATTTCTGTGAAATGTAATTTAGCTTCTCGTTAGTGTGTGAACCATGTTACCACAATTTATTCAAAAGTGAGTCTGTTCTGTTTTTACCGCGTATCTATTTAATAGTATTTGGCAACATGAACGAGAAACAGTTTACGTTTTGGCGCCAATACAGAAAGACGTCTTTGTAAAGATATCTGCGATAGTGTTGAACAATTTCAGTGTAAACAATAGCATCACCATGTCAGATAAAGAGAACAAAATGGACAAATTGAAGAATCGTTGGATCAAAATACAAGGCAAGATCTCTGATAGAATGGATGGTATTCACGATCAAATGCAGAACAGGATCGAAAAATCGAAGATATCACGTTTTTTAAGCCATCTATCATCAGAAGAAAGAAGTTCCATTGACGATAATTCTATCGAAGATGATGCAAAGCCTGTAAATGAATCTACAGATAACATCCCTGCAGTATTTAGGAATAGAATACCGTCAGTAGTTATAGACGAGCCGATTGACATCCATCAAGATCCTAAAGAACTGTGCAACGATTTCATTCACATTGAACGAGATAATATTTGGTACAAACGCAGAAGTCTGTCGGCAACGGACCTTACCTACGACAATGACACAAGTTGTTACAGCTCTAGTGATTCGTACTTTTCGTGTTTATCTTCCAGTGATGAAAGGTATTTATATTTTTGTTTTGTTTGCAATATCTTTGTTCAGCCTGTTTTGAGATTCTATTCTAACAAATCAAACTACATAGCAATGTACTTGATTGGAGAAATTGTCGATTCCGTACGAGTACCTTTTGTCAGTCGTATTTTTGTGTAATACCTATACATTTTGAACTTACTATTTTAATTTCATTATTTCTCAGTCAACTACCTTTGCAATGTAATTAAGTTCTTTATTCAAATTATTCGGCTTGTTTTAGTGCGGGCACTCTATGATGGCCATTTGGGTATTCATTCATAACCACGTTAAATTAGGTAATTGCTACTTTATTGTAAATAGTGACGTGCACTAAACTTTATGGAACGTATAACTATACGACACCACTCATTTGTTTTCTGAAGTACGAAATTTTAAAGAATTGAACCTAATACGATTGTCATTTATAGTATCGCTGGCCAGCACAACTAGATGCGCCTCGCATTTGATTATATTTTTAAGATAATGAATTAAGATTTCTGCTCACTATTTTAATCTGTCAAAACGGTCATCACAGCATATTACTTACTATAACATCCATATTTACAAAATTTCTTCCAATATTACCAGACCACCAGAAATACGACCGAGAGCTGGTAGTCTTCCGCCTGGTACGCGTCTGGACCTTCCCTCTGCCATCAACACGTGTTCTGACCTCATTGAGAGAATCGGCAATCACTTCCCATCACTGAGAGATAAAAAGGACAGAATTCACAAGGTTACTGTGCTATATTTTTGGTGGTGGATTAACAGCATGTGCTTGCTTTTAATGACGCTGTAATTAGAGTGATGCAATGTGGGCCGAGGAGTTAACTATTATGTGTAATCCCTTATGTTGAAATACAATTTAAGTAGCTTATAACGATCTAATCTGGACGCTATATCCGATAGCCGTTAAAATAAAAATAAAATAAAATCATTTATTCATCACGTAGGCTTATAAAAAAGCGCTTATGACAAGTCACATAGGTATATATACCAACTAAATGATTTAAAGTACCTACATTAAATAACTAACAACCAGCACGGGCTGGTAGGTACAGAGGACACGGACATTGGGGACGAGGATAGGGCTAGGGAAGGAGAAATGAACCTGATATAAAAGAAAAGGAAGGAGTATCTTAATATTACGAGGAAAGGAAACGCCACGGTCCACGCCGGCGAGAATAAAAAGGTCTTAGCCTAGCTAACCTACCAGCCTTTCACTAGCTACCTAAGCGCTACCGGAAGAAGAGAGGCAGAAAGAAACTCCGGGCTTAATTTTTTCCTCATCAATTGTCATGATTTTCTTTCATTTTTTTTTATATATTTTACAGTGTCAGCTTCAGTTCTAAACGATACAACTTTTCTGTACATGCATTTGTCAGGGCCAAGTATTTTAATCGCTATAACCGATGCATATTCATAAACGATGTAGCTATATCCGGTTTTAACTGTAATTAATTGTATAATAAATTTACAATTCTGCACTTTGGGAACTTGAATAGTTTCTGGTAATTCCATAACTGAATGATTCTATAACATGTCGAATTATTAGTATTATATTTTCCTGTCTACCTAGTATGGTCAACAATTCACGATAACGAGTCCGTTAGATAAAATTTCCCAAACTCAGTGGCCTAATTAAGCATGCTTACGAACATGGAATTAACGGTACTATATTAAAATTATTGTACCGTGTGGGAATTTTGCAAAATGGCTGATTATGCAAACCCTTCTATTGTAAATCATTAGATTAGACGCGAAGCAGGTACATTATATTTTTGTTCGTCGTGTTTCAATGTTGTGTTCTTCACGAGAATTTATTGCAGGAACTATGTAAATCTTATGGGAATATAATATTGTGTTGCATATTATGTGAAGTATTTTTCACACGATTTATTGTAATAAATGTGGCGTATAATTTTGATGAATAAACTTTTTTGTCTGACATATCAGTTTGATAACATCGAATGCTTTGAACTAACCGTTCAATATTATGGCCACTCATATGAAAACGATTATCGCAACTTTCTGACACAGTTAAATGGCTAATTCAGTAAGTTTATTAATAAGGAATATAAACTAATAGCGATCCTGAATTACATACAATTATTCGTTGATTGTGGATTGTGTACCTACATTATCTAAAAAATATTGTGCATAACCGACGCAATAAATTATTATTCATAGGTACCTTCTGATCTAAGATATTGTAAAATGATAGAATGCTTTATGCATTCAAACGTACGTATAGCATTACACCTTTTTCCTTTTCAGGGGTAGGCAGGAGTATAACACGCTTATGTTTCGCCAGCCGTTAGGTTTTTTTTTATTGCATGGAATGACGAAACGAGCATGCCGTTCACCTGATGGTAAGCGATACGACCACCCATAAACCGTAATAACACCATCCAACACCTTAAGCTACAAAATACTGCGTGGAATGCCACTGCGCTCGTAGTCCTGAGAGATAAGATGTTAAGTCACATTATGACCAGTTACACTGGCTAGAGTTTCCTTCAAACCGAAACACAACAGTTCATGCACACTGCAGCTTGGCGGTAGAAATAGAAGTTGCGGTGATACCCACTCCGACGGACTCTTACATATGAGAGACCTACCACCAGTAGGTCCCATGTAATAGCCATTGACCGGGCGTATTTTCAGACCCCTGGCTAACACTGAACTCAAAACCCAATATCACTACCCGAACCGGGATTCTAACCTGAGACCTTACAGTGGAAGTCGTACCGCGTACGCCATACAACTGCACCACCGAAATAGTCAATGGATTACGGATTCAATGCTTCAAATATTATTTACTAGCTTTTGCCCGCGGCTCCGCCCGCCTTAAGAAGTTTTTCCGGGATAAAAGTCCCGCTTTATGTTTTCCCGGGATAAAAAGTAGCCTATGTGTTAATCCAGGACATGACCTACCCGTGTGCCAAATTTCATCGAAATCCGTTCAGTAGTTTTTGCGTGAAAGAGGAACAAACATCCATACATCCAAACATCCAAACATCCATACATTCTTACAAACTTTCGCCTTTATAATATTAGTAGGATAGTAGGAAGTAGGATTCAGTTCATTACTCACCTAATCGACTTTTTATAGATTATTTTTCAAGTGCTGCACACATCTTTAAATTGAATTAGAGCGATAAATCATTATTGACTCAAGAGAGGCATAGATTGGTCCTTAATGGTGGATCATCACTCAGGTTTTGAGAGAAATGACTTCTAACTGAAATAGGAATAGCTGTATATTTTTTACAATGGAAAAGGATAAAATTATAGTATATATATAGTATATACTATCTTTTGCTCGCGACTCCGCCCGTGTTAAAAAGTTTTTCCGGGATAAAAGTCCCGCTTTATATTTCCCGGGATAAAAAGTAGCCTATGTGTTAATCCAGGATATGATGTATCTGTATGCCAAATTTCATCGAAATCCGTTCAGTAGTTTTAAACAAACAAATCGGGTGGGCCACCCTTATCACTTAGGTGTATGAAAAATAGATGTTGACCGATTCTCAGACCTTCCCGATATGCACACAACATTTTATGAAAATCGGTCGAGCCATTTCGGAGGAGTTTGGCAACAAACATAGCGACACGAGAATTTTATATATTAGATACATCCCTTCCCAACCAATTTCGGCCACGGTGGCCAATCTCTACAGAGATCAGCGAGGTACGCAGGAGATATTATAGTGCACAAGACAAGTGCGTGCGCAATACACAGGTTCACTCGCTATTCCTTCACTCTCATAGTCCTGTGAGATGATAATCTGACTTGACCGGAAAGACCAATATGTGGAGCCGGTCTAACAATAAGTCAATTGCCAGGATATGTCATTCCCATACATAATGTTACCGTTAACTATTGTAAAAATCTTAGCCTCAGTAGTGTACTTATACAGGATTTATATAACGTGAATGAGCCAGCTAAAACCTACCACTGCCTTAATAAAACTGGCATGAAATAGCTCCCTTGTTATCGTTTTGTTAGGGCAGTGACATCGCTTGAGGTTTCATAAAGCCTTTTTAATCTACGATTTCTATTATTAAAGTATTATTAAAGTTGGCAGTATGGATGTTCCAAGGCCAGCATCAGCACACTTAATTGCCAGATCATAACGTGACATTATGAGATATCATACACACACTCTTTATCCCCAAATGGGAAGGTAAAGGCGCAACTAGTGCACCCATTTTTTGATGTGAATATCCCGTTCCATGATGTGAGAGGGGGCGAACCTATCGCCATATTGGGCGCAAATTCCAGGCTCCGGGCTGATACTGAATAGAAAAACCCAATAGGTATCACTACCCGACCCGGGAATCGAACCCGAGACCACGCCACCAAGGCAGTCAAGAACTGGCAGGCAAGGCATGAGATATCATAATAAATAATAATATTATGTTCTGTTTCTCGTCGGGAGGTAATAAAAAAGGCAGGGTATTTGAACAAAATATGTTTTGTTTAACGTAGCAGACTGGGTACTTAAAATACATAGCGCGTCAATTATTGTTGCTAAATGGATACATGTCTTTACCATTGTGTTTTTTTTATGGCATTGAATGACAAGGCGAGCATGCCGATCGCCTGATGGTAAGCAATACGACCACCGTAGCTACACCATTCAGCACCTTGAGTTACAAAGTACTGTGAGGTATTCCACTGCACTCGTGATCCTGAGACATAAGATGTTAAGGCTCATTATGTCCAGTAGTTACACTTGATACAATGTCCTTCAAACCGAAACAAAACAGTGCATGCACACTGCTATTTGGCGGTAGAAATAGACGTTGCGGTGGTACCCACCCAGACGGACTCTTACATATGAGAGACCTACTACCAGTGTGTGCTGGTAGTATATAGAATATATCTTGTATTCGCCCGGATAGCGACAACCAGTGACAGTGTGCCGCGTTTCAGGATCAGCCCCGCTTACCATCAGGGGCCATGGAGTCACATTTCCTGTAAAAAAATACTATTTATAGTTTTTAAGGTATTCTAAAGGGCCCAACAGAGTTTTATGTAACGCACTCTTAATAAATAATCCAAAATCGTTGACTTGTGGGTATCGGCACAAAAACTATATGACATACTTTTGTAAATTGGGCGGGAACGAACATAAATCAAACAATTTTTACCATATCCCCAATGTTGAAAAGACGCATTTTCTTAGTCGATGCAGCTTGCCCTTTAGCCCATATAGTGCTAAAACTCATCTAGCCAAAATTTTGCATTAGGTCATCGTTTTATTAAGAGTGCGATAACATACACCATCTGTGTTTCTGTGAACCTCTGTCCGATCTACGAAGAGGTTTATATTTTGAACGAAAATAGATAGCCAGTTAAAATTTCCACTAAATATGTGTTCTTAGACTAATATATGTGTTACAGTTTATAGAGTAACTCAATAACAAATTATAGAGACGATTGGAGTACCGAATCAGTTTGCAGATCGAGTTGTCTTTACCCGGGTTTTCCTTAATATTATGCATCGTGTATTTCCAAATTGATATGTACTTGTTTTCAGTATCTTCTAAAGAATACGAGGCTGAGTGACGTCAACAAACGACTCAAGGCACAAATCTGGAGTTCTGTGGTCACCATAGTACTGGTGGAGGCAAAGAATCTCCCACCGATGGACTTGGATACCAGGTCCAGCGACCCTTATTGTAAGTTTAGGTGAGTGGCTTACTGATATTAATAAGTACGATGAAAGGCGGCGTGTAGTACCGCAGGGATGAGATTTGCTCAAGACTGGAATTCCTGACACTTATTTGAGGAGGCCTACGTTCAGAAAAGGACGGCGATAGGCTGATTGATTGATAATAAATAAGTAAATAAATAAAACAAAAGCGGCTTTGATTTCGATAAATTCTTTTTCTAAGGTATTATAGTTTTTACACACATATAAAACATTAACACATGCGTTTTTTCTGTTCGGGCGTATATTCAAAATGTTAGAACGTATTTCAGCTTAAAGAAATCCAATTTGTAATATAGGTACAAATATTTCCATTTCGTAGGCCATCTCCACTATTATTTCTAATCAATTCTGAACTTTATTCCTCGTAACACAAGTAGGTATAGATTTCCTCTGGGATTAATATAACTTCAGTGCTCAATGATAAGGTCCAAGGGGGTAGCTATCAAAATTGATGACAATGCATATTGTTTGATGTAATACCATTACTATGGGACCAGTGATCGCGTGTCAGTCCACAGTTCTTATAAATTAAATAGACTACTGCCGCTTTTTAACAATTTCAAAGCCCTTTAGAATTTTACATCAAGTAGGATACTATGACTCGGAATTGAGATGCACGTCACGTACAGTAATTTGTTCTAGTTTGCAAACAATTCAGAAGCTGTCCAGACAGTACCTCCACAATATTCAAGTAATATCTGAATGATTGAATTATGATTTATGACCCCCGATTTTGAATAATCTCAATAAAATTCTCAACAATATTCGGTACTTATCACAAGTGCAGAAAAAATATTTCCTTTAAATTTCCGATGTCTTTACCGACTTTTCTGGCGTCAGTATTTTTAAATATCTCGACGAGTCTCGGTGGGAATAAATTATTTTTTTGCATAGTTGAAGGAGGTTTATCTTTTACAAAAATACATTCAAATTCAAATTCAAAGTTTATTGCACTCCACAATTATTTATACATGGGTAGTACCTGCTTTTTTTCAATTTTCAAGGACAATCACAAGTTAACCACATATCGCCATCTATGTTAGGAAATAATAGAGAGTGGAATACTTTTAATTTCGTGTTATATTCGCAGGTTAGGTAACGAGAAATATAAAAGTAAAGTTGTGTGGAAATCTCTTCACCCGTCGTGGTTGGAGCAATTTGATTTGCATTTATACGACGATCAGGAGCAGATACTCGAAGTGACCGTTTGGGACAAAGACAAACAGACCAAAGATGACTTTCTAGGAAAGTAAGTATATTTAGAACTGATTATATGAGAATACCCAGGGCTCAGGGCTACCCACGCCTTGCACGAACGGGCTTCCCATACTTTTGTATATACTTGTGTTGGATTATTGAGAGTACCTATGAAATTTTTGCTTTGCCCCCTAACTTTGGTTGATTGATCGAAATTTGTGATTTGACATCCTCCCTCCACTACTCCTAGGTTAAAAGTTGGGTACCTATGTTTATGATTAGATAAGTTATGACATGATAAACTACAAAACAAACAAATTAAAAATGCTTAGGAATGGTTAATTGTGTGAAGTCTCTATTCAGTCAGGTTAGGATTTAGATTTGGAAGGTAGGTCTCACGTTGCCGTTGACGCTGAGGGCGTCCTTTAGTGCGCAGGGGTTTCTTAGCCCCACTTCTGAGACGCGCTGCATTAAATGGCAACGCACAGAAGCGATTGTGGACGACAACTTAGACACTTCCGTCAGAGGAAGCCAGGAAACGTCACTAATGCCCCAAAGAAAATATGATTTAGATGGATAACTTTTACGACTTTTCGGACTATCAAAAGTTTCCTGTCAACTCTTCATTTTAAGGATAATTAACTTGACATTTAAATGGCGTATTCGAACCGGTTGCTAAGCTTAAAGGTCGCGAGGTTGATCGTACCGTCTTCTTCCAAAAATATTTTTTCCTATCCGAGTGCGGTGAAGACGGATGATTTTGTAAAGATATCTAGAGAGCAATAGTTGTATCTTAAAGTGGAAAATGAAAAGTATAAACGCTGAAAAGACAAATAAAGGGAAATTACAACGACGAAGAAGGACGTTTCCTTTTGGAGATGTCAATGTAATAAGGAAACAAAATAGCTCAGTAGCATACGAGTTTTAGTTGTCTCGCAATGATGTCTAAACAGTTACACTGTGGAGTTTTTATGTGGTTATATTTAACGATGGTATATATACACTCATGCCTTTTATCCCCGAAGGGGTAGGTAGAGGCGCAAATAGTGCACCCACTTTTCGTCGATATTACGTCCCATGATGTGATAGAGGGCAAGCCTATCACCATATCGGGCACAAATTCCAGACTCCGGGCTGATAGTGAGTAGAAAAACGCAATATCACTTTGCCCGATCCGGGCATCGTACCTGAGACCTCAGCATTGCATTTTACTACAACTACGCCACCGAGGTAGTCTACCGCTATTATCGTTATCTCAAAGCTCATAAATGGCAGAGTTTCTCCATTAAACTTGGTTTACATTCTACTGATGTCATATCATATTATGAGTCATCCATCAAATTGATTGAACTTTGTTCAATTGTCATTGATTTTCTCTCCACTGGTTACGATAAGCTTAATTGGATTCATAACTTACAATGTTTTTGTAGAACTTCTCATACATACATATACACTCACGCCTGTTATCCCCGAAGGGGTAGGCAGAGGCGTAACTAGTGCACCCACTTTTCGCCATTATTCCGTCCCATGATGTGATGGGGGGCGAGCCTATCACCATATCGGGCACAAATTCCAGACTCCGAGCTGATACTGAATAGAAAAACTCAATATCACTTTGCCCGACCCGGGGATCGAACCCGAGACCTCAGCTTTGCAGTCGTACTGTAATACAACTACGCCACCGAGGCAGTCATAATAAGAATTTCTCATAGTTTATCTATAAAACTACTTCGAGTACATTAAAGAGGCATAGTCGTATATAAGGGGGGGGGGGGGGTAGTCCGTGCCCACAGGATTTAAAAGCATCCTATTACTAGAAATTAAAACGACCAAAATTATTAAAACCATAAGTACACAGAAGTCATTTTTACTGTCTAGGACATTTCACATTGCCCTCCCTGGTAAATTACCTTAGCTACGCCCATGTAAAGTGGTCATTTATATGTGCTAGCCCAATTTTATCGAACCAGGATCATCAGATATTCCTATAAGGGAGGTTTTTGTATGGTTGCTGGTCTGCAAAATCAAACCAGGCTCAAACATCATGGATTTTAAAGGGGCAAATCGTGGACCCATAAAAAAAAATTTTTAGACCCTTCCTTTTTAAGTGTAGGTTTGAAGCAAAACAAAATTACACAAATCTCAAAATCGGAGAACTTTAAAATTATACTATTTATTGCAAAGGTCTAGTTTTTGGGAGTACTATCCAAATATATATAAAGTACCTCGGTTAGAATTTTAGGCCTGTTTTTGGACACGTTCTTTAAAGCAATATTTATAGAATGGTAAATTTCCAGATGTGCAATAGATTTATCGACATTAGAAAGGGAAAAAACTCACAGTATATGGAAAGATCTAGAAGATGGGAATGGTCAAATATTCTTATTGTTGACCATCAGTGGGACTACTCAGTCAGAAACTATAACAGACTTGACAAGTTATAAGGAGAACCCAAGAGATAGAGAGATTATTGAAAGGAGATATGTAAGTATATCAGATTTGATCAAAACATTGAAATTTTTGTAAGTAATGTTGATGAATGCAATGCTTGAGGACTCTTAGTATTTGCAAATGACTAAGGCAGATATGAAATAATAATATATAGATCATAAAATGAACACCTACATATTTTAAATCAACTGAATGAAGCGTAATTTTTGATACAATATTTTAAATTAGGGAAATAAATTGAAAATCAGAACGTTTTAACCAATTTAACTAACAAGGAAAATTTCCAGACGTGGTACAGACTGAACGAGACGTCCAGCGGCGTTGGCTGGTTGTGTGTGAAAGTGTACGGCGCTAAGGGACTCGCGGCTGCCGATTTGGGGGGCAAGTCGGACCCATTCTGCGTACTGGAACTAGGAAACGCGAGGCTACAGACGCACACGGAGTATAAGACCCTAACGCCTAACTGGATGAAGATATTTACGTTGTGAGTACTACTTAGAATACGGAGACAAAATTATTTTTAAGAGGTTTTGTTACGATGTAGAAATTGTGTCAAATGATACCTAAGTGCCCAACGTTGCCTATATGCATTCAAAATACGCCCTATTAATTGAAGAAACTAACTTTATACCTAGTACTGTACCTACCTAAATTTGGTTTGATTTCGTTTAATATCGGATTGACAGCTACGTAAATTAATGGTAATACTTTATTTGCAAATAAGGTAGTATAATAATGATTTTTGATATTTCTAGCACAGTGAAGGACATAAGTTCGACACTAGATATAACGGTATACGACGAAGATCATGACCACAAAGTGGAGTTCTTAGGGAAGTTGGCGGTACCGCTGCTTAGTATAAGGAATGGAGAGAAGCGATGGTACGCGTTGAAAGACAAGAAGATGCGTGCAAGGGCGAAAGGAAACTTTCCACAGATACTGTTGGAGATGACTGTTATTTGGAATCCGGTGAGTTTATAAATTTCAATGAATGATCGTGTATAAGGTGATTCTTATATTGATTGCTATGATACATTATGTTAGTTAAAAGGGTGTTAGAAAGTCAGTGGACTCGAATGTAGCGTAATGAGAAAGAATTGGATATAAAAGTGTTTTCAGTATAACTCAGTTACGAAGATATGGATTTACAGGATATGTGCAAAAACGGGCCTAAAATTCTAACCAAGACTGTTTGTATATATTTGGATAGAACTTCTAAAAACTAACCTTTTACAATAAATCGTTTAATTTCAAAGCCCTCCGATTTTGAGGTATTATATGTAATTTTATTTTGCTTCAAAACTACACTTAATATGAACGTTTTTAGAAAGTTACTTAAAAATGGAGGGGTCTAAAAATATATTTTTTAATGGATCCAAGATCCATATTTTTCCCCTTTAATGTCCCTTAAGTTTGAGCCTGGTTAGGTTTTGAGGCCCAGCACCCATAAAAAAAGCGGACATCTCCTTTGATAAAAACACCGTGATAAAGATACAAGTATTAAGTATTTTGTGGTATATTCTACAGTTAAAAGGGGCGATCCGGGTTGTAAACCCAAAAGAACCTAAATATATGCACCAAGAAGCTAAGTTTAAGAGACAACTATTTATAAGGAATGTGATGAGACTAAAAGCAATAATAATGTGGTTTATAGAAGTTGGAAAAATATTGCAGTAAGTATTCATAAGCTAGTAAGGTCTGTAATATCAGGTATATCATATACAACCATAGAAGCTATTTAGGTGATTTTCCGGTATTCTTAGACATCCGATAGGCCGGCATAATTTTAGCAATTTGTGCCCGCCGAAGGTCCTAAACCCTGCCGTGGCTTATATTATGGTGCGTTTATAGCGAGTTTTTTTTGGGTCGTGACCTCACCTCGTAAAAATAATATCATGTGAGGCATGCTCGACCTATTAAAATCGTGTTATATTTCACATTAAATAGTGTATTATACAAACCGATGTCGTTTCAGAGACTGTTTCGAGTGGGAGTCCCGAATACGATCATTTATTGGTCTGCTAGCGTGGCTCGCGTTCTGCTATTATTACCAAATGTGGATGCTACCTTTCCTACTTCTAGTATTATTTACAAGAAACTGGCTCGTTTACAGACTCACAGGTATTTTTTTTTAGTTATTTTATTAATGCTTCGTCCTTATAATTTGTTTTGTTTCCGTAAGCTTGTCTTTTAGTTTTGTTTCTTTTATTTTTATAGTTCGGTTGAAACGTTCTTTAAGATTATTTCGAAGCAATCCCAAGGCGTATCTGTCTCACTTGTTTTCTCGTAAGTTTCGTAAATGTTGTGATCGCATGTTATTTGTACTTTTAGTTGGTTAAGGATGAACACTGGGATTTTTGTTTTTAGTAATTTATGCATCGACTGCATTAATGGCGTAGTTGTGTTACGGTATGACTGCAATGCTGAAGGCTCGGGTTCGATCCCTGGGTCGGGTAGTGATGTTGGGCTTTTCTATTTAGTATCAGCCCGGAGACTAGAATTTGTGCTCGGTATAGCGATAAGGTTGCCCCCATCACATCATGGAAGGGAATAGCTACGAGAAGTGGGTGCACTAGTTGCACCTCTGGCTACCCCTTCGGGGATAAAAGGTGTGAGTGTGTGTGTAGTAATTTATACAAGAAATATGTAAAATGATTACTGATTTGTGATGAATGTTGTCTTGGTCAGTCTAAGCGGCATAACTAAGCTGCTTTCATTTATTCGGAAAAATCGTGACACCTCGAAAACATATCAATGCATGGATTTTCAGATGTATAGCTTTTAAGAAGTCTATACAAAGAATTAAACTATAGGTAACCGATAACCTTCTTAGTTTTTTCTTTGATATGGAGGCAGTCGTGTAGCGTGGGTTTATTGCGCCTGAGGCGGCCCCAAAATTTGCTGCCCCAAGGCACCAAAAATAAGCTCAATTCAATAAATAAGAATCCGGGGCGGATCCCCGCCACACCACACTAAGCCACTGTAAGGTGTGTAACATAATTTCCTATATTCAAAGAGTATAATTATTCGAATGTGTGAACAGGAAAATCTGATTAGTTAACTTTTGAAATAGCCGTGGAAACTAAATTTTGAATAAACAAAGAGTTTAAGAAAATAAGAATATAGATGTTAAACGACAATTTAGCGTTATTAATGAATATAATATGATGGTATTGTCACAGGAGGAAATCCTTTGCTAGTACCAGTAGACGACGAAGATCTTTTAGCCGAAGAAGATGATGAAGATGAGGCAGACAAGGTAGTAACGAAATTATATGTACAAAGTACTACCATTAAGTTAAGCTTGTAAATGTTTAAATTGATCGTCAATTATGTACATATTACTTGTACTTTTGCTATTAAAAGTAACATATAGTTGACATTATAAAAGAATAAGGGGTATGAGAATAAGTCAATGTTATTCAAAACGGCAATGTACGATATGTTAGTCGTGATACAAATGTTATTAATGTAGAAGCTCTTCCTTGAACTATGGATCTATAAGACAAAATCGATAAACCATGATTGTTG
This sequence comes from Lapara coniferarum, assembly GCA_949316025.1. Lineage (NCBI taxonomy): Eukaryota > Metazoa > Arthropoda > Insecta > Lepidoptera > Sphingidae > Lapara > Lapara coniferarum. The sequence goes on along the minus strand of OX438927.1, from coordinate 2,467,089 downwards.
AAAACTCTTTGGAGAGTAGTTTATTATGCGAATGGACTATGTAGATAATAATATTAAACTATAAATTTTATCTCAGGAGGAAAAGAAATCGTTGAAGGAGAGACTACAAGCGATACAAGAAGTTACACAGACTGTGCAGAATGCGATAGGCTACGTCGCATCACTAGGAGAGGCTGTTAAAAAGTATGCAATATAACACAGACTAGTGGACTCAGGCCAAAGTGTAATATCCAGGGAAAGTCATAATAACCGTTCCACTAACTCCCTGGTGGTGATAGCGATAACGCTTTTTTCACACGAAAAAAAGGGATACCTAGTCATAGTTAAATAAAGAATGTTAAATTTGCATTTGTCCAAAATTCTATTGGAGTAAACAATTAAACTTTATTGTACAAATGATGTAGAGTACTAAAGATATTATTATATTTCAGCCTAATGAATTTCACTGTGCCATATCTGAGCTATTTAGCAATTATAATGCTGGTGGGAGCAATGTTGGTGCTGTACATGATTCCATTGAGATATTTACTCATGGCTTGGGGTGAGTTCATTGACAGTATTTTTATTTATAAAGTACATTTGTTTTAGATTGTCGATAAAATTATTATAAATAGGTAGTATACTATGTTCTTTTATCCATTTAGAATCCAAAAAAATTTATATTAGCATATATAAAATGTTACATGATTATTTTTATTTTGAAGCCCTCAAATGGCTCGAGAACATTGGGTAGAACTGAAATATTTTCAAGATTGAGTTTTTGAAATACCGTATTTGTGTCATGAATGAGTAAAAAATCACTACTGTAGGCTTTATAGTTAACTGCATCTATAGAAAGTGCTAAAGCCATCTTCCCCAAAAAATTAGAAGTAGTCGAACCAGGCGATATCGATATTAGTATTAAATCTATTATCATTAAGATTCTCAATCGATCCCATGTTGTTCTTACATCCTGTATACAATACATACATTTTTCCAGGTATAAACAAGTTCACGAGAAAAATCCTTCGACCTCACACGATACCGAACAATGAAGTCTTAGATTTACTATCGAGGGTCCCTGATGACGAAACACTTGTAAGTAAAGTTTTATTTTAAGTTATACCGCGTCATAGGACCGAAAGATTTGGGGTTCGATTCCCAGGGGCTGAAGTCAAGATACCTTTCTAGTTTCTACAGTTGACGCTATTAGAAAAGAGACAATATAGAAATGTCATATCTTATCGATAATTTTATAGCTAGGATAATGTTATTTTCATACACGTTAGATAATCATTTCAGAAAGGCATCTCGGCTACAATTTGTCGTGGACCTAAAAAAACTTAAGAGATTGAAAAACGCAAGTGTTTTCCGAGATCAGAATATGTTCACATCAGTCGTTCTAGAGCAGGGTTTCTAAAACTATGGGTCGCGAGGTAATATCCACCCAGGATCCCAAAAACAGAATAATACCGACTGAGCCTACAGCCGGACGGCCAATGGACGAGAAAAGTAACTAAAATTCTCGAAAAGAGTTTTAAAAATTACTCCCTGACAGACAAAGTGGATCCAGAATTGGGAAGTTTTTGTTAGGTTTGTCGCGGCCCAGTCAACCGCTGAACTAAAGGATAGATATTTATTGGCAATGGGCAGATAGGTAAGCTAGTTGCCGTTTACTTCGGATATAAAAGCGTAAGATAATGACGTATGCGTAAGTTGAATCGATTATTGTAAGAAATAAATTCAACTTGTAAGCACACAGAATCACACCTTTTCCCATTTATGAGATAAGCGTATCCCACCCAGCTTTCCATAGTTATATTACTGCCGTGCTAAGCTCAAAAGTGGTATGTCAAGGAACGCTAGTTTCGAGAAAATTAAAGTTATTTAAATATTATAGTTTTCTTTTCACTCTTTGTCTTTCTTACAGTTTTTTACATGTTTTAAAAAATGAACCGCTATTTGGTTATTTACATTGTTCATTGTATGTGCTTTTTAAGCTATCTCATGCCATCAAAATCAAGTTTACGATATTTTTTGAGATACGGCTTTTGAGCTTAGCACGGCAGATTAGGCCCCAGCCCCCAAGTAATAGGCGGCGAAAATAAACCACTATTACTATGAAAATACAAAAGATACATTAATATTGTAGCGCAGCAAGAGAAGCGTTGCCGCGGTCCGCGTACCGGAGCGGATGCGGACGAATACATCTACACTTTGATATTAGATTTCTAACAGTTATCAATTTATTATCTTATTAATAGTATGGGTAAATGCAAAATGATAGTAATATGATTTGAATGTTATTCAGAAGTGAACAAAGGAACCGCTGAATGCATTTGGATGAAAGGCGAATCTAAGGCTTGGTCTACCAAATGCAACATATTATAGGCATATTATCATAGCATTATTTCAATTTATTGTACCTACGTAGGTATAATGCTTGGGTACATACATAATCATTTGGAAAAATATGATGAATTAATTTGACTATTTATTAAGCGCCTTTACGTTCATAATTATCATGACGTTGGTTTCATCGGCAAGGATTACTCCCAGGAATGCCTCGGTGGCGTAGTTATATTACAGTACGACTGCAAAGCTGAGGTCTCGGGTTCGATCCCCGGGTCGGGCAAAGTGATATTGAGTTTTTCTATTCAGTATCAGCTCTGAGTCTGGAATTTGTGCCCGATATGTCGATAGGCTCGCCCCCTATCACATCATGGGACGGAATAATGGCGAAAAGTGGGTGCACTAGTTGCGCCTCTGCCTACCCCTTCGGGGATAACAGGCGTGAGTGTATATGTATATGTATGTATTAATTTGACTACTAGCTGATTATGTATCGTGTCCTTTTATTGATTATTATGTGAAGGTTTATTGTCTTGTTTTGTTAGATGTACCTACAAACCGAAGCTATTTTTTTCAGTTGGACTGCAGAGAGCTAAAACCTCACCCGCCAGCAGAACGAAGGGACGCGCGCAAGAAACACAAAGCTGCGTAACACATCTCAACTAGGATCCGACAGCGGATCAAACAGTGTATGAGACATGATAGTTTTAGGACCTAGGACATTTTTTGGTATCAAAATTGATGAAACACTATTTTTTTTTGTTTATTACTTGGTTCAAAACTAAACCCCTTTATACGCATTACAATAAAAAAGTGTAATTGGCAAAATTAAAAAATGTAGGTAGATGCATCGTGCCGAAAAAACCAACAATTTTTTTTTACTATCTCGAATTATCTATTGTTTCAGCAGCAAAACATAAACAAATGTAATAAAACATACATAAAACTATTTCAGTAAGATGCATCTTGAATAGTATTTAGTCATATGTTTGTAAATCATTGTTGTAAACCTTTTTGACGTTAACGACATAAAACTGTGATTTTTTACGGAGAAGAATGTTGTAAATCGTCTAATATAAGTTGCCAGTTTTGATTCGATTCGATAAAAAGTTTAGGAGGAAGCGCTGAGCGGTACCTACCTATTATGTAGGCTCCTTAGGTGGGTAAGTATATATAAAAGTTTGTTTCGAAATACTTACCTCAAGACAAATCTCAGCATACCGCCTTTTAGAACAAAGTACCTATCTTTTGGAACATAAAATAAAATAATTGTCATAACGGAATAACGGTAAAATAATATTTACTGGGTTCATGGTTGCGGTTATGCTGTGACAAACATTCAAGATGGCCGATGGCGCGCGTCCCGCTTAGTGTTGAGTAGGACATACAAGAGGCGATACATTTGTCCCATACATGATGTCAAATTGAAAGAGCGGCTCAACATTTTATGTTGTACTACTTCAAATTTCATGTTGCGGTGGTCGCGAAGTAGCGTTACTCACTATCTGTCTCAGTAAAACTATAGGATTGTAGTCCATGGATACAAGTCCTTCAGACGCATACTTTGTTTTTTTTTATCCTTAGTAGTTCGTAGTAGTAAAGCAGTGGCAACCTTACCAAGACTTTATCGAGGAGTTTTGGCGGAAACAAAAAAACACTTTATTAGCGCAGTTATTTACATTCACTTCATTTGAGCCCTTTAATAGAACTATATTGGATATTATACCACCATAATTATACAATATAACACTAAGTATCACCAAAATAACGAATAAAAACAAGAGCACCTCATGACACTTCCAAGTTCCCGCCAAAACTTCAAGTCCCCACTTTGACATTTTTAATGTTACCAGCTGCCAACTTATATTCGACAAGATAATATTTATTTTTGTGTGTTTGATAGTAAAATGACACCAAATACATAGTCTTAGGTAAGAAAACGGTTAATACTTATTATTGACCATAAATATTTAAGTTAATTATTAATTCTTCCATTATTTTCCTATGTTAGCTTAGAGCGTGCTAGATGAGTCCAAAGGATTATCCATAAGGCATAATACTTGATGACAATTAATTTTATACACACACACACGCCTTTTATCCCTGAAGGGGTAACAGAGGCGCAACTTAGTGCGCCCACTATTCGACGTGCGTACTCCGTCCCATGATGTGATAGGGGGCGAGCCTATCTCCATATAGGACACAAATTGTATAATCCGGGAATTCTAGAAAAATCCAATATCACTATGCCTGACCCGGGGAACGAACTCGAGACCTCGGGATTGCAGTCGTACCGTAATACAATTACGCCACTGAGGCAGTCGGTGGCGTAATTGTAAATAATATATAAATACTAAATATATATAAATACTAAATATACATAGTACCTAATTGCTAAATGAAGTCCACCCAATTAGAGCTTGTAACTATACGCCCGCCAAGTGCATTTATGAACAAATCTCTTAACGAGTATATAAGCTGTAAATTCCTTTGCACTATGTCGGGGCCGTATTTATCTTGGTATTCGTATTCCAGGGGTGAAATTATATGAATTCCTTCCCAAAACAATATTTTTGCGATTATAATATTATAGCCGATGAATACATATAAAGTTGTATACTTTATGCAGTATGTGTTGTAAAATTAATTGTCATAATATATAGGTAAATTTACTATGACATCTTTAAAATTTTGAAATGTTTATTCTAGTAGATAGATCCTAGCCCAATGTGCGACACAATTTTAAAATGTACGATTTATGAACACATATATGAGATCTACATAGAATCGATGCATATATGCATGTTGTATAAAATCCAATAGATTTATAATAAATAAAACAGTAGATAGGATTTTACAATACGCCATTTTTGTATATGAACAAAGTTAAGTTTTTGTTATGTTTGAGTCGGTATAGATATTTGAGTGTTAGCAAATGTTATAACAGCCGAATCATTCCACGTAACAATATAATCAAAAGTATTTAAAGAAGTGATGTAGCGAATTTACAATATGAACACCAATGCTGTTGTATTTTAAGGCGTTTTTCAACTACCGAGCAGCCACGTTGACTATTATAACCTCTAATAATTCTATACAGTCTATGAGAATTGCATTTTTTTTAGCAAAATACGTATTTTTACTTGTCTACCTTCGCAACTATCCATTTTATTTACAGGGATTATGTGTTTTATAATACAACTCACAAGCTACATAATCGTTACATCACTTTACATGCATTATCTTTAAGACTGAGAGACCAATCTCACAGATTAATCGAAATTAGATAGATGATAAAAGTTTATACCTTCGAACTATGTTAATTATCTACTAAGATCTGTTTCACTATCCTCTCCAGTGACGTATTTGGCACAGAGTAATTGGGGGCGGTGTTGTAAACATTACGTTACTCTGTCTTATTATAAAGGAAAGTAACGAAGCATTAGAATGCTGTGTTCAAATAAGCCCTTAAATTATGTTTTAATCTTTTAGTAGCTATGTTGAAAGTACTCGTATTTATGGAGTTATATGCGGCCTACGTCACTGAATCTCTCATTCCACTTTGTAAAGTTAAATATAAGAATAGTGTTTATATCAAAATTTCCTAACACGTTGAACGTTGATGCTATTATCATGACAAAATAGCAGCGGTCTAATTTCGCCGTGCTCTGTTAGTTACTTTAACAGCCTGTTAACTCTCTTAACGGTCTGTTAAGGTTTTTCAGTGTCCCACTATGCCTTAACAGGTGGTTATCTTCCTTAACTTGGCAATATTTCATAGGACGCCTGATAATTTAACATTCGTATTAATTTTAATGCCCGATTAAATAACGTTTGTTAAATAAGAAATTGGTGAAATTGGACCGTAACATAACGTAAAAAAACAATTTATTACATATGATATATCTTCTTTATTAAATTTCTTTCCAAAAATAATCTTATGTCTAAAAATATTTAAAGTTCAAATATACAAAATTCAAGATAGGTACCATAATTTCAACTTTAAAAATCTAAATTATTCTTTTCATAAAATTTTCTTAATGTTATATGTATTTGTTATCTCACAGAACATTTTTGTATATTTTATACCACAAAAGAACTTTTATAATAAATTTCTTCGAATCTAAGATTTAAAATCTATTAGAGAACATAAATGTTTTGTCTCAAAAGCATGTTATTTTTATTCTCACTTATAGATTCTTGACACAGTCTATATACCTATCACTATATTCAAAGATCTATAGTCTTGTTGAATTTTTATAAATATCTAGTCATTCGCTCTTTATAAAAAATCATGTTCCTCTTATATATTATGTGAGATCCCCGTCCCAAATTAACATTTTTCTTCGTGCATTTTTTATTATAATATCAACCAATAAGCCATACACGTAGAAGAAATATTTTCGCCAACTTGAAAAGTGGCCAATTTGGGACTATGTTTATTATTTAAATTATGTTTTATATTACTTAAATCGTAACATAATCATGCTAAGGACTTGTATTTTTTTAACGGATCTTCGGCCGCAGCCATGGCCCCATTCTACAATCGTTTACGCTAATAGAAAAAAGTATCGGAATAACAAGAAAGCCGTCTTGGCTGCGACCCCTGGATTCCTGACCTGCATTGTTTGGTACCCGTCTTTTACTGCACAGCAATCACTATTTTATCTACATTAAATCACGAATGCACAAAATAATTAGGTTTAATGTATTGTAATGGGTGCTAAAAAAAAATAATCTCACCTAATGTAATATTTTGCATTGTAATAAAGTATAAGTTGCAAGAAAAAGCTCGTGTCAATGCTTAGTTATTAACATGCTAAGTTACATAAATTAGAATTTTTCATATTTCCAGTCCATTTTAAGACAAAAAGTATTATGTTTCTAAGCACAAAGACGATGTTAATGCTTAATATATTTTAAAAGATTAAATAATTATCCAAATCAATATTTTAGTTTTATTTGTAACTACCTACCCTCTATACCTTTGACATAATGTCTTGCAACCCAGTTTTCAAACCACAAACCAATGAAATCTATCAGTTTTAGGTTTATTAAATTGAAAGCTTACTTGTTACTGCCACTAAAGATAGGTAAGTATGAAGATTAAATAACGACTGCCTTAGTGGCGTAGTTATATTACGGTACAACTGCAATACGGAAGTCTAGGGTTCGATCCCCGGGTAGGGCAAAGTGACATTGAGTTTTTATATTCAGTATTAGCCCGGAGTTTTGAATTTGTGCCCGTTATGGTGATTGGCTCGCGCGCTATCACATCATGGGACGGGAATAACGGCGAAAAGTGGTTGCACTTGTTGCGGTTCTACCTACCCCCTCGGGGATAAAAGGCGTGTGTGTGTGATCAAAATCGGTATTTTAGTTTAATTCGTAATTACCTACCATTACGACTTTTGACTTAATGTCTTGCAACCCAGTGTCCAAACCATACTTGTAATGGGGATTTTGGCGGGTACTTGGAAGTATCATGAGGTTTTTTTTTGTATGGCCATCTTCGGCGCATTAGGGACGGCTGCGGGCTTCCTCCGACTCACGTCTAAGTTGTCGTCCGCAACCGCCCCTGCGCAAGTATCATGAGGTGCACTTGTTTTAATTCATTATTTTGGCGATACTTAGTGTGATATATTGCATAATTATTGTGGTATGTTTGTGGTTTCTTCTATTAAAAGGCTCAAATGAAGTGAATTGAAATAACTGTGCTAATCAAGTGTTTTTTTTTGCGGCCAATACTTCTCGACAAAGTCTAGGTAAGGCAGCCACTACTTTACATCGACATAGTAGTTAGTACTGAGAAAGAAACAATACAACTGCAACTTATTTTAAATAATGTCTACCAAAAACTTTGACACTGGCAGATGCGCAAACCGCGTCTTGCCAAAGTGTTACAGTTAAAGTTAACTTTAGCAGAGACAATAATAACGACTACTGAAATTGACAGTTCCTCTGTTGCACCATTGCCGTAATTGTTGAAGGCCTTGGTTGAAGCTAAAGGTAAACAAGTGACCAGTGAAATGATGCTACATTAACTCAAAAACTTACTCGAGTAATATTTTAACAATGTCAATGATTTAATATAATTATCAAAACTATCTTTTAATAACATTTAATAGATTTTGTGTGTACATTTTGCCAATTTCAAGTTAGGGAAAAGCCTCGTCTTACGTGATATTTCTGATTTTCTTAAATGCTGTTTGAGTATGTCGTAGTAAAGCAGTGGCTACCTTACCAAGATTCTATCGAGGAGTTTTGGCGACAACTAAAAAAACACTTGATTAGCACAGTTATTTCAATTCACTTCATTTGAGCCCTTTAATATAATTATATTGGGTATTATACCACCATAATTATGCAATATGACACTAAGTATCACCAAAATAATGAGTTAAAACAAGAGCACCTCATGACACTTCCAAGTTCCCGCCAAAACACCCTATTAAGCCCTCGCGTGCCGGGAGCGTGGATCCACGCTCAAAAAAAGTGTTCAAACTCTGCCGGGAGCGTGGATCCACGCTCGGGCCGATTTCTGCAAAATGTATGAAAACTGAACATCTACAGGTGGTTTCTTTTTAGCTTATTTTTTGTTTCCATTGGATGCAAATCTTAATCATATATGAGAATTGAGAAAAGTGGCCGCCATTTTGAACTTCTTTGTTTTGAGGCCGATTGACCTCAAAATCGATACCTGGACATGGCTTTAAGTACAAAAGACGGCTCCAATGTTAGAATTGAAAAAAGTGGCCGCCATTTTAAATTTCTTTGTTTTAAGGCCAATCGACCTCAAAATCGATATCTGGGCAAGCCTTTAGGTACAGAAGACGGATCCAATGTTAGAATTGAAAAAAGTGGCCGCCATTTTGAATTTCTTTGTTTTAAGGCCAATCGACCTCAAAATCGATATCTGGGCAAGCCTTTAGGTACAGAAGACGGATCCAATGTTAGAATTGAAAAAAGTGGCCGCCATTTTGAATTTCTTTGTTTTAAGGCCAATCGACCTCAAAATCGATATCTGGGCAAGCCTTTAGGTACAGAAGACGGATCCAATGTTAGAATTGAAAAAAGTGGCCGCCATTTTGAATTTCTTTGTTTTAAGGCCAATCGACCTCAAAATCGATATCTGGGCAAGCCTTTAGGTACAGAAGACGGATCCAATGTTAGAATTGAAAAAAGTGGCCGCCATTTTGAATTTCTTTGTTTTAAGGCCAATCAACCTCAAAATCGATATCTGGGCAAGCCATTAAGTACAGAAGATGGTTCCAATGTTAGAATTGAAAAAAGTGGCCGCCATTTTGAATTTCTTTGTTTTAAGGCCAATCGACCTCAAAATCGATATCTGGGCAAGCCTTTAGGTACAGAAGACGGATCCAATGTTAGAATTGAAAAAAGTGGCCGCCATTTTGAATTTCTTTGTTTTAAGGCCAATCGACCTCAAAATCGATATCTGGGCAAGCCTTTAGGTACAGAAGACGGATCCAATGTTAGAATTGAAAAAAGTGGCCGCCATTTTGAATTTCTTTGTTTTAAGGCCAATCAACCTCAAAATCGATATCTGGGCAAGCCATTAAGTACAGAAGATGGTTCCAATGTTAGAATTGAAAAAAGTGGCCGCCATTTTGAATTTCTTTGTTTTAAGGCCAATCGACCTCAAAATCGATATCTGAGCAAGCATTTAGGTACAGAAGACTGATCCAATGTTAGAATTGAAAAAAGTGGCCGCCATTTTGAATTTCTTTGTTTTAAGGCCAATCAACCTCAAAATCGATATCTGGGCAAGCCATTAAGTACAGAAGATGGTTCCAATGTTAGAATTGAAAAAAGTGGCCGCCATTTTGAATTTCTTTGTTTTAACCCTTAATTTGATAATGTTCACTGTGATAAACATTCGTGAAAAAAAATATTGCGTGACTGTTTTCTATATTTATGGCATTTTTATTTTACGTATAATAAGTTTAAGGCTTCTTTATTAGTATAAAATATTATTCTGATAGTGACAGCACCGTTTACATGTCAATATCGACTTAAGATGTCGGCAAGACTCGGGTACTCAATACTTCGTATGGTAAATTTTAATATTTTACATGGTTTACATAGCTATTCTAACTTTTCCATGCTTTTGATTTACTAAACAATGTTTCTACTTCGATTTGGTATACGTTTTGCGTGGTGTTATAAGTTTTCAATAACTATTATTCACCGGCAAACTTGTTTGTTCATCACAGTGAACACTGCCAAATACTCGAACTAATGTTCTCAATTTGACACGTTCACTGTAATGAACATTGCCAAATTAGGGACAAGCTTTTTAAGAAACAGTTTGCTTTTGTGTAGTGTTTGTTTTTGGCACATGTATTTTTTTTTCTGTTTTTTTACAGCATAAAATATAAAGTTGCACGGATATACCTAATATTAGCACCTTCCGCCACTAATAATCCTACTAATATTATAAAGGCGAAAGTTTGTAAGAATGTATGGATGTTTGGATGTATGGATGTAAGGATGTTTGTTCCTCTTTCACGCAAAAACTACTGAACGGATTTCGATGAAATTTGGCACACGGGTAGATCATGTCCTGGATTAACACATAGGCTTTTTATCCCGGGAAAATATAAACCGGGACTTTTATCCCGGAAAAACTTTTTAATGCGGGCGGAGCCGCGGGCAAAAGCTAGTAAATCATATACTAACAGTGGTAATCAACTGCTACCACCTTCTCCAAGGCCTGCTTCATCTCCTGTGCCTTTCATAAATTCCTCTTTAGAGCGCTTAAACAAACAGTAGCCCTCAACCTGCATATACTAGTCTGAAGCTGTCCCACTAACTCCAGCTTAACAGGAAATATACCTTAATATACCATTTAGATAATCAAACTGTGATAATATACCTTCACCTAATATCCCTTTGTTCAGAGGTAGTATCACAAATACCCAGTACATTGTTCAATAGAAAAACCATAGCCAAAAGACAGGTTGCTCTAGTTGCCAAAAGATCGAAGAAAATTCCTAAATTTAGTCTTACGTATAAATGGAAAATCAGTATTTCGTCTCCGTGGCATAATCGAGGAAAGTAACAAATCTTATGATGATGAATCTTATGATTAGCCTGATTATGACCCCCTGATCCTGTGTGGAAAGTACAGGTATGTAAAATTATTAAAGACAAGATCAACCTATAAGCCCGGTACAATATGCCAATACAGGACATTTTCCGAGTACAAAAGAAGACATGGGGCGATGTAAGCTTTGTCAATAAAATACAACTGATTATTGCTTTAAATGCAATTTAAGACTTGTTTTTTATCGGGGAAAACTCCTCGTTATGGATTTTTATAGTTTCATAATATATAATTATAATTATATTAATTTAGATCGTTTTTTATTTCAACTTTAACATAACACTAATTTGGCATGTTTACCATAGTGAACAGTTATTCTTCTCTAAGGATTTAGCAATGTTCATTGTGATGAACATTGATTTCCTGAAAACCTGTAAGCGTCATATTTTTTTTTTCATTTTTCCGAAACTTGTTAATACTACAAGACTTCAGATTTATATGTTATTTCATAAAATAAGATAAATAAATCTCTGCCAAATTAAGGGTTAAGGCCAATCGACCTCAAAATCGATATCTGGGCAGGCCTTTAGGTACCGAAGACGGATCCAATGTTAGAATTGAAAAAAGTGGCCGCCATTTTGAACTTCTTTGTTTTAAGGCCAATCGACCTCAAAATCGATATCTGGGCAAGCCTTTAGGTAATGAAGACGGATCCAATGTTAGAATTGAAAAAAGTGGCCGCCATTTTGAATTTCTTTGTTTTAAGGCCAATCGACCTCAAAATCGATATCTGGGCAGGCCTTTAGGTACAAAAGACTGTTGGAATTGAAAAAGTGGTCGCCATTTTGAATTTCTTTGTTTTAAGGCCAATTGACCTCAAAATCGATACTGGGCATGGCATTGATAGTAAAAGTCATAATTATTTAATGTTAGACTTAAGAAAAGTGGTCGCCATTTTGAACTTCTTTGTTTTAAGACTGATTGTATTTAAGATAGATTTTTTTTTTCTGCGGTGGCCATCTTCGGCGCATTAGGGACGGCTGCGAGCTTCCTCCGACTCACGTTTAAGTTGTCGTCCGCAACCGCCCCTGCGCGTACCGCTGTTGCGGACCGTCTCCTGTTGTTGCAGGGGCTCAGAAGCCCCCGTACACCGAAGGACGCCCTTGGCGTCCGAGGCAGCGTGAGGCACGCTGCCGTCCATCACGGGGGTCACAGAAGTTGGCTAGACTAATAGGTGGACGGCCCCTCCCTTCCACCCCTGACCCCCGGAGGCCCCTATTAGTCGCCTTTTACGACAGGCAGGGGATACTGTGGTGGAATTCTCCAACGCCCCCAATCCACAGGGCGGGAGATGTCGGTCAGTCGTCCACCCGACGCCTCCAACGTCTCGTCTGGTGGCGGGAGGGATCACCACTGCGCTGGCGATCCCTCTCGGCACTCTCCTTCCGCGAGAGGAAAGATAGATATTTGGGCTTGTCTTTCGCCAAGTAGAATAACTCGAGGTTGGAATTTTAAGAACTGCATTCCATGTTAAATGTTCTTGTTTTAAGGGCTATTGGTTTTAAAATCAAAACCCGCTGGACATGGCCACAAACTATAGTACGTTTTAATTATAGATTTTTTAAATATTATGGCCACCATCAATGCTTATTCAATTCTCTTCAATAACGCAGCTTTGTTATGTCGCAAAATAAAGAATTGAAGAAGAAAAAAGTGTCCCGTGGCAGCAAACAGCAAATAAAGTAAATTCTTTTGTGAAAGCATCAAAATCGGTTAAAAATCAGGGAGTCGTTAACAATTCAACGATTACTATAAGAATAATTAGCCGCGTAGTAGAAATTATCTTATTATATTTTTCTTCCCCCACATCGTTATGCCCTGTTGGGTGGCCATTAAATTACTGTATCTTTTTATTTATTTACCCCCCATCACCAGACTTAAAAGGCTACTCAGGTTGATTACCTTATTCATTTTTAAAAGTATCTAATTTTGATGTGATTGCGTATTTAAATTGTTAAATTAGTGAAATTACAACCTCGATTTATTCTGTTTGGCTAAAGACAAGCGCAAATATCTATCTTAAATCCCATTAGTGTTAAAACAAAACAATGGCATGCCCAAGTATCGATTTTGAGGTCGATTGGTCGTAAAACAAAGAAGTTCAAAATGGCGGCCACTTTTCCAATTCTAACATTTGATCCGTCTTTTGTACCTACAGGCCTGCCCAGATATCGATTTTGAGGTCGATTGGCCTTAAAACAAAGAAATTCAAAATGGCGGCCACTTTTTTCCATTCTAATATTGGATCCGTCTTCTGTACCTAAAGGCTTGCCCAGATATCGATTTTGAGGTCGATTGGCCTTAAAACAAATAAATTCAAAATGGCGGCCACTTTTTTCAATTCTAACATTGAATCCATCTTCTGTACCTAAAGGCTTGCCCAGATATCGATTTTGAGGTCGATTGGCCTTAAAACAAAGAAATTCAAAATGGCGGCCACTTTTTTCAATTCTAACATTGGAACCATCTTCTGTACTTAATGGCTTGCCCAGATATCGATTTTGAGGTTGATTGGCCTTAAAACAAAGAAATTCAAAATGGCGGCCACTTTTTTCAATTCTAACATTGGAACCATCTTCTGTACTTAATGGCTTGCCCAGATATCGATTTTGAGGTTGATTGGCCTTAAAACAAAGAAATTCAAAATGGCGGCCACTTTTTTCAATTCTAACATTGGATCCGTCTTCTGTACCTAAAGGCTTGCCCAGATATCGATTTTGAGGTCGATTGGCCTTAAAACAAAGAAATTCAAAATGGCGGCCACTTTTTTCAATTCTAACATTGGATCCGTCTTCTGTACCTAAAGGCTTGCCCAGATATCGATTTTGAGGTCGATTGGCCTTAAAGCAAAGAAATTCAAAATGGCGGCCACTTTTTTCAATTCTAACATTGGATACGTCTTCTGTACCTAAAGGCCTGCCCAGATATCGATTTTGAGGTCGATTGGCCTTAAAACAAAGAAATTCAAAATGGCGGCCACTTTTTCAATTCTAACATTGGAACCATCTTCTGTACTTAATGGCTTGCCCAGATATCGATTTTGAGGTTGATTGGCCTTAAAACAAAGAAATTCAAAATGGCGGCCACTTTTTTCAATTCTAACATTGGATCCGTCTTCTGTACCTAAAGGCTTGCCCAGATATCGATTTTGAGGTCGATTGGCCTTAAAACAAAGAAATTCAAAATGGCGGCCACTTTTTTCAATTCTAACATTGGATCCGTTTTCTGTACCTAAAGGCTTGCCCAGATATCGATTTTGAGGCCGATTGGCCTTAAAACAAAGAAATTCAAAATGGCGGCCACTTTTTTCAACTCTAACATTGGATCCGTATTTTGTACCTACAGGCCTGCCCAGATATCGATTTTGAAGTCAATTGACCTTAAAACGAAGAAATTCAAAATGGCGGCCGTCTATGCCGAATCTCACAATGTTTCTAAATATTTTAGTGACCATTGATCCATAATAAATAAGTAAATAAATAATTTCAAAATTCGTACTAAAAGAATTTTATGGTGTATAAATTGGAACATCCTTTACACCTAAAATCCGATTTTTTCAAATGTATGGGCGGCACGCAAGCGTTTTTTACGCAAACTGAGCCCGGCATTCCAGGGGTTAAATCTTGATGAAATATCGATTTAAATTAATACAAATTGTACGTACGTACGAGCTAGTATTTACATTCTCTTAGTTTCTATCATAGAATTTAATCGGAATTTTTTGCTCCACCAAACTGTTTGAATAGACCCACTATCAGAATCTATCATCGCTAGAGCTAGCTTCGCACAATATTTCGCGTAGTAGACATTTTATGTAAGTATTTAACACAGTATTTGTATTGAAATAGGGCATAGGATGTTTTTATTGCAAATCCTTTGACAAATGACAATTACAGCTTGGCAAAAAAGAGTGTGGATTTAATGAGTGTGGATTTAATGAAACCGCCCGAAACCGAGCGGTTAATGTTAATGTTATTCGTGAATCGTGACGTTACTTTGACAATAATATTAATTTCATGCAACCCGAAAATTGCTTAACCGAAAACTTGACAGTTGGTTAGACCTTTGTTATTGTTAAATTTATTTCTGCAACCATCCTTAACATCTTATTTCTCATGATAACGAGCGCAGTGTAAACTTGCTTTAAAAATAATGATGTATTATTATTTTAGTAGGCAGGTATGTAATTGGTAGGATATTACGTCAATAATAAAATATTTTTCAATGCTTAAATTGGCAACACTAAAGACAACCGCCATTAGATTGCTTTTTGTCGTCTGTCGACTGTCACGATTTGTCAAATAGCCGTGGTCGTAGATTGCCTACTGAAGTGCCAATTAAAACCGAAACCACCTAAACCCTCACACCACCATGGCTGCCAAATTTCAAGAATACAAAGACACAATTGAACGCAGCCTGAACGACAAAAGCAAACCATGGACCAAATATTTTGAAATAGCTGAACAGAAAACCGGCGTGAACCGAGTATACCTGTTCATCGGTGAGTTTGAGTTTTTTATTTCGTGTTTATTTATATCTTTAGCGGTGGATTGACGGGTATTTTGTTGTGCAGGCTTGGTCGCGTTCACCGGTTTATATTTAGTGTTCGGTTTCGGTGCGGAACTGATATGCAACTCTATTGGTTTCGTGTACCCGGCGTACATGTCGATGAAGGCCTTGGAGTCGCCGCAGAAGGATGACGACACCAAGTGGCTCACGTACTGGGTGGTGTACGCGTGTTTCTCCGTGGTAGAATACTTCTCAGACTTCATCGTCGGGTGGTTCCCTCTGTATTGGCTGATAAAGGTTAGTTCTCACCATATGCTGTAAAATAGCCAATTATCAAGTTTTAATTCTAGAGAACTGAAAAAATAATAATATTTATACTATTATATTGTGCAATATAGTTAATTCTGTTTTATATGACCAAATGTTCATAGACAAGTTATTATGCCACATTTCACATTTACATTATGCATACATTAATCTCATTATCATTACGATGGCATTAAGATAAGGGAACTGTTACTATGTTTTGAATAGTCAAAACTAAAAAAAATCCTACATGTTTTTATGGATTGTATGTAATTGTAAGATAAGACTGCCTTAAAAAATCCGTGTAAAATCCAGCTCATAGGTTAATAATTAGGAACCCTCATATCAGGCACATTTATCGATTGTACTGCAAGTAGGCATGATAGCAGAATAACACAATTTTTTTTTACTAAAAACCTAACTTTTTTTCTTAATTCTAATTTATTGTGATTGTATTTTTTTATCGCATTGAATGACAAGAAGAGCATGCCATTCGCCTGATGGTAAGCGATACAACCACCCATAAACAGTAGCAACACCATCCAGCACCTCGAGTTACAAATTACTGTGTGGCATGCCCCTGCGCTTGTCATGTTCGCTCATTATTTCTAACAGTAGTTACACTGGCTACAATGCCTTCAAACCGAAACACAACAGTGCTTACAAACTGCTGCTTGGCGGTAGAAATAGATGTCACAGTGGTACCCACTCAGACGGTACTCTCTCGTATGAGAGACCTACCACCAGTAATGTAATGTTTCCAGCTTAGTATCTATTTTGAATCTGTGCAAGACCTCTACAGACTACAACATACAACTTTAATGTAACAACTTTCACTTGTTATATTACTTTCATTACTCAGTTATGTGGTACCCTGCCATTTAATAATAGGGGATTTTTTTTATCCATTTCAGTGGAATTAGCTATAAGGCTCTTTAAAGTTGGATTAGATATGGTTCATTATTACTAAAGCTCTTCATACCCATTGGTAAGCTTTTAAGTCGCTATTTCTCTTTGTTCAAAAAAAGAGATTTAAATTAACTTAGTTTTGCACTACTGTTGCCAGGATATATGACAGTAGAGATGACACATAAGTTAGTCATTACCTTTTAATTTTTAAACAATCAAATGACTACACTCATATTATCAGTAAAAATGTTTCTGACGTAAGCATTTCACTGATAAATTGCTTTTAGAAAACCGTTTTTATCATTTAAGTATTAAATTTTTCGTTATCAGTGTCTGGTATATCTTTCTTACTTGTGTTACTGAGTTGAAGTCTTTTATCATGGTTAATAGTATATATACATTTTTTATTGATTTCTGTAGCAACATTTTATCTAACAGTCTAGTTTAAAAAACCATAGTATGAAATTATAATGAATGCTATCCTGCTTTGCTTTTTACAAATCATAATGAACACTTTCTCCCAACAATTAGATACTGTCACACTGTAGTTGTAACTTGTAAGGCCATGTTGGTATTTTGAATTAAAAATATTGGTAGTCTGTGTAGTTAACTTAAAAGATGTCCAGTGGGTACCAGAGTCGAGATGTATATCTGACTCGATAGACACCACTATACTGTGGTGAAAAACCTGTCAAGGGTTTATATATTCAAGTCATCCAGGGCTAATTAGTATACATACAGCAAGACAAACATCCAAGATTCGGGAGATTATCTTAATAAAAGGTAGGTTTCTTATCATTCAACATTTTATTTGAATTAATACTGCTGTATATAAGTCATTTGTGCATAATCTTTCGTACATTTAATCTATGAAATACTCTTTATCAAGATTATGAGAAATAAATTTATGTAGGTTGTGAATGAAGACAATAAAGTTACTTATTTGAAGAGGAATGTAACTCCGAGATTAGTGTGGTAAATAAGCTTGTGGTTTCGACACAAGATTCTCGTAGTATCTTCGAAATAGAATAATTTATGTTGTTAGTTTTATCTTCATTTATCATCATTGTACTATTAACTTACATTATATTGTGTAATCAACCATGCATCATCAGCACAATCATTCTGCAATGTCATAAGAATATACGTTCGATATAGATATGCCAATAAATAATTATTATTGTATAAAAAATTGTGTCATGCTTACGCTGGCAATTTTTTTTTTTTTTTATATATAAGATAAAAACGGGTTTAATGTATTTTCTTTGACAACTATCGCTTATTTTAATGGTGAAGGAAAACTTAAGAAAACTTGCTAAGTGGTTGATGGCCTAGTTGGAAACAGAACGATTTGCCGAGACAATGTAAGAAAACCTACAACCTAAGATTAATTATGAAATGATTTAAATTCTGCCATCCCGCACTTGGCTAGCGTGGTGGACTAAGGCCTAAACTCTCTCAGTGATCCTTCACTATGTTCCTACATGTTCCCACCAGTGAGATAGTATGTAATACAGGGCCTATATTATTATATTAATACTGATTACTGAGCATTATGAGACTCAACATCTAATGTCTCAGGGTGATGATTGCAGTGGACTGCCAAGAATTACTTTGTATTCAATGTTCTGTATGGTGTTGCTATTGTTTATGGGCGGTCGTATCGCTTGCCATCAGGCGAGAGGCATGCTCGTCTCGTCATTCAGTGGCGATAAATAAAAAAAAATCACATTATACATTTTGTCTCACAATGGTATTCTCATACTAAAATGATGCAGCCAATCCACATACTGAGCTGTTACAATAATAGTTCTAAGTATGTGCATAGTGCATACCATTGTTAGATGACTATTTCCGTTACATTGTAAATCTCCAGTGGCGACAGCTAAGACAATGACTGGAGTAGGGGAAAGGATATTGGCACCGATCCAATAGGAAAGGGCCTTGAAACGGACACTAAAATAAAGACAAAAGATTTTTTGTACAATCACATATAATATTCATTTGTAAGAACAAAGAATATTGTTCGTAGTTGAAATTATGCAGTTTTTTTTTTTGTAATAACAAAAAATCATACATCATGTATTAGCAACTGGCTTCACTTTTCATGATTATTGTATTTATCACCATGTTAATTAAAATAATTAGTATACAGTTGTTACAATGGTTCATTCTGTAATGATCATTGTGGTAGTTGTGAGTTGTGACGTCATAGTGCTGAGTAATCAGACTACACCTGTTTTTATCTCTTTAGAAATCATTACGAGAACGTAACCAACGGCACGGAAAGAAAATAGTTTGAGAAATACGAGCTGAAATTGTAAACCTTTTTTGTTGGTGTTACGAAAGACTTGATCTAGTTTTCGGTTGAGATGTAACGTCTATGTTGATTTTTTCAAATAAATATCTTACTACTGGGATTATACCACTACAGTCGATAAAAATGTTCAAATATTGAGGAAAAACATCGAAATATCCTTACATACTGTAAAACAAATTCGCCCGTCGCCTCAACGCGATAAACTCAAAAACTACCGAACTGATTTCAATTAGCGAACTCCACTAACCGCGCTGTGGCTGCCCTGGTCAAGGAGGCAGGTTTCCCTTTTTTATAGTGATAGTTTAAGACCCTGGGAAGGTTTTAGGCTACTTTTTATCCCGGAAAAATATATAGCGGGACTTTCATCCCGGAAAATCGCTTTTACGCGAGCAAAAACTAGTTCTTACTATAAATTACAAAGCATTCGGATGCCGTCCCCATCGTTTTCCCCAGTACCGCATGATAGCGCCGTCTAGACGCCGTTGGCGACAGACTGTATAAATCAGCCCACTGAATGGACTAATTACAACGGTTTTGTTTATTACCCGAAATAAAAAAAATTGAGATATGTCCCTCCCTCGCCTCTCAGTTGAAGGCTGGCCACGCCCATGAAAATAACCTAAATGTAATGTAGGACTTTTTCTTGTGTACTAAATTTCACTCAAATATACATGCAGCGGTTCTTTCATCCACTTCTAACAAACATCCTAACACGTTCACAAACTCTTGCATTTAATAACATTTTTTTTCCTTACTCATTACTGATGCTTAACGTAAAGTGCAAACGTAAAAAATATTTTTATGTAGAAATTTGCTAATATTTGAACTATCGGAAATGAGGTCGTTTCATAATTAAATTTCATTAGTTAATTGCGTTGGAGTATGTTTACATGAGTGTGGGGTGGTCATGGTTATCAATTATCATCGTCGCGTTCGCTTGCTAACTACAGTTCATAAGTTTACAGCGATTTTTAAAAAATTATAATGGGCCAAAATGCATCACAGATAAGATGTCTGGGGAGATTGAAGTTGAATTTTAATGTCAAATTTTTTTTTCTAAAATATATTTAGGTGTGTGTTTTACCTATTCTATTAATGCAAAATTTTGTTAGAAACATTGTGTGAAGCAAATGTAAAACCTCAACAAAATACATTTATTTGACATTGGCCTTAAACACGTAACAATGTTTCTACTTGCTGTAGTTTACTAAATTACTAGATAAATGATAGTAGGCGTCTATTGTCCTCCACACAATAGGCTAGTCTTATATACTATAATATGTAACCTACTATGAATAGCACAGATATGTAAATGCATAATTTGTGCTTGTGTAATATTTAATTATGATAGTAAATTAAATGGCTCACGGCCTACTTTTGGTCCAGTAATATATATCATTTATTGTTTATATTATCAATGAAGATACCAAATGATCCAAATTGTTTATTTCCTTTGCCTACCCATTTCATAATAATGCATGTCTTCTTGCAGCCTAGTTCTTATAATTTTACACTTTTACTTTGTGAATAGCAGTTTTTTATTAGTAATGAGGTGAAATTATATTCAGAAATAACATTTCTTTACATTTTATACAAAACTAGCTTTTGCCCGCGGCTTCGCCCGCACGAAAGGTCAAAAGTCCCGCTATACATTTTCCCGGACCGAGATGTAAATCTAAACTATTCTCGAATCCACCTGAAGACACAAAAAATCGGTCCAGCCGATTAGGAGTTCAGTGACATATACCGCACAGAAGAATTATATAAAGATAAATATATTCTTCCTATTATAGTATAGGTATATCTATTTTTTTATTTTATAAATCCATAATCTATTTACTAATCTGTAGACTGGCTTTAAAAACCCAAAGTACCCAAATTAGTAAACCATAACTTGGTAACACTAAATGTTTTCAATTGCAGTGCATCTTCATCATCTGGTGCTACATGCCGACGGAGTTCAACGGCTCACTGATCATCTACAACCGCATCATTCGGCCATACTACCAGAAACACCACAATCGCATCGACGATATCGCCAACTCAGGTACTTGATACTATTTACACACATAAGGTCACTAAGTTATGTATTCTGCAGAGGTATATCCGTCTTTTCCAAATTACGGGCGTTCTAAACGTAAGACAGCTTTGATAGCTGTATTATATACCTATAGGTTAAAGTGTGAAAAAATTCCCTATTTACCTACAGGTCTATCAAAGTTGTCCTTCGATTAAAACTCCTGTAATAACAATATGACGGATTTGCCCGCGTAAACGGAATAGGACGCCCTGACCGTACGCAGTTATTTTAAATTATCGTAAGGAAACTAACTTTTAAATAGAGGATAAAAAGTTGAAAATAACTGAAATTAAAAGGATTTTTTTTTGATAGATAAAAATTGTTTCATCCGTGGTCAGATACAGTTAAGGCTCTTATCACACTGAGTTGCTAGCGAATTCACAGCGGGGGAAGTTGATTACTCGTACAGTGTAATAAAACCGTTGACTTTAATTCACCATAGATGGAACAATACGGGCTAAGTCGGGGATATTTTAAATATTACAAATGTATACAATATTTATTAATGACAGACAAGAGTCAAACTTTGAGGTTGATATCTAAAAATAAAGGTAAATCCTACTAATATTATAACCACGAAAGTTTTTAAATATGGATGTATGGGTGTATAGATGTTTGTTACTCTTTCACGCAAAACCTACTGAACGGATTTCGATAAAATCGGAAAATATAAAGCGGGACTATTATCCCGGAAAAAACTTTTAATTCGGGCGGAGCCGCGAGTAAAAGCTAGTATTCTATATAAATATGTGTTTTGATGACAGATACTTGATGATACTGTGAAGGAAAGAGAACGCGATAAAAATAAGAGATAGATAACTCGAACAAGTTGCATACAGGTATCAGATAAAATTAGAGACATCTATTACTATGACGTTGGCTGTGTAAGTTTCTTCCATGAGATATGAGTAAAACAAACTTCAGGCAACCTCTGTGAAATATTAATGATAATTACGCCAAGTTAGTGTTATAAAACGCAAAATATTTATATTTTTTCGTAATTTTGAAAAACGTGATTACTAATATTATAAAGCTGAAGAGTTTGTTTGTTTGTTTGTTTGTTTGAACGCGCTAATCTCAGGAACTACTGGTGCGAATTGAAAAATTCTTTTTGTGTTGAATAGACCATTTATCGAGGAAGGCTATAGGCTATATAACATCACGATGCTACTAATAGGAGCGAAGAAATAATGGAAAATGTGAAAAAAGCGGGGAAAATTATTCATCCTTGAGGGCTTTCATTGCGTGCGCTGCGAAAACGGTTCAAGATACCAAAAATATATGTATGAAAGAATTATTCCTCTTGAAATGATCTAAAAAAATGTCCGCAACAGTATATGTCTATCTTTTAAGATTAACTCACTAGAACCGTTTTTATGGTAATCAAATTTGGGCGAAATTAATGCATTATTTGTTAAGAGTTGTATCAACGTCATAATATTAATCTTTATCCAAATAAATGTGTTCGATAGAGTGATTCGACGGGAAGGTTTTTATGTACTTTTAGCCCGGAAAAACCTATTAACGCGGGCGAAGCCGTGGGCAAAAGCTAGTAAATAATATAAGCTTTTGGGGACTTGGCTTTTCAGTATTTGGGAAGTTGGTACAGGAATGCATGCTGTAAGGGAAACGCTGGTTGTTATGAAATCTAAAATCGTAATAATGATGAAAATCATAAAATATGGTTATTTTTATTCAAAAGATAATTCAGTAAAAAAATAATTATCTGTTGATTTAAGAAAACTAAAGTGTAAAGTACAATAGATAGGGTAACCTGTTGCATACACCCGATATATTTTTTGTTCTGTGAAATGACTTTCTCGAACTGCGTAATTGAAATACACCAACACGCCAATATTTGTATTTTGGAAACATGCCAAGCAATAAACCCGGTGGCAGCATGATATTTGCTCCTCAACGACTTGCATAGCAGTCTTACGATATGGAAAAAAAAATAATCAATGTTATTACTCTTCAAATTAAGTAGTTATTACTCTTCACTGGTGGTAGGACTCTCATATGTAAGAGTCCGTCTGTGTGGGTACCATCGCAATGTTTATTTCTACCGCCAAGCAGCAGTGTGCACGCACTGTTGTGTTTCGGTTTGAAGGGCATTGTAGCCAGTGTAACTGCGGGACATAATGAGACAACATCTTATGTCTCAGGATGACGAGCGCAGTGGAATGCCACACAGTACTTTGTAAATCAAGGTTCTGGATGGTATTTCTACTGTTTATGGGTGGTTGTATCGCTTACCGTCAGGCGAACGGCATGCTCGTCTCGTCATTCAATGCTATAAAAAAAAAATTAAGGCCAATCCTGATTATCAATACAATGTTTTGGGATTTTAGGTCTGAAAGACATTGTGAAGGATATTAATAAGCAAATCAATACTACGGTAAAGACTTTCAATAAAACGCTCAAGGAGCTGCATAAAGATTAGATTCAGACACATTTGCAGGTACAAATATATTTGACTTGGCTTTGCATGACGGAGGGAATGCTACTTAGCATTTGTGACGTAACAAAGGATTAAATATATAAATAGAAAGCCTTTTTATTAGGTTATGCACGCGTATGTATATATACAGGATTTTATGGTTCCATTGGGTCCAGGATTTGTTTATATTGATAATCAGGAATGGATGTGTGTGTGTGCGTATCAACTCGTGTATGTGTGTTTGTGGTGGTTGTGTTTTATTAGTAAAATATATAGTTGTATAGCCCCTGCTTGGCAATTTTTTATGTTTAATAAAATGTCCTAATGACATTTTTATTTTATATTCGTAGTAATTTATACATTTAAATTTTATGTCATATTTATTGTTTTTTAAAAACAACAGTATCCGCTACGAATGTCCAAAAGTTGGTGCAAAGTGCAAATCTCAAGATAGAGCGATCACTGAAAAAATTGACCGAATGAATTAATTCATATGGTCAAGTTTTAAGTTCTATGCAAAGCTATGTATGTTATTTTTGTTGAAATTATTCCATTTCATTGCCATGGAGGTTTCATTTAGTACCCAAAACTATATAAAAATAGTGATATCCCATTCCTTATGTAGTTTAATAGTCACTGTATTTTAACCAACCCTACTATTTATAGGTAAACAAGAGTAGAGCTGTAGAATTCACTTATACAAATGTGAGTATGTAAACAGCTGAACGCTTTCACTGTCATAACAAAATGTACGCTTGTGACATTAACATGGAATTATCTGGCAGAAAATGACATACTAATCTTATCATTTATCTGTGTAGTATAATGTATATGTGTGTGACGATTAGCCCAGTGTCGTGGAGGTATATGGAACGTTCACATTGTAAGTTTAGCCATCTGGTGGCGCAATCTGAATCTTTCAACCCATCGATGCTTGGTATTGACGTAAGATATTCATATTAAAAGGATGAAAAATAGCATTTAATCGGTAGATAATGTATTGCTCTGTATCTCCATGCTCCAAAACATAAAAGTAAACACATGTAAAATTCTATTACGTTCCCAAGAATAGTTCCTAAGTACTTACATTCCATGGTTATGTTAAAATAGACAAAAATAATAAAAGCTATATAAAACATTCGTAGTTATGGGTTCCAAAAGCATTTGGAAATGTCTCATTACGTAATTTATAAAAATTAAGAAGTTTTGAACATAATATTCAATAAAAACAAATCTGTAATTTAAGGAACATAACCTTCTAATTTTGCTTCGATAACATCAAAATAACTAGCTCCCATCCAACAAAAAAAATACACACATTCTGGCCTCCCTGGGTATCAATAATTTTCGGCCGAAACCCATATTTCATTATGTTTGTCATATTAAAATATATAAATAAATTATTGTTCTAAAAAGTTTATTTTTTATCCACATGTGGCTCTTGTGTCGATTTTGTGCTGCCCCTATAGTTCATGCAGGTTCCCTATATATCTCAGTGATGTGTGGGTGTATGCACTTCTGTCTACACCTTTGAGAAGCCAGGTGTGAGCTTATGTGTCATTTTTTATTTCTACTTTTCATAGATTTTTTTTTATAAAATATGGTATTTTTAAACAATTTTTCACTTTTAATCATATTGTATCATTAGTGCATACATAATGAATTAATTATCTTTCATAATTAAACCACAAGTGATACTTAATTTTCTCATTTTTACACCCATTAATGCTCATTAACATTGTTGTATTTAATTGTTAATCAAACTTCGATCGCATAAATGCACTAACTATTGGACTAAATGACAAAATAGGCAAATTTTCTGCCAGATTGTTTGAATGGAAAAAAAATTTACTTAAAACATTATATTACTAACAGTGTTTACGTACTTTTATACAATGTGTTTATAAATTATGTTAGTTAGTAGATATTATAGCTAACGCAACTAAAATTTTGCTGTAGTGAAGCACTTTAAAAAGCACAACAATAATAATTTACCACAAAACTTACTGAGATACATAAAAATATTATTCGGCTTAAGGTGCTCCCCCCAGAAACGGCGCGTTTACCTTTTTTTTTGAAACTATTCGACGTTTTTAATACATACAAAAATATACCTCACATTTCTTCAGTATGATTGCTAGTATGAATATATTTAAATTAATTTCACAATAAAAATAACACTAAAATTGAAGATTCCATGCATCTCCTCCTAAAGCGCAAATAATTTTAATTTCCATCCAACACTTAGACAATTAAATGGGAGATATTTTGGTAGTTCAAAATTTTCAATTAGTCCTAAAATTGTACTTTGAAAGAAATAATTCGTAAATCTGTATATTCCCGCCGTACCTCGTGCGCCGAAAATGTATGGATCGAGTGCTCAAGGCCGTTTGCGCGGGGGAGGACCTTAATATTCTGTTTCACTAATAAGAATGATGTGCCTATGAATAATAGATTCTAATGTGCAATGGTTATATCATTTTTATTAATGAACCTCTAAGGGTCAATTTCACCTTTTGCTGATAAATGCTACTCGTCACATAAATGTATAAGCCGACCAAATGCAATAGTCACGCTAATCTATATTCTCAAATAAATGGTAATATAATGATTACTATCTACATTAGCTGTAAAACCACAACCGTCAATTAAAATGTACTTGAAACTTGTGAAACAGGCCCTTAGGGCTGTATTAATAAATCAATCTCAAGTTTGAGCTTCATCTCAAGTAGACATAATGTATTTAACCATTTGTATTGAACTATTCATACATTATGTCTACTTGAGATGTAACTAAAATTTGAGATTGATTTATTAATACCGCCCTAAGTGTATTTTGATAAATCCTAATTTATTCACTGGTTTGGGGCTTTATTTTAGCGCTTTTATGTATGTAGCAATGTATTAACACGATAATTTTATAATTAAGAACTGTACTAATTTAATATTTGTTTTCCAGCTTCTCGTCTGGTTGCGGATGCAGTTCGGAAGGCCAACTAAACCTCCGTCTATTACAGATGGAGAGTGAAAGTACAAACATCTTTCTGCACTCGCTTATGTAAGCTTTGCGGCACTCATTGGTCTAAATATAAAATGTATTATGGCGGTTGTTCACTGATACAAGGATTAAAAACGTTCAGCCTAATGGAAATCTTAGCTTATTGTAGACATACCATTAAGAACTGACCATTGAAGATTTCTATCAGTGATTTGGATGCACGTTCTCTGCATTGCATTTAAATTTAAAAGCATTATGGCCTTGGTATTTGACAAATTCACTGATGGTCAAATTATATTGCATTTTCTTTGGTATATTTGACTCACTGTATCCATTTTAATGGTTAGCAAGAATTAAAATCATAGCCTTTAGAAAGCATTAGGTGACAAAATCGTTATATTATCAGTAAATGACTAGAACTCACAGTTCTGTTGTGTTTGGACCTTAGACGTGTCTGTGAATCCATCTGTCCCTTTCTAATGTTAATTGTCAAGTTGTTAGAAAGAGACAGATGTCTTACACTCTACTACACATCATTGAACATATGTTTACATTATCTTGTATTATTAAAATAAGCTTGTTTTGGAAAATCGTGACATTATGTATTAGTTTTTTGGACTTTAAATGAAATTGTTAGTTGAACATTACTTTACTGGGTTATTTACTGAGGGATTTGAAGCTTTAGAATAAGTTGTCTTGGTATTTTTTTAACTTCCCTTATTTTAAGATCTCTCATACAGAACAATGGATTTATCCTGTTTTAGATTTTCTTTTATAGATTTGCTCAAGCAATAGTTTATATTTATTGTAAAGAATAGGAATTCCTGTTTAAGTTTTGTTGTTAGTTTTATGCGTTACCCACTTACACGGTTTTCGAGTGTTGCCATGTACTTTGCCTTGTATAAAATTCAATATATTAGGTAAAAGAAGTTTTTAGTCGATAGTATATTCTAGAAATCCCGCGATTACCTTTGTCATGTTTAAGAATTTTAGCTTGTGATGTAAATTCATGTTGTGCCTTTTTTCATATTTGGCTGCCACATTCGTTGTATTCACTGAAGGATTTGTTATACTTGTCATTTTTTCACATAATAAAAGGAATTCATTGTAAATTGTATTCTTTATTTTTACCATCAGGTTTTGGTGTTGGAATTTTGTTTATTGACATAAAAAAATATTGTCAGGTACAAACAACAAATTGAAACTAGTAACCTTGCCACCCAAATTGGATAAAGTATACTTCTTCACTGTATCAACAGCTATCAGTCTAAACTTAACAGTTCAGCTGGAAGCCGAAAAGTGTTTGAACATTGCTGCTTTACAGCAGAAACATACATGGTACCTGTATGAATAGACATTAGAGAATATTTCCCGCTAATCTCTGTTTCTCTTTAATATTAAAATTAGTAAATAATAGTAACAAATTATTATTACACCGATAATTAGGGCTATATTGACGCTTCATTATTATGTTATTACTGTGTCTAAATTTTAAAAATGTGTTCAATAAAAATTAAAACACAGTAGTTTCGCTTATCTGGCATCCTCCGTCCGGGCCTCCCAAACCCACGCACCAGTTCATTAGCACTCGTTATTTGTTAAGTAAAGTAAATTACAGTCATAAAAACGCGTGAGGTACATGAATGCACTATTAAGAAATTAAATTCATTCAGTATTATATTTATTATGAATCTATATAATCCAGTAATCCGAACATTCCAATAATCCAGCACCCTCTAGTTCTCAATAGTGCCAGATAAGTGAGACTACTGTAAAATTATAGTCGATGTTTTTGTTGTACTTACTGGAACAAAAAACGCAATGATTATTAATTCTAGTATGTTTATTGATGTATAGTAATGTTTACGAGGATCTCATCAAAAAGAGATTTGCTTAACCATTCTCTTAACGTTTTTATACTGATCACAAAGACATATTAATTATGGGGTATTGGACCATAAGATGTGTGCCTTGGGTTTTGAACCCCTGGAGATTGTCTCGGCAGGCCGTTTCATTCCTGACTAGGCTATCGTCCACTTCCATAGGTTCGTCATACAGAGGTTTAAAGTAGTAATGATATTTGACTAGTTATTGTATTAAACAGCTAATGTACATGGTACTCATTTTATTTGGTAGCATAGATAAGAGTGTAACTTTTGAGTTTGGTCAGCTTATACTTTTATCTATTGATTAACATATATCAGCGAGTAAGTGTTGGAATTAGCCCTTAGTTGCTGTGACCAAAACTAGTGTCAGACAAATACTCTAAGAGGCAACAGTGCATATTATACACACAAAACAATTATGTAAATTACATTTATTGTCTAAAAACTAATTACAACACTAATAACTAATTATGAAGTGGCGACTTTCTCTTGACTTTCTGCTTCCTGTTTGGCTAAGTTTTCTCTTTCTGTCTGTCTGTTTCTCCACGCAGTCATGTATGATCTGGGATGGATTGGGAAGAAGCCTGCTAGACCTGAAATTAATGCAATGCAATACAATCAGCCCTGTATTATATACTGCCCACTGCTGAGCATGGGTCTCCTCTACAACTGAAAGGGTTTTAGGCCTTAGTCCACTATGTTGGCCTAGTGTGGGTTGGTAGACTTCACACATCTTTGAGATTCTTGAAATTAATCCTATTTAATTTTGAGGTAATACCAATTTTTATTTTTCACCAGGAAATGGATGGTAGGACAAAAACAAATGCAATTTTCTTGCCATAAATTATGAAAATTAGTAGGTTTGCAACAATGCTATGTTGGTGAACTGAATGATATTTAGAAGATCTCTCTGAGATCTTAGCATATTTGTGGACTTATCAAGTTAAAACCAAATTTAATTATTAATTTCTCTATTGTTATGAGAAGGCATTATTTTGATTTGAAAGTACGAAAAATGCTTTATTTGTTACGGATAAAAATATACCATAAAATGTAAAATATAATAATAGGTGTAAAGATATTGTAGCTGTGAAAAGCAGATGGTCGTTCAGCAAAATGCTGTGTTTTAGTAAAACCACAATATCTACAACTGATCTAGCTGAAGGATTAATTGACTCATCAAGCCTCGCTACGGACGCCGGCGTCCGGGTATATAGGGTTTCCCCATACATCTATACCTATGCAAAATCGGTGTATGACGGGTTAAATGAAACTACTTACCAAGTAATTCTCCCACTGGATTGGTAACGTGAGCGCCTTTCCCAAGCCAGTACTTGAGCCTCTCAAAGTTAAGCGCGACCAATTTCTCATTATTATTATTTGGCATTGGATCGTAAGAACCCAGTTGTTCTATGACTGGCAGGGCATTGGGACGCCTCGTCTATAATAAATAACATGAAAAATGCAGTCAACACCGGATGAATAAGTAAAAACACCGATAACCATAACATATACTTACGTGAGTTACAGAAATGTGATAGAATGGTCTATTTGTACAACCATGACGTATCAGACGGATAGATTTTGCAGCTTTTGCGTAACACCTACCGATGCCACTTGAAGGGGGTAGGACTATGGACATTTTTATAATATAAATTAAATAGCGAATAAGAGTAACCTGATTCCTAACCTCTAAAACTCAGATGTCAAAATATGTCAAACCGACGAGTTTGTCACGATTCGTTTCACAAGAATATTATAAGGGATAGAATAAAGTCAATAACTATGTGGCCAGAATATAATTACCAAATTGTGATTTATAAATGGATTATCATTTTATTATGATAATAATATGTTTCCCAATCTTGTGTTCTATATTACGATATAACCAGGGCCGAATTTAAAGGTCTGGAGGGCCTGAGGCAACGAAGGAGCGGAGGCCCCTAATTATTTTCCGTATAAATGGAACAATTTTTTCGTGGCCAACTCACGAATCTAGGAATTAAACGCTATACTTTTGAGGCTTCGAAAAAGTATTGCCACCGTGATGTTCGATCAAATAAAAAATTGATAGTTTAGGAGTGTCAGGGAGCCGCCTGACAACCTATGAAAGCCCGGGTGGTGACCCCAGAAGAAAGGCGTGTCCAACAGTAAAACTCATTTATTTTAATTTAATTTATAATAAACGCTTGTTCGTACATGGCCACCTTCTTGAAATTGTTTCCGAGTATACTTACCTTGGGCAGATTCTGCAGATGGGTAAAAACAATTTTGAGAAGGAGGCCAAGAGGAGGATCCAGCTGGGCTGGGCAGCGTTTGGAAAACTACGTCGAGTCTTTTCGTCATCCATACCGCAAAGTTTGAAAACGAAAGTTTTCAATCAGTGCGTCCTACCCGTCATGACCTACGGAGCCGAGACATGGACACTCGCGGTAGGGTTGGTCCACCAGTTTAAAGTCGCTCAGCGGGCTATGGAGAGAGCTATGCTTGGAGTTTCTCTGAAGGATAGGATTCGCAACGAATACATCCGACAGAGAACCAAAGTTATCGACATAGCTCAAAGAATTAGCAAGCTGAAGTGGCAGTGGGCTGGCCATATCTCGCGAAGAACCGACAACCGCTGGGGTAAACGTGTTCTTGAGTGGAGACCGCGACTGGGCAAACGTAGTGTAGGACGCCCTCCGGCCAGGTGGGATGACGATCTGCGAAAGACTGCAGGCAGATGCTGGATGCGGCAAGCTGAAGACAGGGCGCTATGGCGCTCATTAGGGGAGGCCTATGTCCAGCAGTGGACTGATAAAGGCTGATGATGATGATGATGATGAAACGCTTGTTACATGTCCCGTGGGTACAAGGTTTCCGTAGTATTATAATGCTCTTTGGTACAAGGGAACTGCCGGCGTGGTATGCCAGCGCCGCCGGCCGCGCCGGTCAGGAACGCTGTGTGCGCATTTTTGCGAGTGTGCAAACTGCCATGCGCCTACAATAGTAAATGAAAAGCACATAAAAATGTAACAACAGCAACAATTGTACACTTAGTATGCAAATAAATAAATTAATAAACTAGCAGTAAGGGCTTTCTGATATACTAACTTATTATAATTATCGATGTTTTATGGATTGAAGTAAACAAATATGTATGATACATTATTTTTAGTAGGTATTACAGAACAATATTATTATAATTGTGTAAGCATTGTCGGTAAAAATGCAAAAAAAGACTGTTTGGAAGAAAAAACATAAAAGTTGCTAACCCATCGAAATTTGGATAGTATTTTTTTTATCTCTAATGTGGAGGCCGCTCTTTTGTAAAGGCCCCGGAGCAGTAGCCCCGCCTGGGCCTGCCCTTCCCCATATCCGATGATCCGGCCCTGTGACTGCCAAATAAAGTTAAGCTGCTAAAAAGTACTAAGCGCCCGAGAGAATAATAGGTAGGTATACGTATTGTTCTAAAGTCCAAAGCGTACAGTCTAACCCAATGGCATCATTATCGAAAATAAATCTATAAAGACCCTTCTAAAAAGCTTCAAACCTCTAAGGTACCAATTACCATGATCTTTTTATTTTGTGGGCAAACAACTTGACCTTGTGAGCTAGGCCTGTTCGGAGTGCGGGAGGCGAAGGTGGTCTGATCAACCAATAATTGTTCGATCGTTACGCTAGGTATGGACCGGCTCTCGTTTCTAAGCGAATATACACAAGCAATGGGTCAACTTGTTTGAAGGAAATTGTAGCCAGCGTAGGTAATTAATGGACATTATGAGACTTAAAGCGGTGATAGCCTAGTTGGGAGTGGAACGGACTGCCGAGACGAGTGTCCGCAGGTTTAAACCTAAGGGCAAGGTGAAGGAAGACATCGTGAGGAAACCTGCATACCTGAGAATTCTCTGAATTTCAAAGGTATGTGAAGTCTACCAACCCGCACTAGGCTAGCCTGGTGGACTAAGACCTAACCCCTCTCAGTTGTAGAGGAGGCCCGTGCTCAGCAGTGGGCAGTATATAATATAGGGCTGGTAAAGTGGTTATGGGACTTAACATCTTATGACTCATGGTGATGAGCGCAGTGGAGTGCCACGCAGTACTTTGTAATTCAAAGTTATGTGCGCCGTTGCTACTGTTTCAGGTCAGTCGTATCGCTTACCATCAGCCGAACGGCATGCTCGTCTTGTCATTTAACAGCAATAAAAAATAAATATTTTAACGACCGATAAAACTGAAATGAGAGG
Source organism: Lapara coniferarum (assembly GCA_949316025.1). Taxonomy (NCBI): domain Eukaryota; kingdom Metazoa; phylum Arthropoda; class Insecta; order Lepidoptera; family Sphingidae; genus Lapara; species Lapara coniferarum. The sequence continues at coordinate 2,433,957 of OX438927.1, read as the reverse complement.
AATCTTTGGTGGACCTATCTACAAAAGTAAAAAAAAAAAATTCTAACGTCGCTGTTTTGGCTGTTGGCAGGAACTTACACGGGTAGTGCACGGGCGTAAAGGTATAGCTTTCACATTTGGAGGTCTGTGGATACCACAATGCCAGAAAATCTACATTCAACAAATAAGTCACGTATATGCCCCCCCGTCACCAAAAGTATCACAATTGAAAAGGTTTTATTTTACGCATTTTCAGTTTCAGTGGTGTTTTTGCGTTGGGTTTGTTGGGTCTAATAAATAATAATAATAATACCAGCCCTGTATTATATACTGCCCACTGCTGAGCACGTGTCTCCTCTACTGAGAGGATTTAGGCCTTAGTCTACCACGCTCGCCTAGTGCGGGTTGGCAGACTTCACATACCCTCGAAATTCTTATGGAGAATTCTCAGGTATATAGGTCTCCTCACGATGTATGCCTTCACCGTTAAAGTGAACGATAATTGATAAACAATACACACATAACTTCGAAAAGTCAGAGTTGGTTGGTTGTTGGGTCTATTTCATCTTAATCTTAACATTGTATAAAACAAAGTCGCTTCCTGCTGTCTGTCTCTATGTATGCTTAGATCTGTAAAACTACGCAACGGATTTGACGTGGTTTTTTTTACTAGATAGAATTATTCAACAGGAAGGTTTTTATGTACTTTTAGCCCGGAAAAACTTATTGACGCGGGTGGAGCCGCGGGCAAAAGCTAGTCTTATTTATAAATGCGTAAGTTTGTGAAAATGTTTGGATGTTTGTATGTTTCTTAGTAGTGCACATAGGCATTAAAATGTATATATGTTTTGTGGGCCAGATTTTTTTTTGTAAGCTAAAGGCGGGTGGGTCCCCCATCCCTTCCCCTTATATACGTCCATGAGGTAGTCGTCATAGTCTATTTAGTGAAATGAATAGACGAGGAAGTAATAAAATGTGTGGCATAAAATAGTTCTAGTAGAAAAGCACGTAGGTACCTTAGGTGTATTCGCTACCTCATGCCCACAGCATAAATCTATTGGTATTTATTTATTTTTTATGCAGATGCTAAAATGACTTAAAAATAAAAATATGAAGTCGTAGTAGTAATAATGCTTATTTAATAAATACTGCCTCGGTGGCGTAGTTGTATTACGGCACGACTACAATGCTGAGTTGTCGGGTTCGAGCCCCGGGTTTTTGTATTCAGTATCAGAGTATAGAATTTGTGCCCGATATGGGGATAGGCTCACCCCTTATTACATCATGGGACGGAATATACCTACCCGGCGAAAAGTGGGTTCACCAGTTGCGCTTCTGCCTACCCCTTCGGGGATAAAAGGCGTGAGTGTATATGTATGTCCTTTCGGTGTAAACTTTGTCCAGACGCTTTAAGGGCGAAAAAAGACTAAGACTGTGGCCTTACCCTATGATGAGTTTCAAGCAATACAGCGTAGCGACAGACACGTAGAGTCGTTAGAAGTTAGAACATCTATCGCAAGCTACACCATCGTAGCGTAAAACAGCCGCGCTACAATATCTATTCTATTTCTTTCTACACTGAGCTACGTCGCCTGCGCGTAGCTTTACAGCTCCAGAAATTTCGTGGAACAGACTTAAACTTGTCTATGTTATCCGGTTATATTTCCAGAAATAAAGTAAGGACGCTGCGAAAATAAGTCACAATATGCAACAAAAGATGATAAGAAATCATCATACCTAATTATTATCAATGTTCTCACTTGCTAGTTACGCAATTCGCTGTCTAGTAGGTATATGACTGCCGTAACTCCTGAACACCCGCCTCTTATATACGCCCATGGAGGTTACCTACATTTTAAAACTACTTTTAGACAGAAACATACGCCCTACACATATGCAATATACTGAGTGCAAGCTTCATGCGGATCAATAGTTTTCGTTTTATTGCATATTTTTATACCGCGCTGTAGTGTCCTCAAACACCGCGGATTGTCAGCGCTAACGACCGCGACAGAATCATGTAATTTTTTACAGTGCTCACTGTTAGCGATTCGCCGCTTTCCATTCATCGTCCTCTGGTTAGAGATGATCCTTATATCGATATAGGTTTTTTGCCTTTTGAGTTTTGACTGCCTGGGTGGCGTAGTTGTATTACGGTACGGCTGCAATGCTGAGGGGTTCGATCCCCGGGTCGGGCAGTGATATCAGTATGAGCTCGGAGTCTGGAAATTATGCCGGATATGGCCATAGGATCGCCCCTTATTACATCAAGGGACGGAATACGCACGGCGAAAAGTGGGTGCACTAGTGGCGCCTCTGCCTACCCCTTCGGGGATAAAAGGTGTGAGTGTATATGTATGTATATCTTCCTTTCGGTGTAAACTTTGTCCAGACGCTTTAAGGGTGAAAAAAGACTAAGACTGTGGCCTTACCCTATAAAAGTCACTATGCGTGCGTGTTTTTTATACAAGTACGGCAAAGTGAGACTGCACCTGATGGTAAATAAGGTCCAGATAATGCAACGGATGAAAGATTACCTCTCGTCAGTTGTCATAACAACGCCGGCTTGTTTGAAACTGAATATACACACCGATCCAGGAACGCGACACCCTTGCGTGGGCCATTGTGGCTAGTTATAGTTAGTTTATGTCGCTGGAAGGGGCGATAGCTTAGTTGAGAGTGGAACGGACTGCCGAGACGAATGTCCGCAGGTTCTAAACCCAAGGGCACACACCTCTGAGTTTTCAAAAACAAAATTATATGTATTCTTTGAGAATTATCGCTCGCATTAACGGTGAAGTAAAAAATCGTGAGGAAACCTGCCTAGCTGAGAAGTTTTCTCAATTTCGAAGGTATGTGAAGTCTGACAATCCGCACTAGGCCAGCGTGAAGGCCTTAACCCTCTCAGTTGTAGAGGAGGCCCGTGCTCAGCAGTGGGCAGTATATAATACAGTGCTGGTATGGTATGATATGGTTTTGTCGCTATCTGGGTACAAATACCATCGCTATCAGTTTATAAAAAAGAGAGATTTTATATTGCAATTGAACGACGAGACGACTTGGTATGCTGCTCGCCTAGATAAACGACACGCCCTTCCATAAACAGAAATAAGAAAGTTTGAACTCTGAACGATAAGTACGTTTAGGCAGAAAAGTGTATGCTCGAACGCCTTGAGGTTCTAAATAAGTCGCTTGCGCGTCGTCTTTCAGCAACATGCAACTTCCAAGTAAAGAAGTCAATAAAAGTTTGCCTGTTTCCTTTATACATCTCCGAATCGACCGCAACTGCTTGGTAAAATATGAAAAATGCGCGTTTTATCTTCAAAGAGTGTACTAGCACCAAATTGGGTGATTGTTCATTTATGCTTCAAGGTTGTAAACTCTAAGCATTAATCCGTGCTACTAATGTACTGTCTTCGTCGAAGTTATTTTTTTTTTCATGGCGGTAGTCATAGACATTGCGGTGGTACCAACCCAGACGGACTCTAACATATGAGAGACATTAATTACGTCGCATTTGATGCTATTTTAATCGAAATTCACAAATGGTTCTCTGCCTTCCCGAAGATCTCTCTAATTTTACCTAAAGACGACACCAAGATTCAATAAGTTTCCAAGTTTCCAGCGTTTCATAAGTTAAGGCATAAATATACGTACCTATGTTTTCAATATTTACCTATGACCATTTCCAATCATTGCAATACCTCACAAATATCCCTCGAGTCCTCTAAAAAATTTCAATAATATCCACAACCCAAAATCGATATCGAATCGCTAAATAGTTGTATTCCGCAAATCGAGTAGGCCGGGCGCGTCCCTACTCTTCCCGATCGCTAGCAGCGTCTGACCGACATAAGCCGACCTTATAGTGAGAGATAATAGAGCCCCTCTAATGTGTGCGACAAGGACGTCACACGTAACTGGGTCACGGGATGAGTCTCCAGCGGTTTTATTAAGCGCTGGAATTCTAAAAAACTTCAGCCTTAATGGCTGGTTGAAAATACTCGCCTATAAATAGAATTTATGTATGCCATAATAATTAATGGAGCTCTAATAATTTGAATCGGAAGTGTTTGATTTTTTGGTTTTGTATGTAAGACTTTATTCAAACATGGATAGATGATACTTATATTTATTGAACACGAAAATACTTTCAAGGACTTTGCTACTTTCTTTATGTTATCCTAGATAAATATATTTAGAAGTTATTACACTAACCTACTTAGTAAATATTAATATTTAGTAATATTTACTAGAAACTGGGAGCATAGAGTGGAATGCAAACTTTGAAATACTTACACTATTTGATTAATGATTTACAAGTTATTCCAAGGACATACCAATCTAAAAATGCAATAGTGCAACGTCAAAAATAGAACTCGATTAATTGAATGATAACCGAGGGTGATCCCAGATGTCGGCGACATCGTCGTGGCGGTGGCGGCGGAGCGGCGCGGCGGCAGCGGGAATCAATCGGTAGCGCTGGAGCGGCTGAGTTGGTCGCGGCGCGCGCATGCGCTCGTCTAGGAGCGATCGATGTGACGGGCGGAACGCTCAGTGGTCGCGGAGCCGTCGCGCAGACCAGTGCACAATGCGTGGCCAGTGAGGCGGGAAACGAGTCAAGCTGTATCTCCGCGAGTACGCCGCGGAGGAGGAGCGGCCGGCGTGCCGGGAGGAGTGGCGGCGCGGGGAATGGGCCGGCGGGACGCGAGGCCGCCTGCCGCAGGTGGACCGCAGCCCCTCACGCCGCAGCCCCTACCTCACGCGCGATGACGAGCCCTCGCCGGCGCCCGACGAGCGCGGCCGCTCCGCGTCAGCAGGCGCTCACCACCGCGCGCGTCCGCGCCCGCTCCGCTACCAGTCGCTCGAGCGCGACTACGACCGCTCGTACGCGCCGCCGCCGCCGCCCGAAGATGATTACTACCGTCGTGAGCCACCCCCCCTCTTCCTCGGAGAGCTGCAATCTCAGAATTCCGATCTGCAGCGGGAGTTGGGAAACCTTAAGAAAGAGCTCGAACTGACCAACCAAAAGCTGGGCTCTAGCATGCACAGCATAAAGACCTTCTGGAGTCCCGAGCTGAAGAAGGAGCGAGCGCTACGCAAGGAGGAGAGCGCCAAGTACAGCCTCATTAACGACCAGCTCAAACTGCTCAATCAAGAGAACCAGGTCAGTAGCACGCTTACTATCTTACTACACTAGTACGCCCCGCCTCCACGCCACCCTCTTTCGATTACTTCAATAAAAACGTTACTCTGTGTTAGACAAATCTGGTTGTAGCGATGTATTGTGTAGCGTCTTTACTAACTGTAAGGCTTCGTTTTCTACTTTCCTCTATTATGTATGCCTTTCCTACTTCCTCAGCAAGTGCTATATTAGATATGTTAGGTACTTTGTTCGGCGTTTGTACGATGCAGTTCACCGACATGTGAAGTCCAAGATCCATTGTCGCCGCGTCAGTGGGATCAACAAACAGCGATGATTCACGACAGTCGCGCCTCTCCCCACGGCGGCACGGCATGCGTTGGTTACGTCACACGCATGCTTGGAAGACTCCTGTATTCATTGATGTGATTGGTCAATGGAGCCGGCCGGGCAGTCCACATACATCTGAGATTAATTTTCTGTTACTTTCGATATCATTCGTTTTAGAACGCGGATTTGAGTATTCGCGGTGTATGAGTAAGATGGTGGATAGGTATTATTTGGAGAAACTCCTTTGTCTCCAAATATTTTTCAGATTTGTCAAGTTTAACATCGAATTTGCAATTTCAAAAAGTTGGAAAAGTAGTCCTGAATACCATTAAGAACATTTTGTTGAATATTGCGTATAATATGGTACGCTGGTGCAAAGAAATAAATGTCAATTTCCACTTCATTTTTATTTTTTTACGAAATCCTAATTTGTTTTATTGAACATCGGAACATTATAACCTATAACCAACAATTCCAATAAATTATTGAAATACCAACATTTTTACAAAAAATTATAAAAGGTTTAATATAAAAAGTTCTCGTTTACATAAAACGAGCGTTGTCTCTGAAGACGGTGAAAAGTTGTGACGTCATACATTCCTGAAGGTTCGACAGGGATGCAATAATTGCATCCACATTCTATTATGTAAATTCTAATTCATGTAGCCCTTACCTAGGAGGAAGTATATTTAAAGGACATGTCCGAAAATGGGCCTAAAATCTAAACAAGACAGTTTATATATATATTTGTATAGAACTCCTAAAAACTAGCCTTTTTGCAATAAATCGTTTAAATCTAAAGAACTCCGATTTTGAGATGCATGTAATTTTGTTTGACTTGAAAACTACACTTAATATGAATGTTTTCAAAAATATTGGTTATGAATGGAGGGGTCTGAAAATATTTTTTTATGGATCTAAATTCCATATGTTGCCCCTTTAATATCGCTAAAGTTTGAGCCTGTTTAGATTTTGAGGTCCAGCACCCGTACTGCATACAAAAAGCGGACATCTCCTTTCGAACAAATATTTTCTTCCAAGTTAGTCATAATAAACTGTAAAAATATATGAGCCGTTCGCAAGAGCTCACCGTCGCCCATAGATTACAGCTATACCGTAAAACGAATACTCTTTAAAGATCAAGCTTAAAGGAGGACATAAAACTTCCGTTCGGGAAACACCAAAGCAGGGATTTCAGATAATTTTGTTAATACTACCGCATTACTTAAAACTGGTAGACGAATTATCAAGGTTCATAATGGAAATCTCTAAAAATTATATGCTTTGAAAATATACAAGATATGAAAACAGGAGTAGAGAGAGCCACTGCCTTAACTAGTTCAGGCAAAAAAATATCCCACATTTGAAAAATAAAACCTTATCAGCTCTTACTCCCTCAATCCTGCAACTAATACCTTATTATGAGGAATTAATTATACTAATATTTACTGCCATAGACGTTGTATTGCTTTTCTGTATAAATTATCCGAAAATCTACATAATGTACGCAGTATTGAAATCAGACACTTGACTCTTCTAATATGAAGAGGCTGGAACAGAATGGTCGAGCAGACATTTTTCATGCGAAACTTAATTACTCATTTCAGGGGCGTCGGTTTATAAATCTTCGTAATTATTAGGATTGTGGTCTCTAATTTATTGTGACTAGGAATTTAATTATCTACTTATTATATTATTGACTGGCTTTTTGCAGGATAAAAGTCCCGCTTTATATTTTCCCGGGATAAAAAGTAGCCTATATGTTAATCCTCGACATGATCTACCTGTGTGCTAAATTTCATCGAAATCCGTTCAGCAGTTTTTGCGTGAAAGAGTAACAAACATCCATACATTCTTACAAACTTTCGCGTTTATAATATTAGTAGGATTATAGAATTGGTGCAAGGTGTCAAGGGTGGTAGTTAGTTCAGAGCTATCCTAAAGGTTTCTTTCATTTTGCCTAGAAGAATGAATTCGTAATTGTAAAACATAGCACAGATATACAGTTCCTGAATCTATACACCAGAGTAAATAACTTACCACTGGTCTGATAAATTTAAAAACAGAAAAGGAATAAGCTACTAATAATAGAAACATTATATTACAAGTTTACAAACACGGTTTTACTGAAGTGTTTCTTGTTAATTACTGTGATATTCATTGAAAAGCAAACGTATCGCATAGTTCGACTGTCAGTTCAATATTCTTGAAATCTAGAATAAACCAAAAGGCAATAGCTGCTATTGGTAGTCGACGCAAAAAAATACTTTTTAAAGCATAATTAGTTATATAATTAAAAAAAAGATTTGTATGGTATTATTAATGTTCTCGATGATCAACCATGCGAGTTCATCTTTATCTTTATCTTTAAGGACTTTTACATATTGTTCTTAGAATTAGAATTGCTTTGTTCAGACAATCGACATCAAAAGAGCCCACCCTAATATCCGTATCATGAAGCTTTAATATACAATAAACACCGAAAACACCAGTGTCAGATTAGGACTCATTTAAAATTTACTAGCTATGAAGGACTTATAAAATTTTAATTATTTGAACAACCCTTATTCCCGACATGTTTTATGTACGCAGGGTGTAAATTATGTGGATTCATTATATGTGTGGGATCTTTCGACCATCTATTTAAGCTAATGTGGTTCATAATGTTGTTCAATGTATGAGGATGCAGCTTTATACGTTTTAAATCATTAAGGACTATCATAATGAATAATGGTTCAAATTCCCGTAATCAAAAGCGTGAGCTGCTAGGGACTATGGATTGGTATATATTTTTTTTGAATGACAAGACTTAGCCTTAGCTAGTGAGAAAATTCATATCCACCTGGATTTTGACCATCGTACTTAAGGTGTAAATCCCGCCATAGTATATGAATGGATAATATGCAATGCAATGCAATCAGCCCTGTATTACATACTACCCACTGCTGAGCATGGGCCTCCTCGACTACTGAGAGGGTTTAGGCCTTAGTCCCCCACGCTGCCCTAGTGCGGCTTGGCAGACTTCACATACCTTCAAAATTCTTATAAAGAGCTTCGGTATGCATGTTTCCTCAAGATGTTTTCCTTCACCGTTAAAGTGAACGATAATTGATAAACAATACACACGTAACTTTGACAAGGCAGAGGTGTGTGCCTTGGGTTTGAACCTCCGGACATTGTCTTGGCAGACCGTTCCATTCCCAACTAGGCTATCGTCCAATAATGGATGGATAATATACCTAATTATATTATAATATAATTCATCGAATGGCATGAGATAACCATCTACTGCCATTCGATACTCTATCTGGACGGCATCGCGCTTACCATCAGGTGAGGTGCAGACACTTTGCCGCGACGGAATAAAAAAAAAATAGTGACGTACGTAAGCGTGTCGCATTCCGGGATTATTTTGTATATCCAATTTCAAATAGGTCAGCATAATTGTGTCGACTTGTAATAATTTTTCAGCCGACACTCTATCTGGAGACTGCACGTGTAGGTACTTGTATTACGGTACGACTGCAATGCTGAGATCTCAGATTCGATTTCCGCGTTGGTTGCTTGGTTCATTAAATAATCCAATACATTTACGGCCTCATAATCAGTTAATAAACCTATTTGAGGTACAGAATGTTTTGTCTTCTTCCTTCAAACTCAATTCCAAATTCGTTCGAAGAAGACAAAACATACACACATACATACACACTCACGCCCTTATCCCATAGGGGTAGGCAGAGACTATTGAGTGCCACCTGCTACGATCTTGAGTCTTGACAAACCTCTTTCGCCTCTTCCACATTCATAGTTCTTTTCATACATTTTCGTTGGTTAAGGGTACTCCTGGCATGCCCTTTTCGGAGAAGAACATTTATTTGGCCAGAGACCGTTCTCCTGCCCAAAACATACATTAAGTAAATAGGTTTATTAACTATTTATGATTAATTCCGTAACATTACTGTTTACTTGAGAGTTTTACTCGAAAGTGAGACCGATTTATCGATAACGCCCGTAGTACTGTTTGTGAAGGCGACTGTTATAAGTGCTTCCTCTTTTCCATTAAATAATTGTTAGAGTAGTTTTGTATCACGCAACACGGCACAGCTGATAAATAATTCAACATAGGTAACTACCAAAGGCACAAATCCGCTACCGGCACTGTGAAAACCCGGATCGATTAAAATAGTCTCTGGAAACTGCTCTCGTCTGTACAAAGGTTGTCTTTAATCAGGATCCTACAAGAACACATAGCTGCAAAGAATATAGGAAAATGATCTTTCCAAAAGGCTTCTTTCAAAGATAGTTACTAAGCTACTGAATACTATCTAGGCTATATTGAATGTAGTATATGTTATGTAAATACACGGCGCGAAATTGTTAGAAATCTAATCTAAAAAAGATCAATTTCTATAACTCAGCCATGTTGATTTGTAGTTGTACTTGCTAATTTTAGATATCATTTAGTCGACTGCCTCGGTGGCGTAGTTGTATTACGGTACGACTGCGATGCTGAGGTCTCTGGTTCGATCCCCAGGTCGGGCAAAGTGATATTGAGTTTTTCTCTTCAGTATCAGCTTGGAGTTTGGAATTTGTGCCCGATATGGCGATAGGCTCGCCCCCTATCACATCATGGGATGGAATAACGGCGAAAAGTGGGTGCACTAGTTGCGCCTCTGCCTACCCCTTCGGGGATAAAAGGCGTGAGTTTACATTACACATATCATTTAGTTATGACTTTATTTAGACTAGTAGAGTATTATGTAATTAGTAGTCTTTAATACAGAAAGTCGATATTTTTTTTATTGCTTAAAAACGACGAGACGAACATACCGTTTGCCTGATAGTAAGCAATACGACCGCCCATAAACAGTAGCAGCACCATACATACCTTTAAAATAAAGTACTGCGTGGTACTCCACTGTGCTCGTCACCCTGAAAGATAAGATGTTAAGTCTCACAATGCCGAACGATTACGCTGGCTGCAATGTCTTTCAAACCGGAACACACCACTACATGCACACCGCTGTTTGGCGGTAGAAATGGATATTGAGTGGTACTTTACCTACCCAAGGGGCCCCTCGTATTCGAGAGGTCTACCACCAGTAATTAATATTCCTCTTGCCGTTTTGTATTATCGGTAAGAAAGGGAGAAAAAATTGTCGTCCTCAACATTTCTTCCACTAAAAAATTAATAATCTTGTAAGTTGGCTGTGATCTTCATTTCACCTAGAAAAAGTTTATTTCCGATAAATTTACGCAGATTGTATGAATGAAATCGTTATTTGTAGATAAATTCATTATTCACATCTGTTTCTCCAAGGATTTAAAGCGAAAGATGTGTGTAAACAATGCCCAGACCAAACATCGTCGGAATGCTGCGTTTGCAAAGATAGCTGCATCGTTAATATAGTTTATCTTGCTGAATGGTAATGCAATATATCAAACGTGTACGCAAAATGTTAATAAGCTTAAGATATTTCTATTAGCAAACCGAGTTGATTCATGAACTAATATTTTGACGTTATATTTCATACATTTCAAGTGAAGACTATTAAATAAATCCCGCTTGAATGTAGATATTTTGATTAGACTACTTCATTTAAATGCGAATTGGTTTTTCAAAAGGATAACTATATGCACACAATGTTCTATTTTGAAATTAAATGTCTTCCATATAAAGCTTTAATCACGCTTTTCCTTAGCTTAGACATTAAACATATCTTCCCAATAACCCTCGTCGTGGTCTCAACTGCGTAACATAATCCGATCACACATGTCAAGAGATGAAGAAAGACGTACTTGTGTAATAAATTCCAGACTCAATAATTATCCTTGGATCCCCAGATCAATGACCTATTAGAGTAATTCATGATTCGATGAAGTGCCAAACAATCTATCAAAAGTTTGTCGTTTACTATTTGGCAATTCTTTAATGTCTTACCCCTATTTAGATACTTGCCGATTAGACGAATAGTTACAAATTCGAGTGTGTAAACAGCTTATTCGGGTGTGTTTTTACTTATCATTCATCGTCATATATATTCGCCATGTTATTCGGAAAAGTATTCACTAAGAGTCTAAATGAGGCATTACGGTGTATAATTTGACAAGAGCAAAATATATTCCAAACATTTTCTGAATAGCTATTAGACGTTCTTAAATGACTCTATGATTTAGTATAGTAACATTAAAGGTTATAACACTGTAAGCAACAAAGTATGGAACTCGTAAACCATTTCGATCGTTTCCGACATTATTTCGAAGTTGCGACATTCTTTATTCAAGTCTTGTGCCAAAATCTACGTTGGCAGCGTATCAAATAGAGGAGTTAAATCAGGCTAAGTAATTTTTGGTGCTCTATATCCAAATTTGGCCATCATTCATGAAGGTTCCTGGTAGGCCAGACGGCCTATGACCTTATTGGCAGAATTATTGTTTAGTAAGATCGTGTAACAGCTACTTGGAGAATTAAGGCCTCTTACACAAAAAGTACTAAAAAGCTAATGTAGATAATACCTACTCATTTATTTGGGAGCATAGATTAGAGTGAGACAAGTAGCAATTACTCAAAAGTGTTTTAAACAGGTTCAGTTGGGAGGTGACAATGGAATTATTATTTTATAGCTGTTGAGTATCTCAATGCGGTTTCACTAGCATTATATACGTTTAAAAGATGGTGTGGTTTTAATACATATTTGACATTGTATTTTTTCTTTCTTGGTTAATAATTTATTCGATCATTATTTTCCACCAAATGACTTGTCCTAAAACGGGCCTACACTTTTAAAAAATACAGTTATTTATATTTCAATAAAACTCCTTAACACTAGCCTTTTACACAAAATTTTAAAGCCCTCCGATCTTGAGATTTAAGTAATTTTATTTTGCTTGCAAACGACACTTAATATGATTTTTTTTTAAAAGTTAGTTAGAATTGGAGTGGTCTAAAAATATTTTTAATGGATCCATGATATGTTTCACCCCTTTAATATCCCTAAAATTTAAGCCTGGTTAGATTTTGAAGCCCAGCACCATACAAAAAGCGGACATCTCCTTTACGTGTTATATTTATGCTTGCTCAGTAGGTTTCTATTTCATACAATAACCCAACAAAACTATCAAAAATAAACCTTCGACAAACATTATTCAAGATTCAATGTGTACAGAACTGGTCGGACAACCGGCTGTCCTGTGGATTCGACGGACAAGATTGGATTAACTACATTGTGCGAACGTCCGCGTATAGACGATATGTCCCGTTGTAATTTCCAAATCTAGTTTTTCAAACTCGGCGCTTCAACAGTTGTCCTGCAATTCACGTTGATTGATTTACAAACGTTTGATTTTAAAATCGATTACCTGTTTTTTGTGAGTAGAGCTTGAAATTTTTACGTTATTTGATACGTTTTTTTGTTTCTGAGTGCCGAGCATGCCGCTCGCCTGACGGTATGCGATACGACTGCCCATGAACAGTAGCAACACCATACAGAAATTTTAATTACAAAGTACTGCGTGTCACTCCACTGCGTTCGTCACCTTGAGACATTAGATGTTAAGACTCATAATGCTCAGTGAGTACGCTTGATACAAATCAAATTCAAATGATTTATTAAGTAATTAGGCCCCTAAGGGCACATTTACACGTCATTTTTAACAATGTTTTTTTAACTAAAAGATTCTACCAGTGCTTCGGTAAAGCCCCCTGACCGGAGAAGAAGAACCAAGAAACTCGGCGTAGGTCTTTTATTATCATTATTTTTAAAAATATATATTTTACAATTTGCAACAATGTCCTTCAAACCGGAACACAATTACTAATTACAATATTGTCTCTATCATTATTAAGCATCAATGACTTTCATTGTACCTACGTCGTTTTATTTGATATAATCACTTTCCATAGCATTCAACAGGCGATTTTTAGGGGTTGTCAAATTTAGTTTACAGTCAGACTTAACTGTATTTATATACATTTCCGGAATAAAAAAAATCTAACATGTTCTTTGTCCTTAAAGGTCTACATCGCACCAATCAGTCAAGCCATGTCAGCAGCCCAACAGATTAATACAGATTGCAACAGTATTTGCAACTGCCTCAGTGGCGCAGTTGTATTACAGTATGATTGTAATGCTGAGGTCTTGGGTTCGATGGCTGGGTCGGGCAAAGTGATATTGGGTTTTCTAATCAGTATCAAAGACGATAGTGATCATTATTGTGTGATATATCTTCACTTTGCCTTAGATAGTCACAATGTTTGCTCAAGAACTCTCGACTTTAATAGCATATCGAATAAGATGAAATAAAAGACGATCGCCACTTCGCCCCACTTAATTGATTGACTTGGTAGCAACATTTCAATTGAATTCGTTTTTTGTGTTTCAAATTCTGTCTCTATTCAAAAGACATCGATTTATTGTTTAGAACGTAAGAACTCTCGATCTGTTTGCGAGTACTTCACGAACACAAGACCCTTAGCTCGTTCGAGTTTCATTTATAATGCTGATTGCTTTGACAGTTCGGAGCTTTTCATCTTTGGATTATTTTACCTAAGCCAAATTATTCATTTTTGTATACATTCGCAGTGATCTCTTGGAGGATATTTTTATTTCTTAGTAGAGTTTCAGACATTATGTATTTCATCCTTTTTACACAAGTATACTGTATTGTTTTGAATCCACACCAAATAAGATTGACACTAAGTAACCTACTACCTACAAAAACTTATCTTTACGCCAGAGCCCATTTGGGTATCACTACTTTGTTTGTTTCTGCTGTCAAACAGCAGTGTCAGCTGTGAGAGAACTATTTCTAGGCATCAGGATCCTCTACAGTAACTTCATGTAGTATTAAGTAACTTTCCTTCAGCAAATTTAATTCACCAACTGAAAACAAAGGAATCAATCAATCATTTAGATATGAATCAATTCAGTCATTAGCTATTCGGTAACCAACAGGTAACCAAGGCTCTTGGTAGACTGGTCGGCTGTCATGGCACAGAACAGACAGTGGTAAAGGGCCTCTGGCTCAACAAGGCAAACGTGATTAACCAAATCAGATGCAAGATGGATAAATTGCTCTAAACGGCTTTATGGCAATTAATTTTTTAATGAATACAATCTTCAGAATGAGCATTTGGAGTGAATAATTGCTCGGAATACTTAGAATGAAATGAATTACTATTTTCCGGATTTTATCGTAGATTTCAATTTTTTAATTCTCAAAGTGTGGGTAGATATTGTAACTTTTACTTTTCGGATGACCAGGAAGACTGTAACGAAACGTAAAAAGGACATAAATTAAAAGACTAAAATCCGCGATAAAATCCAAAAACTAGTTTTATTTGGATGTCTAATATTTGCGGATATTGTTGCTCTGTAAATTTTTTACTGAATAACTTATACTTCAATCATTGATGTATGGTTTTTAATACATCAATGACTTCAATAAAGTAAATTGTCTATCCATATGTCAAAATATCGTTGTGAACTATTAAGTGACATTAACTTCAACATATCCAAATATTATCATTCAATTGCTAATATTAGTAGGATTCCCCGAGTTTCGACTATAAAAACACTTGTAGGGACACACTATATGTATTTCATATAATTTGCTGGATTTACGTTTTATAGGTTGTCAGTCGTTCCCCGTCACGCACCACGTTAACGTTAACGTTAGCAGTAAGCACTTAACACTTAGTACCAGTACCGTACACATGTCATTAGTATTGATTGTAATTGTGTAAAAGTGGTTTATAATATAGACTCATAGATTAACCACGCCTGAAATTTTATTTGCAAACTTTTGAGAGTCAGTGGAGATATTACCAAGAACAGACAATAAAGAACCCCATATCTCCACCCACTGATTTCTATATCGTTACACACGAATAACTACA
This sequence comes from Lapara coniferarum, assembly GCA_949316025.1. NCBI lineage: Eukaryota > Metazoa > Arthropoda > Insecta > Lepidoptera > Sphingidae > Lapara > Lapara coniferarum. The sequence goes on along the minus strand of OX438927.1, from coordinate 2,418,607 downwards.
ATACTAGAACGATCATTTTGGAACAATATTAACTCTTTGCTATATGCGACATTGAGAAGACAATGACCCTTTAGAATTCGGAGCCACTCAATTGGAACACACTATTGCAGTCATTAATGTTAAATTCTTATCTTGAGAATTTCGAGGCGTTCTTTATATCCCGCTTAAGAATAAGAAAAGGAGATTCAGAGATAAATACTGATTTAAATCAAACTACGACTGCGTTAAGTATATTATTTTGAGAAATCTGAAGAGTTCTTTACGTCAAATTTAAATAAATAGAAAAGCAGAGCCAAAGCTAAGAATCATTATCAAACAACTGCATTAAGAATGAAAGGTTGAATGTAAAGTTTAGTTACTTTCGTCCTCTCTATTCAACAATTAGAATTAATATAAATATAAGCGGTGTAATGCTATTGTTTTAGGGCTTAGTGGAAGTCTGCCCACGGCAATGTAACCAAAAACTTGAAGCAAATGTGACCTTTCATACAAAATGGAGTCTGCTCTGTTTATTGGATATTTTATGCTATTTTCGTGTCCACACGTCGTAAACTTGTTATGAATGGTTGTGTAGACTATAAGTGGAGAGCGGATGTATGCTAATGGCCCCTAATATAGTGTGGTAAGTTGTCATTACGTCATAACATAGTTCAAACACGAGCCAATAGATGTCATCAAACTAAATTGTTAAAATTGGAATAGCTTTTAGGATATTTTCAGAAATTAGGTTAAATTAACACGATATGCCACAACTTTAAATTATTCTCTAAGCTTTAAATAAATTATTTAATAATAGCAGCATACTATAGTCGTTTTTATAGTTGGTTAATTATAGTTGGACATGTTATAAGAAAGTAGTTGCCGTCATGCAAAGCCTTTGTAAGGGTTAATCCGGGTTTCAAAGAAGGCATACTATAAAGACTTTGAAGTTTCGAGAATAGTGAAGTGAGAATTCGGTATACACCAAGCCATTTTACAATATCGTACGAAAACGGTTAAATTTATTACATAAAATGGATAATGTATTATGGACATTTCTGTCCATATGAACCTCTCTAACAAAGTTATGTTAGCATTCTTGTTCACATTTGAGCTCGGGAAGATCAAAGCAAAAAGTGGTACGAATAGGTACTTTCGTTTCTCGTGAACTCAGATGAGCTTAAGGGCAAATTGCATTGAATGAATAATAAATAAACACGTTATTTTGTTTTCATTCATACTTAAGTCACTGGAAACAATGTATACCAAAAGAGATTGTACGTATATAGTGTACATGTTTAAAAATATATATTAGAAGGAATGATTATTATTTGCCATAGCTGTTTAACGGTCTGACGTTATCCCTCTGAGAGATCCAACTCCGTGCAGCGGACACGTTAATATCTAAGGTACAAATTAACATTTCAGTCAATTGATTAAGTTCTCTATCTCTCATACGTTAGACCACGCACGTCGAGCATGCAAGGCGCTTAATACAGAGAGTTGTAATTGAAATGTTTTGATAACAACCACGCCAGTGATACAGTTATACACAAAGCTTTTAAGTATAAATCGGATTTACGGACGCGCCAACAGCTATTGCTTTGATAACTGATTTATATTGATAATCAATTATTGAAAAATAATTCATATACTACGTGAAATAAGAGAGATGTTAAACGTTTGTTTTAAAATAAATTTTACGATGCATATCACGGTTATTTTGTAGCTTGCTCACAGAAATGCTGATTCAAATATTTGAATTAAATATACCGTGTTTTTAAAAAGGCGTAATTCACATACACATATACTCACGCCTTTTATCCCCAAAGCGGTAAGCAGAGGCGCAACTAATGCACCCACTTTTCGCAGTGCGTATTTTGTCCCATGATATGATGAGGGCGAGCCTATCGCACAAATGCCAGACTCCGGGCCGATACTGAATAGAAAATCCAATATCATTTTGCTCGATCCGGAGATCGAAGCTGAGACCCCAGCATTGCAACACAACTAAGTCACTGAGGCAGTCGTAATTCATGATCTCATAATAATTAAAACTTCAAGCGTGCAAAAGATGGTACTGGGTAGAGTAATTAATATTTACATAAATTAAGTTATTAATAGTGCATCGCCATGCATAGTGGTTATAGAAACCGGGGCAGACCTTTGACGAGGTGGACCGACGACCTGTTCCACGTGGCGGTAAGAAGTTGGATGAGGTCTGCCCAAAACAGAACAACTTGGCGTGCATTAGAAGAGGCCTACACTCAGCATTGGGTGGATATATATGCTGAAGAAGAAGAAGAGTGCATCGTCAGATCTTGGTATCAACCATCAGGAACTACAACTTCATTTCGTTGCGGGTTAAGACTAATTAGTACTCCCAGAGAGCTCTCCCAGAGACTCGCCGAGCTTCACCGCTTGATATAAAATGTGTGCCACTGCCGATACTGGCTTATAGGAGCTGCAGCAGCGACTATATAACCCCTAGACTCCTAATAACAGACGATCGGCTTTGGGCAACACATCTGACAAATAGATCCAATGTAGCTTACCGTTCAAAATCTTCAAGTCAGTTGCGACCACAACTGTGAGCTGTAAATAGTTCCGTGTTTGCGAATAAATAACTATTGTAATGGCCCCGTGCACAATAAAATGGTGTGGTATAAATAGCCTAATTCAAATTTTCTGAAAAATGGCATTCAATTTCACAGGTAAGTCAATAACGACACATAATCACATTTTATTTAAAATTTTACGGAGTTCATCTTAGAATGGCCATGTTGGGTGTTTACGCACCATCTTGTTATATTTGCATCTGTTTCCGACGAAAGTACTTTTATATTTTCTATTTCGTTTTGCATTAAAAGTAAGTGATACACCAAAAGGATTGGTCGATAGTTCTATCGATAAATTTAAAAATAAGAGAAACTATCTCCCGAATACTCAACTAATCAATTTATCTGAGGCCTATTTAATTTTAACAGGCTTCTTATTTTAAATGGTTAGTTCATTAGTAATAGTTAATTCATTTTCAAAATGATTAGGATATATTTTTGACTAGCGGTATCAGAAATAAATGTTATTAGGATAATTTTTTATTTTGTTTGTTGATTATAACGATTGTTTTGAGTTATTCTTTGTGTTATTCCTACAATTCAGCTCAAATATTCTTGTTAATGTCGATGAGACTTACTAACCGCCATCTGTCATTCGATAACATAAATAGTTTCGTTAAAATATTAATATGTTTAATAAATAATAATAATATTACTATAAAACTTTATTACATAAAAGTAATATCGAAAAAAAAAATCGTGTTTTCATTTAACTCGTCCCATCCCTATGCCTATGTTTCCAAGGTTATATAATGCGATAAGGTGTTGGAAGAACCAATCATAATGCAGTACCCCGCTTCCTCAAACCTCAGGTAGTTGACAGAATTAATTTGAAGAGAAATATTGAACATTAGGAGTCTAGGGGTTATATAGTCGCTGAGTTGCAGTGATAAGTGAGGGCGGGATAGTCTCGTAATAAGCAATTAAAAATCTTTAATATTTATTTTTTATTTGTGAGAACATCAAGAAATAATTAACATATTAAATGTAAAATGATAGCAAAAGGATTTCCGAGATAAGAGTCGAGGAATATTGGATTGGAAAACGCAACAGATATAAAAATTATAAAAGTTTTGTACGTACCGTAAACTCTATGTTTTCTTTACAATTTACTAGACTTCTGCTCGCGGATCCGCCCGCGTGAAATAGTTTTTCCGGGATAAAGAGTAGCCTATAGAACTTAGCAGTAATGTAGCTTCCTATTAGTGAAAGAACTTTCAAAATCAATCTAGTAGTTTTTGAGTTTATCCATTACAAATAAACAATCAAATCTTACCTCTTTCAGTATAATATTAGTATAGATATCAAACGAAGGCTTTTAATGGGGCAAAGTATACAAAATCTAGTAAATAATAATAGATTTCAGCCCTAAAAACCAAAAGAAACTTTAACCATTCATGATAACTACAAGTGAGAAATTCCATTTGCAAGAAGTTTTCAAGTACGAAACTTGAATCTTTGTAATAAAGAAGTTACAACTGAAACAATATTTTAAATTTAAATTTTATTGTGGAAAATTTGTTTGAGAAAATCCATTCTTCAAAGATGGGATCTGTTATGTAAAATAATGTCATTGTATCTCGTTCGTATGAAATTATTTCTTTATCATTACTGAAGTTTTTGAAGCCTTGTGTGTTTTACATATTTATTGTCGTCTAATGACTTACTTCTAAGCGCCAAATGCACCGCTTAATAATAATTGCGATTGACGTTGCATAAATGCTTTCATAATATGTATAAGCCGACCAAATTCTAAAGTCACACTAATCTATGCTCCTAAATGAGTGGTAATAAAATGAGTACTACCTACATTACCCGTTTAATACAATAAATATCAAATAAAATTTACTTGTAACTTGTAAAGCAGACCCTACACTTCGAAACATCTATTCAAACATTCGCATTTATAATGTTAGCAAAAGGAATATGAAAAATAAAAGCGACGAAAATTTAAGCATCATAGTCTAGAAAATATGCTTATATAAGTACTAGCTTTTGCCCACGGCTTCGCCCGCGTTAATAAGTTTTTTCCGGGCTAAAAGTACATAAAAACCTTTCCGTTGAATCACTCTCTGACTATGACGTTCATACAACTCTTAACAAATAATGCATTAATTTCGACCAAATTTGATTACCATAAAAACGGTTCTAGTGAGTTAATCTTAAAAGATAGACATATACCGTCCCGGACATTTTTTTAGATCATTTCAAGAGGAATAATTCTTTCATACATATATTTTTGGTATCTTGAACCGTTTTCGCAGCGCACGCAATGAAAGCCTTCAAGGATGAATCATTTTCCCCGTTTTTTTTTCACATTTTCCATTATTTCTTCGCTCCTCATAGTTGCACCGTGATGTTATATAGCCTAAAGCCTTCCTCGATAAATGGTCTATTCAACACAAAAATAATTTTTCAATTCGAACCAGTAGTTCCGGTAATGAGCGCGTTCAAACAAACAAACAAACTCTTCAGCTTTATAATATTAGTATAGATAAGCAAGAATAAAAACATTACTATTTTTTAAACAATTTATTGTTAGTTTGTGAAGATGTTTGGAGAATTATTAGAAGTAAGCGCAAAAATAGGATCAATGGATTTTGGCACAGAGATAGACAATGTCTTTAATCTATACTAAAATAAAATGCTGTCAGCTTATTATTTTTGGTAAGTACTTAATGAACATCGCAAGTAATACAAACTGTAATGTAGTCATTGAAATAATAATATCAATACTAACATTATAAAGCTGAAGAGTTTGTTTGTTTGTTTGTTTGAACGCGCTAATCTCAGGAACTACTGAACGGATTTTGAAAACTTTACAGCGTGGCGGTTAGGTCTCACACTGCCTTTGACGCCGAGGGTGTCCTTCGGTGTACGGGGGCTTCTGAGCCCCCCCAACACCAGGAGACGGACCGCAATAGCGGTACGCGCAGGGGCGGTTGCGGACGACAACTTAGACGTGAGTCGGAGGAAGCCCGCAGCCGTCCCTAATGCGCCGAAGATGGCCACCGCGGAGTTTTGGTTGATATGTCATGCGGTGTACATAGGTTAGGGACTCGGCCCGGCGGTCGCCCGACGTTTTCCATCTCTCCGGGCGGCTCAACGTCGGGTCGTAAGGCACGGTGAATCCAACATAACCGCTCAGTCGTTCCTCTTGAACACTGGGCGGTAGTAATAATTCACTTTCTCCGCGTAAATAAAAAAAAGCCCCTGGTAAGTATTGAGCAGAAATACCCAATGTCACTTTTCCCGGCCCGGGATTCGAACCTGGGCACGCACACAATATAACTACGCCACCGAGGCAGTCATATTCCTCTAAAATACTAAGTATACTTTGTATTTTTTGTCTTTGATGTGGGTTTTTCCGTGAAATCAGTATAGAATATTTTATTTCAATCTCTGGCTGTAGGCCCGTTGGGTACACGCTTCATTAAACAAAGAACGGGTACATTACGATGTCCCTTGGGTGTAGGGGACAAACTGAAGCTTCCCGAGATTTTTATTAGGGTTCTATATCAAACGTCGGCAATGGAGCCTTCTTAAGTCTATATCATTCTTTCGTCTGTCTGTTAGATTTAAAGGTCTTTTAAACGGAATTATAGCGACATGTGTTATACATAATATTTAGTTATAAATTATAATTAAGTAAGGATTTATGGAACTTAAGACAATAAACAATATAAAAATCCTGTTTCACAGGTTTCCAGTATATTTTATTTGACAGTGATTGTATTAAACGACTACCTCGGTGGTGTGGTTGTATTATGGTACGACTGCAATGCTGAGATCTCGGGTTCCATCCCTGGGTCGGGCAAAGTATTAGTAGCAAAAGCAAAAGTAGGATTTTTCAGTTCAGTATCAGTCCGGAGTCTGGAATTTGTGCCCGATAAGGTGATAAGCTCGCCCCCTATCATATCATGGGACGGAATAACGGCGAAAAGTGGATGCATTAGTTGCGCCCTACCTACCGCTTCGGGGATAAAAGGCGTGAGAGTGTGTGTGTGCGTGTGTGTGTCTGTGTGATCGTACTAAACAGCTAATGTAGATAGAACTCATTTTATTACCATTCGCTTGAGAACATATAATGTGACATATACTCGGTCGGCTTGTACATTTATTGAATTTGAATTTTGAATTTTGGTTGGTTTATTGCATTGTTATTGTTTGAATATGAGGGTGGGGTGAATTTTAATTTAGTTATTTAAGCATTATTAAGTTTAGTACATATTTAATCGGCATAGATAGGTACTGATCGACTTAGTATTCGAATGTCACCTGGGTCCCTCATCGAAAATTAGCGCTGCAGTATTGGTTAGACCGTACTGTAGTAAGAAGCTGAATGAGGATTCCTATTGTTGGTACAATATTACGCTATATTTTATTTTTTTGTATGTTTAAATTTGTAATCTGTTTGTCTCAGCAACAAAATATCTCTTTCTTTCTTTCTTTCTTTATTTATAGCCTCTATCAACAAGCGGTGAAATCTTTTTATTTTTTATGTGTGTATTGTTTTTGAATTATCGCTTGCTTTAACGATGAAGGAATAACATCGTGAGGAAACCTGCATACCTGAGAATTTCGAAGGTAAGTGAAGTCTGCAAACCCGAGTAGTAAGGGATTCGACGGTTCTGGAGCACGTTCGGGGGCCGGTTGGCGCCACACTGGCCTTCCGCGGATTTAATTAATACCTACCGCGAATGATTCCGCGGATTTAATTAATACCTACCGCGAAAAATTCCGCGGATTTAATTAATACCTACCGCGAAAAATTCCGCGGATTTAATTAATACCTACCGCGAAAAATTCCGCGGATTTAATTAATACCAACCGCGAAAAATTCCGCGGATTCCATTTCATATCGCCCGCGAGATAGGTATAAACCGCGAATTGGAGTTGTATGGTTTACGGTCCCCTCAAGCTTGTACCTTTTCCCTTTGTTTCGTTGTGCTTTTGTATTTCTACTTTCTAACAGCGACCCTTTTTATTTGAAGAATACAAATGTCTTTGTTCCATATTCCTATGGGCTCGTGTTTCTACTTAAGAGCCGTTTACAATTACCCATTACTCACCCTTTATGCATTACGGGCATTGTTTATGATCCATAAAGCAATCGTTACAATACACCATACATTACTCAAATTCTAAGTAAAACCCTTCGGGTCTTCTCATTGTCAATGATTAACTACATGTCCATTATTTTAAACAACAGTTACGGATCCTATTATTCCCATTTCCTGATGCTATGTATTCAATGGAACGTTCAAAGTGAAAGTTGAACATGTTGGATCCTGTCTGCAAGGAAACAATACTCGCTCTCCATATAAAAGCCAAACTCAAAATCACATGGTATCGTATTCCACTCTGTGCTCTCTTCGAAGTGTGATCTCCAGTTGTTTGTAATAGTGAAGTGATAGTAAAACAGTGTAATAGTAAATACTGAAGCTGATATAAAATGAATGTAAGTACCTTCTTATACTTTGATCTAAAATTGTTATAACCAGATGTTTTATTAATTGTATATGTTATGTGTTGTTCACTGGGTTAATGCATTTTAGTTGTATTTGATCTCTTATTTAATTTATCAAAGTTACTGTAGTGCATTTTATTTCACATACCTATAAGTGTTTATCATACAATACTTCCTTAACCGATTTGTTTTATTTACAGTTTTATTTTCGTTACATTTGATCTCTTATTAAATTATCAATGTTACTTTAGTGTACATTTATACTTCGCATACCTATAAGTATTTATCATATAATACTTCCTTAACCGATTTGTTTTATTAACAGTTTTATTTCATTTTATTACAGTTTTCGGAAAATACTTTCAAAAATTACTATTATGCTGAAGATATAGATGAACCTAGTGATGAAGAAGGTACACTCGCCTTTAAAGTCAAAAAAGCGATAATAGCAAACAAAAGATCCATGGAATGCAATAACATTGACGAATTTTTCGAAAAACCTAAGAAAAAGAAGACAACGACAAAAAAATCATCTAGTGTTGGTAGAGCGACGAGTGGTGGTGTTTCATACATCAAAACAAACAGCGATGACAGCAGTTCTGCATCACACCTCATAAAAATTGAGGTGTATGATGTTAATAAAATAAAAAACATCGCACCGACGGAACAATGGAAACATGCTGATGTGCGAGTTAAATATTACGCAGACACCGAGAGTGATAAAAACTTGCAATGTATCAAGGACGCGGTATACAACATAACTAAACAGTTGGCGAGTAAGGACGATTGTGTGAAATATTTTATAGACAACGACAAATGAACAAAGTGCCAGTGCGTATCAGTGTTTTAAAATCATAACTTTAGTCATATACTTTATTCTAAGAAACTATTATTGTAATAACTATACCTATTTTAATTTAATTTACATTGTATTGTATTTTAACTTTGTACTCTTTTAAGTTACATGCTTAACAGATTACTTCGTTTTTTATTCTAGAACTCTTTGTGTTGTTGCTAAGTATTAATGTAAATAGTAATAAGTCTTTTTAGTGTTTTTCATGTTCATGCTTACGATTGTAAAGTTATTACGAACATTCATTAATTGTTTGGAAGAAGTATAAGTTTGTATGGGGTTATTAATTCTCAATAAAGAAAAATCATTCATTCATTTTCATATTTCATTTATTCTCCTCAAAACATGATTTAAATAAACTAGTTAAAAACACATCATTGCATATTGTATTATCACTAAATAATACTTGAAAATCTTTGAGACTCTTACCATAATATTTATAGTACAGATACATTAAACAGTACTCTCCACAAACTATAGTAAAGTCATTTTGAATTCGGCTTGTATTGTAATTCCACATTCTAGAATTCCTCGCTAAAAACATTCGGTGGTATCCTTGAGGTGGTCGACCGTATGAATCAAAGTACTGTCCAAAACCATTCTGATCTATGTGTATGGCAACCCAGTGAGAACCTGGTTTGTTATCAGAGTCTAAGTTGCTAACTACATATGTAGGAGTTACTACATGTATTGGTAGGCGATTGGCTGCATATACATTATATTCAATAGATGGATCAATTTTCTTTAAGTAATTCTGTATTTCTATTGTATTCATTTTTATTTATCGAATCGCTGCAGAATCTTATCAAGTCGAATGATAAAGTGGTAATGTCGTATATAAGGTTAAGAAGACACTATTATGGTACTTATGTGGTAAGTTTTCTATTTTTGTGGGGTTGCAAGGATTATGGTAAAACAAAAATCTTAATATTTTTTAATTCATTTTATTCGTAACTTACATCTAACAGCAAATCTGAATCAAATTATTCATACTTAATCTAATCTTAAACAGTTAATTTTGTTTTCTTAACTACTATAATCTACTGAAATGTTGCGGTTTTTATCTATTTCAATAACATTATCAAACTCCGCATAAACAATACAATTAATAGTTTGTGATAAAGCTGTTTCAAAACGCACTTCTAATCTCACACTACCATGCTTTACAAGATTCCAATGACTTGAAGAGTTTGCTGATAAATCAGGTGTCAAATCAAATGCCAACATACAATACCCTTGAGCGTATTGTTCTCGGGATATCCCATTACCTTCATTTAGAAAGTGTATACCTGTTCCCGAAAACAATGTATGATATACTGAAGTAAAGTTATTGTTCTCAAATGAGGGTTGTAAAGCCTTTGATGGTATTTGTTGACCGTCTATGTATAAACTAAAAGTATTAATGTCATAATTTTGAAAGTTAAATGGGTTCTTAGTGAGGTTTCCATTGAAAGCAGCGTTATTTACAAATCCTACTATACACCTTTTAGGTAATTGCCCTAAGAAAATGTTATCTAGAGTTTTTCCTTGAACACCTGATGGTATTGTTAAAACTTTAACTTCAGCTCGAGTAATGGGGTATTTGGCTGTGGTAGAAGCTAAGACCTTTTGATGAGCAAGTAACACGCTGGGATTGATTCGTGCTCTACGAATTATCAAAGATGCATCCGTAATAGATACCTTTAATTTAAGGTCACCTGTAGAGGCCATGAGATTGAAATTTTCTCTAGAACGAACTAACTTAACACAAATATCAACACCATTGATTAAAAATTTTTCTTGATTGAATAAATCGCCATGCAAGTGACCAATCATTTCCAATTCTTTGCTTTCACTGGCTAGTTCTTGTCTCTTAGTAAATCCTTTATTAGTATCATCGGTGGAATCCATTTTTCCAGCCGTATCTTCATACCATAAGCCACAGGTGAGGTGAGAAGTTTTTGCCGCAGGAGCATAGTTCAATAAGTTTTCTATATACGCACGATAAGCATATGTGTTATTGGGTGGTGATACAAGTTTTTGATTTAAGTACACATCAAGTTGACTGAAGAGTGAGTGCAACCAATTGTTCACGGGAGCAACGACCGTAGATGCGGTGAGTTTGGTGTTATCTTGATTTACTATTTTCGCTTTCAAGTGAATTAACGTATGAGATAAATCTATGTAGTCATCTCCTGCCCCAGGAATTTGAAATTCTATAGGACCATCATCGGCAAGAGATGAAATTGGTTTATAATGGATCCAATTTCCACTTTCAATGCTAGTTTGAGTCGATGGCAATGCAAACAAATCCAATTCGGACTTAATACATTCACAAGAATGACTATGTAAAAAAGACATTTTAATTAATTGTTAGAAAATATGTCTTTAATTTGTTTTGGAGTAATTTTTGATTTTTTTAGAGCTTTCACTTTCGCGGTCAACGACGGAATGACTCCAGGTAGACGTTTTCGTTTTGTTATATATCCTGATCCAGACATATTGATTTTATTTATTTTTTCATCGGCCTTGCGTTTCAAGTTGGTACCAACTTCTTTAAGACGTGCTTTTATTGAATCTTCCATAGGTCGCGCACTAACCATATCTGTCAATAGCCCAACACCAGCACTTAATGCCTCTTTACCAACAGCTCGAACACCGCTAGACAGTAATGGTAAAACTGACCTAAACAATCCCCCAAGAAAACTACCGATTCCATGTCCTTTTTGATAAGGTGCCCCTTTATATACCACCCCTATGCCTGAACCAGCCTGATGAGAATAATACCGTTGATAAGGGCACGACATGTCGGAGCGTTCAAAATGCATTATAATTTTTTAAAATGTAGTTTAACACACACCGTTCCAAACTGAAATGGTATCTTTTGTCCGGTGCTCGACCTTATATCTATTTCGATGGTATCGAATTCTCTTCGCATTACTGATAAGTAATGTGGAGGTGAAAATACATGCATTTTATTCGCACCATAGATGTATTTTGAGGGATCTAATGGTATAACTCTTAGAAGAGGTGTCATTACATCACCTACAATTTGAGGTTCAACTATATCGCAGTAAACGAATAGTTGAGATGGTAACCCTAAATGTAAATTAGCTGGACATTTTGCTAAATTCTTTTCAACGAGATTTCTGTTTGGTTCAAATCCCAACTGTAAGCCTAGTTTAGGAGATAATGTCACAGATTTAATTGTTTCGTCTAATACAGAAACAGACACAAATTTGGATATATTATCGTAGCGGAATTTGATTTTTTCCCTTATATTATTTAATGCTGATAAAATATGGTTAATATTATCATAGTTTGTGGCAGGTATGTGAGTCTTATAATATACTGTGGATAGTTTGTCTTCATGGGGCATTTTCATGATTTTTGTTATGTAAATAACATTCTCATGATCTTGAACAGTAAACATGGTGCATGGATATTGGAATTCAACGATTCCTACACACCATTCTCCTTCCAATATTATGGGTTTGGGTAATTTTGTTGAAAAAATTGATGTTTTATTCTCAGGAAAGTATTCCATTGAACTATTGCTAAGTAAAGTTAAATAAAAATCCTTCATATTTTTTTCAAACTGGAAGCTAAAATCCAACTATTAAATTTGTTCGGATAACCTTTCCACTTAACTAACACTTGTTGTCTGTTGCCAGAGTAACGAGAGCTAATTATTTTATCGATCTTGTGTTCAATGGTGGGGTCATAAATGACCTTTTGTAATTCTCGTTCATAAAATGTTCCTACTATCTCTTCACCATCTAAATCTTTAATAGTATAAACGAGCCACGGACTACGTTCTATTATAGAAGAAATCACAAATATTTCATCGCTCCAATTAGATTCATAACCTTTTTGGAATACATGTTTATATTTGGTTATTCTAACATGATCACCGAGATGAAACATAGGTAGTATATTTATTGATGATTTTTCAGATTTTTCATATAAATTACTCCAAACTGTCATTATATTATTAGAATTAACATCTGAAGGACACATTTTAATACTAGAATGAAAACTGTGATTGTAAGAGTGTATCAAGTTCTGCAAAATATCAATATATTTATGTGTATTCTTGTGTGTAAAATAGCGCCACATCTTCATTTTTAGCGTTCTTTGAAATCTTTCTACAATACTTGCTTTGATGTCTGGATTATTTGTCGTATAGTAATTAATGTTTTTTGTTTTAAAGTATCTTTGAACATCTTTTGATACAAATTCAGTGCCTTTATCAGATTGAATGTGTGTAGGTGTGGTGCTAGCTTCATTAAATATACTATCGAAACACTTTTTTACGGTTTCTGAATTTTTCTTTTGCAAGGGTCTGGCATATGCATATTTGCTAAAAACATCAATAACACAAAGAATGTAATTGAAACCTTTATTATCTTTAGAATAAGTTCGCATGTCACTTAAATCGGCTTGCCAAAGTTCATTCAGATTAGAGAGAACGTATTTGTTTCGAGCGAATCTTCTATGTACTGGTTTATGGAGTGTATACGTAGATTGAGATTGCAACCAGTTTTTAACTTCCTCCTTTTTCATTTTACCTTTCATAGCTTTTGATAATTTGTCGATATTACTATATCCAGCGGGGTGTGATACATCATAATAAATTTGATTTATTTCTAATAAGGGGTCCATTTTTCCCAATCAATCTTTTTCTTAATTTTATTTGCGTGTTTAATTTCACTAGTTGGTGTCAAATATACCTCTGTGTTTTGTGGCGGTTGTTCTTCGACGTCTTTTTGAAGTTGAGCTATGTACTCACGTCTTTTTGGATTGCCAATGTATGTTAAAGGTATTTTCAAATCTTTTAACGCTTTAGCAAATTTTTCCCAACCGGGTGGGTCGTTGTTTTTCAATGGTCGCAGTGTATCGCTTATTAAATCGATAATGTTACTGTTAGGAATTACTTCATTATCCACAATCACTGTGCCAGCATCATTCCAATAAATTTTGTTTTTATTTAGCGACACCGAATTCAATAATAACTCACCTTTTTTTACATATGTTTTTGGTATTAAATTTAAAATTTGTTCTGTTGAATAGAAAGGTTTTTTTTCGAGTGTAAAATGTTCTTGTTGCTTCTGTTCATCACTCAGTGTCTGACTGACAACTACATCTTTATTCTTGATATCATTATTTATATTAAAATTTTTCCAGCTTTCAGATGAGGGTTTATTGTTATCGTCATTTGAAGTTATTATAGGGAGTTCAATGGGACGACGATCTTCTTCCATAAAGTGGAGATATCTTTGTAAAATTTGTAAGTATAATTTACACTTTTTTCGATCATCCATATTACTGCTGAGTATTTTTTCCATTTCGCTATCTAAACGAGAGGTAGGATTTTCATTTCTTTTTTGATTTAACTTATCTATTAAACTTGGGTCAACTAACAGCATTTTTTTGGCGTGTTCCATTTTAAACCAGTCCACTTATCAATCCACTCAAAATAGAACCCAATATGATCGGAAGAAATGCACCACCTCTTTGAACTATTATATTCTTTCTTATTTTATTTGTACTTTTACGTACTAATTTTCGTAGTAGATTTTTGTATTTTTTTAGTTTATTCTTCGATTTTTCTTCAAGATTTATATTTCCTTGTAAAACATTATGAATACATTCACAAATAAAATTAATTTCGTTTTCGTTACACACTTTTAAAAGAGCTTGTTGATGTTTTGGTTTAAGCTTATAAAGAGCATTTAATAAGTGTTCATGCGTCTTTAAGCGTCGATCCATCATTTGCAAATGACGGGTATTTGTTGGTTTTTGACATATTTAAACTCTTTTGTGGGAATGTACACTGTAGGATGACCATCAGAAGGAAAGATCTTTGATTTAATTCGACACATATCAAAAGTATTTTGTTTTAGATCTATCATCAAATAGCCATGTGCTTCTTTTGTAGCATCTCTGTAAGAATCTTCTATGAATTTGCTATTTTCTGGTGATACTTGTCGCGCTAAGTAACGTATTTGAGTTTTATCACGTGGGTTTTTGAAATAAATGATGTAGTTTGAATTCAAAGAAATGTCTCTTTGTCCTTTACCTTGATGAAATAAATTTTGAGTAATGTAAAATACACTCAAGTTCCTATGATGACTACCTTTAGTAAATATGTCGACAATGCGACCATCAGATTCCCTCATAAGATCATCGATAATGATAAGGTTAGCTTCCTTTCCATCAAACATATTCATATCTGGTATACCCTGATAATAGTTTACATTTGGTACATCATATAAGGGTTGCATCTCATCAAAACACCAAGTAATTTGATGAAAAGTGGTGTTACACATATCATTAATGTATTTAATAAAGTTTGTTACAAAATTAGACTTTCCACACCCACTTGGACCTGCAACTATGGCAGTAAAAGGATGATAAAAGTGAAACATTTTTAAATGCACGTGTGAACTCGAAAAGCGCTTCGGATTGAATAAAACAAGAAGATACGATTGAATGTATTATATTTGATTTTTTTTTTGTTTTACATACAAAGATTACATAATATTCACATAGTTTGAAAAATGATCACATACAATTCAAAGATGTTTTCAAAAATATTACAGTAATAAAATTAATATACATTATAGTTAAATCAGATATAAGAATTAACTTCCTACAGACATTCAAATTTGCATCTTATTTTTCATGATACACAAAATAGTTGTCATAGTATCACAATAAAAAAAAAGTACATAATAAAGACAGAACATTAAAATATTTAAATCCGAAAATAAAACATACACACACACATTAACATACATATTTTCGTTGTACAGAATTCACTGATAAAATCAAATGTCCTTTATTTTATAATGACCCCATGCAAGAGTATCTGTCGAATTCTCTATTAAATAACGTTTTGTGTCATTGTGTGATAAAGATATCTTATTGATTTTTTGTGTATATATAGCATGTTTAATAGATTTGAATCTTATCATTTCACTGTATTGCGTTTTCTTTTCATATAAACATGATTTATAATCGCTGAGACAAAATTTTTTTGTGACACTTTTATTAATCCCTTTTGCTTTACATATACATTTATTTTGCACATCCATTGCATACATTTTAGAGCGAAGACCTACAAACTCTTTAAGAATTTTTCCGTTATTTTCGTCTTTAAAAAATCCTAACCGTTTTTTATTCAATAATGGTAAACCATATTCATTATTTGGTGGATAGTCTGACGTATCAAAGTAGTTGGCTAAATCAAGTTTTATATCAGCATAATAATTTTGCGTAAATATTTGATATATTAAACTATCGGTATCAGTATATAGTAATTTAATATTATCTTGATATTTCGATTTCATATAATCGTAATGGAAATCGTATAGTAACGTTTTCGATATATCTAAAATACAAAAACCGAGGTAAATTGGTTTATTATATAAAACGTTAGTTTTGTTTAATTGTATTGCAACTAAGCTCTCTGAGAATATAGATAAACTATGGAATTCTGGTCTTGCTATCAAAGATTGAGCACCTTGAGTTTTGCCACGATTTAACCAATGATTTATTAATTTGACATGAACTCGCTTTCTTACATTTTCCATTGTTTTACCAAAAACAGAATTATTCATAAGTTTAAAAAAATCTTTCTCAAAATCTGAAGTAGCTAATGATCGCATATGAGTGTTTAAGTCTATGTAACTTTTCAACCATGCAGATTGTTCAAATTTTAAAATTCTATGAATTTTAACTAATCTGAGACCATTTTTTAAACATTGTTTGAGGTTTCTATAATGAATGACGTAATTTTTTTTATCTTTTAAATTTGGAATCAGTTTCTTGTCTTTGCTGCTTCCTAAACATACGTTTTCTGGACAAAATGGAAAATCTGAATGAAAATCATGTAAAGTTTTTGAATATTCTAAGTCTACTTCCAATATAAACCCATGTTTGGCATCATCGGCTGTATTAAAATCTGTATTTATGTCGACCCATTCAAATTTTCCTGTCGGGAGACATTGGGACATAGCCCAACCATAAAGGTTATTTGCGTCTAAGTACATCAAAAATGAAGATGGTTTACTTGAATTGTATTCCGACATAAATATGTTATTTGCCACTGCATGTCTATTGCTGCATTGTGATATACCACCCCGAATATTATTTGCTATAAACGTAACCTTGTCGATATCTGTTAAGAGTTCCAAATTTATCTTGGTAAAATTTAACATAGCATCCCAACTTAAACCAGGTGCTGTATAATAGTGGGCAGGATCTAAACCGTATGTTTTAAGACAGACATCCCTAAAATTTTCAAATATATCTGCTAACAACAATACATCTGTTTTTAAATACAGGTCTGAATATTCACCCATATTTTTACAATTAAAATGTTTCCACACGTCTTGGGCATGATGGTATTCACTTTCTGTAATGTGACTATCATTTAAAGAACTATAAAACTGATCGCGAGTGGGAAGAGAAGTTATTTTTAAAGAATCAAATGTTGTCATGTATTCGTATGGATATACACCTTTTCTTATTAAACGTTTAAAATCTTCTTCACATGGATATTTTAACTTGAGTTCACGAAATTGTTCGGGTAGTAAGTTCTGAGCTAATTTGTTAAGGCTACTTGACATAAATTTAAAAGAATCAAGAAATCGTAATTTTACAACTCTGTTGTTGATTTGTAAAACTTTAGAAAAAGAAATGTATTTTTCTTTGTTCTCAGGAATAAGTTCAATGTCACCTTTCTCGAAATCAAGACCATGCACTATGAAATGAGCGTCATAATTACTTAAATTATGTAAAAACACTGGTACAAAATTAGGAGCTTTGTATTTCTGAGAGCATACTCTATGAGCTACACCTTCATATACTCCAGTATGCCAATTGTAAGATACTGTGCTATCCTGGTTTAATTTAGTAGCACAAATGTAACACGAATCACTTAGACTGATATTTATTTCATTTTCTTCAGTTAACGGTAAAGGTGATCTTACAAAAGAATTTTTTTTACAGATATTTTCTAAATCTGTGTTAATGAATTGCATAAATTTTATTGCGCAATCTTGTCCTGTATAAGATCTATATACTGAAAGATTATCATCATACGAACATTTAACATAATACCCAAAACTATACGTTTCATGTTTTTGAATATTAACAGTTGAAGATTGATTTGGATTGTTAGAACAACTCTCTATTGGGTTTAAAAATGCTTCAAAGTCAGCATACACAACGAATGGAACTCTTAATTTACGTTCATAGTTGTTAAATGAAATTTGGTTTGATGGTATTAATTCATTAAACCAGTTTCTTTTGCTATCGCTTTCCGATGGTAAATTTGTGCACACATTGAAACAGTCATTTTCTTGGTGTCGTTTTAAATTATGTAATGATGGAAAATTTAATAAACACCCATCACAAATATGAACTGCATGTTCAGAAGTCGATATCTGTTTAGATAATAATCTCGAGAGGTTTTTAATAAAACAGTAATGACCTTTAGAACCTTGAGATATATACAACAAGTTTAAGTGAGTAGTTTTTCGACGTTTCGTAAAGTGTAATGGACCTACAACTTTATTTGATTTGCTTATTGAATCATATTGTAATCCAAAAACATTAATACTCATACTGTTCAATTTTTCAAACTTATGGATGTCGTTAATTTTTATAGGAAACGATAGGTTATCAAAATTTAACTTATTTTTATGTATTATATAAGATGATACCCTATTGGAACTATGAGTGACTGGGAATAATCCTGACAAAACTGCCCAACGAAAGCATTCGTGATCGTTATTTTGAACATTGATTACAGCTTTCTTGTGTTTTATATCTAACGGTAGGTCTATGTATGAAGATCCACGCAATGGGTTAAATTTGTTGACATTCATATCCAAGTGATTTATTTTAACTAAACTCCATCCGCTACCTTTTTTTTGAAAATTTGTCATTTTGTTTGTAATTTCGGTGATTATAGATGAGAAAATAATATCTTTATCATCACCTTGACAAACAAGATAGTTTGAAATTTGGAAATCAAAAATATTTAGTAGATTTTTTGTTTCTTGTGTGAAATCCGCATTGAGAATAAAATTAACTTTTACAACAGAATATTCTAAAATAAATCGTTCTAGTAATGTATAAATTACATTTTTTATATTTTGTAAAAATAATTCAGGTGATTCAAACTGCGTATCAGAAACTAAATTAGATTTCACTCGATATGTAATAATTCTATTACCAAAAGCACTATCAATCAATTGAACATTAGGTAGATTATTATCTCTTCTAATTAAATTATTTTTATGTTTATTGCTCTTATAGTGACTGGTCATATATTTTTTTGACACATGTACGTGACACTCAGGACATTCAATTTTATCATTATGCTGTTCTGTACTTACATTTACAATGGTACCCAGCGATGATGTAGATGTTGAAGGAGCTTCAAGACGAATATTTTTTTTTCTCTTTAACGGATCCTCCTCAAACAACTCAGTTGGTGCTAATCTTTTCCTTTTTCTGCTACCTTCTCCATTCTGCATAGATCTGATGGATAAGAAAACTGTTAAAAATTGTGATCACACGTAATAAGCTTCTTACTATATTTCTATTCTTTAAATAGATACTAACATTTTTTGTTATTTACACTGAAAACAATATGCTTTCATTGATAATACACCATCAATATCATCCTCATCGGTATGAGTTTGCTGTGAGGTTCTATGACCACTACATGGCGTATAATAAGGAGAAATATCAGGATCTCCCAACATTGACACTGGCAAAACATTTTGTATATACCAAAACCGTATGAAACGATGATATTTATTTAGAATAATATTTTTATCGAAACTAGCAATCTCACTCTGAGATAAACTAGAAATATCAAGCGAGTGGTACATTTCGGTTGCACACTAATGTAAAAAATATAAACGGAAGAAACAAGTGGAATGATTGTGCAAAGATGTCCCAACCATTATAAATACTTGAATTGTATCCCCTCTTCGTGGATGCCCAGAACATGTTGCAACAAGTCTTAACATAATAAAAAATGTTATACTCACGTTTCAACTTGTGTTTGTTCCATTTTATCACAGAGCTCGTAAAGTTCTTTGTCGTATTGTGATGACATCAGATCCATAGATTCAATGTTCTCGAGAAGTGCGACGAGTTCCATGTTGTGTAAATCACAGCTTGATATTGCATCCATCGTGAGCAATGTCTTCGTAGTACCTTCTTACTTTAATAATAAACACTACCCTAAACAATGCAATTTAACTTTAAACTATCCAAACAATTAATGAATGTTCGTAATAACTTTACAATCGTAAGCATGAACATGAAAAACACTAAAAAGACTTATTACTATTTACATTAATACTTAGCAACAACACAAAGAGTTCTAGAATAAAAAACGAAGTAATCTGTTAAGCATGTAACTTAAAAGAGTACAAAGTTAAAATACAATACAATGTAAATTAAATTAAAATAGGTATAGTTATTACAATAATAGTTTCTTAGAATAAAGTATATGACTAAAGTTATGATTTTAAAACACTGATACGCACTGGCACTTTGTTCATTTGTCGTTGTCTATAAAATATTTCACACAATCGTCCTTACTCGCCAACTGTTTAGTTATGTTGTATACCGCGTCCTTGATACATTGCAAGTTTTTATCACTCTCGGTGTCTGCGTAATATTTAACTCGCACATCAGCATGTTTCCATTGTTCCGTCGGTGCGATGTTTTTTATTTTATTAACATCATACACCTCAATTTTTATGAGGTGTGATGCAGAACTGCTGTCATCGCTGTTTGTTTTGATGTATGAAACACCACCACTCGTCGCTCTACCAACACTAGATGATTTTTTTGTCGTTGTCTTCTTTTTCTTAGGTTTTTCGAAAAATTCGTCAATGTTATTGCATTCCATGGATCTTTTGTTTGCTATTATCGCTTTTTTGACTTTAAAGGCGAGTGTACCTTCTTCATCACTAGGTTCATCTATATCTTCAGCATAATAGTAATTTTTGAAAGTATTTTCCGAAAACTGTAATAAAATGAAATAAAACTGTTAATAAAACAAATCGGTTAAGGAAGTATTATATGATAAATACTTATAGGTATGCGAAGTATAAATGTACACTAAAGTAACATTGATAATTTAATAAGAGATCAAATGTAACGAAAATAAAACTGTAAATAAAACAAATCGGTTAAGGAAGTATTGTATGATAAACACTTATAGGTATGTGAAATAAAATGCACTACAGTAACTTTGATAAATTAAATAAGAGATCAAATACAACTAAAATGCATTAACCCAGTGAACAACACATAACATATACAATTAATAAAACATCTGGTTATAACAATTTTAGATCAAAGTATAAGAAGGTACTTACATTCATTTTATATCAGCTTCAGTATTTACTATTACACTGTTTTACTATCACTTCACTATTACAAACAACTGGAGATCACACTTCGAAGAGAGCACAGAGTGGAATACGATACCATGTGATTTTGAGTTTGGCTTTTATATGGAGAGCGAGTATTGTTTCCTTGCAGACAGGATCCAACATGTTCAACTTTCACTTTGAACGTTCCATTGAATACATAGCATCAGGAAATGGGAATAATAGGATCCGTAACTGTTGTTTAAAATAATGGACATGTAGTTAATCATTGACAATGAGAAGACCCGAAGGGTTTTACTTAGAATTTGAGTAATGTATGGTGTATTGTAACGATTGCTTTATGGATCATAAACAATGCCCGTAATGCATAAAGGGTGAGTAATGGGTAATTGTAAACGGCTCTTAAGTAGAAACACGAGCCCATAGGAATATGGAACAAAGACATTTGTATTCTTCAAATAAAAAGGGTCGCTGTTAGAAAGTAGAAATACAAAAGCACAACGAAACAAAGGGAAAAGGTACAAGCTTGAGGGGACCGTAAACCATACAACTCCAATTCGCGGTTTATACCTATCTCGCGGGCGATATGAAATGGAATCCGCGGAATTTTTCGCGGTTGGTATTAATTAAATCCGCGGAATTTTTCGCGGTAGGTATTAATTAAATCCGCGGAATTTTTCGCGGTAGGTATTAATTAAATCCGCGGAATTTTTCGCGGTAGGTATTAATTAAATCCGCGGAATTTTTCGCGGTAGGTATTAATTAAATCCGCGGAATTTTTCGCGGTAGGTATTAATTTAATCCGCGGGTAAATTCGCGGATTGTACGCGGCGAAATTGGAGCAATCGAAATTATTGACGAACTAGGCCAGAGTGGCGCCAACCGACCCCCGAACGTGCTCCAGAACCGTCGAATCCCTTACTACTAACCCGCACTACGCCAGTGTGGTGGACTAAGGCCTAAACCCTCACAGTAGCAGAGGAGGCCCGTGCTCAGCAGTGGGCAGTATATAATACAGGGTTGGTAATAAGGAACGCTCGGTGCGGTGTCTATTCGCACTTGGCCGGTTGTCTCATAAATATTGGCTCTCCACAAAGATTTCAACTTAGATTGTATTTATATGAATATATAAGCTTTAATATTGTCTTTCGTAATATCGCTGAGTCTCAAGGGAATGTGAGTATTTATTTTAGTCTCATGACAATATGCTTTGTGACATTATCTGATTTTAAAAAGTAAAAATCTGTTTGTTGGATAAAGCCAAACCAAACAAACAAGTAAATGAAAAACGACAAAACAATTCTTCTTTTCATTTTATGACCGCAAAGATTTTTTATTTGCTACATCATAGAAATTGACGATTATATTTGCCTGTATAAACTATTACTTGTAAACAAAGATGAATATCCCACTACAAACATTTTCATGTAAAATGTTGCCAAGACGAGATCATATGTCTCGCACTGTCAATTCAAGTCAAGGCCAAGTTATTAGATCTATGTAGAGTCATCCTTCTAACTCTACACGCCCTAACTCTACGAGTCCTAACTTCGTAAACTCTACACCTTAGTTAAAATTGAGGCTTGGCCATTTCGTTACTACAAGAGCTATTGTATGAGAGAAAGTACACACACTCACTCACGTCTTTTATCCCCGTAGGGTTAGGCAGAGGCGCAACTAGTGCACCACTTTTCGCCGTTATTCCATCCCCTGATGTGATAGGGGGCGAGTCTATCGCCATATCGGGCACAAATTTTAGACCCCGAGCTAATACTGGATAAAAAAATCCAATATCACTTTGCCCAACCCGAGGATTGAACTCGAGACCTCAGCATTGCAGTCGTATCATAATACAACTACGCCACCGAGGCAGTGAAGAGAGAAAGTAATGAACACTAAATACATTTTTCACCTTATGCCCATGTGAGTTGTGACCGTACCACCGTGGCTCCAGATTCGGGGAGGGGGGACCAGACTCATTAGGCACAAACGACGAGCCGTGTAGTTCATAAATGGAGCTGATATTTTTCATCACAGAATAATGCGACTACACACTAAGAACCAATAAAGAGCACTTGTGTTATAGAATAGCTTACAATTTACTATTTCGCTTGTATGAAAACAGTCTGGCAGTTATTATCTAGAGCTATCTTTTGGAATACAAATATTGTAATTTAGAAAATGAAATCGTCTTTTTATGATACCTTTTACTATAATAACCAAACCAGCGGGCGGCATAATCAGAAACCATGCATCAAGTTTGAATTTAGAGTTCAGTGTAGCTTTCTTTATCGCAGTGTGCGCTAACCCTTACGTGGGATTAAAAAATAAAACTATTAATAGTTGGCACACCGCGCACCGGAAATGTTTATGAACCCAGAAATGTCTTTCATTTCGGATGACATATTCTTAGATGCATTGGTCATTGACTCGTGTCCGACTATTTTAAAAAGTAAAACGCCTCAACTGTTGATCTAAGCTGTCAATTCACGAACAACCGGTAAACGATAATTCAAATATGTATATTTTATCTTAAAGGCTTCGTGATTTGTAATCTGCTAATAATTTAAATCAAATCAAATAAATAATTATATTTAAACTGAAATAAAATCAATTTTAGCCTTTCATAAATCTTGAATCAAACTTTTGCCGTGACATTTAAGACAATTATATTTCTAAGCTCGCATTTCTTTTCACTTAAAGCAGCCGCCCAGAGTCCCCTTCAGGGATGTTTAAAATGTGCTAAAAGATTTTATTTGAAAAAGGTCAATGAAAAGATTTAGGGTATAATTGCCATTGTCCATTTATTGTGATAAATAATGGTGTCTATACCTACAATTCGTCCAAATAATTAGCCTCCGAAAAGGTTAGATAGGAGTACTTTCAAGCGCCGAATGTATGAGAGCTATATAGGCTTTGTCTTGAGAACCTGTAAGGATTTATAAAGCACATCTACTTCTCAGATACTCTATAATTCTTTTGTTGGGTATATTTTAGAATATGGATATGTTGATTGAAATTCTCAATATCGCACTTATATCGACCAACTTGAAAGAATACAGAAAAAAATATATAAAATATTTGCTACCGCTGTAGTACATTGTATTCTAGTTGTAATATCTTGGAAGTTCCAAAAATGTTGTCTCTTAAGCACCTTAGATTGACCAAAGATCAACTATTTAATACAAAAAATTAATAACTTTATTGACAACCCTTATCTTTTTCGTGAAATTTCAATAAAACGCCCCCGCATACTAATCCGCAGGAGTTTGAAAAAAACATGTTTTTGTCAACCTCCTGCGTCAAAAACTAATTATGGGTTTAATATTTTAATAGTAGAACGTTAACAATAAGTTTGTTCTACTCTCCGATATCGATATATTTCATCAATCACTACTACAGGATGGTATTAATTGCTATTGTGGATAATTTAGATATATGCTTCTAATAATCAAATGTGGTAACAATTCTATTTGTAGCTCTTCATTTGTTATACTGTTCATTATTTCGTCTATTCCCTTCTTATGTTTGTATTACCTATTAGTGAAAACTGTGTTGGATAAAGAACCTTAATTTTTATTCATGTGTTTTTAGTCATAATATTTTCTGTTTGTTTCTGAAATAAATAAATGGAGTGGAAGAGGCTTAAGAGGTATGCAAGGTCGTAGCATGTGGCGCTCAATAATCTCTGCGTACCCTTATGGGATAAGGGCCTGAGTGTATGTACCTATGTATCTAACTACGCTCTGTCTAGATTAATACGCTAATAGGTCAGCTTGTTAAAAAGAACTAACCTAATCATACATTATCATACCTATGTAATACAGAGTTATATAAGTAAAACATTATAAAAGCTTAACATAATTCTTTTAACTTAAAAATATACCCAACCTTGAATGATTATGTAATACACAAATTTATTCATGCACGCGGCTTACATTGGTACAGTAGTATTCTCCTAAGATTGTACACCAGTGGCGTCCCCATCGAGCGCAAAACAGCGTTGTATTTCTAGCTACCCAAACCGTGTGGATCAATGAAAAGGGAGTACAGCGCCATCTATGAACGAGTGCGGGCCGACGACCCCCGGGCCTTTATAAAATATGCAACGGTGGCGTACGGCTATTTCTGATTCATTATTGTTTTAGGGGTTTGTTGTACGGAGAAGGATTATTTTTGCGTCATTAGATATTATTTAAACATGAAATATATTTCTATTTGCTTTTTTATACAATATAAAGTATTTCGCTTTACGGTAAGCGACATAATTTTCCAACAAGAGTAGCATGGTGATAGAAGGCATCGTGAGAAAACCTGCATAATATCTCTTATCAATAAGTATATCGTAAGGCTACGTTATTCCCATATATTTTTTCCTATAAAGCTTAACATTGCAGGAAGGCGTCTTTGATACAACCTCAGAAAATTCTACATTATATTTTCGGAAACACCTGAAAACATATGGAAACACCTGTGAGTTCTCCGAAACCGCATTAGGCTGATTTGGTAGTCCTAAATCCTCTCAATAGAGGAGGCTCTGAGCTTTGAGACAGTATATACGTATACGTACCATCAGGTGACCCACAACTGTACCAGCGTGGTGGACTAAGGAGTTAGGAGTAAACCCAGCTGTTTATATAGGGCTGATATTATTTCTAATATAGCATCAAGCTGAATGAAGTACCTTTGCTGGTTTTCCTTTTAACCGACTTTAAATCAGTAGGTTCCGTATTCGACCAGTGTGTATGTAAGTTTGTATGACCGCGATTTTCACCAAAACTACTGTGTGCTTCGAATGTGACAAAAAAACGACACGACTCCGTTTCGTTTTATTGGGTTTGGTTGAGAGACTAACACGTGACTGACGTCTTGGTCTCTCGAGTCTCGATCAATCACAAACATCGAAATTAAACGACATCGTCTTACGAGTTGCGTTTTTTTGACACGTTCTAAGCACATTGATCCGATTCGGATAGTATATTCGTTTTTTAAACGTTTAAAGTACGTACTTATATTTTATTTTACATTTGTCGACATTGTCATTTCTCGTCTATATAGTGCCAGCAAGAAATAAACCTTTCTAATTTTTTTTTCTTTTTTAGATCATGTGACCCGAATGCTCAGTATTATTAATCCTCGTACACTAAACAGGTTGGTTAGTTAGCATCATAGCTTACCTCTAAGTTAGCATTCATTACAACATTCGCAGCACGGACGACGCGGATCATAAACTTTATTAATTACAAATTCGCGCGGCTTCCTTCCGGAGTGGTAGATATAGGTACTTTTGCTATTCTCTGTAGTAGAGGAATGGAAGATCTGACAGAGAGATCTTTAGGCATGTGTATTTATTTGGAGAAGATAGAAGATTCTCTGGTGAAGATCTGCAGTCAGAATCCAGGGCTGATCTTCAGGGCTGTTATACGCGAAGTATTGTACACACACAATGCCGCAGAAAGATCCTTGTAACTCATGTCTATTTCTACCGCCAAGCAGCAGTGTGCATGTACTGTTGTGTTTCGGTATGAAGGACATTGTGGCCAGTGTAACTACTGGACATAATGAGACTTAACATCTTATGTCTCAGGATGACGAGCGCAGTGGAATGCCACACAGTACTTTGTAACTCAAGGTGCTGGATGGTGTTGCTAGGTACTGTGTATGAGTGGTCGTATCCTGACCATCAGGCGAACGGCATGCTCGTCTTGTCATTCAAAGGTATTAAAAAAAAACTAACAAACTTAAGAAGTCTTTTTATTATGTCGTCCCCGCATACGCGATGATTCTGCCAACGTCGAGGTGACTCTAGAACTATCAGTATCTATTGATATAAGTATCCTGTTAAACATCTATCGATAAAACAAAAATGAGCACAAGACTCCATGCTAATATTCTATTCATCAGAAATATTTTAGCAGTTACCTATCTACTTAAAGGTCCTGTCAATGGCTGTAATAAAAAAATTACGCATCAAAAATAATAAATTATTACCATTTGATCTAGAATTATAGATAATGCAATAAGACCTTCAACTTTCAATATTTACGTTAGTTAAGAACTTTTGCGAAGTTCTAGACAAATTCTTTGAAATTATGAATTTATTATAAGGTTTAGAAAGCCACCTGAGCCTGTGTTAAAGTTTAATGGAAAGTCTGAAACATTGTGTTTAATTAATCTAGATATTTATCGAAACATCAATAAATCCTGCATTAAAATTACTTTACCTGAAAGTTTTACTTCTTTCTCTGTAGGTATATTGAACGTATTTAAATAATTATTTGTATCTATACCATACAGTACCAGCCCTGTATTATATACTGCCCACTGTTGGGCACGGACATCCTCTACTACTGAGAAGGGTTAGGGCTTAGTCCATTGGTCGTAAAAATATTTCTTATTTGATATATTCAAGTAACAATTTAGAAATATTGCTATGTCGTTTTACTGGCAGATAGCGATATTCGATTTTTAAAAACCTTAGTTTCATCAATATTACTTGAAGAAAAAAAATGATGTCGGGTATTCCATTTTCAAAAACTAAACGAAATCATTTTCGTTATACAAAATATTTTATCTAACAGGATTCGATTTTTAAAAGCTAAACATTCATCAACACGAAGAAAGGATAAAGTTTATAGTGGAATAAACAGCTGGATTTATTAGCGAACGAGCGAGGCATGCGATGTGTGAGAAGTATGTCCACGTTTCAGCGAGGCAATAATTCCGACCTTTATAGGGTTGGCAGAACTAAATGACAGTAATTTTTTTTTCCAACTAAAATAACTTGAATAAATTCATGTCTTTGTTATAGAAAGGGAAAATATTTCTAAATGTTCGTACAGTAGCATAACAGGTGTTGTATTTAAAAAATACTGGAGGACAATTTCTATCAAATACCTATATGTATGGTATATACTACGAGGTATATACTAAGCGACGATGGCTTTGTTGGAAATGGAACGGTCTGCCGAGACAATGTCGTGAGGTTCGAAACCCAAGGCACACACTATGACTTTTCGAATACGTGTAAATTGTCACCAATTATCGTTTGCTTTAACGGTGAAGGAAAACATCGTGAGGAAACCTACATACCTGAGAATTCTCCATAAGAAACTCAAAGGTATGTGAAGTTTACCAACCCGCACTAGGCCAGCGTGGTGGACTAAGGCCTAACCCCTCTCAGTAGTAGAGGGGGTCCGTGCTTAGCAGTAGGCAGTATATAATATAGGGCTAATTGCATTGCATTGCATTACATATATACCATCAAGATAAATAATCCTCAAGTTATAATGAATACTGAATAACAATATTTTTTGTACTCTAAAAGTATTAAGTAAATCTACATACGAACGACTTAGTATACTCACAACCAACAAGGACGCGAGTCACGTTAGTTTTTGCCGCCGCGGCCATTTTTTTCATAAAACCGCTCGGCCTAGAGTAAAAACACCCGACAACCCTACGTCTTCCCCATGTTTTCCAGACTGGAGAGCGCCATGCCCGCTGCTCTTTTAAACGAGCCCTTTAATAAACATTTTTACATACCATATTTTTTAAAGGAAAATTCTTTGGATTTTTTTCGTAAAGTGTAAAATATCGTGACGATTATTTTTTAATTGTGCGAAGGTATTTTAGTGTACGATGTGGAATGTTAGTTTTGATTATCAAGGTCGGTGAAATCACGTTATATGATAAAGTGTCGAATAATTTAAAGTTTTAACATTTAAATCGATGCTGATAAGTATTTATACAATGTACCGAATGTATAAAACTTGTATATCGTGCGTAGTTCGCGAATTATCACAATACTGCCTGTCGATAGCAAAATTAGATTAGATATTGGAAGACCATAAAATAATGGTTTGTAAGCCTTGTATATTTTTTGCCAGTTTTGCCAAAATAGTCTCTCGATTTGAACTTGCTTATGCTTGCTTATCCTTAATCTTAAACTTATTAAAAATAAAGTTTTTTTTTTTTATAAAAACAAACTATACTTATCTTGTAAAATTTGCTTTAAAATGAAGGTTTTCTAAACATATACAATTTTGTACTGGCGGTAATCTCTACCTTACATATTATGCTGCCTTTCTCAATAATCGATTGTTGTTGGTCTCGTCTCGTCGAACTCTAATATAACAACCCCGACATAACAGCGCGGCGTAAGAACTTAAAATACCGGATCAAGGTAATAGCTAGATAATATTGGCTAAATTATTATTAATATTTTTATAGAATATTTACTTTTGCCCACGGCTCCGCCCGCGTTAAAAAGTTTTTTCGACATAAAAGTCCCGGTTTATATTTTCCCGGAATAAAAAGTAGCCTATGTGTTAATCCAAACCATGACCTACCTGTGTGCCAAATTTCATCGAAATCCATTCATTAGTTTTTGCGTGAAAGAGGAACAAACATCCATACATCCAGACATCCATACATTCTTACAAACTTTAGCGTTTATAATATTATTAGTAGGATTTGGAACATTGAAGAGAGAAAATCGCCTAAAAGGTCTTGTAAGTATTTATTCCTTTTTTCTCCTTTTTCTCTTCGTCTTCGAATATTATATTAAAAAAAAATATTTACATTAAATATTCTTAATTTAAATTCATTACAAACCACAGATTAAAATAACACGAAAACAAAACGCGGCTGGTGTAACCGCCCGCGTAAAATCGATACCATCCACTTGCTAGGAGGAGGGGGGAGGGTGGGCCAAATGTCAACTATAATTATTTAAATTTCCTCCACTTGTTAATCTTGAAATTAATTTTTAAGTAACCTTGATAGTTTTAGTTTATTTCGAAATTACGTGAGAATAGAAGGAAAACATCGTGAGGAAACTTGCAATACTGTGAATTCTCCATAAGATTTTAATGGTATTGGAAGTCTGCCAACCCACCCTAGGCCAGTGTGGTGGACTAAGCATTAAACCTCCTCAGTAGAGGCTAGGCTAGTAGAGACAGGCCTAGTATTATTATATAAATAAATTTTCCTTAAGGCTAGATTTTTTTGCATTCGATAAAAATTAAAGAAATGTTTTTGAACAACCTTTTAAATAATAATGTAAATCGTTTCTTTCCAAAATAGGAATGAGGAGTACAGTCAAGATTGATTAAAGTACTCGCAGCCTCCGCTGATAAAGAATGACGTTCTAAATGGACCTCAAGATCTTTAGATCATTCAAACAAAATTCTAAAACGGAGCTTAGTACGTACAATCGGCTTCATAAATGTATTGCTTTAAGGCACATATTACAATAATATAAGAGCATATTTATTTTTAAAACTGCCTAACCCACATTAGCCCACATTAGTGCCCTAGAATTAAAAAATAAATTACTTCTGTGTGCTTGTCGTTGTGAAAATTTAGTTCCTTTAAAAAAAATATAGGAGTAGTAGACTGCCTCAAAATCCTTGGGCTGGGCACCAAGCAATTCTGTGGTGGGCACGTATCACCCGGCCGTCTATACGCCTATGTTAACGTCGTGTTTCAGGTACGAAATATACAATACACTTTATGCACCTTACTTGTATTGAAACAGACACATATCAAGCCTTCATCTCTGCCGAAGGTATAAGTAGAGGTTCAACCAGGGCACCCACTTTCCGTCAAGTGTGTCGCCATGGGCACAAATTGCAGGCTCCGGGCGATATGAGCAGAAAAACCCAATATCCGGTGTCAGTATATGCTCATGATTTACCATAAACAAACCTGATCCCTCCCTATAACAAATTTTACTACAAACTACACATTCCGTAGGCACAGGTGCTTGGGTTGACCTCTCGCGATAATTACACTCGCGTTCCTACGTCGACAACCACTTACCCGCTCGAAACAAGTGAATATAAAATTGTTACAATTTTATAAAAGCGTACACAATCAGAATCAAATGTTGTTGTTTGAGATTAACATCTAATCATTGTTGGAACAAATAAGACGTTATTTTTTTTACGGGCAGGGGCATTTTTTTGATAGGAAAAATAGTTTAGCGTTAGATTTCGGATGGCATACATTTTTGATAAATCTATTATATAAAAATGAATCTCTATTTTCTTGGTCACGGCATCACGCGTGAACGGCTGGACTGATTTCGTTATTTCTTTTTTTGATGTGTTTATTATTGTCAGGAGAAGGTTCTTATGAAAGAAAACATTAAGAAAATTGCGCGGAAAAACGGCTGGACCGATTTTAATGAATTTTTTTTGTGTATCTCCAAGAGGATTCGAGAATGGTTTAGATTACAATTCTATCCGGTAGGTAGCGCTGTACTCGGGTTCTAGGATTTTATTTCCTTTTTAGGGTAGGACAACGTCTGTCGGGGCCGCTAGTGTTTAAAAGAAAATAATCTACTAGCCTATTATGCCGGCCTGTAGAGATATACACAGGCTAATCCCAGAACGCAACACACTTACGTAGGCCTCTAGGGCGGGTTCTACACCTTATGTACATTGGTACAGTAGTCACTATGCAGGCGGATATACCATACCAGCCCTCTATTATATACTGCCCACTGCTGAGCACGGGCCTCCTCTGCTACTGAAAGGGTTTTAGGCCTTAGTCCACCACGCTGGCCTAGTGCGCGTTGGTAGACTTCAAATACCTTCGAAATTCTTATAGAGAACTTCTCAGATACGCAGGTTTCCTCAGGATGTTTTCCTACACTGTTATAGCGAGCGATAATTCACAAAGAATACACACATGCCTTTTTTAGAAAAGTCAGATGTGCATTCTCTTGGGTTTTAAACCTACGGGCATTCATATCGGCAGTCCGTTCCGCTCCCAACTAGGCTATCGCTGGACGAATATTTAATATTATAATTATCGTACCATCAGCCATGTCGAAGAGGAAATTTCATATTATATGGTGAAACAAGGTTACCAAACATTTTCTCTCGTTAATCGATATTATTATTAGAAGCAGTGTAGACAATCATCAAGCCATGTGACACTTTACCACTTAAAAAAAAACTAACAAAAAATAAATCTTTGAAATTCATATTGTTTTTAGAACTCTTCGGTATAAAGTTTCTAAAGAACCACACAGAGAAAAAAATGCAAAAATGCTCAAAATAGAATAACCGTAAAAAGTACAGCTAATCAGAAATCTAAAGGGTTGTATCGCTGGGGTTGAGTGCCCCCCCATCCCACTTAAGTGGGGGTGTTAACCCCCTCAATGGCATGTATAATGTCCAGTCACTTAACGTAATCTGGTGTACGAGGTTATGTTTCGAATTGATATTGCATTACATTTTTACATAATATGAATGAATGAATGAAATCCTCCTAGCCAGTTTCGGCCACGGCGGCCAATCTCAACGGAGATCAGCCAGGTACCCAGGAGATATTATAGTGCACAAGCGTGTGCGCAATACACAGGTGCACTCGCTATTTCTTCACTCTCATAGTCCGATGAGACGGCAATCCGACATGAATTGAGAGAGATCAGGCGCAGGACCAACGGCTTTACGTGCTTTCCGAGGCACGGGGGTATCACACCGCCAACTTCCTGACTCCGAGCTGCGACTGAGTAATTTTAAAGATGAAAAAACCCAGTCACAATATTTTTGGCTCGACCCGGGATTCGAACCCAGGACCTTCAGCGCGAAAATCGTACTCGTAACGCATACGCAATACAACTACGCCACCGAGGCAGTCATGTATGTAATATCTATGTAATATAGATATTACATAGTTGGATTTTGGTCGCTTAAACGTCTTTTGCTGAGATAATTTGGAGCTTTGTTTACGCTGTGAATGATCTAACAGATTGGTCTGGAAATCTTTAGAGGAAGTCTATTTATTCAGCAATGGACTTACATATGCTGAAGAAAGTCTTCTATCTGTCAAATAAGTGACATCAGTACTCAGGCTTTGTGGTGGTTAGCCCCGGTAAACATAAATAGATTAAAACGTTGGTGTAGGTTTTGATGACGTGCAAATAACTATATGAACTTGTGAAGATAGACAATTTGATTGTGTTTGAAGATGATTGATTATGTTTGTTAACACAAATAACGTTTCTCTGCTCTAGTAACATTCATTAACTCTGTGAAATTAGTGTTTTTTATTTTTATGGAAACATTGAAAAAACAGTCGAAAGCAGGACTTGAACCCACGACCTCCGGCGTACCGTGCCAGTGCTCTGCTAACTGAGCTATCTCGACCTTCGTCTGTTCAATTTCAAGTTCCCTATTTTTATCTCTTTAAATTTCTAATAAAATCTGTGAAATTAGGTTTAGAATTCAGTAACCAAGAGTATAATCGATTATATTGAGTTGGCACCATTATTATCTCAAAAAAACTCGTTTTTATGTGACTACAATTTGTAGCATGGCGTCTTCAATCTTTATCATATTAACGACATAAAGCAATGATAAACTTATTTTTAACTCTCAACGGAAACACCGGGTGTTATATGTTTAGGATGTGTACCTGTATATCTGTCTGTGGCATTGTAGCTCCGAAACGAATGGACCGTTTCCTTTTTTTTTGTTGCATTGAATGACGAGACGAGCATGCCGTTCGCCTGATAGTAAGCGAGACGACCACCCATAAACAGTAACAACACCATCCAGCACCTTGAGTTACAAAGTACTGTGTGGCATTCCCCTGCGCTCGTCATTCTGAGACATAAGATGTTAAGTACCATTAGGTATGTCCAGTAGCTACAATGGCTGCAATGTCCTTCAAACCGAAACACAACAGTGCATGCACACTGTTGCTTGGCGGTATAAATAGACATTGCGTAGACCCAGACGGACTCTTACTTATGAGAGACCTACTACCAGTAAATTTCTATTTTTGTTTGAAATATGATTATATACAGGGTGACTGGAAATGGGACGTATTCCCGTTAAGAGCATGTAGATTGAGTCAAAAGCAATCGATTTTGTTTCGTGAAGCGCTATCCGGAAGTCAATAAATGTCGAGCAATTTAAGATTTATTGAATTTTAATTGAAGCATTATCAGACCAAATAAAACTCAATAATAAATAAAAATATTTGATTGAATTGGGATTTTCGTTGTTTCCTAGTATTTAACATTCTAGACCACCAGAATAAAAAATAAAAAGTTTGATGTTTATAGCCTTAAACCTGTAAATTTTTTGTTCTACATGCTTTTAATGGGAATACATAACATTTCCAGTCATCTGTATATTACGTATACTGTGAAATTATATAATTCTTTCTTTCTAAACCGCATGTGCGATAGTTATTACCTTGAAGGATACAAACGTGAGGCTAATACGTTTATCCACATACTAACGCGTGTCTCTGTTCCGATGCCAGTAGTTCGCGAACGCCCTTTTAACTGAGAATTCTAGCAGATGGCAAATGCATATTGTCCATAATAAGTATATTATTAAATAGGTAATGTTAACACGATAGCCTAGTTAGGGCTGGTCAGTCCGCGGTCAATACTAGCAGCAATATAAGGCGCTATTATTATTCTCCCATTCGGTTAGCAGTACCAATAAAATGCTCACCGAACGAGTACCAAGATATAACGTCTGCAGCAAAGGAAGACCGAAGGCTAGGTGGAGAGACCAGCTGGTAAAACTTGAAAAATTCTGGTGGCGAGCAGCCTTACATATGAAAATATGGGATAGGTTGGGGAAGGCCTTTGCTCACAAGAGCATCGATTAATTATTCAGATTTTAATTATTATTTTTAACTTGAATTATTATATTGATATTACCAATTATAATATACTAGATTTGGTTCGCGACTCCGCCCACGTTAAAAAGTTTTTTCTGGATCAAAGTCCCGCTTTTTATTTTTACGGGATGTGTTAATCCAGGACATGATCTACCCGTTTGCCAAATTTCATCAAAATCCGTTCATTAGTTTTTGTTTGAAAGAGCACCTAACAAAAATCCAGACATCCATACATACTTACAAACCTTCGCGTTTATAATATAAGTAGGATTATATTACTATTTAAAAAAAGCATGTAAAACAAAGGAATAAGAAGGCCATAAATAAATAAATAAAATTATTATTTTATAAGGAAAGTATGAACACGCCGAAGTGTGTGGACTGGCAAGGGATAATATCTCGTCAGTCAAAGATGTCTTCCTATAATCCATAGTTTTCTGAATGTTAGGAGTAAAGGATGAAATTTGAGAGATATGAAGTCCGAAATAGGCCTTCCATTCCATAAAATACACTAAAACCCCAAAAAAGATTTACGCGTGAGCGAAGCCACGGCCAAACCTTAAAATTAATGAAAATTGTTTCTAAACTTTGCAATATTTTAAAAGAATAACATCTGATTCAACTTCCATTAATGCCACGAAAGAGACCGATTTAATTAAATATCTCGTGTTTCATTTGGATGTTTTCATTCGCGGGCCGAATTGTATATGAACAAACGATTGTAGGCCTTGGTGGTATTGATTCTGACGAAATTAAGGAAGAAAATAGGTCGCAGGGAGTGCGGAAGGGTCGCAGCGGCCGCGCGGTTGTAATAAGCGACGCGGAAAGCGGCAATTGGAAAAACAATTGCTGGAAGGATATATTCTTTTTCCTTAAATAATTTTACAAAAATGGATTCTTATATTTGACAATTGCAGAATATGGTTTCGAATTAGGGGGGGGCAAGGTGCCGCTATTTGATACGTAACTCAACCCCCCCCCCCCCCGGAAGGACCAGTATGTTGTATGCCCGGATAGCGACCGCCGTACAAAACTTATTGTGCATTAGCTTATATAACTAATCTATGTGTGCAAAAGACTTGAAAAAAAATAAAGATAAATGATGGACAAATGATGACAAAAAGGTAAGCCCGGAGAGTCTTTCTGCCTTTCTTCTTCGAGTACGAGACTATCCCGCCCTCACACCCGCCACTACAACTCCTGTAAGCCAGGATCGGTAATGGCACGCATTTTATGACACCGAGCGGTGAAGCTCGGCGAATCTCAGGGAACACTAGTCTGTCTTAATCCCGCAACGAAATTGATCAAATAGAAAGATAGGGAGGAGTTGGAAATATCAATTGTCCACTTCCCTCCGTAGCAAAGCGGGCGACAAAGTAATGAACTAAGGAGGCATTTCTTCTTCGAGTAGTCATCGCTTAGGTAGCTAGTGAAAGGCTGGTAGGGTAGCTAGGCTAGGGCCTGTAGTGTCCTCACCGGTGAGGATCGCGACGCGTTCCTCCCATTATTTTTGTTTTTTTAATAAAATGATCTCTTTTTTTATATTACTATTCCTGCCAGCCCGAGCTGGCTTCTTACTTTTTATTTTTCATCATTATATTCGGAGAAAGCGACTTATTACTAAAGCCCTGTCTTCAAGGGGGCAACTGAGCGGTTATGTTAGGTTCACCGTGCCTTACGACCCAGCATAGAGCGTGAGGCCTACCTGCCACGCTGCCGTCCATCACGGGAGTCGCAACAATGTGCTGATTTCAACACAAAACTAAAGATGGACTGGTCCCTGCCGCCCGCCCGCGACCCCCGGTACCATCCAGCACCTGGAGTTATAAAGTACTATGTGGCATGCCACTGCGCTCGTCATCCTGAGACATAAGATGTTAGGTCTCATTATGTCCAGTAGTTACGCTGGCTACAATGTCCTTCAAACCGAAACACAACAGTGTGCATGCACACTGCTGCTTAGCGGTAGAAATTAATGCTATATTTGCATGTATCTATTTTATTTTATACTTTAGTACTAACGTCGTTCTTACTGAACCGATTTTGAGAAGAGGTGTCCATTGATTCGTATTTATTTGAGTTAACGATTTTAGAAGAGCATTCTTGTCTATGGTCTCTAGACATGATCTACTCATGTGCCTTATCCCATTATCCGGTTTACTTCTAACAAACACCATTTGCTCCATTTATAATAACGATAAACGGTAGCGGAAACTCCATTAATCGCGAATGCTGTCAACATGTTCTATGTCTAAGCGTACCTCTGTCAACTGGCTGTGTTCGCATGTTATTACCCCCGTACGAAGCCCACACAAATATTTTACTATCGCACCGGGTATATGAACTGCGACTTGTGAACTGCGACTTTTTTTTATGGCGTCGAATGACGAGACGAGCATGCCGTTCGCCTGATGGTAAGCGATACGACCTCCCATAAACAGTAGCAACACCATTCATCACCTTGAGTTGTAAAGTAATGTGTGGCATTCCACTGCGCTCGTCATCCTGAGACATAAGATGTTAAGTCTCATTATGTCCTGTAGTTACACTGGCTACAATGTCCTTCAAACCGAAACACAACAGTGCATCCACGCTG
This sequence comes from Lapara coniferarum, assembly GCA_949316025.1. Lineage (NCBI taxonomy): Eukaryota > Metazoa > Arthropoda > Insecta > Lepidoptera > Sphingidae > Lapara > Lapara coniferarum. The sequence goes on along the minus strand of OX438927.1, from coordinate 2,381,019 downwards.
CTGCTTGGAGGTAAAAATAGACATTGCGGTGGTACCCACCCAGACGGACTCTTACATATGAGAGTCCTACGACCAGTAAAGCGTTACAATCGTTGCGCTTGTTAAATGAATGGATATACAGACACTTGTTATTTCTAGTGTGTATTAATTCCATTGATTTATTACAATGAACGGAATTCGTTCCTAAAACTATACACTCAGATTATCTGGACCATAAGACGTTTTAAAGTCAAACAAAAATGGTTTTCTACATATGTGATCGATTTTTCACGTTTTATGTATAAAGAAAGAAATAAGTTATATAAAACTCTTTAAATTGAGCTTCAGTGTAATATAAAAGAGGCCAATAAAATAACCTTTAACCTAAAAAGGTATAAAAACCTTAATTAAAGAGAAAACATAAAACAAAATTACCCCTTCGGTGTGGTAATTAAACAGTTTTGATTTTATTGCAATTGTTACATTGAGTTTGTACACAGCGAAAGTTGTTCTGTAGGTAAGTAATTAATCTATTAAAGTAAGTGCTTCTTACGGATTAATCGATAACAAAATTAGCCAAAAATTTATTAATAGATTACCATATTAATCTATTGATAAGCGGATCTTCCCCCCGCCCCCTGACACCTTTCTTTGAAACACATCGATAATATTGTATATTAACCAATTATTAAGCAAGAATAAAAAAAGATCTATCAATCGATTGTGATCAAGTAGAATTTTGTACATTATACCCACAAGTGAAAAGAGCTTCGCTGAATTCGATACTAGCATTCGATAGCATATTGAAGCATTTATGATTTTATATCTGTTAACTTTAAATAAAACTAGTTTTAGATTTTGAAGGATGTTTTAGGGGTACATTTAAGCATTAAAATTTATCAATTTTAGATAAATAGAGAAATATCGTAAGTGCAAAAACAAATCGATTATAGTTTTTTTAGAATACACATTTCACATTCAGATTACCGCTTGTTCGACGACTACACGGATAAAATACAAAATGGAGCAATAAATAATACATAACACGGCACAGATAGGATGAAAACTAATAAAACTCCGCTGTACGAACGGACTGTGAATACTGAACAAGTATTTGGGTTAAGTTTCGCTGCCAAGGGGTTTTCACCAAATTCGAAGGTTTTACTGCGTGTTTATCGGTTGTGTTTCAATATGATTCGCGAATGCGTCGTAAAACTACAGGATTTTTGATGGAGATGATAAAATATTGCGGTTCCTTTTTTGAAATTGTAAACCCGATGCCGATACGAGAGGCCTTTACTCTGAAATATGTCATTATGACATTTAAATACCTCACAGGTTGTCACAGGATAACGAGCGCGGTGCGATGTAGTGCAGTGCCTTGTGATCTAAAGTTCTTTGAGGTATTTCTACTGTTGAGGAGCAAGTTCTGACCATCTAACAAGCTACTTCATAATCCTATGTTATGATTTTTTTATACATGTTAATGGCCATGTAGTGCCTGGATAATGAAATAATCAATCGGAAGAGCACCGGCACGGTACGCCGGAGGTCGTGGGTTCGAGTCCCGCCTTCAAATGTTTCTTTTTCAAGTTTCCATAAAAATATAAAATCAAAGCTACTTCATATTTGTTTTCGGTCCACACAGCGGGTAATCGATGACGGGCGGAATGATTTATCCAATTTAAAAAAGGAACAACGAATGTTTTAAAGGAAAATGGCGCCCGTCGCTGCCAATTTATGGCTATCATTTTGCAAGTGGTGTCTAGTTTTTGCGAGACACCACAAAAGAAAAGTCTTCATACATCTAATGAAGTCCAATTGCGCATTTAATTGATGTTAATTATGCAAGCCATTGAAGTATGACGTCACTGAGTTTTATGTCTTCTTTCGTCAATGAGCGCCAGTTGCCAAAGTTTTGTCTTCGATTTTATGTACCGTAAAATAAGGTGATTTGGGATATAGGGGGAGAATAGGTACATTAATTACACTTAATTTAGATACTCTTGTCTGATTGATAAACAAAGGAGATGTTTGTTTTTTATGGGTGCTGGGCCTCAAAATTTAACGAGGCTCAAACTTTAGGGCTATTAAAAGGGCAAAATGTGGAACTTGGATTCATTTAAAAATAACTATGAACCCCTCCACGCATAACAATTTTTTTTAAATACGTTCATATTAAGTGTAGTTTTTGAGCAAAATAAAATTACAAAAATCACAAAATCGGAGGTCTTTAAAATTAAACAATTTATTGTAAAAGGCTAGTTTTAGGAGTTCTATGGAAGTATAAAATTTTATCATTCATCAAGCTTTATTTCCAGAGTGCATTTTTGAGATGGAGCAATAAAAGCAGCACTTTAAGGAAGTTTTGTACAATTTCTAACCTTAAAAGTACTCAAACCTTCAATGTTCCTTCTTGAGTTTTTTATCCTTATAAGCCAGCAGATCGATTGGCATCAAAAAAAGATTTTGTAAAATTGACCATTTTCTTGCTACCTATATTTTTTTTCAAATTCTGTGAATGCAGATATTAATATCTTCTAAAATTATGGACAGTCTTCTAAGCTTTTTGTAGCTACAACGGTTAAGCTTCTAAGTTTTCTTGTAGCTGCCCCGTCTCAAAAATTCACTTTATAGGTATAACACATTATATTGTATGTAAGTATTACAAATAACTACGCTTTAAACATAACCTTTTTTTACTGGTGGTAAGTCTCTCATATGTAAGAGTCCGTCTGGGTGGGTACCGCCGCAATGTCTATTTCTACCGCCAAGCAGCAGTGTGCATGTAGTTTTGTGTTTCGGTTTGAAGGGCATTGTAGCCAGTGCAACTACTGGACATAATGAGACTTAACATCTTATGTCTCAGGATGATGAGCGTAGTCGAATGCCACACAGTACTTTGTAACTCGAGGTGCTGGATGGTGTTTCTACTGTTTATGGGTGGTCGTATCGCTTACCATCAGGCAAACGGCTTGCTCGTCTCGTCATTCAGTGCCATAAAAAAAACTAGACTATGCATCAAATTAAATTTCCCGGAATTAAGTAACTAGTAGTCACCACAGCGCCCCAAACGTTACTGTAATTCTTGTCTATCCACGCCACTCAGCTAGTTCATTAAGCTGTCGATCACAGTAGCTCGTAAATAGCTGTTCAAGCTAAAACACAATCTGAGTAGCTTTAGTGAAAATTCGTTTAACGGGTAGGGCGATTCTTGGCATTTGGTTTTTGAAAGTGTTTTCATACATACATACATACATACATAGGGGTAGGCAGAGACTATGGATCGCCACTTTGCTCGATTCTGGCACACTACTTTCGCTTCCTCTACCTTCATCAATCTTTTCATGCACTCCCGCCGGTTCAGCGTACTTTTGACCTGGCCTCTACTTATAATGTCAGATATCTGACGTTCGAAGGTACGGTGCGGTCGACCCCTGCCGGTCCTTCCATCCACACTCGCCTTATATATCCTCTTTGTCAGTCTCCTATCATCCATCCTTTCCAAATGCCCAAAAAAGTGTTTTCAATCTCCTATTAAGTAGTAATTTGACATGGTTTGTAATAGTTCTTTCTGAAAGTAAATTGAGCTTTGTAATCGAAATATGTTGAGTTATGGGCATTATGAATGTTCAATTCTCATTATCGTTCATCATTCAAAATCAAGTGATCGCTCCTTAAGCTGTCAGCTCTAAAACAATATTTGGAAATCGTGTGGTGGTGGCACATTGTTATCCATGACGTAGAATGGATGATGCAACAAGTTCTTCACGAGATCAGTTAATCTAAGGTTTGCTCTTGCGCAATCAACTCGATCAGTGATCAATATTCTTGAGAGCTAGAAAGGCCTCAGGTAACATTTTAATTATCAAACCAATTAGTTAGGATCAAGAAGCTTATAAATAAAGGTGGATGCAACACTCTAAATACGTAAGTGAAGAGGACTGTGGTCGAACGCTCTCTTTCTAAATACACACATAAGAACGAGATAGTAATATGTGTTGTCTGTGTCTTATGTATGTATTCAGGAAGATAGTGTCCGATCACAGTCGTCTTTACTTAGGTATTCAGAGTGTTGCCTTCACCTTTACCTATAAACTTCTTGGTTAGGACAGTCCAGTCAAGCTTCTCGCTTAACGTTTCCGTTACTAATCAATTCGGATATCATATCATATCATCTATTGTCACTCATACGAAATTATCTTCCAATGCGGCGCCATCTATTTGTCTCAATAAGTTCACATACCATACAATAAATTCACGGGTAAGTCAAAGCAAACGATATTCTAACACCAACGCGAAACTAATATCGCTGGTTAGACTCAAACTTCATATTACTTGGTTCTTTGCTAGTAACATTTATCGAGGAGAGATTGGCAAAGTATTGAAATGAGTTCTAGATATAAGCTATCAAAGGTATTGCAGCTGGTTGGTGTTTTATTTTAGAAAACATTGGGATTAAAATCGATGTTGATATATTTTAATCTACTCTGCGTTTTGCGTGTATTCAAGATTTCGTCTTGATTTATTTCTTGGATTTACTTTCCTTAATGTGATGTAATGTTTCTCGTTTTTCGTTTATGTTCTTTTATTTGTGTTCATATAGATATTTAAAACTTTTAATCAAACCAACGATTGAGTACAAAATTTAATTTCAATGATTTCTTAAGACAATTATTAATTTATGTATCAGAGATACAAAAATATTAAGATGTCTTCTTTTGTTTCAGAAACAAGCAATGCTTGTGCGCCAACTAGAAGAGGAATTAAGACTGCGAATGCGCCAACCAGCTCCTGAATTACAACAACAACTAGAGGCATTATTCGCTGAGAATGAACATCTACAACGAGAGATAGCTATATTGAGGGACACAATAAAGGTATAAGGGACTTTTTTAGATTTCAACCGTGCACTGAAAGAAATAGAACTTCTGATTTTATTCAAACTTGAGCACGTGTAATATAAAACGAATCAATTATAATATGATCTTTTTAGTTGTAAGTGACTACGTTAATGCTATTAATAAACACTTTAAAGTATAATAACTAGAGAAAGTTTTTATTATAATCATTGTTTTTTGCTTTCTTACAGGAACTTGAGTTACGGATCGAAACGCAAAAGCAAACACTACAAGCTAGAGATGAGAGCATCAAAAAGTTACTCGAAATGCTTCAGAATAAGGGGATGGGTACGTAGCAACTGATCCGTTGAATATAATGGCCCTAACTGGATGAAGGCTTGTACAAGTCCGAATACTTTCAGGTAAAGAGGAAGAGCGACAAATGTTCCAACAAATGCAGGCCATGGCACAAAAACAGGTGATTATTGTGTCGTAAAATATGAATGTGCTGCATGCGCTCATAGCACAATTTCCACAAAATCGGTCACTCCATTGGAAATTTTGCTATGAACAACGTTCGTCGCAACATTAGTTAGTGGTATCTCGTGCACGTCACTCTGCTTCCTTACATTTATGTACCGTATACTAGCGTAATCCACATGGGCGTTTTATTTTGTGATACCTTTATCATCGTCACTGTGTCTGTTAGCGTTGCTCTTGATAGTTTCATTTCATTCATTTCCGACTCTTCAGCCGAATGTGATTGTGGTGACGCATTTGTGTTCATTGGGCGACACACTTGTTGGCTTCACACTGACATGTAACTCTCGCTTACCACCTGCGCGGACTTTCGACCTTTCTGTGACACTATCAGAGCTTGTACCCTCAGCACCATATCGTTTTCTTATTCATGTCCTGCCACCTACACGTCGATATTCAATACATTTTTACACTATACCAAACCTAATCCTTCAATTCGGCCCGAACACGAATAAAATTTACACTCCTACACGAACACGTCAAATTCACGACATTGCATGTTTAGCAGCTCATTATGTCCCCGTCACACGAACCTTAGAAGAGACCGTCTCGTGTAAAGTATATTATTGGACGTTATGTTGAGCATTCATTTCTTTAGAGGCCAAAATTTTGTTTTGTACCGCCTTGACCTGGGGCTGCGTCGCGTCGACGACGCGTCGCGTTTGCCGCGAGCATGCCGCTCGTATCTGCGGGTAGTGGTTGAGTGTAGTAGCGCGCGTCGGCTGGTCGCGGCGGCGCGGCGGAGCCCCAGCAGCCAGCGCGCGGCGAGACGCGTACGTAGGGCGTGTGCCGAGCGGAGCCGCCGGCGGGGGCGGCGGCGGCTGACCTCTCGCGTGACTGGCAGGAGCTCAAGGCGACGGCGGACACGCTGCGGGCGCTGCAGGCGCAGCTGGAGCGTGCGCTCGCCGCGGCCGGCCTGCCCGGCGGCAGCGCGGGCGCCACGCTCACCGCCGTGCTCGAGACCAAGGAAGCGCGCATCGCAACGCTGGAGCGGCAGGTCGCGTTGCTCGAGAGCGAGCTGGCCGCGCTGGTGTCGCCGCCGCCGCCCTCGCTTGCGCCCTCGCACGCCTCGCTATACGATAAGGCCGACCCTCCGTTCAAGAGACAAGTAAGTTTTCTGCTGAACGACGTGCGCGTGATGAAGGACGGGCGCACGTCGGCGCCGCCGGCGCGGCCGCGTCCCGCGCTGCGTGCGCCTGCGCGCCGCTCGCCCTACTGTAGTGCCACCACTCTGTGACTGCGCGCCGCCGCTCGTCGCCCGTCGCCCTCCTCGACGATACACCATACACCACTACCGTGTCAATTTATCGCTTTAAGTCCGAACTTAGCCGAAGTCGTCACCGACTGTGTTGAATCGTTATATTTTTATGTGAAACTTGTTCGTTGTTAAAGCTATTTTTATTAAAATTAGAGAAATTATATTCTTAAACAGATGTCGATGGAAATATTTTTGTTAAATAGGGCCTTAGTCGAAGCGAACGTTAGTGTTAGATGTTAACTGTACGTTACGTACTGTAGGCGGAGCGTCCAACGCGCTCTCGCTGGCACCGACTCGATCTCCGAACTGGATGATCCATTCGCGGAGATAGACTGTTACCAAACAAAAGACTGTGCAGCTCGAACGCATCCAACGAGACCTTCGAGTACGTGTATTGTACAATGTACATGTTGATTGTCATGCGTACATTACATGCGTATAGCGTGATATTATGTATTATTGATTTGGTCATGTTGTGCTTTCGGTGTGCGTGTCCCATCGCCGAGCCGGCTGGTCCCGCCGCCCGTCTCATCCGCCATCTACATCAATACTAGCTCATCACAGTCCCGACCTCTCTCATGTAGTGGTCATGTCATCAGTCTGTCTCACTCGGTAGATAAATGTATCACAACGTTGGCGCCCGTACATTTCAGTTAACCTCATATCCAACTATTGGTACCTACTATTAGCAGCTCGAGCTTGGAAAACTTTCTAGTGCTCATCGAACCTGCGACCATCCGATCATCCTTACATTAGTTTAGAGTAGAAAGTTTTCCAGCCACCCACATTGTACTATTTTGATGTACATTTACTGACGACAGTGGTTATTATACGAAGGTATGCATGTTATTGATAATTATAACGTGTGTATTGAAATGTCTTCCAAGGCACTGGTGTGGTGTCGGCCAATGTTGGAGACATTTCCCTGTACTTATGATACTAACGTAAAGCTTGCGTCGCTTCTCATACATCGATATTAATCATCGCGTCGGTCGCCGTGACCAAACGAACGTAGATTGAGATTTAATCAGTTTCATTAACGCCATCACTATTGCCTAAAGTAGATAGTTTCTTTTGATATGAATATATTCGTATTTGATGGTGTCTTCCAACGTTATGTTCTATTAATGTATGTTTGGATTTATCTAATTCTACACCGACTTTTGGATGGATGGAATGATGAGCAGCTGGACGAGTTTCGACTGGAGATCCAGCGCAGAGACCAGGAGATCCTCGCGATGGCCGCCAAGATGAAGGCGCTGGAGGAACAGCACCAGGACTACCAGCGGCATATAGCCGTGCTTAAGGAGTCACTCTGCGCTAAGGAGGAACATTACAGCATGCTGCAGACAGATGTACGTACGCTTGGCGCTACGAACTGAATAATTTAAATTGTAGATTCTGTGGAATCGTTTTAGATATAAACATGGGTAATTTTCCATATGGTTTGAGAGACTACTTAATTGGGAACCAAAAGATTGTGGCTTCGATGGCTGCAATTTCTTTTGTGCTTGTGGTGGTTCTGGACTTCTTCACTTCTAATGACGTGATCTTTAGTATAAATATGTTATCTTAATAATGCTTGTATTTTTATAATTATTGTACTAAACTTTAGAAACTTAAGTATGTCGTGACGTGAAAGTATTTAGCCCCGAAATACATTCTCTTTTAATAAAATAAATCGATTTAAGTATTCTCTGTAGTTTGTAAAACAAAATCAACTTTTGCTATAACCATCTTTGGTTAGAGGTGAAAACACTAGGTATATATTTCAAATCGTAAATTCTAAATCTAATGAAAACTAGAGTTAGACAAGGATAGGAGAATCTTGTTAATATGTAATTGTAGCAAAGTTATTGTTCAAACAGGTCGAAGAACTAAAAGCTCGTTTAGATGAAAAAAGCAGATTGGTGGAGAAGAAAACCGCAGCAGCACTAGCAGCCGCACACGAGCTTGCAGAACTAAGAGATCATTCAGAAATCAAAGATCGAAAGATAAATGTGCTGCAAAGAAAGGTAAGGAAACAGAAAAAGATGTCAGTTGATTTTAAAATACTCTATTGAATTATTAAGGTAGAAGTATTTGCTATTACCGTCCTGTAATACAACCTTAAAACAGTTAAGCTAGTGTTTAAAACTGTGATAATCAATTGTGTAATATAAGTACTTAATTACGAGGTTCAGAGTAGAATTCTAAGTGTGATAATTATAAAAATAAGATAACATTGTTGTAAATACGATCGCAAAAGTGAAATACACTGTCATTTTTGGACCATAGCTTCCAGTACATAAATAAAATATGTCTAGTACATGTGCTCTATCCTTGTCAACGCAAAATGTTTCTTATTTGTCAAGGGTGTTATGCCAATATCAATCATGTTAGTTTTTACGTAAGCATCAAGTTCTATCTCACAATAGATGTTTATTATATTCAATTATGTCTATTGTCTAGCAATGCCTACCGGCTGCAAGTAAAGTAGATTTACTCGATTCTCGCTCGGAAAAGCATCTGTGATAGTTTTTTATATGTACTTTATGTTTCTGTTTGTTTATCTGTGTGTCTTGGTTTTATACAGTTGCCAAACGAAAAACCTTTTATACCGAATAAAAACAGTAAAAGCAATAGTTGTATTAATAAAGTCCGAATCTGACGCTAAGCGATGTAGACGGTTTTTAATTAAGTCAAGCCAAGATGAAGCTTATAATCTGGTGTTACCTTACATTGTGTATTAAATTTATGGACAAGCCCGCACTCAGCTGTAGAGAAATTGTTTACCAGTAAAACCTGTTACTCGAAGTTTCATTGTATCGGTTGCCAATAATGTATTCAAATATTAAATTTCTTAGTGATATTATATTACAGCGAAGTCAAATTTTCTTCCTTTCTCTAGTGATATTGATGGCAAAAGGTTTCTATTTTCTGCATAGATTTTAACCTATACATCTAAATTGAATTCAAGACCTAAACAAGCTCATATTCCTGTATTATTCCTCTTTTGTAAATTCTGACACTAGACTGTGCATAGATGAGTGATTCTGATTGCCTCAACATGCTCAATTACGTTTACATTTTGGAGTATAAAATAAAAATAAAAAATGTCCTTATAAACTACAACATGAGATTCAATATCGGTATTAAAATTAAATCTACGAGTGGAACCGGATCTAATTTCAAATCATTCAACCGTTCAAATTCATTCAGTTGAGTGATGCGATCGCACGGATTCTATCGGATCATCTAACGCTCGACTGCTACAAACATTCGTGAAGACTAAGCAATACTATTCATTTTGATATCAAATAGTTTTGCAAAACATTTTTTCCATTACGAAGATTTTCGTAAATCAATTTCATCGAAACTACTTACATAAGCACTCTATGGAATTCATTGAATTTATTATAAAGATATCAGATAAATTCCATATTGCTACATCCGTTATTAAAAGCTGTAGCTAAAAGGCCTTTATGCTATCGGCCCATAAAAATATAACCAACGACTCTCAAAATCGCGTTCTGAAGTTCCACCGAAACTTATCGAATTCTTCGTCAATGTTTCATCAAGATATCTCTAAAATTTACCAACTTAAAATTCGGTGTTTTTGAATGTAGCCATTTTAAATTTGATTTGCTCGAGGGCAACATGAAATAAATTTGTCTTAGCATCTTTGATAGAATTATATCTCGAATTTCTACTTACCTGGGATAATCGTTTCTTAATATAACGAATGTATTTTAGCTAACCCCTTGTCCGTAAACAATGATTTAGAGATACGTAGCCATTTTCTTCGCCCTTGCCAATTGGCAATTACCTCTATTTTAAACGTAATTAGTATTCCCTTTGTAGTATTATTTAATTGTGCTTCTTATGTCGTATATTGCGTACGTTTTTTTTATTATTTGTGTATGTGCTATTATTTTATTTCAAGGTATGTTATTTATTTTTTGTTTGTTTCTTTGGATTTTATTTATTTATCTATTTTAACTTTTTTAAACCATGTTGCAATATGTTGTTACAGTATAGTTTATTTTCAGATTGAAAATTTAGAGGATCTGCTTAAAGAAAAGGATAATCAAGTCGACATGGCTAGAGCTAGACTGAATGCCATGCAAGCCCATCATTGTTCTTCTGAAGGCGCATTATCTTCTTTGGAGGAAGTAATAGGTGACAAAGAAAAACAAATACAGCAACTCAGAGAACAGAGAGATAGAGCAGAGCACGAGAAAAATGAAGAAAGAGAATTACATGAAAGAGAAATAGCTGAATATAAGATGAAACTGCACGCTCTAGAGAGTGAAGTGGAAAAACTCGGCGCAAGACTCGAAAGAGCTCAGGCAGAGAAAGACAGACTTGAGGCCAAGTTGGAGAGTTCGCAATCTGAACTCGGAAAGTCTAAGGCAGAGTTAGACAAGGCTGCAAGTGAAGTCGGTAGATCTGGCGCAGACTGGGAAGCTGCCAAACAACGTTTAGCTAGACTAGAGCTTGAAAATGAAAGACTTAAACACGAGCTAGAACGTTCTCAGACAACGTTTGGTAGAAGTACATTGACTACTTCGCAAGAGCTTGATAGAATACAAGAGAAAGCGGATAAGAACGCCGCAGAGTTGAGACGTACTTTAGCGGAATTAAGAGTGACTCAAGCAGATGCTGAGAGAGCCAGGTCGGAAGCTAGTGCTTTGCAGGACAAATTAGAAAAGTCTCAAGGTGAAGTTTACCGTTTAAAAGCTAAGCTAGAAAATGCACAAACCGAACAGGACAGCCTGAAAGAGGAATATGACCGGTGAGTGTACTAATGATACTTTTAAAGTATCGATTGATTACGACATAGGAAACTACTTTGAAAATTCTGTAAAAACTAGAATTTTATATTGAAATACTTTGTATTTTGTACAAGATTAATTAAGCCCATTTAGTAATTGTTAAAATAATTTATATAACAAAATCGATCTTAAGAATATCACCCTGAATGCAAAAGTTTAATTGTATATGACAAGAGTCTCCGTTAGCATATATATAACGATCTACATTAGTTCCTATTTGAATACCTAAATTATTATGTTGTCTAATCACAGTATTTCAATTTATGATTTGTCAAATATATCACTACGCGGCATCACAGCTATTATTGTTTCCTAACAGTCTACAGTCATCGATAAGCCGGCTGCATTCCGAACGAGATAAGGCTATAGCGGAACTGGACAAAGCGCGGGAAGAGCTTGAAAGAACACAAGCAACTCTCGGCAAAGCACAGCTGCAACAGGACAAACTGCAGGCGTCACTCGACGCTGCTCATTCAGAAATTGACAAACTGCAAGAGAAGCTCGATAAATCTGCTGTTGAAGTTAGAAAGGTAAGAAACTCCTACAATACCAGCCCTGTATTATGAACTGTCCACTATTGAGCACAGGCCTTCTCCACTACTGAGGGGGTGTAAGCCCTTAGCCCACCACGGGGGAATGAAACTCCATTTCTTTGTAATTAGATCTAACTCTTTTTAATTAGTTTTATGCAAGTCAATGAGGAGCAAGTTTCTGCCTTGATACAAATGGCTATAATCAGTAGTCTTTTAATGTACAATTTGGACTACAGAGTCTTACAAATCTGAATTCATAATACAACTGTGCTTGACCACTGATGCTAGACATCAAAAATAGACTAATATATAGGTATTAAAACTTTAATTTCATTATCAGCTGCAAGTGGACCGCGAGAAGCAAGCGTACGACTTCGAGTCGATACAGTCTCAGTTGGACAAGGCGCTGGGTCAGGCCGCAAGGCTGCAGAAGGAGAGGGACACGGCACAGCTTGACGCTGATAGGTTCCGAGACAAGCACGAGAAGGCACAGGTTAGTAGATTTTTTTTAACGCTGATTTTTAAATAGGTATTTTAATATGTTTTTATTATATGCCTAAAATATTGTTGTAAAATAAAAATTAACTTGTCTAAACCAAATAAAATAATTAAAAAAATGTAGACAAGACATTTGAAAGATATTTGTTGAGATCTACAGCTATACCATAAACTTCTTCCTCTTAAGATTACCAATGATTTCTTGAAGCCGTGATTGCCGTATCTATTCTCTATTTAAAAGCTTGTGATCACATTACAGTAATAAATGTATCTAAATTTAAAGGTGAGACACATTTTCAGTTAGTATAACTAAAAAAACTATTTACTGTAATATATTCATAGTATTGTCTTCTATACTTGACGAAATTAACCTAGCAATCATTCCACTTCAAATAACACTGGCAATAAACGTAATCCCATAATTGAAGTAGGATTCAACTTTCGCGCAAGTTAATTAACTCCAACTCCACCACACGGAAACATCTGATATTTCGTATACAACGTTATAAACCGCTGGCCAATTGTTTCAACTTGATTTACTGAATGCCAGGTTACACGAACTATGCAAATTTGATGCAAATTCAGTTATGGACTAATGGCCGTTCATTGACACAGTCCGACGTAATTCAATGAATAAACCTATTCGATTTGATGGTGCGATTAGATCTCGCTGCTGGTGGGATATATGTTGTATCCACTTTGTTAGCGACCACCGGTGTTAAAACCCACCATAGCCCACGTAAATGTGTCCCGTTCCCGGATCAGTCGCTGTATATCCGGCTCAAATAGGCCGGCATAATTGTGTACACTGACAAGGGATTATCATCGCGCGTGAGTCGATACTCTAGACCAGTAGTCCCAAAGTTGAATGGACCATGATCTACGTAAAATAACTTCCCAATTCTGGACCCACCTCTCGACTGTCATGAAGTAATTTTTGATATTATTTTGGAGAATTCTGTCTCTTTTCTCGTCCATCATTGGCCATCCGGCTGTTGTGTCGGTTGGTTGATGTATTGTTCTATTTCTCAGGGCCCACCCAATATTCCCTGTGACCCACAGTTTGGGAAGCGCTGCTCTAGACGCCTTTCCTCTTACCATCAGCTGCTGTGGGATGACTTTATTGTCCCCGTATTAAAAAAAGGGACTGTCGATATCTTTGTGCTGATGTAAGGGTTAATGAAGGAACAAAGCTACCCAATTCTTAGCGATTATTATTCATTCAGTTGTGCCCACGACTTCGTATGCGTGAATAACTTTTTTCGGTATCGAAATCCTATATTCTACTCCCAATTACACTCTGTCAACTTGTGAAAACTGCATAAAAATCCGTTCAGTAGTTTCGGAGACGTGCGATAACAAATAAACAGAAAAACAGACATACAGCAGACGGACAGACAGAAAATAATTCTAAAATCGGTGAATTCGTTCTTTTGCTCTTCTTTGGTCAACCTCTTACTATGTTGTTGCTTTTCTTTCAATGTACAGACACACCAGGTTCTTTTCCTTCATTATGTTAATAGATTGTTAGTAGAAAGCTATTACTATATTTATTTTATTTTAGTTTATTTAGGTGGCTCACAGCTAACTATTACAGTAAACAAAAATAAGAATTAAATACAATAAGCCAATCACGAGCCACCACAGATAGATTTTAATACATAAATTACATTTTCTTTAGTTTAATTACCATAAAATTACTAACTTAGATTAAGTTGAATACATGCTTTAACGTTCAGTAACTAAAAAAATATATAAAACTAGCTTTTGCCCTCGTCTCCGCCCGCGTCAAAAAGTTTTTCCGGGATAAAAGTCCCGCTTTATGTTTTCCCGGGATAAAAAGTAGCCTATGTGTTAATCCAGGACATGATGTACCCGTGTGCCAAATTTCATTGAAATCCGTTCAGTAGTTTTTGCGTGAAAGAGGAACAAAGATCCATACATCCAAACATCCAAACATCCATACATTCTTACAAACTTTCGCCTTTATAATATTAGTAGGAAGTAGGATTATATTATAAAACAGTTAGTCGACATGAACCTCAACAAAACCTCTGGTTAAAACTTTTTTCGCAAATGCGATGCTGCTACAAAACAGGTCTTTGTCCACATCATATGGTACATCATTAAATGCGTTTACAGGTCGAACCATTAAATAATTAGCTCTGTAATTTGTTCGTGCAAACGGAATGTGGAGAAGATTTTTACGACGCGAAAAAAGAGATGGAATATTTAAATTTATTTTAGTCAGAAGTGCTGGACAATTAACCAAAGACTGACCGATCTTCATTAAAGAAGAGCTATCGGCAATGTTTCTGTGCACTGACAATGGCAATAGGTGGAAGCGCACACACTGTTTTTCATACTTTTGGATTTTTGAACTTAAATAGATACCTTGTAAATTTCTTTTGTATCTTTTCAATTCTGGTCGAGTGAATGTTGTAGAGAGGATTCCAAACTTGACTTGCATATTTAAGATGACTCCGAATATAGGCATAATAAAGGATCTTTAAAGTCTTCATCTGCTTAAATGACTATTCTAGAATACATAGTATCAAGATTGGACTGCCAAGTGTCCAAAACGGGTTTTAAAAGAGCAACGAAAACACCTACGACGACTGCAATGCTGAGGGTTCGATTCCCGGTCGGGCCAAGTGATATTGAGTTTTTCTATTCAATATCAGCTCGGAGTCTGGAATTTGTGCCCGACATGGTGATAGGCTCGCCCCCTATCACATCATGGGACGGAAAAAAGTGGGTGCACTAGTTGCGCCTCTGCCTACCCCTTCGGGGATAATAGGCGTGAGTGAGTGAGTGACGAAAACATCTGTAAATACGTTATCGTGAATTGAAGGCACATTTTCCACCGTTCTCGTTAAGACGACGGTAATAAGTTTCTGGTCTGGTTTTTATAATCCAGCAAGTTTAAAGTTTTGTGCTCTCTCTAATAAGGTAAGTTCTTTTCCCTATTTCCTCAATTCCTTCTAGTTACACCCTATTCGCTATCCATCCCCATCCTATTAGACTAAGGATCAAAGTTCGAAACTTTCAGTGCTTTTCTAACACTGGCTGTAATGGCTCTTCTTATTTTGCAAACTACTCAAGTTAAAAGCATAATTATATTCCCCCATTAGATCCGTCAGACTATAATGTAAATTACCTTATAATTAATATGCATATTATCGGTAATGTTATTAGGTGCTGGCTTACGTCATTAGCGTTTAGTATTCAATTGATTGTATTAACATAGTACTATTATTATTAGTGAAGCAGCTACCTACATTTATGTGACGAGTAGCATTTATGAGCAAGCGGTGAAATCGGCCATAGTGTTATATTGTATAGTAAGTCATCAAATTTGAAGATATCCATGATAGGTATATAGGTAATAATATATAGGTAAATTCAGTCCAGTCAGAGATTTACGAAGATCACTTAAAAAAACACAGCATTAGTCAACTCATTTCCAGCGGCGATTAAAATAAAATAAACATAAAACAAAGACATTCAAGTTCCTTATTTAAAATCTTCCGAATTCATCTCACTTGATGTTTCAAGAATGAATTCCATATATTTTAGAGCAATGAAAAACCTTTCTGTAATTCTGAACAACACAACAATGAAGACCGAAAATGGGAATTACTTCGATAATGTAGGCCGGACATTGCTATCCGTGAACTCAGTAATTACTGAGCATGCACATTATTTATTCAGACAAGAGTGAAGGTTACATGAAATGGTCTAGACGAATTGGCGCCGGTCGGATCTGTTTTATGTGCTTGATTTATGGGAGTCTGTGGTTGTTACATGTTTATGGAGCTCGCGTAATGCTTGACAGCAAATATATCTTTAGTTTTGAGATTTAGGAAACAAGTTTTCAAACTGATGTTGATGTTAGGTTTAACGATGTGATAAAGTTAATGATCGTGTTCTAGAATTAAAAATGAACTGGAAAAATTAGTTTATGTTCTGAAAATGAGTTTTAATGTGGTTGGTTGCAAATTACTCTTATAGCACTAGTCATTATTAGATCTATGTCAAAGATGGGATAATTTGTAACACATTGCCATTACGTCCTATTTACATAATTAACGATTTTTTTTTATTGCTTAGCAACATTCAAATATCAAGCAGCGTCCATACTGTCTTCCATATTTGTAACATACACGTACTTTGATTCCTCAAAATGAAAAACATATTCTATTTTACTATTTCAAATACATTTCACTTCTATATTCAATATCAGTACAGGAACTATCTAGACGTTTCAAAGGAAGCTACAACGTATAAAATATTAACGTCAAAAGAACCAAAATAGCCGATATAGTTCAGAGATGTACCTGTCTCACGTCTATGTGCCATGCGATGAAAATAGAGTTCGTTTGCTTTTGTTATCGATTCTAATGGTAGATTGTTTGAGTTTGGTTTCATGACTGCTCCGTCAATTTTTAGGTTTAGAGATGCTCGTATAGTTTGAATTTTGTCATTGTTAACTTATTTGTGGGAATTAATATACCAAGATTTAATGAGTCCTTTAAACTTCTAACATGATACACGTCCTCCACACAGTAGCCGTAAATATCAGCTCAAATCAAATGATTTGAAATATTCTGCTCCTGTTTTTTATGGCCATTGACAGAAAACATTGGAGCTGCATTTAATAAATTGCTCGTCAATAATAAAACAGATTCAAAATGCGGGTATAGTGAAACAAAAAGCTTTTTGTGGTTAAAATACGAGCCGTTTCAAGTTCCATCTGGACCGGTTAACGTTAAAACCATGAATATTTGTCAACTCGTTCTGTTTGTATCAAAAAGTACTTTTTGATTGCACGTTGACGCGTAAACGGTTTTTAATTCAGCTTACCATTTTGATATTGTTTATTTAATGCTATGCTAACTTTATAAGGACATGAGTATTGGTTGTCTAAGCCTACAATAATATCTATACGAATCCTACTAATATTATGAAGGCGAAAGTTTGTAAGAATGTATGGATATTTGGATGTTTAGATGTTTGGATGTTTGGATGTATGGATGTTTGTTCCTCTTTCACGCAAAAACTACTGAACAGATTTCAATGAAATTTGGCACACGGGTAGGTCATGTCCTGGATTAACACATAGGCTACTTTTTATCCCGAGAAAACATAAAGCGGGACTTTTATCCAGGAAAAACGTTTTAAGGCGGGCGGAGCCGCGGGCAAAAGCTAGTAATATATATTTTAAAAGTACAAAGAGGAAAGATTTGCTTGTTTGTTTGTTTTCATTGAATAGGCCTCGAAACTACTGAACCGATTTGAGAAATACTTTCACCAATATAAAGTTACATTATCAGCGAGTAGCATAGGCTACTTTTTATCCTAGCTCTCTACCTTCCGTGATCGCAGACGCTTACTTGATCTATGCTTTTTTAACAATGTCATTAATGGAGCAAATCAATGCTCTTACTTTTTGCATAACATTGGCTTGAACATTCCTTACATGTATCCCAGAATTAATATGAAAAAAACATTCTTCACCGCAGCGGTTAAAACTAGTAATAAATGAATACCATAGTTTTTTTTCACTCATACCGGATTTGGATGTATTCCATGATAATTTTCAATGCTTTAAAAGGAAAATTATATCCTCGCAGCTTCAAGGCTCGACTTGACTTACCTATATTTGTACTATCCTTGTAACAAAAAGTGTTAGTTTAAGTTTAGATTTTAGTTTTAGTGTAGATTTCGATAGTTGAGATTTTAATGTAACTACCCTTTTTATATTCTGTTTACCCTGAGCCAAACATTAATTAAAATGCTATGTACACCGTTGTTGTCATATACATCGGACAGGATACCGCCTGAATCTCTATGTTATGTAATTTGTATGTATTTGACGTCGTTGTGCTATGATAAATAAATTAAAATAAATAGGGAAATATAAAGCGGGACTTTTATCCTGGAAAAATTCATTTACGCGGGCGAAGCCGCATGCAGAAGAATAAAAAAAAGAACTTACCACCAGTGAGCTATCGCTTACACGTTTGACAAAAGATATAATCACAAATAGATGGATCTTCTAAATAACATTATTGTCGATACCTCATCCAATAATTCGATCTTATATGAAATCTAATGTATAACGTAGGTGTGGAAATGATCAATGAACGAGGAAACTCGATATGAATCGTCACTGATGGCGGGGAAAACATTGTGATTGATGGATTGGGTGGCGATTTGTGTTGCGTAAGTTGCGTTTGAACGGAACAAGGCATTTTGACGATGCTGTCGTAAGATTATGAAGGACGAAATTATTTACTCCCGTGATAGACCTACGAAGATTAAGGGTATACAGTCTAATGTATATTACTTATTTTTACTCAAGGACTTGTAATAACAATGAAAATTAATACCGGTTTAGATATTCAGGACCATTACTTGCAAACGTATTGTCTAGTTGTCTGACCTTCGATATTTTTGTTAGCAAGTTGGATCGATAGGCCTTGTGATTATATTTACGTTAATATAATGTTTAGGTAACGTTGTTTCGTATATTTATACAATGACCAATAAGCGTGTTTTGACTAAATACATTGATAGCTCTTTAAATTAGATTATTGAGTTTTTCTATTCAGTATCAGTACGGAATCTGGAATTTTTGCCCGATTTGGCGCTAAGCTTGCCCCCTATCACATCATGGGACGGAATAACGGCGAGGGTGCAATAGTTGCGCCTCTGCCTACTCCTTCGAGGATATAAGGCGTGAGTGTATGTGTATCTTTTTAAATAATTATTTTTATAGTTGATTTTCAATCGTCAAATAAATTATAACCTTACTGAATATAAACGTGTGAAAAATTTACAATTTTATACATACAACTGTATTTTTAATTAGTTAATGTTGCACTCTATCCTATGAATAAATTGTATTTGATGAAGCATAAATCAGCCGTTAGTAAATCAAATTAAATCCAACTTTTTATTAATATAAAAACAATCCTATTCAGACGTATTTGTATTATGAAAATAACCCGTCAGTTAACTTATTTCTGTATACTCATCTAGATTTACTATCCTAGATTCAAACAAATAGAAAAACGTCTACACTGAATATAAATCTAGCTTCGGTATTGACGGCAAAGTTTCAGAGCTGTCGGCTGGCCATGTTTACTGCGAATATTCGGCACATCATGGAGCTTTGGTGGAATTTTTCCAAACCCTGACGAGAATCTCTAATATCTATGTTCATTCGTAAACAAAACTTTTTTATTTATCACATATTTGTCAGATAGGTGATATTTAAGAGAATTTCGGAGCTGGCACGGTTAGAAGTGCTGTACTCAAACTATCATTATTGTAGCTATGTAAATTATTTTTTTACTACATAAATTTTGACTGCCTCGGTGGCGTAGTTGTATTACGGAACGACTGCAATGCTGAGGTCTCGGGTTCGATCCCCTGGTCGGCCAAAGTGATGGTGGATTTTTCTATTCTGTATCAGCCCGAAGTTTGGAATTTATGCCCGACGGAATACGCACGGCGAAAAGTGGGTGCATTAGTTGCGCCTCTGCCTACCCCCTCGAGAATAAAAGCCGTGAGAGTGTGTATGTGTGTATCAGCCCGTAGTCTGGAATTTTTGCCCGATATGGCGATAGGCTCACCCCCTATCACATCATGGGACGGAATTCGCATGGCGAAGAGTGGGTGCACTAGTTGTGCCTCTGGCTACCCCTTCGGGTATAAAAGTCGTGAGTGTGTGTGTGGGTGTATAGATTTCGACGACTTTACTAAAGAATAAAAATCAGTTAGTTGGGGTTGCCAAAACAAAATAAAGTTGCAGATAAGATTCAACGTAACAATAAACCAACTTAAAATTGGACAACTAGCAAATATAGAGAACAGAAAGGTAGGAAATGGGTATAAGAAACTGAAAAAAGACTGGGAAAAATAGGAAGGAATGGTATTACTTATTATCGTCGGAACCGCACCACAGGTTCTTGCCGTTAAGGAAGATATAGGTAGATAGCATAGCTAGATAGTAGCTCTCTCGCAATGATATTTGTAAAACCTAAAATATAATTAGTTTATTGTTAACGAGAGTCGGTCTTTTCTTATTATAATTGGACGACGAGATCAGCATGCCGCTCGCCCGGTATAAGCGATACGACCGATAAATACAGATAATTTCGAATTATAAAGTAAATATAAGACTATAAGACATTGAGAGATAAATAATATTTTAACTCTCAAAATGCTCAGTAATTATTCTAGCTACAATGTGCTTCAAACCGAAAACCAATAATGTATCCACACTGCTTGGCGGTAGAACTAGATATTGCGGTAGTACCTGCCCAGACAGCACTCACATACGAGAGACTTAACGCCAGTAAACCGTCTAGGTACCACCGAATTGTCTATTTCTGCGGCCTATATTATTTGTAAAACTCAACATCTAGCCTCAGGATGAGTAGCGCAGTTCAGTGCCATATAATTTCTTTCATTGTGGTGTTTTTGACAGTTATTTACTGTCAGGCGGGGAGCCTTGCGCTTATAGTCAAATAGTACCAGCTTAGGGGGGATAATCTACGTATAAACAGGTGGACCCCCCCCCCCTCCACATGTGTAAAGCGATAGAGCATTACATAAATAATAAACGTTTCCATGTGTAAAATAAAAAAAAAACAACACTCTATTTTAGACTGTTAGCTACTTTGATATGAAGCAATAGGCAAAATTATTAAATCGACTTTAGCACTGACTACACGTCGTTACTCATATTATTGCGATTGCCCTTGATGCCATTAAGAACTTCAAATTCTTTACTGTGGGCGTCATTGGATTATTTTTAATGCTCATCAAATATTCGTCTAAAAATATCTCAAGAGACTACTTTACCGGCATGTCTATCTGAATATTTATCTGTTGAGTGTTTTAATAAAGACTAACATTGTTTATTTATTGTTAATGTACACAATCCTTGTAAATTTACCATCGACTTCGTTTAAATGATCTAAATTTAATATAACTATTAATATAGTTCACGAAAATTTTGCGATGAAGAATGAATATCACTACATAGTATAAAACAAAGTCGCTTCCCGCTGTCTGTCCCTATGTATGTTTTTTTTTTTAATGGCCATCTTCGGCGCATTAGGGACGGCTGCGGGCTTCCTCCGACTCACGTCTAAGTTGTCGTCCGCAACCGCCCCTGCAGATCTTTTAAACTACGCAACGAATTTTGGTGCGGTTTTTTTTAATAGATAGAGTAATTCAAGAGGAAGGTTTATATGTATTATTTATCCCGGGGAAACATAAAGCGGGACTTTTATCCCGGAAAAACTCATTCACATGGGCGAAGCCGCGAGCAGAAGTCTAGTACTACAAAAAACAAAAGAGTTTTTTTTTTAATTTGATGCTCAACTACAATATTTATCATAGAAATGACAATATTAGAGATAAATATGAATCTACGTGCTATATTGACGATAATTTCCTTTCCAGGCACTGGTGACTCGTATCCAGAAGGAACGCGACGCAGCTCTTGCTGAGGCCGCTAGCTGTCGCGAACGAGCTGAAGCTGCAGCCGCTGCTGCCAACAGAGCCGCCAGGGACAGAGACAGCGCCGCCACCGAGCTCGACGTACTCAGAGAGAGATGGGAGAAGGCACACCAACAGCATCAGAAACTTACGGTGAGTAAAAATGCTCGTGTAAGTCGGGAACAATGAGGGTTTGCATAGTGATCATAAAATGATCTTGGGTCTTGTTTATGCTGCTGGGTTGGCTAATTTATTGAGCGATGGTAATTAATTATCATCAAGTAGCTGATTGTAGAATATTTGTATCCGGTTGAATAACTAATATCGCACTCAAGGTGTAAAACCCACCATATTGATCCAAGAAGGTGTGTCTCGTTTTGGGATCAGCCTTTGTATGTAATACAATGCAATCAGACCTATAATACTGCCCACTACTGAGCACGGGCCTCCTCTACTATTTAGAAGGATTAGGCCTTAGTCCATCACGCTGGCCTGGCCTAGCCTTTGTATATTCGGGTTTAAAGAGGCCGGTAAAATATTGATGACTGGTGAGAAGAATCACTTCTCGTCAGTCGGCACCCAAGCTGGACCCTACGCCACTTATCATCAGATGCAATTCAATTGTGGGATCATTTTACCAAGCACTTCGCCAAATAAAGACAATAATAATTCAACTAGACTCTAAGAATTTCTAACAGTAAAATTAAGTTTCTTAAAAACAAATGTAAACTAAGAACTTAGATTTTGTAAATGAACTGGAATAATTTAAAAAATCACCAGCAATATCATTGATTAAATGGAAAAAACATGCAAAACTCTTAATTCATATAAATATTTATTTGCAGATGGAAAGGGATGACGCCTTAACGGAATTGGAAATATTGAAAGAGAAACTTGACAAAGCTTTGTATTCCACGCAAAAGACCATTGAAGAAAAAGAGACTGCGCACAAAGAATACGAGAAAATGCTCGAAAAGTATGATAGGTACATTACGCTCTAGACGTCGCCTTGTGTTGGTGGTGATAATTGTTGTAAATAATAAAACACAAATATGTTGACCAACACTAATGTTAATTTTATTTTCAGGTCTCAGAATGAAATCTACAGACTTCAAAACAAGATAGATTTATTAGAAGCGGACAAAGATCGAATCGAACTTGAACTGGAGAAACAAGTACATTTGTCCACAAAATCGAGGGAAGATCAGCGAAAATTACAAGACGAATTGGCTAGATTGCAGGAAATGTATGACAGAGCATCTTTACAGCTAGGCAGGACCAAAGAACAGGAAGAGAAAGCTAAGGAAGATATGGATAGGTTAAGTGTTGATATTGAAATGGTTCGTGAACGTTACGAAAAGAGTCAGATAGAATTGCGAAGGCTCCAAGCTGAAAAAGAAAAATTGCTGGCAGATAGTGAACGATTACAATTTGAGTACGATCGAGCAATGACGCAGTGTGGCAAAGCACAAGCTTCTAACGAAAAGACCCAAGAAGAAATGGCCAGAGTTCAAATAGAACTTGAGAAAATGTATGACAAAAATGATAAGGTATCGTCTGAATTGAGGAGAGTGCAAGCGGAGCTTGACAAAGTTAAACAAGATGCCAGTGGTGCCAGAGAAGAGGCTGAAAGATACGCGGCACGTTATGGAAAATATCATGATACAAAAGAAGAACACGAGAGAACCAAGCTGGAGGTGGAACGGCTACGAACGCGGCTAGAGAAGACGACGCTAGAACTGGAGCGAGCACGCAAGGCTGAAGAAGAAGTCACCCGTCTGCGTTCCGAGCTGGAGCGCGTCGAGGGGCTCCGAGGTAAATACCAATTCGAACAGGATAAATGGACCAATGAGGTTAATAGAATGCAGGCGGAACTGGATAAGCAACGCGAGCGTTACGAGGTTTCGCAGGCTGACGTTCAGCGTCTACAGGCGGAGAAGGAACAGGCAGAAACTAAGTGCCATGAAATTAACATACAGTTAGAGTTGTCTAAAGGAGAGGTTACGAAACTCAGCGCAGCACTAGAAAAGCAACGTACAGAACTAGAACGTGCTCATATTGAGTGCGAGAAGTTCAGAGATCGGTGTGAAAAGCTCAAATTACGATCAGAACAGTTGGACAAAGATAATGAGAGACTTAAAGGCGAATTGCAACAGATTGAGAGGATGAAACTCCAGGCAGTTGCCGGAGACAAAGCTAGGACTGAGGACAGACTCGAAATTGAGCGTTTACGGGATAAATTAGAGAAAGCTATTCAAGCAAGAGATGCTACCGAAATGGAGGCAGGACGCTTAGCTAAGGAACTTGAAAAGTCGCAAATGCATTTGTCGAAATATCAAGAAACAAACGAAACGACGCGTGTTGAATATGATAGGATGACCAATGAATTAGGCAGAATGCACGAGCGTTTAGAACGTACAATTCTAGAAATGAGACAGATAGAACAGGAGCGAGATGCACTCAGAACTGAGATACAGAATACGAGACGCAACGTAGAGCAACAGCAAAGAACTCTCGATCACAGAACGCAGGAAACTCTTGTAAAACTCCAACAAGAATTGGCACAGTCTGTTCGGGATAGAGAAAAGATGGCTTCCATATTAGAACAGCGGGATAAACAAGCAGACGCTATAGAAAAACAAATAGTAAAATTGGAAGCAGACACAAAACAGTTGACTATCGAACGCGATCAGCTGGTGGCACAGTTAGAGAAGTCACAAGACATGCTTGTAAACTTCCAAAGGGAACTAAATGCTTCGGAAGCAGAGCTTCAGAAGCAGCGTGATGAAGTGCGTAGACTAAAGGAAGAACAAAAAAAGATAGCTCAGGATTCAGAACGCGGGACAAAAACCGTTCTTGAAAGTCGCGAAAGAGAAATCGCAAAATTACAACAACAAGTCCAAGGCCTCAGCAAGGAACGAGATACTATTAAACAACGAGCAGAGAAAGCCGAAAAAGAAGCTCAGAAAGTCGCCGAGCTCGATAAATGGCGAGCTGCAGTCGAAGCAGAAAAATCCAAAGCAATCTCAGCAGAGAAAGCTCTATCTGAATGCCAACAGCGCTTACAATCTCTAGAGAAGCAGTTCCAGACGCAACAGCAGCAATTACAGCAGCTTCACGCGCGTGGTCCGTCCGACGTGCGCGAGGTTCAGAAGCAGCTCGAAGCGGCACAGGCGGAATCTCGAGCACTCGCCGTGGAGC
This sequence comes from Lapara coniferarum, assembly GCA_949316025.1. Classification (NCBI taxonomy): domain Eukaryota; kingdom Metazoa; phylum Arthropoda; class Insecta; order Lepidoptera; family Sphingidae; genus Lapara; species Lapara coniferarum. Next base: position 2,355,833 of record OX438927.1, on the reverse strand, counting down.
GGGAGCGGTGCCAGTCACAGCTCGAGATGCTCGTTCAAGAATTGGAGAAGAGCCAGGTCAGTTGGAGGATCGCCCGGCGACCAGCGGCTGTCGGAACACTACGCGGTTGAATCGAGTTTGTTCCCCACCAAATTTGCTTATGACAATATTATATCGCTTTTAAATATAACCTAAACTCGATTGAACCTCGAATCGAAACTTTGTCTGCTTAAGTCATTGCACCGGTGTTACCGAGTAGATTTCGTTTTGGACGTTCATATATTTGATTTTTGGTTGGATCATCTTCGCCGGTTGTCACGTACATAGTCGTTGTATAGTAGCATGTCACCCACAGCCCGCTGGGCATCCTCCAACCCCTCATTGTTCGTATTTATTTTTATTAGTTTCATCATCGCAGTGTTTTGGACGTGAATAAAAATCATCGGAATGTATGTCATGTTGTGTTCGAACATTGAGCAAAATTGTTGCACCCTACATTGGTCTGTACCGTGACACTGCACTGATCCTTGTGCTCGTCTAACGCGCTTTCAATGTTCGGTGCAAGAAAATTGCAATAAAGCTTTGTGTACATGACGATAATATATTAATTTTATTGATCTTTTTTCAGCCGTGCTCGCTAATGTACTGTGTATTATTGGCAAATTTTTGATTGTTCGTCGTCTTGCAAATTGAATTGAGAAGCTCACATTGAATTTTTTGCTGTTGAATACAAAATTATGTTTTGCAAAGTTGTATGTAAAAAGTTATGCTTCTGAAAATGATATAAGATTTCTATGTATGTACGTTACGGCTTCTTACAAGCTTACTTCATTCTATCGCCTTTGCTGTTTTCTTCTCTAATCTACAGTTTTCGATAACAGCTCGATCTTCGCGAAGCGAACAAGAAACTCCAGGCAGCTGGCAATCAGAACGCGAAAGCTGGGGAAGACGCAGCGCAAGCTAAGAGGCAGCTGCAAGAAGAATACAAAAAGTTAGACGATGCAAGAAAACAGTTCGAAGATCACAGAAGAACATGGGACAATAAGAGGAAAGAAGTGGAGGAGAAGGAGAAGTCACTGACGGAGTTAGATCGACAGTTAAAGAAGAGAAAAGAGCAAATGGACCAAATGGAAGCATCTTTGAGGAAGGTAAGTTCTAGTTTGGTTCTTCTCTACGAAAACTTGTAATATTTTTGATATTTTATTCATATTTTTTATTTATTATGAAGACCTAAAAGAATTTTTGATACAATGACTTAGAAAATAGAATCAGTTACACTAAATAACATTAAATTAATTAGTTCTCAATATAATTACACTAGCTTCTGCCCGCGGCTCCGCCCGCGTTGAAAGATTTTCCGGGATAAAAGTCCCGCTTTATATTTTCCCGGGATAAAAAGTAGCCTATGTGTTAATCCGGGTCAAGATCTACCCGTGTGCTAAATTTCATCGAAATGCGATCAGTAGTTTATGCGTGAAAGAGGAACAAACATCCATACATCCAGACATCCATACATTCTTACAAACTTTCGCCTTTATAATATTAGTAGGATAAGTAGGATTATTATTTAATGTTGCAATAATCAGTTTACCAGAATTGATAAACACTCGTTCATTTCAGGCCGGTGGCAGTGCAGCGGCGGTATCAGAGCTCAACCGCAAGCTAACGGACTCGCAGAAGGAAGCGGACCAGTTGAAGCAACAGCTTGACCAGACCAAGGAGGAGGCGAAACGACTCACCACCGAGACGGAACGGCTGTTGCAACTGGTGCAGATGTCACAGGAGGAACAAGCACAGAAAGAGAAGCAGATCATGGATTTGCAGCAGTGAGTATACTGGGATATGGGATATTACGAACTATCATATCAGAATTAGGTATAAGAGTGATAATCCTTAGATGTTATTTCATGCCATTGACAGTAAAACTACACGAAGTTAAAAAAACATTTGTCTTAACATAGCAGACTTATCTTCGGTAAAATATTAGACTACCTGGTGTAGAATTTAAAAAGTTTACGCAAAATATTTTTTTAGCTTGTGAATATTAGACATTTTAGACAATCTGTTGAGGAAATGGAGGTTAAAGTACTTTGTTTTAATTATATAATACGCATTTAAACGCTTCAAGACACGTAGATTTTTAACAATGTTTGTCCTATGTTACAGGTCTATAAGGAACCTTCAAGCCAAAATGAAAAGTCAGCAACAAGCACAAGCACAAAGAGAAGAGGTATTTTAGTACATCAATACACATTGTAGATCATCCCCAACTAACACTCAATCACTAAGATTTATGCAATAATTACAACTTTACAAATAATTAAAAAATATATATGTCGAAATTACATAAATCTTCTAAAATATAGTACATTATGCTCTGGAGATACGTAATTGGCATTGAAAGCTTTAATTAATACTAGCTTTTGCCCGCGGCTCCGCCCGCATTAAAAAGTTTTTCCGGGATAAAAGTCCCGGTTTATATTTTCCCGGGATAAAAAGTAGCCTATGTGTTAATCCAGAACATGATCTACCCGCGTGCCAAATTTCATCGAAATCCGTTCAGTAGTTTTTGCGTGAAAGAGGAACAAACATCCTTACATCCTTACATCCATACATCCAAACATCCAAACATCCAAACATCCAGACATTCTTACAAACTTTCGCCTTTATAATATTAGTAGGATTATATGGAAAAGAGATACAAACAGATTGAAAATTTTACTTTACAATAATGCATCAAAATTTCATAATAACCACTTTTATTTCATCGTCTGGTATACTTCACTGTACCTTTTTGTTTTAATGTACCTCTAATGACTGTAATACTAACTCAACTAATATGCTACTCTTATCTCTAATAATACTAACCCGACTAATGTTTTTGTTTCATGCTGCATCAGGCCGGACCCGCTGGCTTCCTCAAAAGCTTTTTCTAAGTTAGTCGTTCGCACCAAGACTGTGGTTCATTTATTTGCTCTTTTCGTTTGAATGATTTTTCTTTAACAGTCGTTTCGATAACTCCGTAAGCGACCTCTCCGAAACCCACGTGTTCTTCTTAACGTACGCAACACGTAAGATACAACAGTTTAAGTGTTTATACTTACATAAAATATAAAGTGTTCAAATCACGAATCACGTCAGTTCGTCGATATTGGAATCAGCCGTGTTACTGCTAATTCAGTTACATATTCTGTAACAGCACACAATAAGATAATTATTAGTTTAGATATATATAACATATAAGCGATGTTTAACAAATGAAATAATCGTGTTCAGCGGGAATTATTTTTTAAGTATTGATAAAAAAAAAATAATAAACTAATAATACATATTGTAAAACTGTTAAGTATTCATGTATCTAGATAGAACGAGTAAGATGTCCACTAGTTGACCTGTTACCCAGCTTCGATCTTGTTATGCGATATATATTTATTATTAATAAAAATTAAATCTATTTTGACCTTTCTCCACTTATTTTTTGGGTTTATATTGTTGACATTTTGTTGTTGAAGTAAATCTATTTGGTTTTTTAACTTAATTTTCATTTATTCTTCTGTTTGTTTTCATCTTTCGATCCCTGTCGGTAGGAACTGAATAAAGCGAGACAGAGCGAAGTAGCGGCTATAGAGGATCTGACAAAAACACTGTCAGAGAAAGACGAGTTGAAATCAAAACTGGAGGAAAACAAGCTAAAAGTGATAGATTTAGAGATAGAACTCAATGAATCGTCCCTTATACTTTCAGAGGTGTTAAAAATATCAGATAGTCAGGAATTAACCAATATTAAGAGGAGTAAGAACTTTTTTGAATTGCAAAAGAGTGGTAAGGTAGTGGATAGGATAGACAAATGTCGATTTAGCAGGAGCGATAACCATCTGAATGTCGCACATAGGACAGATAAAGGCGACGCGCCAAGTATTAGCAAGGTTACTAAAAAGGTAGCAGAGTTAACCAAAGAAATAGCTATCAAGAACTCTAAAATAATCGAGCAGCAGAGATGTGTTTCGATCTTGGAAGAAGCGCTAAGAGAAAACAACAATATAGCAGAATTCGAACAGCTGCTAGCTGTTGTAAGGAGTAAAGACGAAAGGATTAGCGAATTAGAGCAGTTAATAAATAAACAACGTGGCCCAGTAGCGGATTGTAAAGACAAACGGATATTAGAGCTTGAGGAAGCTTTGAAAGAGTCATTCATGGTTGCCGCTGAGAGGGAAAAGGTTTTTTATGATGAAGAACAGAGGAGGATTGAAACTTTGCATAAGGTAATTGGATATTTCAATTTAATTTATTTCCATAATATTATTAATAAAGTATTGCATAGGAAAAGGACATGTCCAAAAACTTATGTAATTTTATTTTGCAAACTACACTTAATATGAACGTTTTTATAAAAGTTAGTTATAGATGCAGGGTCTCAAAATATATTTTTAATGGTTCCAAGATCCATGTTTTTGGCCCTTTAATATCCATAAAGTTTGAGTTTGGTTAGATTATGAGGCCCAACACCCATAAAAAAGCGGGCACGACCTCTATACTATTTACATTACTTTTCCCCACATTTAGGTTCTAGGAGAATTTCGAATCATTTTATTCCGTAATTAATGCAGTCTTGACTGAATTATAGAATCATCATGATTGTAATAAAATTCGACCTCAGACAAATTTGTTGTAAAGCATCTTTCTGGAATAAATCATTAATCTTTAATTACCCTAATCATAGTGCAATGCTTTCAGATGAGGAAAATGGAGCAGCGCATACGCTCGCTACAGAATGCTTCGGCACTTAGCTGTGAGACGTGTTCATCAGTCCTAAAGCGCTTGAAGCAGCTTGAGGCGTCGTTGCAGGACTGTCAGAGGAAGAGAGAGGCCGCACTGCGTCAGCTGTTACATGTCATGTAGGTATTATATGAATGATAATCGAGTATTGGTGATTTTCTGGCGTCAACCTCTGAAGGATTCAATTACAGTAAAATATTATAAAAAGATAAATCTATAAATGGCCACAATGTGAAATTATAATCTAGAACTGATATTTTGTTTCAAAAAGTAATATCGTAGATTTAAAATGTTTAACTAAAATTTAATATCTAAGACACTATACTTGTTAAATCGGCATCGTGAAAAATGCATTTTACTAAATATCTTTCATATAGAGTTACATATTTCAGTCAGGACGTATTGGAGGCAGCGATCAGTGAGAAGGACTCTCAAATTGCTGAGCTTGAAGTAAAAGGTGTTTTAGACGAACGCGAGACAATGAGATATGATTCCCTCAAGAGCGAAAGGGACAGATTGCTCAACAGATTGAAGATCGAGGTAATAATGTTAATTGTATTTGTTTATTGTCAAGACGCAAAAAAGAATCTGCACATTAAGTATAGTAAGTAAATATTGTAAGTAAATTCATATTTGATTATTTACAAAAAAATTTAACCTAAGTTAGTCCTTACTTCATAACGGAATTAGATTGAACTTAGTAATTGCATGAAAGACTAGTTTTACGCATTCTATCAAATGTTTAAAAAACATTCTTGGAGATGGTCTTCAATCAGTTTAATCAAGAATTTTACGAAAGCAATATTTTTCGTTTCAATACACGAATATGAATTGATTTTTTAGAATGAACGTATAGTGGAACTGCGGGATGGGTACCAGGAGTGCATAACGCAGGAGGAGCGCGGATCTCTACCAGTCGACCTCACGCTAGCCGACGGCCACATCGACGTCTATGGCGACAATGTAATTGTCTGGGTAACTTGCAGGAACTATTGAGAATGGGTTTGGCTTGATGTTTGTGCCAAATGCTCCAAATGTTTGCCAAATACTAACGTCCTTTCCATTTGCCTTATACGAAAATAATAGATATCGTTTTTTTTTTACCAAATAATGAATTCTATTTTATGTGTTTAAATAAACTTGGCAATAATAAATTTTAAGAACTTAATGTGTGAGTGATTCTAAATGAGCGAGTATCTATCAAATTGCTCAATTTTTCCCAGTTTGCGAATGTATGTTTGAAGAGTGACAAATATAGACTGCAGTACTAACTTTGTGGTCAATAATATGATAAGTAATACAAAGACGTTACTTGAGAATTGAGATGCGATTTTGTTTTGTGAAAAATAAATTATTGGCATAATTGGCCAATGGATTTTCGAATGGCTTTATTGTGATTTCTATTGAAGTCTTCGGTACCAAAGATAAGCAGACGAAACTTGTATAGAAATTATGTGAGGAAGAATTAACTTATATCATAAAAGTGTATGATTACAACGAAGAAAACATATTCTTAGTTCGTTGTGAATAGTGTAATGCAATATTTATGATTTTAATGGGAAAGAGCGTGTTCCAAAGACTTAGTAAATGTCACAGCTAAATATTTTTTTAGCTCAGTGATTATAATAAGATCGTAAAAGTTGTGTTCTAAATAAGGCTTTATTCCTGTTTCACCAATGTTTACATTAACTGGATCTCTAACGTCAATTAAAAACTATGTGACGTCATCAATTTTTGCCATGTAAAATTGCGTGCCTTTTAACTGTTAACGCTGTTGGGTAATTGGTGAGAACGGGCATGAGCATTTAATTAGCTTGATTTAAAGATGAATTTTCACAATCACCCTTACGGGTTCGACTCCTGCTTTTAGAGGAACTATGAACCCGGATCTAAATATTATATGGCGTACTGACCACGTCAACCGCGGGTCATGCGCACGCTATCGTCAATTGATGTTCGCTTATGGTCTGCTTGCTTTTCGCGTAGATACAAACAAAACTGTATCCACGGACCAGCAACGTCGAATTTGCGTCATGCGTTCGTGTTCGCGCGGCAGCATGGCAAGGTGGCCAGTCTTGCTTGTGTCTACTCAAGCTGCAACCAATCGTCAAATGACGGTAGCATGCGCGTACCCTATGGTTTACGTGGACAGTAGACCTTTGTCTTGTATTTATTTGCATAATTAAAACCATTATTAATGACAGGAGGAGGACACCCCGGCGACAGTGCTCTGACGTCATCAAAGCTAAGTCAAAAACCTAAATGTGTTTTGTGGCATAGCGTCATCGCATTAGTCACTTCACCCGCTACCTTACCAATCATCGCTTACCACATGTACTCGCATCTCGCTGATCTAAAACTGAGATTACCTCTTCGCTTGTCATCCGCGTTTTAATAGTGCCATAAGACCAAAGATGTTCATTACTTTTTTTTTGTAAATAAATCTTGTTTTTTTTTTATTTTTGGTTTTATTTTTGTTTTCTCCTTGTTTACGAAGGTCAAAGGTGAATATTTTTTTAACAGAATCGAAACGGAACCAAATTCTGAAAGCACTTGTTAAGCAAAAATGTATACTCTAGCAATAACACATATACTCTAGGAAACAATTCTGTGTCTATTTTTAACACTAAACGTTTATAAAGTATTGTTTACTATGCAAATAATTCAATGATCTAAATGCAATATAGAAATTCACTATTAAATGATCTTATTATGAACATGTGATTTTTCTTTTCTCTCCAATCGCCATGTACTGACACGTCTACTAAAATTATGTGTTCGTAATGAGATATTAGGAATTAGTATGGATTTAATTTCTTTAAAAGCAAATACAAATCTTTTGAGCCTACTGTGACTACCATTAGGTAATATAGATAATTATTCAAAGTTTACATTAGATCGAACTTATGTTCTAATATTGTTGTACTAGAGTTTGTAAACGAAATGCTTAGATAATTTTATTTATAAGTATAATGTCGTCACGTTAGTAAAATTCAAAGTTACGGTTTATATTGTTAGCGAAATTATTTATTTTAATAAACATATCATGCACAAAACTACGAAAATTCGAAAGCGGGCTGCATATCATTGTATAGTATAGCTTCTTGGAAATTATTTAACGTAGTCGTCTTATGTTTAGCAACGTTTCTAATATGCGATACGTTCCTAAGTATAAAAGTGCCCTCTACGGGTCATAAAGTCGGCTTCACTTCTTGAACTGGTTATATGGAATTAATATTCGAACTGTTATTGAAAACGCTTGTAAAGTTACATAAAAAGCACTGCCTTACATTATAAATAAAATATAAATAGATTTGTTGTGGAGAGAACGCTTCGTTTGCGCGTGGACGTGCGCACTGTTCGAGTGTCGGCGATGAAATGAGTCGCGCGGGCGCGGGGCGGGGTAGGACACCCCGCTTTCCCCTACCACGCCGCTTCCTTTCACGGCAGCTGTACAACTACCCGAAAATAATGTAACTCCGTATTTTGAGCTTTTTTACAACGTGCAGTTTACATACAGTATTGAATTCGTGATAAATCTGATTCGTTGACAAATAATTTGATATAAATGTAACATTCGTGACTTCTGATGTTGTTTGTTTAAATATAACATAAGTTTTATCCGGTTACGCTTAAGAGACGTCATAGAGGTTTATTGATGTTTTACTCTGTCTTTTTATATTTTTATAAACATGTCATCCCGGAGATGAAGATAAACGTTGTTATTAAGTTTTACCATACGTGAAATCGATTAGGGACGATAATCGATCATTCGATTATTTGTAATCGATGGACACCAATTTCGTTGGAGATGTTTTGTATTCACTAGTTAATACTTTTCTTGTTCAACCTCGATCACAATATACGTTTGTTGTTTATTTCAATCACATTTTATAGTGTGTTGGCAATAGTACGGCTTTGAACACAATCGCTGTAGTGAGTACGAGTGCGGCAGGCCGGTATGTGTTGTCTGAAGCTGCAATACATCGTTCGCCACTAGTAATCTGTCGATTCCTTCCACACGAACGTTTCGCGTTTCGTGTATTGTTTTAAGTGTTGTTCGAGCATTGTTTAAAGTTGTAAGCATTGATTTATTGCAGCTGTGAGTGAATTAATGTTTTGTATCAACTAAAATGTGTGTAGTTGATGTATGAAATCACAATAATTATGTCGGTATTAAATAATATTAGTTACTTGTTACATAATGTAATTGTATGTAAACAATGAGTCGTATTGTTTCACACGTTGTATTGACCGAAATTATGCTGAATAAAAAAATACATGTTCTTTGAAAATATAATATCTTCATATACGGACCCTCATGAGTTTTCTTTCCTTAACCTTATTTTTACTATTGGTAAATAACTAAATGACTATTTATTAAATCAGAAGGCAGGAAAACACCTGAAAGCCAAATAGATCACGTGATATGTGGAACTATCGTTATCGCCCAGGAACATCAGCTATAACCTATCTTAAACCGGGTTTTATACGTAGTAAGTTAAGGTCCAATTTCACCATTTTTTTTATTTAACGGCGCGTTAGTTAATCAAGCATTAAAATTAACGCAAATATTAAAGTATCGCGTGCCACACGAAAGGACGTCTTGTTAAGGAAGATAATCACCTGTTAGGGCATTGGTACAATAGGGCACAATTAACAGGCCGTTATAGTAACTAGCAGATGGTGAAATTAGGCTTTCATCACATTGGCGAATTGGAAACAAATTCACAGCGAGGCCAACGCTCTCCAGTGTACTTTACTTTACCACGGATAAAATAACACGGACTAAATACCTTCAGCTACCTTACCTTAGTAGTGCACGATAGCCTAGTAGGAAATGGGACACTCTACCGATACAATGCCCAGACGTTCAAAGCCCAAGGCACACACCTCTGAATTTTCGAAGTTACGTGTGTATTGTTTGTCACTTACCTATCGTTCACTTTAACGGTGAAGGAAAACATCGTGAGGAAACCTACATATCTGAGAATTCTCCATAAGAATCTCGAGGGTATGTGAATTCTGCCAACCCGCACTAGGCCAGCGTGTGGACTAAGGCCTAAAACCTCTCAGTAGTAGAGGAGGTGATATCAGTGTGTATTGTATGAGTTAAAACCTTAATCCGAGGTAAGTGAGCTGGTTAATAGATTGAACATTTGATGCTTAGCATATACAGGGTCATTTTTACATTGCGTTAGTAAATAAACCACATCTTTACCTCTGCTAGCATCTTGTCAAAAATCATCCATGAATAACGAATATTTTCGGTGGCATAAGGGAGTGTTAACTTAAAGTTAAATAATAATTATTTCAGATATTTCTGACACATCCGTTGTGTTTGAAGTGAGACTTTTTATAATTTTCCAAGCGGATTTACATTTGTTTCTATATTGTAAGATATAACGTGTATTATTTTGTTTTTGTGCTTGTAGGATAAACTTTTTTAATATTTTTCTATAATTATTGTAGGTTAGTTTGAGATTATTTTTAGATGAAGACGATAGTCGGGTATTTCAAGTATAAACGTCGTTTAATGATGCAGCATTTTTTTATACCTTTACTTATCCAGTTATTCTTTAGAGGTTTATTAATGACTTTAACTTTAGTGTAATGTATTGATCTTTATAAATAATAATGTTTTCATTTGGTATTTTGTATCATAACAAAAGTCTAATGGAATACACAAAGTAGTATTTAATGATTTCCGAGTCAATTTTTATACGTTATTTTGCGCCATCTGTTGGCTAGTAGCAAAACTCGGTAGGTACTTATACAATTTATTGCCATTTTCATACACAACGCTATTGGCTACTAGGTGGCGCTACAGGTTTCTATTTAAGTTTGACGGTCTAGTGTAATAAAATATTAGATAAATATTTTGTCGTAATTCTTTTGCCTAAAGTATTTTGTTTACTTAGCAAGGATTTCGAAGGTATGTGAAGTCTGCCAACTCGCACTAAGCCTTCATGGTGAACTAAGTACTAAGACTGATTTAATACGAGGTTACAGTTGTTTTAGTTTAGTTTATTTAGAATAGAGTTTATATTATTTGTTTAAAATATTGTATTAATAATTTTATGAGTTGTTAATTTTGTCACTTAATTTTATTCTAGATCTAAGGATCTATTTTATAAATATTTATATGCTCTTTGATTTCGGCGAACTGCAACAGCATTATGTAAGACCAATATACCTACCCGATATTATAAATAAACAATTTGAATTTGAAAGACCTAACCCCTCTCAGTAGTAGAGGAGACCCGTGCGCAACAAGGTCAGTATATACATGGCTCGTATGGTATAGTATGGTAAGTGAAATAGTTATTTAATTATGAAATCCTCCTAGCCAGTTTCGGCCACGGCGGCCAATCTCAACGGAGATCAGCCAGGTACGCAGGAGATATTATAGTGCACAAGTGTGTGTGCAATACACAGGTGCACTCGCTATTCCTTCACTCTCATAGTCCGGTGAGACGGCAATCCGACATGACCGGAGAGAGATCAGGCGCAGGACCAACGGCTTTCCGAGGCACGGGGGTATCACACCGCCAACTTCCTGACTCCGAGCTCCCACTGAGTAATTTTTTTAAGATGGAAAAACCCAGTCACAAAGTTTTTTGGCCCGACCCGGGATTCGAACCTAGGACCTCACCGCGCAAATCGTACTCGTAACGCGTACGCAATATAACTACGCCACCGAGGCATTCTATTTAATTATAATAATCTTATATTACAATCCTGTCAATGTTTTCTGCAACTTCGAGACATAAGACTAGTCAATTTGCAAACCTTTCCCTTTTCAGTGAGACAGCGGAATAAAGTTATTCGAATAAAAAAAAGGTTATACATTATTTACACTCTGTCAATATTAACCCCAAAAGCTCGGAAATTAGTTCTCACTAGAGAAGAACGGGCGAGTAACTAGTGTTGCTCTTTTCAAAGTCAGTTCAAGGTATAAAGTACAGTGCGTGTTTTTTTTTTTAGAGCTTTTAGAGTTAGAGCTTTTTTAGAGTTTTTGTTTCGAGCAGTTCATTTATATGGTCTCTAAATAGGAAATAAATTCTAAATTCCCATACAAGTGTACATTGCTTTCAGGAGTAAGTGATGCTGACCCCATGACCTACAATGACATGACGAGCCGGCCCATTAACGCCTTAAATTTTTACCTTTTCTTCTCTACTTGTATTTCTCTACTTTATTTTAATAAATTCATAACCACATTCTGTTACGGAAGTTGGCAAACGTTCGAGCCCTAAAAATGCAAGTGAAAGTGGATTTTTTAAAACATCTCTATGTATTAAACGAATATCGCCCTAATTCCTAACACAATAAACTCTACGAACATTGCCTAAAATTATTTACCTATTTAACTTGCCTTTGAATTTTGAACTTTATACTGTAGGAAATAAGGTCGATTAGATGTGTGTTCATCGGTGCATTACCGACCGGAATCGAACACACCTGCTTCCGGTGGCGAGGCGCTCCGAGCCGTCGCGCTCAAGTTGTTGCTATGCAAAGCATGGGGTGGACACAACCGCAAAAGGGTTTATAATAATAATAATAATTCTTTATTAGGCACCGACTCCAAATATACGTATATACTAAGCGAATACAAATTTTAATTATTTTTTGATTTGTAGTAGTTTTGAAGTCGGTTTATTTTTTTATTAAAAAGTTTTTATTTATTCCTTTTTTGTTAGTTAATTATAGAATGGTGTAAACAATACATCATAGATATACGATTGCAGCATTCGCGAGTCATCTGCTGTTAGTTATTAAAGAGTTCCATTGTGTATCTCCGAAGATCTTCGTCAGATTTTCATAAATGATATACTAAAACCTTTCCTGAAAAATATACATTTCAATATCGAAAACCACATTCAAATCGGATCAGTAGTTTTGGAGAAACACGCGGCCATACAAATTTACATACATACAAACATGCATACATACGGATCGAATACAGAACCTCCTTTTTGAAGTCGGTTAATGAAGTCGGCTAAAAACAGTACCAACAGTTACAATTATATTCTATCTAATTTATCATCCTCCACACAAAATGTCTTAGGATAGGTGACATGATAGTTTAGATCTTTTTATTTTAAGATATAAGTACTTGGGACCAAACATTGCTAAAGCGATGTGGATATGATACATTTCTGCTTACTACTGAAAAAGGAAAATAAACGAACGAAAAAGATTTTTCAGTTCCAGAAAAACTGTAATGTTCACGGTAATCTCTGAGACTACTGCTCCGGGTTTTGTATGGCACTGAACGACGAGACGAGCTTGCCGTTCGCCTGATGGTAAGCGATACGACCACCCATTAACAGTAGCAACACCATCCAGCACCTTGAGTTACAAATTACTATGTGGCATGCCCTTGCGCTTGTCATGTTCGCTCATTATTTCTTACAGTAGTACTTACACTGGCTACAATGTCCTTCAAACCGAAACACAACAGTGCTTGCACAACTGCTTGGCAATAGAAATAGATATTGCGGTGGTACCCAGACGGTCCCTCGCATATGAGAGACCTACCACCATTAGTAGTGTGTTTTTTTTTTGTTATCCCATAGTAACATCGAAGCGGCGACAGCCTAGTTGGGAGTGGAACGGACTGCCGAGACGAGTGTCCGCAGGTTCAAAATCCAAGGGTACACACCTCTGACTTTTCTAAAGTAATGTGAATTATCGCTCGCTGTAATGGTAAAGGAAAAACACTGTGAGGAAACTTGCATACCTGAGAAATTTTCTAAAAGAATTCCAAAGGTATGTAAAGTCTGCCCGCAGTAGGCCAGCGTGGTGGACTAAGGCCTAAACCCTCTCAGTAGTGGACATTTCTCAGCAGTGGGCAATATATAATAAATAAAATAAAAAAATAAAATACTTTATTCATCACGTAGGCGAACATGGTTGCACTTATGATAAGTCATACATTAAATTAATTGCAATAATTATTATTGATACAAAAGGTCACTTATATAACTACCGACAATTTTATTGAGATTAAAAAGAATGATGAAAATGAGAATTTAAAAAGCCAGCTCGGGCTGGCAGGAAAGGGGATATAAAGAAAAAAAAAAAAAAGAGATCATTATTATTACAAAAATTATGGGAGGAACGCGTCGCGATCCTCACCGGTGAGGACACTACAGGCCCTAGCCTAGCTAACCTACCAGCCTTTCACTTGCTACCTAAGCGATGACTACCCGAAGAAGGAAGGCAGAAAGAAACTCCGGGCTTACTTTTTTGTCATCATTTGTCCATTGAATCTTTACATATTTTTTTTTTTTTTCAAGTCTTTTGCTTACAAAGTCAGATCAGTTACATAAGCTAATGCACACACATCACTGTAAAATAGGGATTAAAATCAATTGAAGGAATTTAACTAAGAGTAAACACTATCCCTAAGAAATTCATAACAAAATTAGAGAACACAATTAGGTAAATAATTATAATTAAACGGTGTACAGCGTGCAGACGCCTACATTTACAAAAATAATCTTCGTTGATTTTTTTCAATATTTCGTGGATTTCAATCAATACGCACAATTTAAATAATTGATTTATAAATTAAAAGCAAACGCAACACAAAGATCGGTCGGGTAATACAGGGTAATATGTATTATAATCTACTTAAATAAAAGCAGAGACGCAATAAAACATAGATACAATTCAACAATTCAAAGCTATGTTAATTTTATGCGATCCGCGAACCGATGTAACCCGTCATTATGTAATTTACAACAATTTACAAACGATCAGAATGTGGAACAAAAAATTAAAATAATAGCGTTTTAATCCGCTTGCGCCGCTGCATGGAGCTGGTAATAACTTTGGATTCGATGCTAATCTATTATTTAGTGGTATTATAAAGTATAGTGGAAGAAAATTCCTTCCGAACCATTTAAAAAAAGAATATTCCATTAAAACGAAGAAAAAAGTTTGTATACTTTTTTAAGCATATAATGTATATGAGATTTGGCATAGATAAAGTTCATACAGTGCAGAAAAATTAAATTTGTGTAGTTCTATATTTTAGAGAATGTTATCGAAAAAACAAAGACCGATTTATAAATAGAAGAAAATAAATAATGTTTTTTTTTTATATATTGTAAACGACGTTTCATAAGGTTGGAACAATTTTTTTTTTTTATAAACAACGTTAATTGGCTGAAAATATTCGTGTCGAATACTCCGTTATCAACGGGCATCACATGTCTACGAAGATTTCGATAGCCCCAAGCGTTTGGACCCACAATTAGGATAAACACAGCTTACCCGTCACTAGCCATCGACAACCAACGACTATAGTCCCTACCTGATAAGTACAATAGACACTTCCTTGGACATAAAGGGTGGGGGAAAATGCCACCTCACTCGAATTGTATATTGAATGTAAACTTGAGTGTCATAAACATAGACTCTATGTCAGCAGGGGTAGCCAGAGGCCCGCCCTGTGGATTGGGGGCGTTTGGAGAATTCCACCACGGTATCCCCTGCCTGTCGTAGGTCAGCACGGGTGCTGTCCGCAAGATAATATGTGTGCCTCTCCACAAGAGGAGACGAGCTGCATTAAGCGGCACCGCGCAGGGGCGGTTGCGATAACTTAGACATTTCAGTCAGAGGAAGCCCAGAGTCATCCCTAATGCGCAAAAAAAACAAAAAGGAGAAGTCAGAGGGGCAATAATACGACCGATTTTCGTCGTGTACGCTGTCCTATGATGTGATAATAATAGTGTGATAGCCTATCGCTATATCACACATACACTCACGCCTTATATCCCCGAAGGGGTAGGCAGAGGCGCAACTAATGCACCCACGTCTCGCCATGCATATTCCGTCCCATGATGTGATAGGGGGCGAGCCTATCGCCATATCGGGCACAAATTCCAGACTCCGGGCTGATACTGAATAGAAAAACTCAATATCACTGCCCGACCCTGGGATCGAACCTGAGACCGCAGCATTAAAGTCGTACGGTAGTATAACTACGCCACCAAGGCACTCCTATATTGATTAATTATAATTATATGTTCTATTGGATAGATCAAACTTAGTTGAAATAGCTACTAAATAAGTTTGATACAATTTGGTAGAAATGTAGATTGGTAGTTTGGTAGCGCGGATGACGTTATTCGTTGTCGCAGTGTCATTGCACTGTCTCTACATAACGCTATACGTAACTTTATCTGCACTGAAAAATATGTAGCGGTCATTAAATGAACTAAGGTATCCTGCAAAATGTCCGATTATCCCACATTCTCTGAAATTTCAGTGTAAAGAAAATATTACTATTTCTGCTCAAGAACGGTAATACTTAAGAAAATATTGCTACCATATTTTCTAACCACGAACGCTAATACAGAACATACAAAATGTATGTGCATTTCATATTGTATAAGTCTATTGCTAGTATATGTCATTATTATACATAAAATTAACGCTTACGTATGTACAACTACAAAGGTATCTTGGTTGCACCCCCTGGAAAAACAAGTTTGGGCTATGTTGACTATTTTTCCAAACTTGTGTAAATCTACCCTAATAACTTAAACAGGGTTAATTCCTTACTCCAATCCGCTTGAAACCCAGAACATCGTGGTTTATTAAACTTTACTAAGCGCCATAATAGTGTCAAACAGCTCCACGATACGATGACTGAATTTAAAAACCGCTTCAATCCAAAAAAAGTTTGCCTTGATTTTTTTTTTATTGCATTGAATGACGAGACGAGCATGCCGTTCGCCTAATGGTAAGCGATACGACCACTTATAAACAGTAGTACCACCATACAGTACTTTGAGTTACAAAGTACTGTGTGGTATTTTCACTGCGCTCGTCATCCTGACACATAAGATGTTAAGTCTCATTACGTCCAGTAGTTACACTGGCTACAATATCCTTCAAAGCGAAACACAAAAGTGCATACACACTGCTGCTTGGCGGTAGAAATAGACATTGCTGTGGTACCCACCCAGACGGCCTCTTACATACGAGAGACATACCACCATTAGTAGTGTTTTTTTAACTTTACGTCTACAAGTGATTTGGAGATATAAATTTTTGTGAGTTCTATTTTAAATAGACTGCACTGTCTACCTTAACCTCAAAAAACAAACTCGCTGCCTGCAAGTACCCTGACACATATTCAATGTTAAATTAATATTATTAGATGTGATTTAAATAGTCTTTTGGGGGGAGGGGGGGGGGGCAATTCTGTTAGCTTGACGCAAGACTTTTACAGGCTAATCAGTCTTTTGGGTGAACGCTTTAGGCACTCCAAAACTCAAGCTGAGGGCACCCTCAAGTGGGGTACGCACCTCGGCTAGGGGCGGTCACTGAGAGAAGAAAAAAGACATCGTTGATGGAGTAACCTTTAAATAGAAAGCTTACCTAACAGTTCTTTGATTGAGTCCACACCTCGAGGAAACGACAAAAATTTCCCCCCATAGTCTCCCATTTAATTTATAATTGTAATAACTTTAATTTATTTTACCATACGTAAACAAAATTCACAGGTCAGTTAATCTAGGCCGCAATAAACTAAGTAAATAGTTTAATTATTGTTACCGGCGCGAAGTGGCGTGCATTAAATGCGTAAATTAGACATTTGGTATAACTACTGGTCAGTAAACGTCACCGCAGCACATGTGCTGGACATAATGCGGGCAGACTATGGCGAAATCATTTTGATACTTGTATTTTGCAAATAATTAATACCAGCCCTGTATTACTATCCCACTGTTGGGCACGGGCCTCCTTTACTACTGATAGGAGGACGTTGTAACCAGGGTAATCACGCAGTGTTTTTAACTCAAATTCTGGTAACTGTAGGTATGTTTTTTTTTATGACGAGACGAGCATGCCGTTCGCCTGATCGTAAGCGATACGACCACCTATAAACAGTAGCAACATCATCCAGCACCTTGAGTTACAAAGTACTGTGTGGCATTCCACTGCGCTCGTCATCCTGAGACGTAAGATGTTAACTCTCATTATGTCCAGTAGTTACATCGGCTTCAATGTCCTTCAAAGTTCAAACCGAAACACTGGTGGTAGGTCTCTCATATGCAAGAGTCCGTTTGGGTAGATACCACCGCAATATCTATTTCTACCGCCACGCAGCAGTGTGCATGCACTGTTATGTTTCGGTTTGAAGGACATACACTTGCAAAATTATAACGGTGAAGGAAAACATTGTGAGGAAACCTGCATACCTGAGAAGTTCTTTGAATTCCGAAGGTATGTGAAGTCTGCCAACCCGCACTAGGCCAGTGTGGTGGACTAAGGCCTTAAACCCTCTCAGTGATCAGCAGTGGGCAGCATATAATACAGGGCCGCTATGGTGTGGAAGGAAAATATCGTGAGGAAACCTGAGAAGTTCTCTGAATTTCGAAAGTATGTGAAGTGTGCATTATCCAGCGTGGTGGACTAAAGCCGAAACCCTGTCAATAATAGAGGCCCATACCCAGCGGTGGGCAGTTAAATAGGGCTGGTATTATTATTAAAGTATCAAAACGATGTGCTCCGAGTATAATGGTCGCCACACGCATGTGAAACTCTATGTACAATATTTAATACGTAAATATTGTTGTTTACCGACATCACTATCGAAAATTTTGAATCTGCATATAAAATATGCAGATTTTGCCTATAATGCTTCTGTTAATTTTTTTATGGTTTTAAATTTGTTATCGAATTAATTACTTTCTGTCAATCCTAAGTTATAAAATATACCACAATCAAAAATACAAAAGAAAGTTACACACACTGCTTAACGGCACAAACAGGCAGAGCTGTACCTAGGTATTTACCTCGGAGAGTGAATCTTCACCCTAATATCATTATAAAAAGCTACGTACGGACATTGGGGACAAGAATAGGGCTAGGGAAGGAGAAGTGGAGCTTATATAAAAGAAATGGTAAGAGTATCTTAATATTACGAGGAATGGAAACGCCACAGTCCTCGCCGGCGAGGATAAAAAGGTCCTAGCCTAGCTAACTTACCAGCCTTTCACTAGCTACCTAAGCGATGACGACTCGAAAAAGTAAGGCGGAAAGAAACTCCGAGCTTAATTTTTCGTCATCAATTGTCATGATTTACGTTCTTTTACTCCATCTAGACCCACATCTGGGGCCACATTGTCGAGGCAGTATAAAAAAGTCTAAGTAACCAGTATTTTTCATTGCAAATTGGTATCAAAATATTGTCTATTTTTGTCCCTTGAGACTTAGCATGAGATGCAGTTTCTAACGTTTTTTTATACGAGTGACTAAGATGTCTAGTTGAACACGCTAGCAGCGGATAGAGAAGTCACCATATCCTGGGTACCAGGTCACCAAGGCACCACAGGAAATGAGAAGGCGGATGAGTTAGCGAGAAAGGGAGCTGATGAAACATTCATAGGTCCGGAGCCGTGTTTACCTATACCAGCTAAGATCACGAAGGGAGTAATCAGCAGGAAGATAGTCACAGAAACAAATGTTAGGTGGAGAGATATGAAGGGATGCCGCCAATCAAAAATCTTTATCAAGACACTTGACTGGAAGAAATCCAAAAACCTACTCCAATTCAGGAAGGAGGACATAAGGACCATGATAAGGATCATTACTGGACACGGTACGCTGAATAGGCACCTAAAAATAATAGGTAAGACTGAAGACGCCTCGTGTCCAGAGTGCGGCGAAGAGGAGACCGGTATCCACTTCCTGGCAGAGTGCCCGATGTACTCTCTGCCAAGGTGGGAGATACTGGGCACAGACCGAGTGGAGGTAGCAAAGCTACACGAGGTAAGGTTAGGAGATATGATTAGGTTCAGTAGGGCAACTAACAGGTTTGCAAAATTAGAAGAGGGCGTACTGCAGGAGCACCAGTAAAACCAGTGCTCTAGGGTGGAAGCTGTCACAAATAGACAAGCGCCGCCCAACTGGGACTAAGGGTGAAATAGTAGCAACAAAAGCTCACTGATCACCCGTCTGTGCGAATGCATACGTCCCAACAATAAATACAATACAATACAATAAGTTATTGTGCCTTGTAAACGTAAATTCATTTACCTAAAAAAAGAGTAATAAAAATTTTACGTTCTACTTTAAGAGCGTTGGGTATCTAATTTAGGTACATCGAGGGATTTTGGGAACAGTGTCTTATTAAATTGTGAAGATGGGTTACTTGTAAAAGGCCGTGTTTGCGTTCGCAGGCCGCGATCGCTGGTTGACATATAGCAAATGATGATCTAATGTTTAATGTTTAATTTAATGTTTAATCATAATGGGATCTAATGTTTTAGGGTAATGCAGTATTCCATAAATCAACTACCGACGCTTCCCGAGGGTACCGCTAATATTTATAGTCAAATACCAACGACGACAAAAAAATTGTTGATCTCATTAATCACACCATGCCAGCCCTGTATTATATACTGCCCACTGCTGGGCACGGGCCTCCTCTACTGAGAGGGGTTAGGCCTTAGTCCACTACGCTGGCCTAGTGCGGGCAGACTTCACATACCTTCGAAATTCTTATAGAGAACTTCTCAGATGCAGGTTTCCTCATGATATTTCCTTTCACCGTTTAAGCGAGAATCTTAATATTACTAACTCCAGTTCCAGCCATTTTGAAATCCATATCGAACATACCCCGCCCTGTGGATTGGGGGCGTTTGGAGAATTCCACCACGGTATCCCCTGCCTGTCGTAAAAGGCGACTAATAGGGGCCTCCGGGGGTCACTGCCGTCCACCTATTAGTCTAGCCAACTTCTGTGACCCCCGTGATGGACGGCAGCGTGTCTCACGCTGCCTCGGACGCCAAGGGCGTCCTTCGGTGTACGGGGGCTTCTGAGCCTCCGCAACAACAGGAGAAGGACCGCAACAGCGGTACGCGCAGGGGCGGTTGCGGACGACAACTTAGACGTGAGTCGGAGGAAGCCCGCAGCCGTCCCTAATGCGCCGAAGATGGCCACCGCGGAGTTTTAGTTGGTATGCCGTGCGGTGTACATAGGTTAGGGACTCGGCCCGGCGGTCGCCCGACGTTTTCCATCTCTCCGGGCGGCTCAACGTCGGGTCGTAAGGCACAGTGAACCCAACATAACCGCTCAGTCGTTCCCCTTGAACACTGGGCGGTAGTAATAAGTCACTTTCTCCGCGTCAACAAAAAAAATAAAATATCGAACATACACTTATTTATTTTTATACATATAGTTTTTCATTTGTCATTTATTTGTATAGAAACATCGCATCTATGGTAATAAATGCGGTTGCGATTGTATAGCAAATACTGCGCAATTACAAGTGGTTGAGAGGCAACCATGATACCAAAGTGGAAGCGTTCTGAAGAGCCTGATGACGACAACACTCGAAATTCCATTGATGTGACTCATTGTCCAGAGTCACGGTTAGAGACTGATCAGTGTTTCCTGTAGGCCGTCATGGTGGTGAGGTTAAAATTTAGATTCAAAATTAACATTAATCAGCCACTCTAGTTTGAAAAATAAACGGTTATAATTCAATCGAAAACCTCTTTTGTAAAACCATTCCAAAAATAAAATTTTGAATGATGAATAAATATTCAAGTTTGAAATACCCGTTCCAATTTTGAACTAAGAAGATGCGCGTTCGAAATTCAAACAGCGAAATTCAAATATTAGTTCAATGTGTTTTTATTTTTAATTTATTTCAGACAGGGCCAAGACGGACGGGAACGAAAAAAAACATATACCTACTGTATAACGCATACAGGGCCGCACGAAAGTTACTGTTATCTTGGCATATCCTCTCTAGGCGAAACGTCTATAAAGTATGCAATTTATTATCTCCAACGTTCCGAACACCGGTATACGGTACTTGATGCGCGCGCCGCTCCCCCCTTACTGCTATTGTTACGAAGCTCCCATAAAGTATTGTATTTGAGATGCAGAATAATTCCATCTCTGGTCTCAGTTTCCATCGCTAATAACTCGGGTACAACAAATAATATCGGATACAGCTTTATATTATTGTATTCGGTAAAAAATTACATTTTTTTTGGTATATAACACAACATATATAAATAACCGCAAATAGGTAAAAACAGACCTCTTAAATAAATTCCTTATCTCTCTGGTGTGTATTTTAAATGCGGTACTTTATGAGCGCGCACGCCCATGTAGTAGCTTATTTCGGCGCGCGGCGGGCTGAAGACGGAAACCCGGTACTTTATAAGTCTCTGAGCAACCCTTCGTCTTATTCTCCGTCCTTGTCTTGCACGACGGTCGGCTGCGCTCCTCTACGTATTGAGTTTGTTTTCCACTGCGCATTACTTTATATATTTTAGATTACCAATTTTATCGTTTTAATTTCTATATTGTTCGACTTAAACTTTGGTATAGCTGTCGTCTATGGCTTACTTCATAATAGCGCACTAAGTATAATATTGTTACTGATCAAAGAATAGTCATAAAAGGTATTACAACTAAAAAGTAGTCATTTTAAACATGTGACTTAACTACTTTAAATTAAGGAATAGAAAGTGAAAATTTAGAATAATACAAAATGACATTAATTACATGGGAAATAATAAGATTTTTGTTTTTTGTGACGAGAATAAATTATGCAATCTCAAAGTACAGTCTACCGTGGCATAATACCAAGTCAGTCGCGAAGGTATAACTTTCTTCCAATTAAGAGGCTACTTACAGGAACACATCCATTCACTTCACTCACACACACACTCACGCCTTTTATCCCCGAAAGGATAGGCGACACTCTTAGTCTGGGGAAACCCGCAGCCGTCCATAATGCGCCGAAGAAGGCGACCGCGGAGTTTTAGTTGGTATGCCGTGCGGTGTACATAGGTTAGAGACTCAGTCCGGCGGCTCAACGCTGGGTCGTAAGGCACGGTGAACCCAACATTACCGCTCAGTCGCCCCCCTTGAAGGCAGGGCGGTAGTAAAATAAGTCACTTTCTCCGCGAAAAAAAAAGAGGCGCAATTAGTGCACCCGCTTTTCGACGTGCGTATTCCGTATTTCCGTCCCATGATGTGATAGGGGGCGAGCTTATCGCCATATCATGCACAAATTACAGACCCCGGTCTTATATTAAGTGTAAAAACCCAAAATCACAGCCCCACCCGAGGTCGAACCCGAGACCTCAGCATTGCAGTCATACCATAATACATCGTCGGAGGAGACCTCTCGCTGCCGGCCGTGGTCGCTTCCATGGTCGGCGGTCGGGAGGCCTGGCAGGCGGTGGCCCACTTCTGCGAGGCGGTCCTCTCGCGGAAGGAGAGTGCCGAGAGGGATCGCCAGCGCAGTGGTGATCCCTCCCGCCGCCAGACGAGACGTAGGAGGCGTCGGGTGGACGACTGACCGACGTCTCCCGCCCTGTGGATTGGGGGCGTTTGGAGAATTCCACCACAGTATCCCCTGCCTGTCGTAAAAGGCGACTAATAGGGGCCTCCGGGGGTCACGGGTGGGCGGGAGGTGCCGCCCACCTATTAGTCTAGCCAACTTCTGTGACCCCCGTGATGGACGGCAGCGTGTCTCACGCTGCCCCGGACGCCAGGGGCGTCCCTCGGTGTGCGGGGGCTTCTAAGCCCCCGCAACAACAGGAGAAGGACCGCAACAGCGGTCCGCGCAGGGGCGGTTGCGGACGACAACTTAGACGTGAGTCAGAGGAAGCCCGCAGCCGTCCCTAATGCGCCGAAGATGGCCATACAAAAAAAATACCATAATACAACTACGCCACTGAGGCAGTTGCACATACTGTTGCAATCTGTATTATGTGGCCTAAGGACTGATAATATTATGTCATTTGTATTAAGTTTTCTGTTTTCTATTAGCGTTAATGTAGAAAGAGATCTTGACTACACCCCCTTATGAATTATAACTGCCAGTGACATCCCTATAGCTCAAATATTGCATACAATAATGCGGCATGACTTCCATCGCTTTCCATATTATAGCTTATAGCTGCGAGTGTAACGCGTGCGTTAAGCCCGCGCCGTCCCGGCCGCCGTGCGCGCCTACCTACTTATAGCGCGAATGTACTTTTGCCCACTTTGAAATATCGCGCCCCACACACACGCACGCAACTACGTTTTACACTAAGGAAGGACTGTGACTTCACTTGTGATGAATGTCTGGTATAAAATTCTTGTAGACCTCAAAAGGATTTTTTCTGTAATTTTATTGTGAGGCGAAACATTGTATGATATTTAAGCGTCATATAATTTGGTTCCCGAAGATATAAGTGTGTGGTTTATGATCTGATAGAGAATAGTGTCATCGATTCATAATAGAATTAGCAGTGCGTGCAAGCTTCTAATAATAATTTAATCATGATTAATGATTGAAGTACCTGACTAATTGCGCAATTTAGTGAACTTAAAGCCAGCTAAAGACCAAGAACATAGATAAGTTAGTTTTGCTTAGCTGTGCTGAGAAAGTTACACATAGTACATAGATACAGTACCATCTACTTAGTTTACACAGTTTCTGGTCTGCACACAAGCATGCATAAATATTTCAGCTATACGAGCTAAGCTAAACTTAGCTTAGTGCTTGTAGTGCTACTGGTTATATTATTAACGCCCTTGTTTAAATGAGTAAAATGTACTCTATAAAAGTAGATAATGGAACCATTTCACACTTTTGTTACGTAAAGAAAATTATCATGATTTGAATTACTACAAACGATTGAGCATACTTTAGGTATCCTACTATAGGTATATAGAACATGTACATGCACTAATACTTTAAACGAAGGAGAACCTTGTAAAGTGTGCCAAGGTGAGGAGAATACTCCTGAGATTTTTCCACTCACGCGAAGCCATGTTTATAGGTTTTTTTTTGTATGGCCATCTTCGTCGCATTAGGGACGGCTGCGGGCTTCCTCCGACTCACGTCTAAGTTGTCGTCCGCAACCGCCCCTGCGCGTACCGCTGTTGCGGTTCTTCTCCTGTTGTCATGTTTATAGGTGTGCATAATAAGTAGCTCATATTAAAACGTGCACCTGATAAGCTCTAGAAAAATGCTCTAAAGGGTCAAACCCTCTTTGTAAATAGATTTTATATAAAAGTCTCAATCCTAATACTCCCATCTTGAATTATACAGTTCTACCTAAAAAAATTACGACATTGACAGTTCCAACTAAAAATGTGGAGTTTGAATCTTACTTCTGGAGAATTATGGAGGATAATAATAATTCAAATTTATTTTTCACAATAACAAATACAACTCAAACTTTACATAAACACAAAATCTAAATTGAAATTTAAGGCAATTGATACGTCAATAAGACTAAGGACAACGCCCAAAATATCCATATAGTTAATTTGTGAAACACATAATCGCAGACTGTTTGTCCCAACTCCGTACATACACGTGTTAAAAATGTACAAAAAGTTAGTTATCCCTTTATTTTCGTGCGCGTCACAGGCTGTCTAGAAGCGGGCGCTTTTTTTACACAGTGAGCCCTTCCGAGGAGCGGAAAACAAAAAGCCTGGATTTATATATATTATTTATTTATTTTTTATTATTTTTACCGTTTTATTCCGTTTAAATTTTTGCATATCGCCGTCAACGCAGGTTATTGTTTACGCTGTGACGTTTCACCTTTAGGGTTGTCATTCTTTTTTATTGATAAAGAATTTATATTTAAAAATGGAACACATTTTATACAGCCAGTTGTAAAACCAGTTGAGTATTCTATTGTTTTTTATGTTTTAACGTGTACTTAAATGCGTTTTAACGTCATATATTATCAGAAATAAATCAAATATGAAAGCCAAATGCATTTAATTCCGATGCTAAATTATCTCATTTTCTCAATTAATGCGATAATGATAGCTAATTCGACGTTAGTTTAGCTCTGGCATTGTCAATCGTCGATTGGACCTCTTTCCGCCTAGCATCAAGTGCTGTAGGTCTCTTTGTTGTGCCGTACAACAAAAAAAAAACCAGCGGACATTCGTCTCTGCAGACCGTTTCATTCCCAACTTTGTCACACTCAGGGTTCAATGTACTTCAACACGAAACACAAGCTTATACATACTGACTACTATACGATATATCTACTACGACTGCTCATCATTATGATCATCTCTTATTATCTATAGATCATCTTAAATCAGCATCGGCTTACTGCCTCGGTGGCGTAGTTGTATTACGGTACGACTGCAATGCCGAGGTCTCTGGTTCTATCACCGGGTCGGGCAAAGTGATATAGGATTTTTCTATTCAGTAGCAGCATAGAGTCTAGAATTTGTGCCCGATATGGCGATAGGCTCGCCCCCTATCACATCATGAAACGGAATACGCGCGGCGAAGAGTAGGTGCATTAGTTACGGCTCTGCCTACCCCTTCGGGGATAAAGGCGTGAGTATGTATGTGTGTATGATTAATTATACCTAGAAGGTTTTCATACGCCGATGAACGACCAACAGCTAGCGTTCATTAAAATAATATTTTCATTTCTTAAAATAATATTTTCATTTCATTTTCATTTGATTTGGTAAAGTTCTGTACTTTGGTGTACACGTGTGCCATGTTGGTTGTGTACAGACCGACGGTTGAACAAACATTCTGTTTACATACAGAACGGGATGATCGGTGACAAAACTGTTAGCTATATTATTTTTTCATTGATATTCCTGTAATCGAAGTCGGTATTCAGTTTTTTTTGGTGTTTATAAAAATAACGTATCGATAAAACGTATTAAATAGTATGATTGTATTTTGGATGCTTAATGATTTACTGTCGCGTGTTGATGGCGGTCTCTTGTTGTGAGAATGAAGACATTAAACATTATATAGACCGGACATCAGGCCCAAATTTTTCGTCCGAAAGTTATTACTCGTGGGCAATAAGTCGCTGTCTTATCTGACACATCCGTGTGACGAGACGTTTCGGTATGCGCAAATTTTGTACAGAAAACAATATTTTGGAAGGAAATATGCCAGGCTGTCTCGGTGGCGTGGTTGTATTATGGTACGACTGCAATGCTGAGGGTTCGATCCAAGGGGCGGGCAAAGTAATATTGAGTTTTACTATTCAGTATCAGCTCGGAGTCTGGAATTTGTGCCCGATATGGCGATAGGCTCGCCTCCTATCACATCATGGAACGGAATAATGGCGAAAAGTGGGTGCACTAGTTGCGCCTCTGCCTACCCCTTCGGCGATAAAAGGCGTGAGTGTACATGTATATGTATGTATGCAAATATGGCAATTTGCGCCTTACGAACAGGCTCAAAATTATTGTATGAATATTTTCCCAATGTCCGCTCTTATAATCTTAGAACTCTTTGCGTGAGAATCACTGTGACGTATGACAAAACAACACAAACTGCTTCTGAGTCACGCGATGTGAATATCAAATTCGGTCAAAAAATCTCGTGATACGTTACGCGAAGTCCGTCCAGCACATTCACTTTTATTTTCGACAGTACTCGTTCATTATACAGTAAGTAGGTAGGCAGTGAGCAAACACGCCGCGGGCGATGCGACCTACCACTACTAGTTCCTATGAATGTAGACAGAACCGGCAAAAATGCGAGAAAGAACTAAAATTCAATGGCAGAACTAAAGGCCGACACAAAAAAATGTCAAGCTCCGATCTTGGAGAAAGAGGACCGCTCAGGAGTTAAAAAAAAATGCCACGGATCTTCACGTCAATGTTTGTCCTGCAATGAATAGACAGAGATTTACTGGTCACGCTTATGCAAGGGGACGTCTGGGTACCACCGCAATGTCTATTTCTCTAAGCGGCAGTGTGCACGCACTGTTGTATTTTTTTTTGCATTGAATGACGAGACGAGCATGCCGTTCGCCTGATGGTAAGCGATACGACTACCTATAAACAGCAGCTACACCATCCAGCATCTTGACTTACAAAGTACTGTGTGGTATTCCACTGCGCTGGACATCCTGAGATATAAGATGTTAAGTATCATTGAATGTTAAATCTCATTATGTTGTGTTCCAGTTTTAAGGACATTGTAGCCAGCGTAATTAGGCATTATGGGACAATTATGTCTCAGGGTGAATGCAGAGGAGTGCCATGCAGTATTTTTAATTCAAAGTTTTGTGAGGACTGCCTCGGTGGCGTAATTGTATTACAGTACGACTGCAAAGCTTAGGTCTCGGGTTCGATCCCCGGTCGGGCAAAGTGATATTGAGTTTTTCTATTCAGTATCAGCCCGGAGTCTGGAATTTGTGCCCGATATGGCGATAGGCTCGCCCCCTATCACATCATGGGACGGAATAACGGCGAAAAGTGGGTGCACTAGTTGCGCCTCTGCCTACCCCGTCGGGGATAACAGGCGTGAGTGTATATGTATATGTATGTATATGTTTTGTAAGGTAATACGGTTCGTGGGCGGTATTCAAATACAAATAAATTGAAAATAGCAGATTTCTTTCTTCGAGACTATAAGCACAAGGCGTATCCTTTCTATCTGGTTTAAGGATTTTCTTTTAAATACTAGAAGATACGGTGTTATTACAAAAAAGTTAAATACGAGATGAGCACGTCACTAAAAATTCTTCTATTACGAATTCAATGTTTAAGTATGGGTTAGAGTTAGACATGGTTTATATTTAAACACAAGCCGCTGGTTGTATACAGTCATTGTTGCACATTGACCGGCACTATCAGTGTCTAAGTATTCTAAGGACAGGGACGACAGGCACATAGTGGGTTTAGACGGGTTTTTAGAATTAGACACTGTTTAGCTGTTTGTTTTTTTGTTTTATGTCTATTTCTACCGCCAAGCAGCAGTGTGCATGCACTGTTGTGTTTTGGTTTGAAGGGCATTATAGCCAGTGTAACTACAGGACATAATGAGATTTAACATTTTTTGTCTCAGGATGACGAGCGCAGTGGAACGCCACACAGTACTTTGTAACTCAAGGTGCTGGATGTTTCTACTATTTATGGGTGGTCGTATCGCTTACCATCAGGCGAACGGCATGATCGTCTCGTCATTCGATGCCACAAAAAAAAACTAAACACCTGTTTAAACTGCATCTAAAGTATTAAGTATTTTTTAATAACACCGTTAATATCTACACCTTGATTTTTAGATCTAGAATATATATATGAATGATTTTCCCAGTTTTAAGGATAAGCAGATATAAATATAAATCATGATACGAACCGTTGTCATCGCTTTACATAATTGCAGATTGCGTGTGTCAGGTGGTCATTCGATCGGTCTATGTGAGTGTTACGTGCAGCTTTAATTCCCCCTTTCGGTGGATACAATTTAAATTACCGGTTACACTACTTGACGTTGCAACAAACTAGAAAGGTGCGGACTGCGGACGCGGTAAGATATAAGCTGCTCTTTCTTCACTGGTGGTATCTCATATGTAAGAGTCTGTCTGGGTACCACCGCAATGTATATTAATACCGCCAAGCTGCACTGTTGTGTTTCGGTTTGAAGGGCATTGTAGCCAGTGTAACTACTGGACATAATGAGACCTAACATCTTATGTCTCAGGATGACGAGCGCAGTGGAATGCCACACAGTACTTAGTAAGTCAAGGTGCTGGATGGTGTTGCTACTGTTTATGAGTGGTCGTATCGCTTGCATCAGGCGAACGGCATCCTCGTCTCGTCATTCAATGCAATAAAAAAATGTATTATGACTTTACTTACACTTTATCATACCATATCACTGAGCATGGGCCTCCTCTGCAACTGAGAAGGTTTAAGCCTTAGTCTACCACGCTGGCCTAGTGCGGGTTGGCAGACTTCACATACCTTCGAAATTATTTTTTTACGGTATTCTCAACAGGACCGCGCCGTCCATATGTCGCACCTTTAGAATGAAAACGACACAATAAAAAAAAACTAAAATTGAGTAATGGTTATAAAATGACTTAAAATGAAGTTTTCAATACAACAATAGCTCAAAAACAATCATATTCAGTTATATAGGTCCCTTTTTCATTCTATTTTTATAAATAAAGGAGTAGTTTTTAGTCATTTAAAAATGACAACTAAAGTTTTTATTTTTTGAATTGTGTCGTTTTCGTTCTAAAGGTGCGATGTACGAAGTGTGCGGCGCACACAGGCGCCAAGGCAATAGGGGCGCCGGAACCAGGATGGCATGTTGCATTTGTTATAAGTGCTACCAACATATCGCACCTTTAGGATGAAAACGACACAATTCAACAAGATAGAAAATTGAGTTACCGTCATAAAGTTACTTAAAACGAAGTTCTCAATACAATAATAGTTCAAACACAGCCATATTCAAGCACGAAAAGGACAAATCTATCATTTCGGTCCCTTTTTTATTATATTTTTATAAATAAGGGACTAGTTTTTAGTCATTTAAAAATGACAACTCAATTTTCTAATTTTTGAATTGTGTCGTTTTTATCTTAAAGTTGCGATATTCTTTATAGGTGAGTAGGTAAGACAGGCACAAGTCTCCGAAGACAATACTCACGCCTGTGGTTTAAATTTACACTACTTGAATTTTGACCCAATATTTATGAACTTTTTGTTAAAATCCAAAGAACCGCCGCAGCCGCTATTATAGCTAACTTACTTAATAAATAATTTACTATCTTGTTAACGTCTTACGAAAGGCCATTCTCTAAATTGAAACTTATAAACGCAGTCGCGTAAAAAATATCTGCGAATTACAATGAGCCAAGAAAGGTTAGCTTTGAAAAATAAAAATAATAATAATGTAGACATATATAATAGAGTAGACGATAGCCTAGTTGGGAATGGAACGGACTGCCGAGACAATGTCCGGAGGTTCGAAACCCAAGGCACACACCTCTGACTTTTCGATGATATGTGTGTATTGCTTATCAATTATCGTTCACTTTAACCGTGAAGGAAAACATCGTGAGGAAACCTGCGTACCTGAGAAGTTCTTTATAAGAATTTCGAAGGTATGTGAAGTCTACCAACCCGCACTAGGCCAGCGTGGTGGACTAAGATCTAAACCCTCTCAGTAGCAGAGGAGGCCCGTGCTCAGCAGTGCCGGATTAAGACAACTTGATGCCCTAAGCAATTCACGCCTGTGGGCCCCCCTACCATAAGTAAACTAGCATCAGTCTTTAATCGCGCGGATTTTCAAACAGCTTTACTTTTATGTGCTAGCATTTTTTTGTGCTGTTTCTGGTGCCCCCTGAGTCGTGATGCCCTAAGCAATTGCATAATTTGCTTATGGGCTAATCCGGCACTGGTGCTCAGCAGTGAGCAGTATGTAATACAGGGCTGGTATTGTTATTATTATTCAATGTAGAAATAGGACGACAAAAATCAGAGGCGCTTCGTAGGTTTCGCACACAGGCGCTGTCTTGGGTCAGCGCGGCCCTGATTCTCAGGTGTGTAGGTTTCCTCGTGTTGTTTTGCTTCACCTTTTAAGCGAACGATAATTGATAAACAATACCTACACACATAACTTCCAAATGTGTGTCTCGTTCTGGCGAGTGCATCATTCGTGGAGACTCGTCCGCATTGTTCCCAACCCTACTGTTTTAACAGTAGATTTACTGTTTTTGTTTTGTCATCCCTGTTTTCTGTTTACAGTCGAAATTATATTGTTTTTTGTTTTATTGAATTTTACATGAATTTTCACGGGTTTTGTGCACAGGTTAGTAAATTCTTACACACTAAAATGCTGCAGGAGTTTATTTTTTATTAGGTCACCACCCTATTCACTTCCCCTACTTCTCAGATGTTACCCACGGAAAAATCGAAATCGAGGACCTTTTTTTCCTTCTCGTTCAAAATCGTTGATGCTACTGTTTTCTCCTTTTTTTTTATTATTTAACTGTTGGTTTTCACGGGGTTGGCAACACTGGT
This sequence comes from Lapara coniferarum, assembly GCA_949316025.1. Taxonomy (NCBI): domain Eukaryota; kingdom Metazoa; phylum Arthropoda; class Insecta; order Lepidoptera; family Sphingidae; genus Lapara; species Lapara coniferarum. The sequence goes on along the minus strand of OX438927.1, from coordinate 2,324,255 downwards.
CGTCCGTTCCATTCCCAACTAGGCTATCGTCTACTCACTCGTTACCTAACTATATTCCAAGAGGTGAGCGAAATATGCAACTTATTTCTAAAGCCAAATATCTTGCTCATGCTTAAAATTTGGTTTTAAAATTGTAAAACACATTTGTATGACGCAACTACTTTCTGAATCTGGATATTTGTTTTCAAACAGTATAATAATTTTAAATGTTTCACAATAGTTAGCCTGAAACAATTTTGCAACTAAGCTTGTGAGCTTCCAATGGAAGTAGCTTTTTTTTTTTTCTTTTTTTTTTGTCCCTGACATTACTTTTTCTAGCCTGACGAGGGTCGGCTTATGAAAGAACACCGGTCTTTTGGGTGAGTGCAGAAGGCGCTCGCAACCCTTAAAATTAAAATGGAAGTAGCGATAGATGTTTGTAGGCTGCAAATTTTATATTTTTTCTAATCGAAACACAGAAAGTATTTAAATAAATCAATATTAAATTACTATGATTTACAGCTCACGTATTATGGTAATTTGGCAGCTTTAGATAATTTTGAATGACGATAAATTATGATAATTGAAATATCTTTCTTATGCTTGCTATATTGAAAAAGAAATCGTAATTGCCTTCTCCAAATGTGAGCACACCTATTCATCAACATTGTTTACATCACGTTGAAACTTTTTTGTATCGCGTGCCGTGTGACAGACAGACAGACAGGGTAATTTATAATATGTCCCTATCGCGCTATCTTACACATCACTACCGGCCAAAATAACTAGACACAACTCTATCATAGATGCTTATACGTTGTAACAAAAACCAAAGGTCAACTTACACTGGCTTTTGATATACATCGATAAAATTTTTCCTCATTTTATGCAAAGGGTTTTCGAATTTTCGTTTTTAATGACTCATTGGCAAAACCGACGAATTATTTGTAATCTATCGCATGCAGACTTAATTTCAAAGCATGCCAAATATAATAACTCGATTTTCGAGTTCAGGACATCGCAACAGCATTTTAGTACAGCCTAAAATGAAGTAAAATAATCGTATTGTGTCGTTGGAACTCCTAAATTTTAATTACAACTGATGGTTTATTTGATACTTTGCTACATTCTTATTTTTATAATACGAAAGTTCATTCTTATTAAGTTTTTGCCGCCAACATGCGTTCGGTTATCATACCAAGATATTCGGTATTCGGCCAAATATGAAAGTAGCCGAATACCGAATAGGTAGTAGCCGAATATTCCTTGAAAGTCTAGATAAAATGTTTGCAAGAAAACTCATAACTTAAGCATGACAGATATATGTATAGTTCTAAAACATCTCCAGTGCATCGTGCAGTGGGAAGCAAGAATTTTGTAGTTTTTAATAAATTCCCGTGCGCGAGGGCTGGGGTAATTTTTCATTCTTCTCATTACTCGCAACCCTTTGCTATTCCACCCGAGTACAGATAGCAGATAAATTGATATAGCATAACATATTCATTTTACATTGTTAGAGTATTGTCATTTGATGCATTTATTTTCGCGATTTTGTAAGGTTTTGGATGTATGAAATAAAGAATACTCCCTTCAATAACCACTTATATTATTTTAAGGTGTAACAACGGTAGGTACATTTGCAACAGGGACCACAGAGAGAGAGAGAGAGAGTTTTCGGCGGGAAGCGCACAGCGTCAAAATCACAGACTATCAATATACAATATATGCATTGATGGTTGCGTTCCAATTACATCAGATTTCATCATCATCATCATCAGCCACATGACGTCCACTGCTGAACATAGGCCTCCCCTAAAGATTTCCAGACGGACCTGTCAATAACGGCTTGTTTCCAACGTGTTCTTTCCTTTATCAGGTCGTCTGTCCACCTTGCACTTGCGTGTAAACCCAATCCTGGTGTAACACTGGTGGTAGGTCTCTCGTATGCGAGGAGCTGTCTGGGTAGACACCACAATGTCTATTTCTACCTTGAAGCAGCAGTGTATACATTTGTGGTGTTCCGGTTTGAAGGATATTGTAGCCAGCGTAATTACTGGGCATTATGAGACATCTTATCATATCTCAGGGTGACGAGCGCAGTGGAGTGCCACTAAGTACTTTAATTCAAAGTTCTGGATGGTGTTGCCACAGTTTATGAGCGGTCGTATCGCTTACCATCAGGCGAGCGGCATGCTCGTCTCGTCATTCTGAAGCTTTGAAAAAATTAACTGCACTTTTCACAAACATATAATAGATGTAAAAATACAGTTACAAAGTAGTCGCATATAAGTGAATGCAAGGTGCTAGCGAAGTTAATATTGCCACTTCAGCCCTCTCCCGCATCAAAATTATTTGTACAACCGTTTGCAAAAGTTTGCCCACCACTGTCCTAAACCGTAGGTAATCTTAGATTCCGTGATAACGATACTAAATAAAATTGTCTTGGAGGATATTTTTTATACAAGCCTTGCAAAACACTCCACTGCACCTGAAGCGAAGTGAAGTGGCGCCAATCGACACTTGAGGAGAAATCTTTATGTGTATTGACTGACTGTGGCGGCCTTAGGAGGTAGGGGCAGTGAATGGTGCGACCCGTGCCTTCGCCCGAGACCTCAGGCATAGACATAGATATAGGGACTTCTTGAGGACTGAGAACTAAGGACCTTTGTTTGAGGTCGTCATCCTGTTAACCAGCGCATCTTACCTACTAAAATATTGAAATCGGGGACCTTTGTTTGGTTTCGGGTTCTGCACCGGCTATGGTGGCCACTATTAACGAGAGCATTATCTCGTTAATAGTTAATAGTAGTTACGATAATTATATCGTAACTACTTTGAACAATTCTTAAATTTTAACTGACTTCTAAAAAAGGCCTACCTCGGTGGCGTAGTTGTATTACAGTACGACTGCAAAGCTGAGGTCTCGGGCTCGACCCCCGGGACGGGCAAAGTGATATTGAGTTTTTCTATTCAGTATCAGCCTGGAGTCTGGAATTTGTGCCCGATATGGCGATAAGCTCGCCCCCTATCACATCATGGGACGGAATGTCGGCGAAAAGTGGGTGCACTAGTTGCGCCTCTGCCTTCCCCTTCGGGATAACAGGCGTGAGTGTATATGTATATATGTTCTAAAAAAGGAGAAGGTTCTCAATTCGTGCGATTATATTTTTTAATGTATGTACACTGATTTCTCTGAAAATTGTGAGGCTATTTCCTTGATTCCTTTATTATTTAGTAAATATGGATCTCGAAATGGTCCCATTTCATATAACTAGCTATTGCTTGCAGCTTCGCCCGCGTGAAAGAGTTTTTCCGTTATAAATTTCTCGCTGTATATTATGCCGGGACAAAAGTAGCCTATGTCATTCCACGGTCTCCAACTACCTCCATATCATTGAAATCCGTCCGGGAGTTTTTTGAGTTTGTCGCATTCAGATACACAGATACATTGGGGGACTTTGTTTTACATAATATTTAAGGATTTTTCTGCCGACCGTACGCAATGTTCCCGCGCCGGCAGGGTCCCGCAGGCATTTTTCATTCCGACTTGATTAAATCCTCCCTCGAGCGTTAATATATGAGACCTGTGTATTGTCTACCACATACCACCTACCATTCGGATAGTTACTTTGTTGACGATAGGAAAATTAGCTTAAATAGAAGGCTGAAATTATCTTTCCTTGGTCATCTAGGTGAGTAGGCAGAGCAGCCTCCTTATTCTTAATTCGTAACGCGGCCGTGTTACGTTAACTTCGTGTAAAGGTATTCTGTATGCCAAATTCCATAGTGAACGCAATGAGTTACGTTACGCACTTGTTGGGAAGGGCGAAAATAACGTGTCATAGAGAAGGAGGTTGATAGAGCCCCGGGTATAGATGGCTCATGGGCATAGTCATTTCTAGAATCTAGGGGACACCTGTGCTTCACACAAAAAAATATGTTTTTGCGACCTCATAATCTACACCTACACTAATATTATAAAGAGGATCATTTCTTTGTTTTATTAATTTTGTATGTTTGAATTGAATAAACTCAAAAACTACTGGACCGGTTTTTAAAATTCTTTCACCAATATAAAGCTACATTATCAGCCAGTAACATAGGCTACTTTCTGTACCGGGAAAATATTAAGCGGGACTTTTATCCCGGAAAGACGCATTCACGCAGGCGGGGCCGCGAGGAAGTCTATTATAGGTATGAATGTGGTTTAAATATTAGAATGAGAAAGAAAAGAAAGAAACATTTATTGCCACAGATGAGAGAACACGTAACTAACAGGCTATAATTAATAAAATAAAAAATTAAAGGAAAATACAACAAAAAATTAAATAAAACACTATTAAATACACCTATTACCCCACGCGCACCCATACGGTGGCAAGTAGACATCTCAGCATACGCTGTGTAATGATGGGAGCCATCACACAGCACTGGTTTTCAGTTTGAGTTTGAGCTGATTCATTTATGTAGACAAAAGTTTACTGCATAATTCTATTTTAAAGTAAGTAGGTATTCATAATCTATACTAATATTATAAAGCTGAAGAGTTTGTTTGTTTGTTTGTTTGTTTGTTTGTTTGTTTGTTTGTTTGTTTGTTTGTTTGTTTGAACGCGCTAATCTCAGGAACTACTGGTGCGAATTGAAAAATTCTTTTTGTGTTGAATAGACCATTTATCGAGGAAGGCTATAGGCTATATAACATCACGATGCAACTATTAGGAGCGAAGTAATAATGGAAAATGTGAAAAATGCGGGGAAAATTATTCATCCTTGAGGGCTTCCATTGCGTGCGCTGTGAAAACGGTTCAAGATACCAAAAATATATGTATGAAAGAATTATTCCTCTTGAAATGATCTAAAAAAAAGTCCGCGACAGTATATGTCTATCTTTTAAAATAAACTGTCTAGAACCGTTTTTATGGTAATCAAATTTGGTCTAAATTAATGCATTATTTGTTAAGAGTTGTATCAACGTCATAATATTAATCTTTATACAAACAAATGTGTTGGATAGAGTGATTCAACGGGAAGGTTTTTATGTATGTACTTTTAGCCCGGAAAAACTTATTAACGCGGGCGAAGCCGTGGGCAAAAGCTAGTATAATAAATATAATATAAACATTTATTGCACACAACACACACACACAAAAAATATTAAAAATGGACATAAATTATAGTTAAAGAAAAGGAACATTAAAACACTATTACATAAAAACACAAGATGACGAACACTCGTTCGTGAATTTTCGGTCGTAAATACCGTGCTGGCTTCATTTTTAGGCACATAAATGAATAGAGAAGTATGTCACTCGTCATTAATGGGAACAATCAGAACTTTGAACTTCATAATAACTGCGTGGTACTGCACTGAGCTCGTCACTCTGAGACAATATGTTAAGTCCAATAATGCCCAGTAATTATGGTGGCTACAATGTCAAACCGAAACACAACAGTTGTTCATGTTCAGCGGCACTGCGATGACACCAACCCAGCCCTCCTTTATAATACGAGAGACCTGCCACTATAAAATCGTTATGGTTTATTAGTAAACACTGGTAAAACGAGACCAACCATTAGAAAATCATTATAGATTTATTAGTAGCTTATAAACCAATCACACTGGATGGAATTGACATATTGTACTCATTTATAAACTGGAGAAAGAAATGGTCGATCTCATTTATCACTCTCTACGTTCGTAAATATGAACGTGAAGATATATGGACATACTTCCAGTAGCGAAATAAACTCACGTGTTCATATGAATTCTTGTTTGGTGACGTATTTAGGTGTTTGGCTCGGGGTCGATATGCGTACCAATTTCATGTTTATTACCTATAGGTATATGAGAGTTTATGACAATGTTTCGTTGCTTGTTGGAAGTAAATGAAACTGCTGAACGTATTTGAGTGAAATTGAATATAATATAGAGTATATCATTGACTCTAACATAATTAGTTTTTCTTCTCAGCATCAGCCTAAAGTTCGAAATTAGTTCTCGATATGGTGATAGGCTCACCCTCTGTCAAAATGGGTGCACTACTTGCGACTCTGCCTACCCCTTCTGAGATAAAAGACGAGTGTAAAAAAGTACAACATACAAAACTTTTCTACCACAAAAAGTTTATCACGCAGGTGGAGCCGCGAGCCGCGAGCAACTGTAACTGGGTGTCAATTATTATTTATCTGGCAGTTAAGACCCCCCACTACCTTCCCAGAATACGTGCCCGTTCCTGCAGGAATAGTATCCGCCTACATTTCACATATTTATAGTGCAACAGATAATTTATGTGGATAAACAAAATATTCCATCCATATTAATATTGTGCTCCATTTATTTAAATAGCCATTGACATTTTTATACAATGTTCGCGCAGTTAGCGCGTTGAAACTTGATTTATGTTTCATAATTTATAGTGAACACCCTTCCTTAGTTTTTCAGCTTCTATTCAAAAATTTTTTTGCTTCTGAATGACGATACGTGCATGCCGTTTGCCTGATGGTAAGCGATACGACCGCCCATAGACAGTAGCAACACCAAATATCACTTTGAATTAATTAAGGTACTGTATGGCACTCCACTGCGGCCGTCACCTTGAGACATTAGATGTTAAGTATCATTTTATTTTATTTTATACAAGAGGAACAGAAAACAGTTGCACATTAAAAACTAAAGAAAAAAAAACATTTTAACAAAAATAAACCGACTTCAAAACCACTGCAAACCTAAAAATAATTCAACTTTATATTCGCTTAGTATATACGTATATTTGGAGTCGAAATAATGCATTATTTGTTAAGAGTTGTATCAACGTCATAATATTAATCTTTATCCAAATAAGTGTGTTGGATAGAGTGATTCAACGGGAAGGTTTTTATGTACTTTTAGCCCGGAAAAACTTATTAACGCGGGCGAAGCCGTGAGTAAAAGCTAGTTACATAATATAACCTACATCGGCATTCCAGCAGTAATAACGGGCGTTAAAAAGTAACTGAATCTCTTCTCAAGTTAATGGATATCTAGATTACACTTTCAGGATGGAAAGGTATACTCAACTATGGATTTATTTGTATGATACCGGGGCAAATGAGCATACGTTTCACCTGATGGTAAGTGATCACGCCGCCCATGACCATCTGCAATAGCAGGGGGCATAGAGATGCGTTGTCAGCCTTTTAGGTGCTCTTTTTTTAAATTAATTTTGGAATAATTTTCCCATCGTCGTATGTTATTCGTAAGAGTAAAAGAAGAAATATACGAATAAAATACTAATATACTAGGTGTTGTCCGCGGCTTCCCCCGCATGAAAAGCCTTTCCCGCTACAAAAGTTTCTAAAACACAGTACGACGTCAGCGCTATCTTCTTAGAGAATCGTACTATCCTATTAATATTATAAAGGCGAAAGTTTGTAAGAATGTATGGAAGTTTGGATGTTTGGATGTATGGATGTAAGGATGTTTGTTCCTCTTTCACGCAAAAACTACTGAACGGATTTCGATGAAATTTGGCACACGGGTAGATCATGTCCTGGATTAACACATAGGCTACTTTTTATCCCGGGAAAATATAAACCGGGACTTTTATCCCGGAAAAACTTTTTAATGCGGGCGGAGCCGCGGGCAAAAGCTAGTAATATTATAAAGGCGAAAGTTTGTGAGAATGTATGGATGTTTGTTCCTCTTTCACGCAAAAACTACTGAACGGATTTCGAAGAAATTTGGCACACGGGTAGATCATGTCCTGGATTAACACATAGGCTACTTTTTATCCCGGGAAAATATAAATCGGGACTTTTATCCCGGAAAAACTTTTTAAAGCGGGCGGAGCCGCGGTCAAAAGCTAGTCAGATAATATTTTTTTTTATCAATTTTTGTTAAGTACATATAAAACAATCTACAAAAGCAAACATAGGAAACTACCCTATTGTGTCAACTGGGTTCATCTCTCGCCAGTCGACATTCCAGTTTCTACTTCCCATTAGATGCAGTGGATTCACATCATCATCATCATCCTAAGCCACATGACCTCCACTGCTGCACATAGGCCTCCCCGAAGATTTCCATACGGACCTGTCAAAAGCGGCCCGCATCCAGCGCGTTCCTGCGACCTTTATCAAGTCACCATATAAAAATTGTATCGCTAAAACCAAGTTAGTCGAGTATACCCACTGTAACAGAAGTTATAAAATTATTTACGGACTTACCTGCCCGTTTAACGAGCCGGCCCTAAAGTGAAAAGTATTTTTTACGTTCCGTTTACGATCTCAGGTTATAGCTTGACTCACTCGGCCAGGAATTCGGGAACGTCTCGGCGAATGTAATTGTTGAAAAGTTTACTCAATGTTTTAATGTATTCTAGAAATGTGGTTAATAGGGTTGATATTCCTGTGACCTTTTTATGGCGGTTGTATGATTTTAGCGCCAAAAATATTTGTATTTGCAGCCTTACAATCTAAATTCGAGAATCATAAGCCTATGTTTGATTCTGTATGAGTACCTTTTCAGATTAGTAGTAAGTAACTAACTTACCACTCACGCCGGTTATCCCCGAAGGGGTAGGCAGAGGCGCAACTAATGCACCCACTTTTCGCCGTAGATAGATATTCTGTCGAATGGTAAAGTGGGCACATACGATGCGATTTGGTACAGCCGAACCATTAAAATGGTATGCCATCGAACCATATCGCATCGTGTGGGGCCCGGTTCGATGGACATTATTATTATTATTGTTGGTACGGCTGGTTCGATGGCTTGTCCATCAAACTTGGTTGCATACAACTGGACATCGCATGGTACGGTTCGATCGTGTGGCGTGAAGACTGTACCGCGTGACGAATTGGTCGCATGATACCAAATCACATCGTAGTAGGGGACGAGTCTATTGCCATTTCGGGCACAAATTCTAGACTCACAGACTTAGCATTGATATTGTACCGTATTACAATACCGTGCCACTAGTAACTATTAAAGCTCAAGATTGCCTGTCCAAAGAATGACTCCCACGCATTCAAAACCAGACTGTCCTTAGAGATGGGATAAAATATTACTGAAATACGAAGAATTTAAAAAACAAATGAAAGACAATACATAACCCGAGTGAAAATCAGCCGTCGCTCAGATTTCACAGAAAAGATAATAAAGCACATAGTTAAATTCCTAGTTAATTATGGTGTGTTTTTTTTGCAGAAATCTAAATACTTGGGTGTCTAGACATGGCGTAGATGCTTTCGCTCGTTTACCTACGCAGAGGCTGGATTGGTTGCTCAACGAATTACTGAGAGTCTTTTTTAGAAGGATTTGTAATGTTTATTTGGCACTTAGACTAACATTTGGCATTCATACATCGCGTATTTCGCAGGGGTGTAACACACCCACATTTAGCCAGCTATTAGTTTATAGCATGGACGTACTTAAGGGGGAGTTTGGGGGTCCGGACCCCTCCTAGCTTACAAAAAAAAAGACTGGGCCACAAAATTTGTACACACTATACGTGACATTTTAGTATCCTCGGACACCCCCCCCCCCCCCTGTGAAAGCTACACCCGTGGTTCATTGACTTATGAGAGACCTGATTCTGCAAGTATTAAAGCTTAGGATAAAAGTGTACCTACAGCATATTATACAGAGGCGGAGTGTGCTGACGGCCTTCTTTCTTACCTTGCCTTCTATCTTACCTATTATTGAATCTTGCTTGGGGAATGTGGGTCTACGATGCTATATGTAGAAAGCTATACTTTGCTATGTGATTAATTTGATTTATGATCTTGGTTTTACTATTTTCATAAACTGCACCATAATCTACAGAAGGTGTTATGATCTCGGCGTAGACGTAGCGATGCGATGTACGGCCGATACAAAAACGTCGGCCTGACTTCAAACGCGCGCGCCGCCCGCCGGAGTAGCGGCCGTGTCACGTGTCAGCGAGCTCCACTCAGCCAGGGTCGTAGCTAGGACTTGCTTCATACTGTAAGAAATTAGACTAAAATGACAATCTACCTCCTTAATGAATCAGATTAAAATATCCATTGTTTACCATGGAAGCAAATCATCTGGATAAAAAGTACCCTATATGTTAATCGAGAACATGATCTATCCCTGTTCCAAATTTCATCTAAATCCATTTAGTTGTTTCTGCGTTTAGTGCTAACAAACATGCAAACATTTTCACAAACTTTCGCACTAGTAAGAAAGATTTTATGGTCATAGTTGCTTAAATACATTAAGCAACTATGGGTATTAAGCTAAACTTACCTGCTCTGTCAGGCGTGCGGTAGAGGGCCTAAGAAACCGCTGTAGACCAACATGAATATAAGAGACTTATGAGTTACCTATAGCCTAAACTATTATCTTGAAAGACGGGCATTTTGCAGTAAAATGTCCCCCATTCTCTTTTCCAAATGCGGCACCGCCCTCCACCGGATTTATCAAGCTTTTAGCTTATTTGATTTATTCGCTTGCTGGCTTGTCAGTTTAACCCCTGGAATGCCGGGCTCAGTTTGCGTAAAAAACGCTTGCGTGCCGCCCATACATTTGAAAAAATCGGATTTTAGGTGTAAAGGATGTTCCAATTTATACACCATAAAATTCTTTTAGTACGAATTTTGAAATTATTTATTTACTTATTTATTATGGATCAATGGTCACTAAAACATGTAGAAACATTGTGATATTTGGCATAAACGGCCGCCATTTTGAATTTCTTCGTTTTAAGGCCAATTGACTTCAAAATCGATATCTGGGCAGGCCTGTAGGTACAAAATACGGATCCAATGTTAGAGTTGAAAAAAGTGGCCGCCATTTTGAATTCCTTTGTTTTAAGGCCAATCGGCCTCAAAATCGATATCTGGGCAGGCCTTTAGGTACAGAAGACGGATCCAATGTTAGAATTGAAAAAAGTGGCGGCCATTTTGAATTTCTTTGTTTTAAGACCAATCGACCTCAAAATCGATATCTGGGCAAGCCTTTAGGTACAGAAGACGGATCCAATGTTAGAATTGAAAAAAGTGGCCGCCATTTTGAATTTCTTTGTTTTAAGGCCAATCAACCTCAAAATCGATATCTGGGCAAGCCTTTAGGTACAGAAGACGGATCCAATATTAGAATTGAAAAAAGTGGCCGCCATTTTGAATTTCTTTGTTTTAAGGCCAATCGACCTCAAAATCGATATCTGGGCAAGCCTTTAGGTACAGAATATGGATCCAATGTTAGAATTGAAAAAATTGGCCGCCATTTTGAATTTCTTTGATTTAAGGCCAATCAACCTCAAAATCGATATCTGGGCAAGCCTTTAGGTACAGAAGACGGATCCAATGTTAGAATGAAAAAAAGTGGCCGCCATTTTGAATTTCTTTGTTTTAAGGCCAATCGGCCTCAAAATCGATATCTGGGCAGACCTTTAGGTACAAAAGACGGATCCAATATTAGAATTGAAAAAAGTGGCCGCCATTTTGAATTTCTTTGTTTTAAGTCCAATCGACCTCAAAATCGATATCTGGGCAAGCCTTTAGGTACAGAAGACGGATCGAATGTTAGAATTGAAAAAGTGGCCGCCATTTTGAATTTCTTTGTTTTAAGACCAATCGACCTCAAAATCGATATTTGGGCATGCCATCGTTTTGTTTTAACACTAATGGGATTTAAGATAGATATTTGGGCTTGTCTTTAGCCAAACAGAATAAATCGAGGTTGTAATTTTACTAATTTAACAATTTAAATACGCAATCACATCAAAATTAGATACTTTTAAAAATGAATAAGGTAATCAACCTGAGTAGCCTTTTAAGTCTGGTGATGGGGGGTAAATAAATAAAAAGACACAGTAATTTAATGGCCACCCAACAGGGCATAACGATGTGGGGGAAGAAAAATATAATAAGATAATTTCTACTACGCGGCTAATTATTCTTATAGCAATCGTTGAATTGTTAACGACTCCCTGATTTTTAACCGATTTTGATGCTTTCACAAAAGAATTTACTTTATTTGCTGTTTGCAGCCACGGGACACTTTTTTCTTCTTCAATTCTTTATTTTGCGACATAACAAAGCTGTGTTATTGAAGAGAATTGAATAAGCATTGATGGTGGCCAAAATATTTAAAAAATCTATAATAAAAACGTACTATAGTCTGTGGCCATGTCCAGCGGGTTTTGATTTTAAAACCAATAGCCCTTAAAACAAGAACATTTAACATGGAATGCAGTTCTTAAAATTCCTACCTCGAGTTATTCTACTTGGCGAAAGAGAAGCCCAAATATCTATCTTTCCTCTCGCGGAAGGAGAGTGCCGAGAGGGATCGCCAGCGCAGTGGTGATCCCTCCCGCCGCCAGACGAGACGTAGGAGGCGTCGGGTGAATGACTGACCGACATCTCCCATCCTGTGGATTGGGGGCGTTGGAGAATTCCACCACGGTATCCCCTGCCTGTCGTAAAAGGCGACTAATAGGGGCCTCCGGGGGTCACGGGTGGGAGGGAGGGGCCGTCCACCTATTAGTCTAGCCAACTTCTGTGACCCCCGTGATGGACGGCATCGTGCCTCACGCTGCCTCGGACGCCAAGGGCGTCCTTCGGTGTACGGGGGCTTCTGAGCCCCCGCAACAGCGGTACGCGCAGGGGCGGTTGCGGACGACAACTTAGACGAGAGTCGGAGGAAGCCCGCAGCCGTCCCTAATGCGCCGAAGATGGCCACCGCGGAAAAAAAAAATCTATCTTAAATACAATCAGTCAAAACAAAGAAGTTCAAAAGGGCGACCACTTTTCTTAAGTCTAACATTAAATAATTATGACTTTTACTATCAATGCCATGCCCAGTATCGATTTTGAGGTCAATTGGCCTTAAAACAAAGAAATTCAAAATGGCGACCACTTTTTCAATTCCAACATTGGATCCGTCTTCTGTACCTAAAGGCCTGCCCAGATATCGATTTTGAGGTCGATTGGCCTTAAAACAAAGAAATTCAAAATGGCGGCCACTTTTTTCAATTCTAACATTGGAACCATCTTCTGTACCTAAAGGCTTGCCCAGATATCGATTTTGAGGTCGATTGGCCTTAAAACAAAGAAATTCAAAATGGCGGCCAATTTTTTCAATTCTAACATTGGATCCGTCTTCTGCACCTAAAGGCTTGCCCAGATATCAATTTTGAGGTTGATTGGCCTTAAAACAAAGAAATTGAAAATGGCGGTCACTTTTTTCAATTCTAACATTGGAGCCGTCTTTTGTACTTAAAGCCATGTCCAGGTATCGATTTTGAGGTCAATCGGCCTCAAAACAAAGAAGTTCAAAATGGCGGCCACTTTTCTCAATTCTCATATATGATTAAGATTTGCATCCAATGAAAACAAAAAATAAGCTAAAAAGAAACCACCTGTAGATGTTCAGTTTTCATACATTTTGCAGAAATCGGCCCGAGCGTGGATCCACGCTCCCGGCAGAGTTTGAACACTTTTTTTGAGCGTGGATCCACGCTCCCGGCACGCGAGGGCTTAATTAATTACCTTTGGATAAGGACTATACTACGTTCATCAACCGAACTCGGTTTCCTCGTAGAATCTATTTCCTATATTTTTGTGCCACCATAAAATATGCCCGACAATATTGTGAAATAACAGTTCCTCATTCGTAACAGTTTAGTAGAATATAATTTTATTTAACCTCATTTATATGGAGCAATCATTGATACATAGAATAAAGACTAAAGCAAATTGATATTAATAATCGTCTTTTGAGTATATGTCAAGATATTATATACCTCTTTGAGTATCCATAAATGCTCTAAGATATACCTACGTCAACGCGGGCGAAAATTGCCTCGCTATTGCGCAAGTTAAAACCCGGTAATTTTTTGTATGCAATTATTGCTCCATCTTAATGAGACTTTAATCTCTCAATCGGCACTATAGAGATAGAGACGACTATCAAACTTGCATTTTATTAGTGGCATATCTTCTTTCACGTCTTGTATAAAAGTTTAAAACAGTTTGTTTTTCTAACAAAACCAATTGAATTCCTAGGTCAAAAGGTCAAACTGTGTCATAATTCAATTTTGTTGTGAATTCTTCGATACTTCGGTATTTTAACATGATATTAGAGGGTTATAAAATAAATCACAAGTCATACATTCCACATCCTTTATATACATTACAGTACATTTATATAAGACTTAAAAATAATTAACATTTAGCACTAAGTTTAACACACACACTCCGTCGCAAGACAATTCGTACAAAAATAATATAAGTCGGTCGTCAAGTTGCTGATGGATCAATCGATCGGTCGAATAAGTCGCCTGAATTGTCGTTCGGTCGGAAAAGTCGACTTAGTTGTCGACTGGTCTTTCGATCGATCAACACACTGACAACAAACTTGATACATTTCTTTCCGAAAATCTAATCGTTTAATATAAACAATTAAATAAATATTAAATTAGTCGACAAAATTACGAGTCCATTAATCGCACATCATGCTTTGTATTTTTACATTTTTTTACATTATTTCCCATCTCTCGTAAAATTCTTTATCCCCTAGAAAGTCTTATAGTTTTAATATTTTTATCACTGCTAATGAAGTTTATTTAACCATAATTTGGTTAATTCGTTTTGTCCTTTACTATGACGTCATTGTCATAAGAGAACAGGAAAGTCAAACTTTATATATATTTTTACAGCATGTTTATCCAACGCTGGTATTTGAAATTTTACCTTACATCGCAAATTTTAATCACTTTTTTATATTCCAAAGCTAGAGATCCAAAAAGTTATTTAGATTACATAGACCTTCTAAGCCTTTGCTTTGGAAAAAGATATTATTTATTTAAATTTTAACGCATTATCACATTCCACTTTTTCCGCAATTAATTTTACCTTACACATTGTTATTCTAAGAACAAAAACGCCACCGTCTATATCATTATGGACTAAAATATACAATTGTCCTTTTTGTTACGCAATCCAGATTCATTCTGAATAAAAATATAATTATATTTCAACACACATTCGCATAGCTAAGCAAACTAACTTAAAGCTAGAATAAATACTTAGTCGAGGCATGGAACACAATACATGGGCCAGGAGTCTAAGTCTGGTAACCTATAGGTCGACTAAGGTCGACTATGATGTAAATCGATTGACATTTATATATTCGACAAAGTAACGCAATGGAAAAAGTAGTAAATTCTTAAACAATTACTTTTTTAGATATAACGGGATAGAATGTTTATAAAAGCGTATAGGAAAATACGTCATCGAATTTTTAACTCGCCCAGACCGACCCGAAATGGTAATTTCCTTTTTTTTTAGGAAATCGTCCGTTTTTTTAAATATAATTATATAAAAAAAAGAATTTTCAAAATCAGTTAATAAACGACGGAGTTCTAAGGTAACAAACATACAAAAAAAGGCGACGAGAGAATCCTTTTATGAACTCGGTTAAAAATAATACACTTCTTTCAAAATAATTTCTATTCATGAAAACAATGTGAGAATGCCGTTACATAAACTATGGTAATGTTGTATTACCATACTACACCCCCCAGCTATTATTATAATACATTTAATACCAGATGAGACAATTTACTAAAAAGCTTTCCATTGAGTTACCGTTGCCAATTTTGTAGACTGAACTCCTTTGTGTTGCGAAACATCTACATAATATACAATTTTATTTTTAAATATACTAGGAAAAATTTGACGTTTCATTCGACGGTTAAACTGGAAATTCATTCCACTACACGGACATATACAACAAAAGTTACCACAAAAAATACATCGTAGGAAAAAAAATATAGCCACTATTTTTAAAATCTAGGCTTTTTAACAACGTATAAACATTTGCGGATGATGCACGTACCGACAAACATAAGTATTGTATCTTTGCGGATAATCTAAGTACAAACTGTAACTAAATAATTAATTAGTTTTAAATTTAAAGGAACTTCAGACTGTAACTCCAAGCTAGCTCATGCTTTACTGAGCGGAAAAAAATTCAAAGTAATTTTGTAACAGAATCAATAGTTTTAGTCAAAATACTTGTGCCAAAATTGGATTTTTGTTCCGATATTTTTTTTATGGCATTGAATGACGAGACAAGCATGCCGTTCGCCTGATGGTAAGCGATACGACCACCCATAAACAGCAACACCATACAACACCTTGACTAAACAAAGTACTGTGTGGCATTTTACTGTGCTCGTCATCCTGAGACACAAGATGTTAAGTCTCAGTATGTCCTGTAGTAACACTGATATATAATGGCAGCACCATTAACTGTCCAATTAAAGGTATTAAAATTTAAAATCTAGTGAATTCACCATATAATGTTAAAATCGGTACGCATGTCCTCTGCATAACTGCAGCATAGGTAATACTTACCGTTAACCTATCTCCTAAACACGTTACAAATGATTATTATTAGTATACAAAATTGATGCAAAATATAGTTTTGGACTATCAAAATTCACTTAATTGATGAGACGATTTTCACATTGGTTTCATGTCCTTTACTTAATTAAATTAAGCCGCATTATAAGTCTTTAATTAATCTATTTATAACTTGCGGCTTGTATATTTCCCTTTGTCCAATTTATGCACACGTTTATATAATAGAATTATATTAGTATGCGTAAAACGGACAAGCGTTGAAAGTTTATCTATGTGTGCGTTCCTATTGCCACAACACGGTTTGACGATGCGTCCATGTAGTATACTATCCATGTAGTAGTGACACTCAGTGACAGATTTTTTATTTCGCGTATATAGGCACATGGCGCGTCCATTCCAGATGAGCGATGATATTTAACTAAATAGTTCGCTTGCAGAATTTCGAGCTTTAACGTTGAAGTTGGTAGGTATATATCTTAATATCGATTAATAGAGATTAATCGCAAATTTCAATAAGCGATCGTAATCAATCTATAAAATCATTAACCAGGCACTACATGGACATTGACATGTATAAAAAATCACAATATAACACTACATTTCGGTCAATAGCAAAAATTTACCAATCAGAATAAAGGAATTTTGACATGCTTGCAAATGTTGAAATTAAACTACTACAGATTTTATCGCGGTTGTTTATCTTATTTTCCTCTGGACAGTTCAAAGGCTTTGCAGTACTTCGCGGTCACGGGCCGGCTTAAAAAAAAACCGCGATAAAATCAGTAATGAAATGAAATGAAATCCTCCTAGCCAGTTTCGGCCACGGCAGCCAATCTCAACGGAGATCAGCCAGGTACGCAGGAGATATTATAGTTCACAAGTGTGTGCGCAATACACAGGTGCACTCGCTGTTCCTTCACTCTCATAGTCCGGTGAGACGGCAACCCGACATGACCGGAGAGAGATCAGGCGCAGGACCAACGGCTTTACGTGCTTTCCGAGGCACGGGGGTATCACACCGCCAACTTCCTGACTCCGAGCTGCGACTGAGTAAATTTTAAGATGGAAAAACCCAGTCATAATTTTTTTGGCTCGACCCGGGATTCGAACCCAGGACCTCAGCGCGAAAATCGTACTCGTAATGCGTATGCAATACCACTACGCCACCGAGGCAGTCAAAAAAATCAGTAATAGTAGTTTAATTTCAACGTGTTTCGCGTAAACGTAGGAAATCATTATGCTTATGATTTATTTCAATTTGTTTATTTTCGGAATCGGATCGAATATGAAAATTAGGAGTATTTACTAAATCGCCCATACATAGAAATATTTCCTAAGCTGTAAAATTTTCACTTTCTTAGTGCAAGCAAGACTGATGACTTACTCGACATATGTATTACCGAAAAAAGTCAATGCTAGTTATTTTTCTAAATTTGCACTACATTTCTCATAAGTAACCAATATGAAAATCGAATCAAAATATCAAATGCATTATAAACATGTTAACTTTCATATAATACCACTGTTCGTAGCCGAGTAAAAAAATTGTTTCCCACAATACTGTTTTTTCTTATTTGTGCGTTGAGAATTTACTTACCTACCTATGTATAAAGGCGTACCCATCACCTCGCGAAAACGGTTATAAAAATGTGGAAACCTCGATTATTTTGATAGGATAATAAATAATACGGATATTGTACTGCCATCCTGTTACTACTACTACTACCAGCCCTGTATTAATATACTGCCCACTGCTGAGCACGGGCCTCCTCTACTACTGAGAGGGGTAGACTTTAGTCCACCACGCTGGCCTAGTACCGGTTGGCAGACTTCATACACCTTCGAAATTCTTAAAGATATCTCAGGTATACAGATTTCCTCACGATGTTTTCCTTCACCGTTAAAGCAAGCGATAATTCAGAGAATACACACATGACTTTAGAAAAGTCACAGGTGCGTGCCCTGGGGTTAGAACCTGCGGACATGTCATCTTGCATTTTAAAAATTACCTGTATTATGTACAAAAATACTATTTATAATTTTTATTCAATTGAATGACGAAACGTGTAGTCATTTGATTAATTGTGCCATAACTGCCCTATAAAAGCAACATCACCTACATGATTTAATTACAAAGCACTGTGTGGAACTGCACTACAGTAGTCACACTGAGAAATTCATTGTCAAACTTCATAATGGCCACTAAATAAGTATAAAGTTCCTATCCTAAATTACATGCAGCACTTTAGTACCAGTGCTTTACTTGAAAACAACACCGATTCGACATTGTTTCCAGGAATTTACATCGGTTCCCTAGGTGCTAGGTACTCAAACTAATGCAAATTAAATATAAACTATCCTTTGATATGGGTATGAGTGAATTAGTAGTTAATGATAACTGAATAAAAATATCTATTACGAACCCGATTCAAAATAAAATCTAAAAAACTTTGCATAATTGACACAAAAACATTAACTTCGTGCTTCTTCTCAGGTCAGTGGGCTTTTCCGAAGCACTGGTAGAATCTTATAGTTAAAAAAAAAACCGTTAAAAATGACGTGTAAAAGTGCCCCTAGAGACCTAATTACATACTAAATTATTTGAATTCATATAAATCGAATAATCGAGGTTCTACAGTAATACGAGGATAAAAGTTTGAAAACACGAAGAGCATAAAATGAAAATATGTATACGAGAATCATTTTCATATTGCTTTAATTGTCCACTTACCTATCTGCCTGGTATATTCAATAAAGAAAGCTGAAAAAATTCAAATGACTATGTCGACACACGCCGTCGACATTGTGATGTGAATCAGTCTCACTAGGGATGTGATTTTATTCGATTTTCTATCGACAATTGATTGCTAACTTATTACTAATAAAATTCTATATATAACAAGAATCCCTAGCGAGCATAATTCATTTTTTTTTATGAATAAAAATAAATTCTATACAAGAAATATTACAATTCTTTGCGAATACACGGTCAGTATTTTTCGTCATCTATGTCAAGAACTTGATTTACCGGTTTCTACACTACACTATACACACTAAACCTAAATGACGATAAATATTGATCGTGCGACGCCGCCCTTAAATATCCCTCCTAACGCCAATGCTCCGAATGTATTTACATATCATTTTGGCAGTGACCAGCTGGTCTAATCTATATACAATCAATCCATCAATTTTTTCAAATTCATTATACAAAAATAATGTTTAACTACATCTAGAAATAAGTTACAGGGATAGAACAAATGGCATTACATAAAGCTTAGTTACATATGTAAATAAATAATAGCGTGATAAGGTACCTTAAATTTGATTTCACAATAAATAATGTGATGATTTTTTATTATTTAAGTTACATATTTTTGTCATTTTATAAACAGTAACACAATTATTATGCAAATAATACCCGGTAAGACACGGGGATCGAACCCGAGACCTCAGCATTGCAGTTGTACCGTAATACAACTACGCCACCGAGGCAGTCCTCACTTAGGAAATGTCTCGAGATATATCGCGATGTTGATTGTTTGTAGTCCGCCTAAAGAACAATAGTATTTTTCATTAACAGTTTACAAACCTACTTTAGTTATCAAATGTTTTGTCTAATTCCTTCAAACTCAATTCAAAATTCGTTCGAAAAAGACAAAACATTCGATAGCCTAAAGAGGTTTTTAAACTTTATGAATAAGTTCGTAAGTAATCAGTGCAATTATTGGCAGCAGAAAAAAATGTACCCATAAACTAGGCTACACATAGGTTTGCATTAAAACTGGCAATCAAAGATCTTGCATTCCAAAAATTATCTGCATTTGTTTGCTTTATTGAAAAAAGCGCTTCCTAGGCATTTCGGTGTTGCATGATATATAGGCAACTCTCTTTTGTATGAAAATAGTGCGAAGTTGTATGAATCTTTACATAAACGAATCGTTATCATCGTCAAAAATACCTGTGTGCCGTAGCCCATTATAAAAATGAAATTAATTCCTATAACAATCTTCTTACATGATACTGTTTATAAAAGACAGCGATATCAAAGTTTTTTACTCGCCATAGACTTTGACGTAAACAGAAAACATATTTTTATTCTTATTCACTACTCTTATTAAATATGCCTCTTATGAAGTAAATACGCTACGCTTGTTTATTCAAGGAACGAAAAAATATAATGTACACAAACACTAACCCACTTTCCAATAATTTCTTTTTGGTGTAATTGGACAGATTTAAACAAAACATTTATTTGAAAAGAAGATACTTTTTGTTATTTTTTCCTTGGATATGGAGAAAGATGGTACATACTACACGCATACATTCGTTCACTCTTTCCATTCATTGCGATATTCTACTCACTTGTATATAAATCGTAGAGTGAAATAAAAACAAGACATCAATGTAGACAGGAATAAAAGGACAAAACAAAAGAAAACACAAACTTTAGAAATGAATATAAATTAAAACATGAATTCAAAACATTCCCAATAACTACAAATGTTAAAAAAATCAACAAAATAATAGATTAAAAAAAATCGTAACTGAAAAATAAACAACAATCAACATTCAAAATCCTGAATAAAAGAAGCGACTTACAATATGAACTTGCCTTAATAAGTACACCAACCAAGTTCTTATAGTCAATGGTAAAAAACTTTACATAACGTTAATTTTTTTTTCGCACTTGCGATCATCTATCTGCCTATAAATTATGAATCGCAAAATCGTCAATATTTATACTTTATCCTCTGCGTTACGTCACAGTAATTAATGGCCTGATCAAACCCCAGCATTCCATTACATAACGCTTTGTAAAAACTTTTGAATTAAGGAACATACAGAAATTTTGGTACCTAAAATCGTAAAACAATGTAAAATTACCGTACCTAGTACGAAGACTATAGCGTCTTGCGTTACCTAATCTGTTGACGTAACGCAGATGACATGAACCGAGTATTTTAGTTCACATTTTATCCACACTTCCTTGGCAATATACCTTCAATTTCCTAAATTTTCTGTTGACATCAAAGATCTATCTACTGAGTTAATTATATAAGTATAGATGGAGATCAGGGCCGCGCATCGTTGGAAGACTCCACGTCGCTAGAACTGCTTGATACAGATTTCTTCGGCTTATATTCTGTTATTACTACAGTCACACCGCTGACGGTTACCTGGTGGACAGCGTGTTAATTGTGATTATATGGGGCGTGACGTCACTCAATTTCTACGTCACACTATTTTAAAGGAGACGTCCGTTTTTTGTATGGATAGTGGGCCTTAAAATCTAACCAGGCTCAAACTTAAGCAAGAGGCCAAATATGGATCTTGGAAAAATGTTTTAGACCCTCCATTTATAACCTTTTATAAAAACGTTCATAATACGTAGTTTTTAAGCAAAATAAAATTCCATAAATCTCAAAATCGAAAGTCTTTAAATTTAAACGATTTATTGTGAAAGGCTAGTTTTTAGGAGCTCTATCCAAATATGTATAAACTGTCTTGGTTAGAATTTTAGGCCCGTTTTTGGACATGTCATTTTGATGATAAAGTTGCTGGATTTATATAAAAGACAACGATCATCAAGTTAGGAAAGTAGACACAAATCTGGGGACTTAGGATGTGAAAAAAAAAAACACGATGTGTCTCCGCTTCGTTTTATTATGACTGGTTAGGAGACTGACGTGTCGGTCTCTCGATCAATGACAAACATCAAAATACCGATACGTCAGTCTCTCAACCAATCACAATAAAACGAAGCGGAGACGCATCGTGTTTTTTTTTCACATCCTAAGCCCCCTGGCCTCTTACTCGCTATGACAGTGTTAACTCGTAACACGTCCGTGTCACGTTAACTTTGTGTAATCATCGTTAAATGGTATTCTATATACCAATTTCCATAGCGATAAACGCGATGAGTTACGTTACGCGCTTGTTACGAGCGGTGAAAATAATGTGTCACAGAGAATAAGAGGGCTTTCGATTATCAAAGGTGTCGTCGGTCATTTCTTTAAAAAATTAAATATACTGTACCAGGTCTCTGAACGATCCAATGCTTGGCACATCGTACCAAGCTCACACGTTGAAAGTTTTAAATCTAGTTACCTCTCTGGTCTGCGCGGAGCTGCGGTCCACGTTGCTAAGCCTCGGCGGGTGGCGTCGCTTCTTCTTGAGCGAGTTGGCTGAGCGCGGCCGTTTCTGTGAGCTGGTGGGCACGGTGCCGGCCGCCTGAGCCGCCACCAGCGCCGGGTTGATGCGCGGCTTGCGCGTCGACGTGCCTACATACACCACGTCATATTATGAATCGAGGATAGTACTAGATTAATCTGGTAGCGACGAGCTTTTCTGCACAATGTAAGCCCGAAGTGTTGAATTTATACCCGATATGGTTATATTTATTTATTTTATTTATTCATTATTTTCAAGTAACACAGACTCATTTGGGTTAGTAAAAGATGCTTATCTTACTAATATTATAAAGGCGAAAGTTTGTAAGTATGTATGGATGTCTGGATGTATGGATTTTTGTTACTCTTTCACGCAAAAACTACTGAACGGATTTCGATGAAATTTGGCACACGGGTAGATCATGTCCTGGATTAACACATAGGCTACATTTTATCCCGGGAAAATAAAAAGCGGGACTTTTATTCCGGAAAAACTTTTTAGCGTGGGCGGAGTCGCGGGCAAAACCTGGTATTTAATGTTAGTAAGGCAACGGTGAGACAATTGACAATAATGTGTCCACAACTGCACTGCTCATGGCGGAGCATGCATCAGTGGTTCACAGAGGCACAGTCTAGCCTATTTGCAAACATGTTCCAAATGCTGTTGGTGCTGTCCCTGACACGGCGCAGCAGTGACCCACAATAGGTTCGCCCCTATCTGATTATGGGACAGAATATACTGGGCAGAAAGTATATAATGCGCAAGCTGGAAGCGCAGCCTATACCTTCGGGGCTAAAAAGCGTAAGTGTGTGTGTGCGTGTGTGTGTGCGTGTGTGTGTGTGTGCGTGTGTGTGTGCGTGTGTGTGTATGCGTGTGCGAAGTACCAGTCAGAAAAAAACTGACGTGGAATAACAGCTTGATGTTGAATTCCGTATGATCAGTGGCCTAAACACCCATCAGAAACATTTAATTAGTCGTCAGTTCAATCCGTGATTGACCGTTTAATGGTCACCTAATATGCACCATACAACATAATATTAAGTGGCAATATTGAGTTGCACGAGTCACACCAAACTAAAAGCTACCATTCCAAACATGAAACATAATTCCTTATTCAAACCCAAAAAGGTTACTCTAAAAAGGTAAATAATTTCCAATGTTTCGTCTATTATACACAAATTATCACAAAGCATACCCTTTTAGAGGGAAAATTCTAAAGCTTAGGTGGTACATGGGCGTTTTCCAGGGCAGCGTGCGCGATATGCTGCCCCTGGGGCTCAAAAATCGTAGTCTATGCATCCCGAGAGCGTCTGCACTTACTACTATAACTCGAAAGAGATTTAGATTTTGAAGTTGGTCGAGTTTTTGTGGTCGAGTATCCTACTTGACTTAGCAGGTATGAGATATGTTTTTAAGACTACACTACATTATATTTATTAGTGACCGCCTCGGAGGCGTAGTTGCATTATGGTACCACTGCAATACTGAGGTCTCGGGTTCGATCCCCGGGTCGGGCAAAGTGATATGGGGATTTTTTATTCAGTATCGGCCTGGAGTCTGGAATATGTGCCCGTTATGGCGATAGGCTCGCCCCCTATCACATCATGGGACAGAATACGCATGGCGAAAAGTGAGTGCACTAGCTGCGCCTCTGCCTACCCCTTCGGGGATAAAAAAGCGTGAGTATGTGTATGTAATATTTATTAATTATCGGCTTTTTATGGTCAACGGACTAAGGCGTAAACCCTCTCAGTTGTAGAGGAGGCCCGTGCTCAGCAGTGGGCAGTATATAATACAGGGCTAATTGTATTGTGTTTTATGTGATATAAAAGTCTGATTCACCCTATTTTAATCGTTGCTAAAGGGCGCTTACTTGACAAGTCTTACATGCTAAATAGCTCTGAAGTCTAAACGGATTGAAGTCATTTAACAGCTTGCAAAGTATATGCTCTCGTGTAAGTTTTAGTAAGTACTAAGACCTTAAGAATGCCAGTAGTCGAGGAGGCCGTGTTCACCAGTTTTTTTTATGGCATTGAATGACGAGACGAGCATGCCGTTTGCCTGATGATAAGCGATACGACCACCCATAAACAATAGCAACACCATCCAGCACCTAGGGTTACAAAGTACCGTGTGGCATTCCACTGCGCTCATCATCCTGAGACATAAGATGTTAAGTCTCATTATGTCCTGTAGTTACACTGGCTACAATGTCCTTCAAATCGAAACACAACAGTGCATGCACACTGCTGCTTGGCGGTAGAAATAGACATTGCGGTATTACCCACCCAGGCGGACTCTTACATACGAGACCTACCACCAGTAACAACTAATAACAACTATTCATTGAACTTCGTCAAATAAAGACAATTTCCAATTAGACATTGTTACATAAAAATTGATTCTTTTTTTTTTAATGGCCCTACTGCCAGTAGCCTGTCGCGAGTCGGCTTTTCTGGCCATACCGGTCTTTAGGGTGAACGCAGAAGGCGCTCGCAACCCTTTGAATTAAGTGACCATGCTGAGGGCAACTCACTAACGTGTTACGAACCTCGGCTCAGGACGGCCACTGAGAGAGGATGAGACATCAACGGTTAGGGAAAGATTGGTTTTTAGGACTAATCCTATTAGATTGTGTTGTCATCGGCACGCGGGCCGGAACTGCTAGGGGGTCGGGGGGTCAACGGGGAACGCGGCGAGGTCCTCGACGGCGATGACGGAACTGCGGTCTTGTGGAGTGTTGGAGTTTCAAGAACTCGTTCTTACGGCGGATGGCCAGAGTGATTTCGTCCTCTGGATCGGTTAATACGGAACGCGGCCGTCTCCATTTGGCGCGGTCGAATGGAGAGATTCGAGTTACCGTAGTAATGGTAGGGGCAATGTATGGTATTTGTCTGAAATAACAGCGCTGCTTGAGAACAAAGGCGTCGTACACTAGTCGAGTGGGGCTTCTGTTCAGCGTAAATCTACCTACCAGTGTAAATACAGCTTTATAACATGTACAGTGAGCATCATAAATCGCTGAACAAATTCAAAATTTCAAATTGCCTACATACTTGTCTGTTCTTAGTAATCTTTTTTTTTTTTTTTTTTTCTCTTCACAAAAATAAGAGATTTAGTTTACTTCAAACGAAAAAGAAACTGTTTGAGTTTAACTTAACGCGATTTTAATTTTGATTTTGTTCAGTCACTTATACTGCTGACAGTACATAACCGGAAAATAGAGATTTATCAATCGTGTACGTGAGTTTTCCTTACTATTTAAAATGTTTTGGTATTTTTATAAAAGGGTTTTTTGCTCGAAATAGAACGATGGATTGAACTACGTAGTATGATTTCGTAACAAAGAGGAAAATTGAAAGCTCGTTATGGATAAATAGCGGATTCAGAAACTAAATTTCTTGCTACCATTCATCTCGCCCTGTGTTACAGTAAGTTCAGCATTTATAGTGAAGTTTATGACTATAAGTTATTCAAAATACCTATAAAATGATCATCTGAACAGCGCCGTCCAAACTTGTTTATTTATTAACCAGTTATGGTCAAATATCACACTGCTAGTACCAATAAGATATCTGCCCAAAAAGATCCAAAGCCCCAGGAGAATTGCATAGACATATATCTCGTACTCGCACCTTTGATCGCCGAAGGAGTATGCAAAAGCACCCACTTTTTGCCATGAGTATTCCGTTGATGCGGGCGAGCCTATCGTTATATCGGACACAAATTCCAGACTGCGGGCAGAAACACCCAAAATCAGTTTGTTTGAACCCGAGACCTCAGGGCGATAGTCGTACGCGCAAGCAAAAACACGCCAGAGGCAGTCCAACCAAGGCTCAGAAGAATCATTAATGTATTTCTGCCCTTTACCCTTGTGTGAGACTGAAGTAGCTACCTATTAAGTACTTATCCCCTATCAAGTATCAACAACATCTGTCGAAGTCGAAATATACTCACTAAGTATAACAATAATAAGCCCGCAGGGGCGGCTTTGTGGCGAGCCGTCGGTGAGTGGCGACACCGCGTACCCTGATTCCGTGGGGGCTAAATGAGACCCCGGACCCTTGGCTTGCCTTAACTGGCCGGCTAGGGGTGGTAATCGCAAGAGCTAAGAACTTGAGCTCCAGGGTGGAAGTGCTCAATCTGCATAATAGCAAGGAAGCCCACTCCGGGACGCGTTAGCGACCCGCGATGGTGAAATCGGTGCACACCTCTCGACACCCTTTAGCCACCCACACCGATGTTGCGTCCTTGGCATACGCCACTTTTTGTGATGCCCATCTAGTGGGGGGCAAGTCACCGTCTGCCTTGAATACAAATGATTGAGACATTTTACTTGGCAGGCGTCCCGTTGTCTCAATCAATAGCCCAGCAACCAGTCCATCTAGATCCCATCCATAGACCCAGTATAATTCCCATCTTCTCTGCAATAGTCCTTACGCCTTACGGGCGCTGTCTTTGGCTGTATTTCCTCCTTAAGTACAGACAGAGAGAGTACCCATAAGGCGTACACATCCCAACTAGAGTAATGTATCTTAAAGGGGCCTCTACGTGTTGGATCCATATCCCCACGCAAGCCTTCCAAAAGGACCGGTCTTCGTGCCGTGATTTCCCGCAGGAAAGATACAACATAATAATAATAATACCAGCCCTGTATTAAAATATACTGCTCACTGCACGGGCCTCCTCTACTACTGAGAGGGTTTAAGGCCTTAGTCCACCATGCTGGCCTAGTGCGGGTTGGCAGACTTCACACACCCTCGAAATTCTTATGGAGAATTCTCAGGTATGTAGGTTTCCTTTACGATGTTTTCCTTCACCGTTAAAGTGAACGATAATTGATAAACAATACACACGTAACTTTGAAAAGTCAGTGGTGTGTGCCTTGGGTTTCGAACCTCGGGACATTGTCTCGGCAGACCGTTCCATTCCCAACTAGGCTATCGTCCACCACTAAGTATATTACTACCTATTTATTGGTTAACTAAACCTCAGATCTAAGCTATCTCCTAACAAGAATTTCTTTTCCAGCGCGCACATTCCAAAATTAGTACAAAATTGTGAGGTCAACGAATACTAGCCGACCAAATAGAAAATCGGAAGACAAAATCGGAACAGGTGACACATACGTCAATTTCTATTGGTCGTATTACTTTCGACCGGAACGCCGTGTGCGGCAGCTTCCGGAACTAAAATAAATTGAAATCGCGCCAGTATTTTTTGTTTACCTTTTAATTATAATGCTCTAGTGAGAGAATGTACAAAATATTTGATAGTGTTATTTAGCAGAAACTAAACTATAATACATTAAGTATATTTTTTTGTGTTTATACATTGTAGTGTCATAATACAATAACAAATTAATATCAATAAGTATATTATCGTTCATGTTTGTACGCACTCCACGTTATAACTTTGGTAGGTCACAGTAAATTCTAGACTTGTTTTAACCCAGTCTTGCAAGTTGAAAATGTTAATCAATATTTCGAAGCAGTCTATAGGTTAGGTTGAAAACGAAGTTTATACGCCGATTTATACGGCTAAAATGATACGCTAATAAGTCATTATCGGCGCTATTAATACGTTGAACTGTATAGAGTTCAATGAATTCAAAATTATGGGTACGGAGTACGGACGTACCTGGTTAAGTACTGGTTACGTGGTATGCGAAGTGTAGGTCAATTACTTATGTTAACAGACAAAGAAAAACAACTTTGATATAAAAAGAACTGATGTGTTTACCTTTTCTGACATCGCACATCGAACATTTAAAGGCCTCTGCGTTATTCCTATATGTACAAACGCTACAATCCCAATAGTTTTCCTCAAGCACTTTGGACGGCCTTTTGGCTCTCCTTATGGCATTTTTTTTGTCCATTTTAACACTTATACACTTATAAATTTATTAAACACACGTTAATCATGATATTTTTGTTTTATAACAAGAGTTTTTAGGGTACGAACGTATATAATTACGTCTGAGAATCATTATTTTTGTTTTACTGTGCACAGAAATTGTACACTTTTACGCCATGACAGTTCTTCAATGTGAAATCGGCAAAACAGCCGGGGGCGCCACTTTCCTCAGTGCTGCTTTAACGACAAGAAATATAAATACTTGGCATAACAGATGGCATTAGTGTACTTTGTGAATAGATTTTTTTATTGAAACTATAAGAATTATAGGGATCTAAGAATTATTGTTTATTCTTATTATGAGTCTAGCACACAATTCTGTCTAGACTGTTACAAATAAACAGTTGCACGAGAAAAGCATTATCTTATTATAGTCGCTAGCTATAAGTAATTTTCTTTGTTTTTTTTTCACGGGGTAAAAAAGCGTTATCACTACCGTATGTACTTACTTAACTTTCCTACATTTTTAAAGTGTATTGTATAATATTATTATCGTCTCAAGTTACAATAATTAACTTCCTTATATTCATGTTCATCACGTTACTGAATCCAATTAAACTTTTCTCAAAACAGGGCTAAGCAATGATTACAATAAGTACAAAAAAAACATATAAAAAATTATGAAATACACACAGATCAAAAATTTTTAGTAATAATTATTAATAATGTTATAATAGTCAGGTAAAGCCTTCTTATGCTAACTCTATATTAGCATCTAGGTACCTATTTAAGTAGGTATTTACCAAATTATTTTATGCTGATAAAAGTTAAATTTCGACTTCAGTAGCTTCTAACAAAGTTGAAAATAGCATGAAAGATCATCAATTTATCGCGTACATTTCTTTTCAATTTTGGCATGATATTTGCAACTCTATTGTAAAACGAAAAGACTGATTTTTGAATTCGCAGCATGCGCGCTTTTCGTCACATTCTGAGTAAACTGTACACTTTGTAGTCTTTATTCCCGGTAGTCTAAAAGCGAAAAATCAATGAAGTAGTAAACAATAAAAAATTAAGGATTATGAGTTAAATGTATTCGTGTAATGGGTTATCAAATCGTATCCAAGACCTGAGTACAAAATTAAGTATTTAATTGGAATAGAATATACAGAAAATATATTATATTCTTAAAATAATCTAAGTATGTTCAAACGGTCTATTGATACGTCGTTTTACATAACCAACATGTTTATTTACAGAAGACTTATAATGTGTTCAACTTTCTGCTCTACATTTTCCATCCTTGTTGTAAGAAGATAAGATATAAATTTGAATGACATAGAGGTTTATTATGAAGCATACAAAGAGTCCCTAAAGATTGTTTGAAGTGAATTCTTAGAAATGTCGAACCTTTTTAGACGCACGAATAGTCGTAAATGTCTTTCTACCTGAGATTTCTTAAAATAATTCTGTTAGATATTTCGAAACTCGTGTTACTTAAGATTTTGTGTAAGGGTAGCAAAACAGGAAATAAATACTTATATACACTTGCGGTACTAGGGACAAATAACTCATGGAGATCATTGATTTGAAAAAAAAAACCATATCAGTGATGGGGATTCTTGTTTCTGTATGCTGGGTAGGTCTCGTCCTTACTGAAATACATTAAGGTTGATTTTGGCACATCACCGCAACAGGATAAGTCTATTAGTCTAAGGATAAGTCATACAATTCGAAATATAACCAAGTACCTACTTGTATTTATTAATACTGACTTGTTCATTTTCCTGTAAGTGTTTTGTTCATCACTAGAATTTACAAACATACTTAATTAAAGCAATTTTATTATTACTCTTAATAATTAATTGTACTAAACATAAACCAATATACCTACTTGATTCTGTTTCGCGACAACAATACGAGGGAGCCGCCCGCCTCAGTAAACTTCGACTATGGGACATTTTTTTTTGTCAATGTAACTCGACAGCACCTGATGGTACTGGGGGCCAAAGGTCTTGGTGCTCTTCGTGTAAAATTCCTATTGCAGTACATCATCATCAGCCACATGACCTCCACTGCTGAACATAGGCCTCCCTTAAAGATTCCCAGACGGACCTATCAAAAGCGACCTTTATCCATGATACCATCCATAACGATTGCAGACATTGCGATCGCCATGCATATTGGAGTAATCCCTTATTAATATCGGCGTATGATGGACAAATCAAAGTCAAATGTTGGCATCAGGATTAACTGTGTAGGACTTAAAAAAAAACGTAAGTAGGTATTCATTGAAATGTTGTTGTGTACGGCTGCAGTGCTGAGTTTTTTTTATGACATTGAATGACGAGACGAGCATGCCGTTCGCCTGATGGTGAGCGATACGATCGCCCATAAACAGTAGTAACACCATACAACACCTTGAGTTACAAAGTACTGTGTGGGATTCCACTGCGCTCGTCATCGTGAGACATAAGATTTTAAGTCTCATTATGTATAATAGTTACACTGGCTACAATGTCCTTCAAACCGAAACACAATATTGCATGCACACTGCTGCTTAGCGGTAGAAATAGACATTGCGGTGGTACCCACCCAGACGGACTCACATATGAATGCGTCGGCAAATAATATCGAAATTCTAAAACTTTTTCAGTCCATAGAAGGCAAAGCGACATTGTCATACAGCCACTATCGCGACTAATTTCATTTTCCTCGTAGTATTTTGTATAATACTTCGCTATACAATGCCTACACCCGAATCGCATTAAAAGTGGTCACGTTCGCCACGGATATAATTTACTCGCACACTGCTTGTGTATAAATCCATTTTCATAGACATAAATTTCACTGATTTCAACGCGACCCAATAACAAACAGACAAACGTACATGTAACAGACTATACCGAAGGACTGTTTAACGTCATTGCTGTTTTGCTCCTATATCGAGAAAAAGTTTACCCAATAGGGTAGTTTCCTATGTTTGATTTGGTACATTATTTTATATGTAACAGAAAATAATACGTAAAACAAATTCTTCTGTGAAATCAGAATCAAAATTGGTTGACAACTAAAGCAGTTATTCATATTTGAAATGTTTTTGTGAGCAAAAGTGGGGACGTAGTGGGAATATCGCGTCATTTGTTTCGCACTCACGCAGCGTTATGGCTGGCGACACTCAGTGACGTCACATTCTGCTGTTTCCGTTATCTGACAGATGCCCCTTCCACCAAACTTCAAAGCTTTATAACTCATTTATTATTGCTTGTATTTTAAAAATTCTTCTTCCTCTAGATTTTAGAAGACTTAAATGTTTGGTAAATGTAATTTAAAAAAAGTAGTCAACTACTCTATTATTGAAACATGTGAACCTTCGTAGATTTATGTTGCAACACGTCGAATTTTTATTCAGACTAGATATTTGGATCTAAAAGTCTTGTGTCACCAAAAATAATATAGGACGATGATTTTTTTTAAAGATAAATTCTTACGACATATGTTCATGGGTATGGTCCAATGTATGATCTCATTACCTGCCAAGTCACAATTAATTAGATCATAGACTTTGACTTTCTTTCTTGTCTTTGATTTTGGTTTATGGAACGATTCAAAATAAATTATATGGTCTAATAAGTTTAAAGTTTGCGGTTACTGTTAGAGCGTCTGTAAAATCAATGAAATGCTTTAGCGATATTGTGGAGTATTTGAAGGGAGTGACCAGTAGCGTAACTATCGTTCAAGACCCGTGGCAAATTCATGGAATGCGGCCTCTGGCCAGTGTAAAATCCGACTACATTTTTTTAGGATCCTCTTGAACGGTCCTTTTCCTGTTGGGTTGGGGGCCGGCGTCCCGAGGCATTTTGCTAACATGCACCACTAGAAGTTACATCAGTCAGCTCACTCAGAATCACCACTACTAATATACAATACAGACGCGATCAACGTCGACAATACCATAGAGAAAATTTCAAGTAATCAGTAAGTACTTATAAAAGGGCTTTTCAATTTTGTTGTCCATTCCACGTTTCATTTTTGTAAACTTTTGAATTGTTTTTGAAATAATTTTGTTATTTCATTGAGTTAGGGTAATGATATTTAGAACTTTTCTTATGTGACCAGTTTGGAAATTCTAATAACATTGGTCAATTTGTGTTTATATTCAGTATGATGCAAAATAGTTCAAGTGCTTATAATAATAATAATAATATCCATACACAATAGACTCAAGACCTTACAAATCCATCCACGTACATACATTCTCATTGAGAAAGCTGTCTTGCCGGCTTGGCCGGAAATTTCTATCTATCAACACCTAGCATATTATTAATTCACCCGTCATTTCTGGTTTTGGCCAAAAGCCCACGGAATGACGTAATTTCTCCATTATATAGTAGAAAATATTTCGAATATAAATTATAATAATATCAGCCCTGTATTATATACTACCCCCTGCTGAGCACGGGCCTCCTCTATAACTGGGAGGGTTTTAGGCCTTAGTCTACCAAGCTTGCCTAGTGCGGGTTGGCAGACTTCACATACTTACCCTCGAAATTCTTATGGAGAAATCTCAGGCACATGCCTGAGGAAATATACATATGTTTCCTCACGATGTTTTTACTTCACCGTTAAAGCGAACAATAATTGATAAACAATACACACATAACTTCGAAAAGTCAGAGGTGTGTGTCTTGGGTTTGAACCTCCGGACATTGTCTCGGCAGACCGTTCCATTCCCAACAAGGCTATCGTCCACTTCCAACTAGGCTATCGTCCAATGCTTATAATGTTTTAAATTAAACTATCAATTAATAAATTGGCATCACCTGGCTACATTTGCTGATGGTAGAATTTATTTTGTAGCCGCTCGGATAGCGCCCAGGGTACAAAAGGCCTTAAGGCCCATCGTGGTGGCCCACGTAAGTGTCAAGTTCTAGGATCAGTTTGTGTATACCCAATTCAAACTGGACTAGAGAGGAATTATCATCTCTCGTCACTCGAAACTCTATCTCCGTTTACCATTAGGTGCAGTGAGCTCATTTTGCAATAGAATGTAACCAGCCTTGTACTATCTATATAATACAGGGCTGGTTACATTCTATTGTAGTGTATTCTAGTACTGCTCACTGTTGAGGACCTCCTCTAGTACTGAGAAGGGTTATCATAGTCTACGCTGGCCTAGTGCAAGTTGGCATAAAGAAACCATTGATCCGAAAGGGATTGATATGACGTTTATCAAAAAAAGCCGTAAGTCAAATAACCTCATTTGTCTAAGTGTCATTAATCCAACAATAATCAATCAATACATCAATAGTCCAAGTGTCGTTGCTGCAAAAAATAATGTTTCTACAGTAGTAACGAACTTAACACCCTCCAAGCAAATGTACGATGTAATTACAGTTTTTGTACTGTCCAATAAATTGTGTATTACTAGTTTTTTCATCGATGGCAATTAACAGCAATCTTGTGTAATTATAATGAATTTACTTTGGTGCGATTAAATTTCTTTACTGTCGACTAAAAGTTGATGTGAATCTACTGCTTTTATAACAGAGTTACTAGAGACTTCAACATCTGCTTGATGTAAGTAGCTATTCTAGTCCTCACTCCCTGAAATATTTTTTTAATTAATAAACTATTTATATAAATAGGTTATTTTCCTATTATTGGTTTTGTAGTATATTTTGAAACAGATAATAATAAGAAAATCATTTTTTTCTGTCAAATCAACTTTAAAATTGGATGAAAAATAAAGCAGTTGTTCATATTTGAAATATTGTGACCAAGAGTGGGAGTGTGGCGGGGTTATCGCGCTATCTCTTTCGCACGCACGCAGCGTTATAGCTGGTGCCACTGTGTGACGTAACAGTTCGTTACTACTGTTACTTGACAGCTACCCTACCACCAAATTTCAAAGCTTTATAGCTTTTAGAAAACATCATGAGTAAACCTACATACCTGAGAATTTTCCATAAGAATCTCGAGGGTATGTGAAGTCTACCAACCTGCACTAGGCCATTGTGGTGGACTAAGGCCTGAACCTTCTCAGTTGTACAGGAGGCCCTTGCTCAGCAGTGAGCAGTAGAGCTGATTGCATTGCATTTCATTGCATAAGTTATTTCTTATTGTGTTGATTTTGAAAAATCTTTTTTGTTAGATTTTCGATGACATAATTTTTTGATAAAAGTATTTAAAAAAAGTTATTCAACTACCCTATTTTTAGTGCTATTTACCAAATCGAGCTTTCAGGCTATCTAAGGTCTGCCAAATTTCTAGAAAACCCTAGAAGCAACATTCTAGCGGAGCTTGATTATATAGGCGTTAAGAATATAAAAAATGCATAGTTTAGTTTTTAAGGTATCTTTATTATTGTGAAAGAAAGCAATAGACTGTGTTAATATATTTTTTTTTCAAATTAAACATAGATCTTCGTCAATTTTTTTTCTCTGAACCATGCTTTAATAACAGAACCATCTCCTCTAGGTATAGTATGCCGCAACACAATACGCAGTTCTTCAATTCTCGATAGTTTATCTTTTTCATCTTTCGTATCGAATTTATTTAAGAAGGCAGCAGTGGTAAGTAATCTTTTAAGAGATAACAAATTTAAAATATTTTAAAATGCCGTAAATAGATTAGGTGAAAACATAAATCTAGAAAGAAATAAGTTTAGATTTATTAGTTTCTTGGTTATTCTGAGCTGTAAAGTGTGTTAAGAAGAGCGAAATAGGACCACGAAGTACTCAACACCTGCAACAAAAAAATAATTACTTTGTCATTGACTGCCTCGGTGGCGTAGTTGTATTACAGTACGACTACAAAAGCGGAGGTCTCGGGTTCGATCCCCGGGTCGGGCAAAGTGATTTTGAGTTTTCTATTCAGTATCAGCTCGGAGTCTGGAATTTGTGCCCGATATGGCGATAGGCTCGCCCCCTATCACATCATGGGACGGAATGACGACGAAAAGTGGGTGCACTAGTTGCGCCTCTGCGTACCCCTTCGGGGATAACAGGCGTGAGTGTATGTATTATGTCATTGAAAATCACGATGGATCTAGGCCTCAGAATAATAATGGCTTTAGTTATTGTTCTGAGATGTAGGCCGCCTTTGACAGGTCCGTCTGGAAATCTTTAGGGAATTATGTTCAGCAGGGGACTTCGTGTAGCTGATGATAATTATGATGATTGAAATTCAATACGCATACTACGCATACTCAGAAAAGAACAGTGTTTGTTGGGAGTTTGAAAGTGGCACCAGTGACAGAAAAGTTGAAAGGAAATCGTCTGTCTTAGTATGGACATGCGAGGAGAAGGGATGAAAGGCATGTAACCCAGCGAGTGATGAATTTAAGAGTTGATGGATGGCGAGGTCGAGGACGACCAAGGAAGAGGTGGATGGATTGTCTAAGAGATGATATGAAAGAAAAGGGCGTGAATGACTTGATGAAGAAAGATAGAGGAAAATGGAAGAAAAAAATATGTTGCGCCGAACCCAAGTAATTTGGGACTAGGGCAGGAATATGATGATGATGACTACGCATACTCACGCCTTTTATTCCCGAGGGGTTAGGCAGAGCCGCAACTAGCGCACCCACTTTTCGCCGTGCGTATTCCGTCCTATGATATGATAAGGAGCCAGACCCCAGGCTATCGCCATATCGGACACAAATTACAAACTCCGGGTTGATAGTTGATACTGATTAAAAAAACCCAATATCACTTTGCCCGACCCGAGGATTGAACCCGAGACCTCGGCTATTGAAATTCAATGTGTAATTAAAATGTAAAAAAATAACCTTCGTGAATGCTTTGAGGCTGACGTCAGCGAAACCGTAAGCCGTCAGCTTACAAGGATTTT
Organism: Lapara coniferarum; assembly: GCA_949316025.1. Classification (NCBI taxonomy): domain Eukaryota; kingdom Metazoa; phylum Arthropoda; class Insecta; order Lepidoptera; family Sphingidae; genus Lapara; species Lapara coniferarum. The sequence continues at coordinate 2,288,015 of OX438927.1, read as the reverse complement.
GAGCACTGAAAATTTCAACAATTAATTATTTAACATAACATAAGAATGACGAAATGGTTGCTAATTAAAACACATGAATGGTTGAATTACGACTAGTTAATTATACTCACCGAGTTTGAATTAGAAGTAAACTCTTGCGTATTTTTGCAGGTGCCAAGTACCATTTGGAATTGTAAACTGCATTACTTACTTCAACGCTCTGAAACAATTCAGGAAACCTTGATAGTTTTAAACTTTAACTGCCTTACAAAAATCTCCACCAATTCTGATCTTAGAGATGTTTTTTTCTGGCATAGTAAAGTAACTTGCTTCCATAAGCAATAAATGTCCTCAATCTCTATCTTCGGACGAGAGGAAGTGAAAGGGAATCCGATTTTTTTTAAATACCTTCAGTGCTGCAATTCTATAGAAATACAGTGTGAAGTGAGGTGACTTCGACATCTCACGTGAGAGTATGACATACCATATACCAATTAGCGAGGTATATGTAAAATCTCACTTATGAGTAACTGAATGAAGTTCACTTCACCGATATTCTTACCTTGTAGCACTCATGTAGATCTCACTGCGGTTTCAGAAGTGAATTTGATAGTGGGATGTTACAGAATAGCATACCAGGTCCTACCGCCCTGTGGATTGGGGGCGTTTGGAGAATTCCACCACGGTATCCCCTGCCTGTCGTAAAAGGCGACTAATAGGGGCCTCCGGGGGTCACGGGTGGGCGGGACGTGCCGCCCACCCATTAGTCTAGCCAACTTCAGTGACCCCCGTGATGGACATGTCCAAGGCAGCGTGTCTCACGCTGCCTCGGACACCAAAAGGCAGACACGATACGGTGTTTCGGGGGCTTCTGAGCCCCCGCAACAGGAAAAAGGACCGCAAAAACGCGGTACGCGCAGGGGCGGTTGCGGACGACAACTTAGACGTGAGTCGGAGGAAGCCCGCAGCCGTCCCTAATGAGCCGAAGATGGCCATTTAAAAAAAAAAAAAAAAAAAAAATACCAGGTCCTAAGGTAGAGTTGTACAATTTAAGACCGTGCAATTGAAGTGAAGACTAAATATAGGTACTTGTTTTTGTTCATTGCTACTGAATGACTAGATGAGCATTCCGCTCGTCTGATGGTAAGCGATACGATCGCCCATAAATAATAGTAATACCATAGAGAACTTTAATTAAAAAAGTACTGCGTGGCACTGCACTCAGCTGAGATATTAGATGTTAAGTCTCCTAAAGCCCAGTTATTGCATAAGGGAGAATGTAGGCATATATTGCTTTGATCTAGAATTGCTTCGGAGAAGGCTAAGGGGTTTTATTTATTTATTTATTTATTTACAGCATGGAAAACTTACAACAATATAGGTGTCAGAAAGCCAATAACAAGTTCTCACTTATAGAATTATATTAGATTACTTGAGTGTGAGCATAACTCTTTTGACAAAAAATTAACAGACATAAGCTCAATGAAATGAAAAACAAACAAAACGAAAAATAACGGTAAAAAAATATATATACAAAAACACCATTCAACGAAAGAAATCAAGGGCTAAGCACCTCCTCGCCACAGACACACTTGTTGTAAAAGGATCTAGAGTATTATGTTTATATGATATATAATTGTAAAATCTGCTTGCGCGCACCAAGTAGCTGTTCTGTCTATAACTTGATGACGTCTTATGAACATGCAAAGGAGGATTGAAACGAAACATTTTGGATGGAAGGTTAAAATATATTTTGGCTAGAAGTTGGGGACAGTCAATATGATTGTTTAATAATTTCAAAAGATAAATGTAATCACCAATTTCTCTACGTTTACTGAGTGGCAACAGATGGAATTTTTTACAAAGTTGGTAGTAGTCGTTAGTACAGTACGGAATTCTTTGATGAAAACAGAGATATTTTTTAAACCGTTTTTGTATATTTTCAATCCGATCGATATATTTGTTGTAACGAGGATTCCAGATCTGCGATGCATACTCAAGGTGACTTCTGACATAAGTGCAGTATAGAATTTAAGTGTCTTAGCTTCCGTGAAGCATTTTGAGATCCGCATTATGAATCCCAGACATTTAGAGGCTTTCATCACAACGGATTCTATATGCGTATCAAATATTAACTTAGAATCGTGGTAAACTCCTAAGTCACGAATAGTGTTACATCTAGTTAGTATGAGGCCTCCCAATGTGTAACTCATAGTCAAAACAGAGCGCTTACGTGTATAGGTTATGACGGAACATTTAGATGGATTTCTAGGAGAGAACTTAGCACAAACGGGGAGTCTAGCCACGTTTGCCTTGAACTTACCGCATCCATTAACATGTCTCCGAAGAAGCAGAGGAAAAATATTTGCATCAATCCCATGAACAGGAACATGAAGAAAGAAATCACTAGAACTGTGTCGCTGCTCTCCTGCAATAGGTTCGAAAGATAAAAGTAAGAATGGGTATAACCACCGTGTGTCGTTTATTTGTTTTATTTATACCAGCCCTGCATTATATACTGCCGATTGCTGAGCGCGGGACTCCTCTATAACTGAGAGGGTTTAGGCCTTAGTCCACCACGCTGGCCTAGTGTGGGTTGGCAAACTTCACACACCTTCGAAATTCTTATGGAGAACTTTCCAGATATGCAGGTTTCATTCAGGAGACGTTCGTCTCGACAGTCCGTTGCAGCCGTCCCTAATGCGCCGAAGATGGCCACCGCGGAGTTTTGGTTGGTATGCCGTGCGGTGTACATAGATTAGGGACTCGGCCCGGCGGTCGTCCGACGTTTTCCATCTCTCCGGGCGGCTCAACGTCGGATCGTAAGGCACGGTGAACCCAACATAACCGCTCAGTCGTTCCCCTTGAACACTGGGCGGTAGTAATAATTCACTTTGTCCGCGTAAAAAAAAAGTCCGTTCCACTCCCAACTAGGCTATCGTCGCTTTTTAACTATGTTATGTCTTAGTGTTATGTAGAAATCAACGTAAAATGCTAACTGTTGAGTTTCCTACAACCGTGATACCTACTGGAAAACCTAATTACCTCCTAGTTGGTCATGGAACGTATTGCTAAGACGTTAGTCCGCTGCTTAAATGAGGTCCCGGGTTCCACAATTTCGTAGATTCAATGCTTAGGATGCGTTGGTGGGTGGTGACCTAAAAAAGGTCTCGCATCTTAGCGTGAGGCTCCCCCCATAAGCACGAAGCCCTCAAATTATAGATGCGGGGCAGGGAATGAGTTTAGTACCAGATAATTTTTACACGAAATAGAATTAAGGAAACTAGGTGTTATAATAGATTAAATGCAAGTCTTACCATCACATTAAATCCGGTGAGACAAATAATAATGGAGCTGGATACGAAGTTATACAACGTCGATATTGAGTAAATAGTTTCCAATAGATTTACGCATCTGTAATATAATCAATTACTCTTAGTAGGTACGAGTTTACACTGTTTGCGAATTTAACCTGGCGCAAACCATTGAAGAGACGGGTCTCCTCCCCCCAAATAATAGGAACAGGGAACAAAGAAGAAGATTACGAGTCTACGCTCTATCGTAAAGTTTTGACTAAGTACAATTTTGTATGGAATTTTGAACAGCGCGTCATTGAGCGTATTTGGAACTAAAATACGGCAGCATGATTTAAAAAAAGGAGGAGTATGAGGTAGGAGAAGTTCACATTTCAACATGAATTTTATAAGGGTAGGATTAAGTGGATTCATAACACCTAAAGATAGGTGGAGTGGCGTCCAGGTAGGATATCGATTAAAGAGAAATGATAATGCCGTACTAGTTGACCAATATCATTCTGGCCTGTTCGAGAACGGATATAGGGAGTCTGATCCTGGAACGAGACACACTTACGTCACTATGACAGTTTTCCACCTTGTGCGCGATGGTCAACGGGTGGTACGAATATGTTATCACTAGTAGGCTATTATAGAAGCATGTGCAGTGTGGAATTGTCACATAAAATCTCCGAAACGAGTCACTATGGTGAATTCATTGCGGTATGGCCAATGCGCTTTTTTCATTTTTCAGCCTTAGAACTTAGTCGGGAATTAGATTTAAATTTTTTTCCTACAAAATATCGACGGTTGTCGAGCAATTTGACATAAACGACATTACTTTTAGAAAAAATGCAACTATGTTCAGTAAACGGAGCAATGTATGCTGATTCCAAATATTCATAAAACTCAATATCGCTTGAGTAAATCAGCCCGCGAACCGTCGATATGTTATAAATAAACTATAAAAAGGTAATTTATCTTAACCTGTACTACGAAAGTTGGTATCATTGAAAATGAAATCCTCCTAGCCAGTTTCGGCCACGGCGGCCAATCTCAACGGAGATCAACCAGATACGCAGGAGATATTATAGTGCACAAGTGTGTGCGCAATACACAGGTGCACTCGCTATTCCTTCACTCTCATAGTCCGGTGAGACGGCAATCCGACATGACCGGAGAGAGATCAGGCGCAGGACCAACGGCTTTACGTGCTTACCGAGGCACGGGGGTATCACACCGCCAACTTCCTGACTCCGAGCTGCGACTGAGTAATTTTTTTAAGATGGAAAAACCCAGTCACAAAGTTTTTTGGCCCGACCCGGGATTCGAACCCAGGACCTCAGCGCGCAAATCGTACTCGTAACGCGTACGCAATACAACTACGCCACCGAGGCAGTCAAATTTGATTTTTTGTTATCATTAGTAAGTCCTCGTAAGTAATAAAAATAATACCAGCCCTGTATTATGTACTGTCCCACTGCTGGGCACGGGCCTCCTCTACTACTGAGAGGGTTTAGGCCTTAGTCCACCACGCTGGCCTAGTGTGGGTTGGTAAACTTCACATATCTTCGAAATTCTTATATGGAACTTCTTAGGTATGCAGATTTCCTCACGATGTTTTCTTTCACCGTTACAGCGAACGATAATTGATAAACAATACACACGTAACTTCGAAAAGTCAGAGGTGTGTGCCTTGAGTTTCGAACCTCCAGACACTGTCTCGGCAGACCGTTCCATTCCCAACTAGGCTATCGTCACTCGTCTCGTAAGTAACTTGTGCAAATCTAATAAAGATAAACTGCCTTAAACACATCTTACGCTATTATCTCCTGGTGCCTTTTAACAATTTCTACCAATTTCGTCCGTACAGTAGCGTCGTGCGTTTCGTAGTTAAAACTCATGTTTGTAGCTTCAGTGATCATATTTTCAATATCGTACTGCACTAGTCGAAATTGAATGGAAATGTAGGAGCAGAAATTATAGAAAACGAAGTCAGCTACACAAATGTTGGATAGTACCACAATTTCTGCAATAAAATTTTCTCTTAGTTTTCTGTTGAATAAAATGAAAACATCACACTGTAATTTTGATATTGCAATTGCCTGTGTTGGTAGATTTCACATACCCTCGAAATTCTTATGGAGAATTCTCAGGCATGTAGGTTTTCTCACGATGTTTTCCTTCACCGTTAAAGCGAACGATAATTGATAAATAATACATACATAACTTCGAAAAGTCAGAGGTGTGTGCCTTGGGTTTTGAACCTCCGGACATTGTCTCGGCAGACCGTTCCATTCCCAACTAGGCTATTGTAACATAGTTACCACCTATCAATTAAGTTAACACTGCACTTGACTAGTCTCGCTCTGTGGCGAGTTAAACAATGATCCAATCTGATCTATGACTAAAATAAGACTGCCACATTTCAATAGTGAGGCACCTTTTTATACTTGCAACTGTCATTCCCACTAACTTGTTATTTCATACTACCCGTCGTTTATATGTCCAGATACCGACATTGAGATTAATGAAGATCATACACCCGTCATATATTTCAGATCGATCCTATAGAAATATTTTCAAAATCGGTTTAGTTTTGGTTTTTAAACCAAAATAACTGGAATAAGTATGTCATCCAATTGCAAATTTTTCTTGTCTGACACTTTCAGTAGTGTTTTTGCATTGGGTTTTGTTGCTTCTATTTCATATTTCTTATTCAACGTTATAATACAGTCAAGTTTCAATACAACTTTATCGAATAAAGGAATTAACATACGTTAATTCGTAGAGTTTCCATCTACTGAAACTTACCACACCAGAACTGTTGTATATACATAAACAGCCAAATCTTGATGTTGTAAGGATCGAACGGGTACACTATAATGAATGGCAACATTAGCTCTAGCTCATTCGTTTTCATGTAATTGAAGGCCATTAGCAACAATGCGTGTGTTCCAAAAGATATTAACAGTAGTATGTTTAGTATGTACAACACCTTAACAACCAGATTCAAGAAACCCACACCTTTCTCTATTATTTTTACCCTTTCAGGAGTCTGTTCTCGGGTTCTTTCCTTTATTTCCATCCTCCGTAAATTCTCCATGAGTTGGCACACTTTCTTCTCATGGGTAATGATGAATATTGACTTTATATTACAAAGATAGCCCATAGTGATGCATGGTGCAGAATAAGTTAATTGAGTGAAGCTTTCGCCTTGTTTTACACCTCTCATAAACCAGTAGACGGACCCAATAAGATTAGTGTTGAGCAAAATAATGTTTGAAATGTATATGAAGCGGTTTTTCTTGGAGTTAGTTGGGGCAACTTTGCCAATGGCAAAGTTCATGCCACTGCATCTCAACATGAGGTCGAGTTTCGACAAGGATTTGTCAAAATGTGTTTCGATCATGTTTAGCTTTGACGGCGTCGTTTTAGAAATGCGTTAAGTCGTTTTACATTTAATTTATATAGATTTGTACTCTGCATAATTATAGTTTTCGCTCCACGTAATATATCATGTGTTAATTCTCACCTCGGCAGTAATTAGCTATCGTGAGCAATTAGACAATTTTCCTTTAGGCTCCGAGCAGATTCTGCCATCAACAGGGTCTGCATGACACCTTAGTGGAATAAAATTTCTTGATTTGGACAGCTTCTAAGTGGAGAAATCTTTTTGTGACAATTATTCATACAAATTGCGAAGAGTTTAATTTTTTTCATATAAATTCTCACACCAAACAGTTACATTAAGAATAAAGGTAAATAATCATGAATCTAAAAATAAAACGCTTGGTCTCAATTATAATAAAAAAATATCACTCGTACTTTAGAATGTGTATGGAAATAAATAATTACTGGACATTATTATTAGCATCTAATGTCTGAAGTAGAGCGTAGTTCATCATCATCATCATCACCTGTGTGATATAATATACTGCCCACTGCTGAGCACAGGCCTCTACTACCAAGAAGGTTTAGGCCTTAGTCCATCACGATGGCCTAGTGCCGGTTGGCAGACCTCACACACATTCGAAATTCTTATGGAGGATTCTCGGGTGTGTAGGTTTCCTCACAATGTTTACCTTCACCGTTAAAAGAAACATTATGGATAATTAATCAATACCCACCCAACTTCGAAATGTCTGACGTTTGTGCCATTGGTTTTAAACCTGTGGACCTTCGTCTCAATACGTAAACCTTTGTAATTCATGTTGCTATTGTGTATGAAAGTCCTGAACCTTAATTTGAGAGGAGAGAAAAGTTTTCCCTGTGAAGCGCATAGTGGGATTTGTATTCCCAAGAAGTCTTTATATGCAAACAGAGCTACGAGCTAAAACTAGCAAATATTAATTGTGGTATAAATTAAAACAGTCATTATTGAAGCTATATGATCCACATGTAATTAATTTAATAGTAGTTGCATGTAGAAACATGCAATCATTGAAAATTATAGAGATTTTACTTATAAATACTTACATTCATATTAAAACGGAGATAATTACAAACTTTAATATGAACACTGCAAAATCAAATGTTTGAATTTTAGAAAATATTTTTCACCTAATGTAACTGACAATAGTATTTTTAGCATTCGTTCACAAAATATTGTAAGTAACCCAACTGCTATATGCGTAAATGTGTTTTGTAACTGAATTGTTTAGGGTTCTGTACCTCAAAAAGAACCCTTATAGAATGACTTTGTAGTACGTCTCTCCATCTGTCTATCTGTAAAAACTTTTTTTCTCAGGAAAGCGTAGAGGTATCAAGTTAATTATATCAAATACTCGGGTCTACGGTCTCTTTCAGCTATGGAAAAATCAAACTAGTAAGTCAAGGCGATCAAAAGACATTTTTATTTCGCGCGGAAAACGCGTTATCGCTACTACCACTAGGGGGTGAGTGGAATGGTTATGTTGGTTTCACACAGTCTTACGGCCCAATGTCGAATTTTCGCAAGAGAATCATACTTATAGGGTACTTCACATTGACCTAGAATCATTAAATTTGGCAAGAAGCAATGCCTTATATAACAAAACGGAAAAAATCTGAAGACCTTAAATAGATCTACAAGTTTGTTCGGAACCCTCGGTGTGCAAGTCCAACTCGCTCTGGCTAGATTTTTTAGGAATAAATTATGTGGATATTACAAGTTCTACACCAAAAAAAAACAGAGCTCATGTATACGACTTCCATTGAACGAGCTGATAAGCTTAAAACGCAACTAAAATGCACCGAATGAAAGACGAAGATTATGAATTGAAGTGGAATAAAAATACATATTATAGCGTTAGTTTATTTCTACCATAGCATTACAATTCTAAAGACATTAATTGAAAAATGCGACATTACTAAGTGCATTTGTTTTTATATTTTTCAAAACGATTAATATTTAGTTGATATTTTCTTTAATTTTCTTATTGACCATACACAGTTTGCAGTAAAGCGAAGTAAGACCAAGCTGTGCTTAGCACCTGAAAAATTTCAAAATAAGTATAATAATAAGAGGGTTTAAAAAGAAACATATCTTTACTTGAGTCGATTATAAGAAATTCCTATTCATTATCATCATCAGTCAAGTCCACTGCTGAACTGAGGCCCCTAAAGATTTCCAGAAAGACCTAATAACAGCGGCCTGCATATAGCGTGTCTCTGCCTAATAATAATGACCTGGATATATCTGCTAATTATGTTAACCCTTGTGAAAAATCCGCGATAAAATGACTCTGTCGGACTATTCACGTTCCTAGGTCGGCTATTGTTAATCTATCGTCAATCTTTATGGCCTAATAGTCACGAAAGCATTGGTTTCAAAAACATAGGGTATTCACGTTTCAGTATAATCTCAAGTAGACTTTTAATGTATTGAACTATTTAATGAACCAAACTTAAGCTGTCGTTTATCTTGTTCTCAGCTGAGTTAGCGCTGTTATAAACAACACTTAGCTGTCAAAATCCGTCACATATTGTAACTTAAGATGTCATTTGAGCTGGTGTTGTTGGTCAGACTGAAGACTGACTGACATGACGGAAGATTGACTGGTAATTCTGACAAATGTTTAGCGACCATCTATCGTTGGCAAACTTAACTTTGTTGTTTTTATCATCAGCTTTATTGTAATTATTTTATGCCATCTAAAATTAATAATGGCGTAACATCAGAGATTTTACTATGCTTACAAATTAAAACCGGGCCATGGAATGAAATATATACAGTTCTACCTGTATTTAATATAGTGTATAGTAAAATACTGTGGTAAAATATTGTAAAAATTGCAATGAATAACTGAATGATCAATGACAATATTTTTCAAAAAATTGTTTACAAACAGTGAGTGTCATATATTTATATTTATAACAATTACTGATAAAAATGTATCCTTTTTTTCAGATATGTTCGAGTTGAAAACATAATGGAATACTTTACCCTCATGAACGAACTGAGATTGACATCGGCGAATCCCCAAGCGGTCAATTTGCACGGCTTTTGCGCTCTGCGGAATTATGAATTTTGTTTTTTAAAGGTAAATTTTTTTTCGATTTATTCGAATAAATCCTACTATCCTACTTCCTACTAATATTATAAAGGCGAAAGTTTGTAAGAATGTATGGATGTTTGGAAGTTTGGATGTATGGATGTAAGGATGTTTGTTCCTCTTTCACGCAAAAACTACTGATTGGATTTCGATGGCATTTGGCACACGGGTAGACCATGTACTGGATTAACACATAGGCTACTTTTTATCCCGGGAAAATATAAAGCGGTAATTGTATTCCGGAAAAACTTTCTAACGCGGGCGGAGCCACACGCAAAAGCTAGTTTATAAGTATTCTGTAGGACTGCGATTACGGTATTATGGTGTTTGAAGACGGTTTTCGAGTACCTGGCGAGCAAATTCACAGCATAAAGAAATGTAAGTTGAAAATTTCCATAAATACTTTATTACAGCGAATTACTTTAGATAAATATTAAATATATTGTTTCATTAAGAATTATTTCTAGACTGTCGATCCGTATTCACAACTCAATGCTATGATAATCAGTGTATTCTCAGTGGTTTCGTCACGACAAATTTTGCAATGCGTAGGCAAAGGGGCCCTGCGATTGGTTAATATTGAAATACAATTTTGATCCAGTTGGCTGTTAAATAAATAAAGCTGAATGAGGCCCAAAGAAAATTATGTGATTGCTGACAATATGCGCTCGTGTGTCATAGTGTTGTTTGTGATTACGAATGCGAGTTTCCTTGAATATTCACCTTGTTTGTACCAGAAGGAGTTGCTTTCCAATGCTGGAATCAGCCATGTACCATTGGCTGTTGTACACCGCATCACTTACTCCCATGCTCTGTAAGGAACTCGATAATTTCGAGACTGACTGCACTGATGGCGTAGTTTTATCTACCAGTACGACACCGATCTGAGGACCTGAGTACGAATCCTGGGCTGGGCAAGTGATATTGGATTTTTCTGCTAAAATTTTACCAATTTTCCAAATTTCAAATTTTGCGATACCGTCATCAAATTTTCCTAATGCCGTTGTCAAATTATAGCTTTAATTCGTCGGAGCTACGATTAATTTGACAATAAGGATCGATTTCATCTCTTATCGTAACATAAGGTGTAAGCCGATCGAATACAAAAGTCACACTCTAATCTATACTCTAATATATATAATAACAATTAAGAGTAATATTTCCTGCAAAGAAAAACTCACTCACCGACTCCAATAACAAATCAGCGAACAAACATAAGAAGAATACTTGCACCAAGCTCATGAACAGGAAACTGAGGAACGGCACCAAAAATGAGTAATCATTCACCACCTGAAAACAATCCGGATGAGGCACTGCGCAATCGTTTTTACTTGCTGCTTTTAGGCTATAGATTTCAGATGACGTTTACGCAAAATTTCTATCACATTGACAGTTATTTCTACTAATTTGATTATAGAAACTTTGTTGAAGATACTCAAATAATCGACTGGTGTTTATCAGAAAATACATAAATTCAATTAATTTGGTTTGTAACTGAGGTTAACTTTACTGGTCTATGTATTAGTCTTACTTCCATTAATTTTATATGAATAATTGTACTGTTTGTTTTCCAAATATAATAAAATAAAAAATAAAATATAAAAAGTTATTAATATTTACCGTAACGTTAAATCCAGTGAGACATATTATTAAAGAGCTTGACATGAAATTGAATAATAAGGACTTCGAATATACGGTTTCTAGTAGAGATACTGACCTGAAAGCAAAAGCTATGTTAAAAGAACTTTAGACGCATATTTAAAAACATTTGAACGAGGGTGAGTCCAAATCAGACGAACCCGTAAGGAATGCGCGTGCGCAGCGAAGCCTAAAATCACACTACCGTGTCCAATTTACCGTTTCCGGTTGATAATGCAATTCATTTTGTAAGATATCTGCGAGCAATGACTAGTTAAGACTATGGCCTTAATCTCCTTGTAGGTTATTTGTCATGGAAGAAATTACAATATATTAAAGAGATTCTCAGTGTCATAGTAGTGTAGTGCTTCTCGCAAAAAAATTATAACTTCTGAGCTTAGACAATACATAAAGGACGCGACTTACGTGATCTTTCCTTGCTGCTAAAGTATAAGATCAAATGTTCATGCAGACATTTATAAAAACTGTCGAATTTCACAGATTAGTATGCGTAAATAGAGTGATTTAGATTTATGTATGTGTGCATTAATAACTGCACTTATGACGTTGCACTTTCTGTGCAGTAGTTACATTGAAAGTGACAGAATTTTTTGTTCGCCATAAAAGCACGTGGCACGTCCTATCTAGATGGTTTAAGCGTCTGAGTTGATGTGATTGTGATTTTTTAAATGTGACCTAAAAAGTCAAATTGTTACGTAGGTAGAACTATGTGAATTGAGATGACTGCCTCGGTGGCGTAGTTGTATTGCGTACGCGTTCCACGTACGATTTGCGCGCTGAGGTCCTGGGTTCGAATCCCGGGTCGGGTTAAAAACATTGTGACTGGGTTTTTCCATCTTAAAAATTACTCAGTTGCAGCTCGGAGTCAGGAAGCTGGCGGTGTGATAGCCCCGTGCCTCGGAAAGCAAGTAAAGCCGTTGGTCCTGCGCCTGATCTGTCTCCATCTCTCATGTCGGATTGCCGTCTCACCGGACTATGAGAGAGAAGGAATAGCGAGTGCACCTGTGTATTGCGCACACACTTGTGCACCATAATACCTCCTGCGTACACCTGGCTGATCTCTGTTGAGATTGGCCGCCGTGGCCGAAATCGGCTAGGAAGGGATTTTATTAGGGAGAAATATATTTTACCCAATCACTTTAATATATTCTAAAATGTACTAAAACTCACTCAATAGTATCCTGATGCCATTTGATTAATTCAATAAACTTCGTCTTAAAGTCATTTTCGCGGACGCGTGTGTTGGCGCTGGATGCTGACATGATCCTTTCGAAGTCATGTTGTAAGAGCCTGAACTGGATACGGATATACGAACAGCAAGTAATGAAGAAGTGGTCGGCGGAGCAGATGTTTAAAGAGACTACGGTTTCTGAAATAAAGATAGTTATTCTTACTATCTGTACGATCAGGCCCAATAGAGTACTGGAAACTAGGAACCCCCATTTGTCATATACTTCATTTAATCTAATTTTATGTAAATGCCTCGTTAATCGTAGTTTATCTATAACTAGCTTTGCTCCCGACTCCGCTCGCGTGAAAAAGGTTTTCCGGCATAAAAGTCCCGCTTTATATTTTCCCGATATAAAAATGTCCTTTGTAGGGTCTCAAACTATCTCCATACCACATTTTATCGAAATCCGTTCAGTAGTTTCGAAGGTGTGCAGTAACAAAGAAACAGAAAAACAGACAGAAAACAATTATAAAAATCGCTGATTTGTTTTCCATTACTCTTCTATAGTCAACCCCTTTCTTTTTTATCAGATTTCTTTCAATGTATAGAGACGCCGGGATCTACTGCTTTATTATAGTATAGATATTTCTATGATAATATTTGCATCGATTTGGTTAATTAATATCAGCCTCTGTTTCCTCTTTTGATCGTCTGATCTATAAATTAATATACGCTACTACCAGACGAATTAAATAACTGTTACGTATAGCCATCAACACCACAATTTTATGATGATACAGTTGAAATCATAACAGTAATAAGTAAATCTTCCAAAAATAATGTGCAAGAATGACCAACCCACCTGTCCATAACTGATGAAGATAAACGAACGGCCACACTTTAATGTTGAACGGATCAAAAGGGTACAAAATCAGGAAAGGCAAGATTAAATTCACTTCTCCAGTCTGAATGTACTTTACCCCGATTATGATCAGTGGGCTCAAAGCAAACGCTATAATCAAGACCGCGTATAGTATTATAATGCTCTTCAATACGTAATTCAAGAATTTAATCTCCATTTTAATTATTTCTTCCTTCTCAACGCATTTCGGACGCGCATTCTCCGCCCTTTCCAGTTTTCGCAAATTTACCATCAGTTTGTAAATATGTTTCTCAGAGAATATGAGGAAAAGTGATTTGATATTGGCGAGTAAGGCCCAGGATATGCAAGGTGCAATGTACGTGGGACCTATGAAGTCTTTACCCTTTTTTATTCCGTCTATAAACCAAAATATTGCTCCAGATAAATCGACGTTCAGCCAGAAAAAGTTTAGAACGTACACGCATCGAGATTTGATCATGTCGTTCTCTTTCCTTTCTCCACATTTGATGTTGATGCCAGCGTAGTAGAATAAGAATTCAATTTTTTTCAAAGTGTTTTCGAAGTGCAGTGACATTTTTGTTTGTAGTTGAAATGGAGTGGAATTTTTTATATAGAACTATATTTTATATTAATTACAGCGATCAAACGATCACTGTCAAGCGAAATGTGCGGTATTTTTCCTAATAAAATATAAATTGTAGTTTCGGTGACTTAAGAAGTTTTTAGACATACCATCCTTGTAAAATAAAGGTTAACTTACGATTTTTTTTATCTAGATGGTTTCACAATCCTAATTACGGAAATGTATACTTATATTTATTAAATACTAGCTTTTGCCCGCGGCTCCGCCCGCATTAAAAAGTTTTTCCGGGATAAAAGTCCCGGTTTACATTTTCCCGGGATAAAAAGTAGCCTATGTGTTAATCCAGGACATGATCTACCCGTGTGCCAAATTTCATCGAAATCCGTTCAGCAGTTTTTGCGTGAAAGAGGAACAAACATCCTTACATCCATACATCCAAACATCTAAACATCCAAACATCCATACATTCTTACAAACTTTCGCCTTTATAATATTAGTAGGACATAGGTATCTAATAAAAACATTTGGTTACGTGATACGTCTGCTTAAAGTCAAGCTCAGAGGTACTCAGCCTTTTTATATACGGGCCACAGGACGTCTTAAAGCTGTGGTGCCCCGAGCCTCAACGTCAATTTCTTTAACTACGTATATGTCTAAAAACGTATTTGAAACTGAATGCTTTATTTAAATAAAAAGTATTCACATTAAAGGAATCATTTTATTCTTATAGCGTTAGCGTACACCTCAAATAATCTTGAGCTGTTTCTTTGGACTTTGTATTTTTTTTAAGTCAGATTACAGCTAGTCTAGAACATTAAAATACTATTCTGTTAAGTTTAAAAAATATATAATTAAAGATCTAAAACATTTATACCGGTCTGGAAATGATTTTTAAATCTTGGTGAGATTAAAAATTCTTTCTAGCACTATATCTATCTAGTCATGAAAATAACTACAGATTTCTTGATGCGAAAAAAATATGGAGGTAATTAATGTGGGTGGGGGAGTAGGTTGTAAATTATAGGATTAATAAATACTGTGTGAATCTTTTGTAGTACAAAGATGGTGGAATAAGGTTAACAAAATAATAAATACAATTTCAAAAATCATTCGTCATTATAAAAACGAAAACAAAAGTACATATTGCGGTTTAAGAGGTGATAAAAAATACGATAAAAATCATTACTACATATTTAAAAATATATTTTTACTAACTTGAAGTGATCGTAGAGGTTTTTATAAAACTAGTTTTTACTCACGGCATCGCGCGCGTGAAAGAGTTTCTCCGGATTAAAAAGTAGCATATCCTTCGCAGAATCTCACGGACTACAAAACCAGGAACTCTATAACCAGTTCTGTGTGTAGGGTAGTTGACTCCTTTTTAATACATTTCCAAAATGTATGCCATCCAAAATGTAACGAAAAATTATTTTCAAAATTGGAGCAATAATTAGTAAGTTATAAAGCTTTGAAATTTGATGGAAGGGGTAGTTGTCAAATATCAGTAATATTACACTGTGACGTCGACGAGAGTCGCCGGCCATAACGCTGCGTGCGTGCGAAAGAGATAGCGCGATATCCACATCCCCACTTTTGCTCACAAGAGTATTTCAAATATGAATAACTGCTTTATTTCTCAACAAATTTTGATGCTGATTTATTATTTTCTGTTACATACAAAATAATTTACAAAATCAATTAAGGAAACTACACTATTCAGTCCGCTGGCAAGTAATAATCATTTGTCGTTAATTGATACTCTAAATTCTAGTTACATCAGTGGTGCAATTCTGTAAAAACACAGTGTGCAGTGAGGTGACTTCGACATCTCACGTGAGATTATGACATAACCCCAGTGCGACAATCGAAATCTTTGTTTAAAGAATACCGATCAGCGAGATATACGTAAGATCTCACTTTTGAGTAACTGAATGTAGTGCGGTCTGTGACCACGAAGTGCTGCATAGCCTTCGAAACGTCGCGAGAAAATATAAATTAAAAAACAGTGAAAATCCGCAAAATAGTTTTATTTCAATAGATAATATTATGTAAGTATAGATTAATTTTGATAAATAATTTTCATCTGGCCATTGAAAAATCAGCCATAAAGAAACTAAATTAATCCAACATACCGGTGGCAGGTCTCTCATATGTAAGAGTCCATCTGGGTGGGTACCACCCCAATGTCTATTTCTACCGCCAAGCAGCATGGACGTTGTGTTTCGGTTTAAAGGACATTGTAGCCAGTATAACTACTAAGCATAATGAGACTTAACATCTAATGTCTCATGATGACGAGCGCAGTGAAATCCCACACAGTACTTTGTAACTCAAGGTGCTGTATGGTGTTACAACTGTTTATGCTCGTCCCGTCATCAAATGCCATAAAAAAACATAACATTTTTAAATGCTAACATATTTTGCATACAGCAACTGAACAACGCATCGAGTGCAGAAGTGTGAATTTTAGATGAATGTAGTCTGCCATTTCTGTGGAAACACCGCGCCGGGCCGGTAAAAGTGCGAGTTTTGTCGTGCTTGTCATGAATCTTTCGAGGGACGTGTAATTTCGGCACGCGATGTTCATAAAAATGGTTTCCTTTTTTCTTAGAAAATACGTTTTGCGTTTCCATTTTGTATATTTTTATTGAGATTTAATTGAAAGTTTTGGTATTTTGGTAATTTATGATTAGTTTTATAATTGTGATATTAATTAGTTGTAATTTTTTTCAGCTCCTTTTTTGTTTTTATTGCTTCTGAATGACATCACGAGCATACCCCTCGTCTTATGGTAAGCGATACGACCACCCCTAAACGGGAACAACACCATATAGAACTTTTTACCCGACTGCGAAAGAAGGAGGATTATGTTTAAACTACAAATACCTGCGTGACACTCCATTGCGCTCGTCACCCTGAGACAAGATGTTAAGTCTCATAATATCCAGTAATTACGCTGGCTAAAATGTTCTTCAAACCAGAACACAACAGTGCATGCACACTGCTGCTTGGCGGTAAAAATAAACACCTACCCAGACGGCGCTTCGCATTCGAGAGTAAGACTTAAATGAAAGTGGTGAGAAGGAATACAATACAAGGTATACGTGCATCAACATTTATTGAAAAAAGTATATTAATAAATATATTAGTGTGTGATTCACAACTTCTGAATAAATGCTAATAAAAGTCTCACTCTAATCTATGCTCCCAAATAAATTTTAATGAGAGGAGTACTATCTACACAAGCCGTTTTATACGAGAACATATAAAAATATGTACTTAAAACTTATGAAACAGGTTCTTTATCACCTATATTCGGATGTTATGACATCCAAAACTAAAAAATATGCAAATAACAACACTACACATTGAAATTCTACAACTTAACAAAACACTTTATCACTCTCGTGGTGAACTATAGACGGATTCTAGTAGAGCGAAGTAAGACCACGACGTGCTTAGTATCTGTTGACAAAACAATAATTATATAATAATAATAATTCTCCTAGCCAGTTTCGGCCACGGCGGCCAATCTCAGCGGAGATCAGCAAGGTACGCAGGAGATATTATAGTGCACAAGTGTGTGCGCAATACACAGGTGCACTCGCTATTCCTTCTCTCTCATAGTCCGGTGAGACGGCAACCCGACATGACCGGAGAGAGATCAGGCGCAGGACCAACGGCTTTACGTGCTTTCTGCGGCACGGGGGTATCACACCGCCAACTTCCTGACTCCGAGCTGCGACTAAGTAAATTGTTTTTGGGTCGACCCGGGATTTGAACCCAAGACCTCAGCGCGCAAATCGTACTCGTAATGCGTACGCAATACAACTACACCACCGAGGCAGTCATAATTATATAAAGACTACCTGGAACACACGCAATAAATTTTTGAGATGCTGGTAGTTTAGTTCAATTCGTGAGCGCGTCGTTACTGGAAGCTGGTTTGAATCTCATTTAGAATTCGGTGGTGCTTGCAGATCTACCCGCGAGAAAAGCCTTCCCGCTGTAAAAGTTCCTACATCACTGTAGCTATCCATAACGCCATTTGTTAGGAACAAATAGCGTCATGGATCGCTTCTTCTTCTTACAAATATCCAAAAACTTTCACAAACTTTTGCATTTATACTAGTAACAAGTAAAAAACCAAAGTCTCGCGTCTTTAAAAGCATGGAACAGTACAATTCTTAACTAAATTATTAGCTTAAAAATGGATTTACCTTCATGAAAGCTCTGAGGTTAACGTCAGCAAAGCCGCACGCCGTCAACTTGCATGGTTTTTGCGCCCTGCAGTTGGTAAATATTTTAATATCATAGGTTCCAACGCTTGAAATATTACAACATAATCAAAATATGATATTTAACATGATCAGTAGCATTTTTCATCTTTCATTCCTCCCGGCATAAATAAAAAGAGGATTATAAGCATGCTTATGAGAATACGTAAGTTTTAAATAGCATAAGTACCTAGTTTGAACCAAAAGTAAATGCTTGCCGATCCTAGGATGCGCCAAATACCAATTGGAATTATAAACAGCATCACCAACGTCTGCACTCTAAAAATAAAAAAAGGTTTTAGTGATTGCAATCATAAAGTTAAAATATGTGGTACAATTCACTTTCAGGATACACTTACAGCCTTCATCAACATGTCACCGAAAAAACAGAGGAAGAATATTTGCAGCAAACCCATGAAGAGGAAGGCGAGGAACGAAATCACAACAGCTACATCGTTAATAGCCTGCAAAGTATGATTATTTTTATTAATAGCCAATTCCTACATGGATCGGAAAAAACATAAGAAGTGCTATAGCACAAATGTCGCTATAATAAAACCCACAAGAGTAGTCACAAAACAAATGACATAATTTTGAAAATAGGAACAGTAACTTTGACTGTTACTGTTAATTTATAAATTTGACAGTTGATCACATAAAACACAATGAAAGATATAAATACCGTCACATTAAATCCAGTGAGACAAATGATAATAGAACTAGATATGAAATTGTACAACGTAGACTTCGTATAAACTGTTTCAAGTAGATTTGTGGACCTGAAATTTATAGACTACAATAAATTATACGGAATTAAAGCATCTTCATAATGTTTTTGATGGATTACTGCATGAATATAGTTTACTAGAAGTTTCTTTATAAATATTAATTGAACATCATGTTGGAATTATCTTAGTTTCTGATTTATGATAAGTGACACAATAAAGAAAAATGTAAGCCTTCTTTTGTCTTTAGAAATGATTGGTAATCAACATTTTGTACCAAATAAGTTCCTGGTGCCATTTAATAATTTCGATGAGCTTAGGACGAAAACTCTCATCGTAAACAATTTTCCTGTTGATATTTTTTGGTGCGTTGATGAGTTTCTGTATATTTTGTTGCAGCAGTTGAAACTGAATTGTTATATGTGTGCAAAAGATGTAGAACATAAAATCAGCGGCACACACATCTAGCACGACTACGATTTCTGTAAAAAAGTCAATGTAATTTTTATTTACTTTGTCATCAGCCAATTTACTGAATAGTAATTGATTAGTGATAGAGATATAATGGCCAAGGCTAGTAAACATGTACTCTCTGAGTTATAAAATAATCTAATTACTAGACACATACGTCATGTACCATTTGATTTGACGTCAGGAAGCGTAATTGGATAATTGAGACATTTCTAATCATCCTATAAACCGATACACATTCTCTGATAGCTAACATCTGTATTGTGAATAAATCATGACGTACAGTAACTCACCTGACCAGATCTGTCGTACGTACACCATCGGCCAAACCTTAATATTGTGAGCATCAAAAGGATACACAATAAGGAATGGCAACAAGAACTCTACCTCCTTTGTCTTCATATATTTCGAAGCCATCAAAACCAAAGGATTGATCGCAAACGCCACCAGTAGTAGCACATTCATTACATATAAAATATTTACTACAGCGTTAAGAAATTTAATTTTCTTCCCTATCATTGCCTCTTTTGCATCAGTTTTTTCACGGCTTCGTTCTCTGATTTCCATCTTTCTCAAAATTTCAATGAGCTGTTTGATATTTCTCTCATTAAAAACAATAAATATGCTTTTAAAGTCTGCAAGTACACATAGAGCAACGCATGGAGCAACATAAGTAAGTTGAGTTAAACTCTTTCCATGCATCAGCCCTGTCATGAACCAACAGACACTGCCGAGTACATCAGTGTTTAGTAAGATAAAATTTACGATGTAGATGATAAAGTTTTTTCTAGCATTTGGTTCACCTTTACTGGTAATGTTGATACCACTTATTCTGAACAGAATATCTATTTTGCTCAAAGATTGGTCAAACATCAGACAGGACATCGTAATGTGTCGCCACTAAAAAACTTTAAACGAATGTGGAATATTTTTGTGTTTATTTGTGCTCAGATGTGTAATTATATAAAGGGTAATTTTATTATTGAATATTAAATCATGAAAGTTAACCCAACTTTTGCCTTATACGTGGTGTTACAAATTGTTCGGTTTTTGTATAAATTACTAGTTCAATAGAGGTGGAACTAGTGCGCCCAATTTTCGCTGTGCATATTTCGTTTCATGATGCGATAGGGGAGCGATTCAATCGCCATATTGGGCACCAACTCCAGACTAGGGCCATATCACCTATATTCCGCCAAGCAGCAGTGTGCATGCACTGTTGTGTTTCGGTTTGAAGGACATTGTAGCCCAGTGTAACTACTGGACATAATGAGACTTAACATCTCATGTGTAAGGATGACGAGCGCAATGTAATGCCACACAGTACTTTGTAACCCAAGGTGCTGGATGGTGTTGCTACTGTTTATGGGTGGTCGTATTGCTTACCATCAGGCAAACGGCATGCTCGTCTCGTCATTCAATTCCATAAAAAAACATCATCATCAGCCACACGACGTCCACTGCTGAACATAGGCCTCCCCTAAAGATTTCCAGACGGACCTGTCAAAAGTGCCCCGCATCCAGCCGAATACCATATGCTGAATAGAAAAACCCGCACCGTAATACAACTACGCCACCGAGGCAGCTTCTCCTTCTGAAGTTCCCTGATAAAGAAAATATAATATAATAATATGCATGAATATAAACACGCTAGACGTAGACCGCTTTTGATAGGTCTAGAAATTTCTAAGGGAGGCCTATGTCCGGCAATGTAGTTCATGCTGATGATGACAAGGATGAGTATAAATCACAAAATATTTTACTAAATCGAATAAACCTTAAACTCAACCATATTATTCTGATCCACATCAATTTATTAACCAATGAAAATAACACAAATACCTTAAAAAAATCACCACCAAATGTTCCCGCTAATACCTATTGGGATAAACTCTGCAGCCGCGGTTGAACTACCCTTGTACCCCAGCCACTTGTTGCATTTCACGGATTCTGCAACTGTTATTGTGGAGACGTCTGCTCGGCTCATTGTTACCTGTCAAACGTCCCGGACCACTTCCAAACTATCAGTTGGCAGTTTCAAATCTTTTGTATTTGATATTTTCTGAATATTTCAAGTGCGTTCTGATACCAAAAATATAGTGCAGGGTTTTTAGCACAAAATGTATCGCTTCCTTGCTTCTGTGGTATTATATCGTTGTGGGTACTTCTAGCACGATTTTTTAAACCATGCCACTTCTGTATGCATGTATAAAAAGGATATTCGATAGTTAGAATTGAAACGGATAAAGAAAGGTGGCAAGAGAGAGATTCCGCCGTGTGTATATTTGTATACTCGATCATCTTTAGGTTTTAAATAAGTCGCCTGCGCGTCGTCTGCCAGCAACATCCAACATATAACTAACGTAGACAGTAAAAATTGTCTGCTGTTTCCTTTGTACATTTACGAAACGACCGTAGCTGCTTGGTAAAATATTAAAAATGGTAGGTATCTTGAGAGATGTAATAGTATCAAATTGTGTGATTGTACCCAGTAACCAATCTTTTCAGAAAAATACCAAAAAATATAAGGCCAATAAAAAATATTTTCGATAAGATAATTATGCATGGAAGCTATCAAATTGGGTGATTGTAGTTTGTACCTAGTTACCAATCTTTTCAGAAAATAAGAATACCAAACAATATAAGGCCAATAAGAAATATTTTCGATAAGATAATTATGTATGGAAACTACCATTTGTTTATGATCTGAGTGATATGGGGCTGAAAGCTCCTGACAATACTCACAGGTGCATTTGCTCTCAGAATTCTCAGTTCACCGAGTCGATGTAAAGCAATCCTATCATTCAATTCTAAAACAACTGGATCACTGACATGTGTTTTCGAGAGAATTTTAATATCATGGTTAGGAGACAGAGCCCATATCTATCGATGGTACAAAACAATGCACATAGTAGGACGAAATATTTTTAATAGAACTAATAGCTATTTCTGGTAGATTTGTCGTAAACCAGTCAATAAGGGTAGGTATTATCTCAAGCTGTATTACTGCTACGAAATATTATCGTGCATGCATTGTTCTGGCGCTAAAGAAGTCGCAACCGTGAATTAAGAATTACTGAGCATTCAAAGACTTATGTAATGACTCAAGATGATGCAAGCGATGTAGTGCCACTTCGTAAATCAAAGTCCGGATTGTATTGCTCGTCATCTGGCACGCTTGCTCGTCTCATCCTTAGATCACACAAAACATCTCATTTCTTCAATTTGGTTTTCTGTAAGTTATTCTTTGATCGAGAGAAAAGGCAAATCGCACATCGGCAAAAAGAGAGTCACAACATATAAAAAATCGGGTAATTTGACAAACACAGTCTACGATTATCGTGTGTTATGCCTGAGAATATATACAAAAATGGTTTTTTTTTGTTTGTGACTCTTCTTGAGGCAGTGCATGACAAGATTGATGAAGGTAGAGGAAGCGAAAGAAGTGCGCCAGATCGAGCAAAGTTGTAATCCACAGTATCTGCCTACCCCTATGGGACAGAGGCGTGATACTATGTATGTATGTATGACCCTTCTTGCCGAATTGCGAAACCTACAGCTGTATCTCTCCCAATTAAAATTATAAAGAACTTTAAACTCGATAAAGTGAAACTCCTGAACCCTTTTTAACAATTCAGTTATTGAAGATACACTATGCTACTATTGACTGGATGTTAACGCGGAGTCACGAGCACAAGCTAGTATCCCAAACCTAAATCCGTCCCGAGTATCGGACAGTTTTAACCGTCGTTTTCTAGCCCGGTTAGATAAACCCGGCTCGAATGATTAATGGATCGGATGTTGGGATTCCTCTTTTTAACGCTCAACAAGTTGTTAGCAAAGATTCATACGTTTGTGATTTCATTACGGTTCTTCGCAGTCGGTGGAACATTTTGGGTCATGTTTGTCGCGTGTTGGCGTATTTAATTTGTTTTATGATGATTGTTGACTATTTAATGATTGATTTTCGTAGTATATCAAGATATTTGCTGGTGTTAGGCTAGACTTGTCCTATTAGTCCAGGTAAGTGTTTCGCGTTCCGGAATCTTCCTTTGTACGTCCAATTTCAAACACACCGGCATAAATGTGTCGACTGGCAAAGGATAAACAAATCTCGTCAGTTGTCACTCTGTCTGGACCTCGTTCCACTTAGGTACCATCAGGTCTAGTGGGGTCTTTTTGACAAATAACATCGGTTTTATGCGAGATTCTGGTACTAAAGATAGGTCTCTCGTTCCATACAACCCGTTTAGGTATGTATCACCACACTGCCTATTTCTGCCAGCAAGCAGCAGTTTCCATGCATTGTTGTCTTCCAATTTGAGGGGTATTATAGCCAGCGTAATTAGGGCATTATGGGATTTAACATCTTATATCGTACAGTGACGATGAAGTGGAGTGCCACGTTATGTAATTCAAAGTTCTATATGGTGTTGCTACTGTTTATGGGCGGTCGTATCGCTTACTATCAGACGAGTGGCATGCTCGTCTCATCATTAGATCTCGTCAGGAGTTTGGACGATGCTAATCGTACAGTCTGTACTATAGACTTTAGTGATAAGGGACAATACATTAATTCTAAGCGATTTTATACTGTACAACGCAAATATTAACCAACCTGTACATATAACAAATGAAACGAAAACGATATTTTAATTAACCAAGTATTTTAATATTGATAATGCCAACATACACTATTGGTAACTATCTATTATGTTTCATTGAATACGTAATTATTATAGGTAATATCTAATCATTTAGTGCCTCGGCGGCATACATTATATTGTATTGAGCGTGTGGTACCGCTTTAAGGTCATGGGTTCGAATCCCGGTTTGCGCAAAGTTATGTTATTATTTTCCTCAGTTTTTAGGGTTCCGTACCTCAAAAGGAAAAAGGAGCCCTTATAGGATCACTTTGTTGTCCGTCTGTCTGTCTGTCTCTCTGTCTGCCTGTCAAGACCCTTTTTTTTAGCTTAGCTGGGCAATTTGAATTAGGTACGGACTTCAAAAAGTGGACAATAAAATTACATTGCTTGTTTTTTAATTACTTCATATCAATCCGCTCATAAAGTTGTTTTTTTTTTGTTAGCAGTGGTTTTTAAAGTCGATTTTATTTTATGTTAAAAAGTATTTATTTTTCCTTTTTTGATAGTTAGAAAGATTTAATTGAACCCAATACAAAAATAATCATTTACATCCTACTTAATTTTGAACAGTACCCTGCTGCACTTTGGAATTTAAGAATAAATCACAATATTCCCAACACAAAAGAAAATACCAAAATCCTATTTGATTTTGAGAAATTCTCTGCATCTTCAAATCCCAAGATTTCTTACCAATGAAATTAAAATGGGATCTCTCCGAAGCCATTCGAAATCAAACACAAAAAAAAAACATTAATATCGCATTACAGAATAAAAAAATATTGCTGAAGAAACATAAAAAACACGCCGATTGGAGTAACCTTCTCCAGTTGAAGTCGGTTAAAAAAAAGATAAGCACATTTTAAATGAAAGCGATCATACACGTACGGTCAAGCCTAATTGAATGTATGACAAGATGTTGCATAATATTAATTACTTTGTAATTGATACATTTGGTCTTCACCCGCGTATACATTAATTTGGTGCTGACTGTTAGCCACAGGAGCTTCGATGTTTCCAATTGGTTGTCAGACTGTTATAACGCCTGCCACCTCTAGATTATGTACGGCTATGTGTGGCCACGGCTGAGTCTTTAGAATTTATAATGAAATCTATAACACTAATATTTGTGCTATTTGTATGTTTATCGGAGGGACATTCGAATGCATTTAAAATAAGAACATATTAATATTTTTTTTAACTCTTAGTAGTCTGAACTGCCATTAAGTTCTTAATTTAAATAGATTATTGATTATAGTGGACGTAGCAATCTTTTTTATCAATTTCTACTCTGCCAAAGGAATTGTGGTGACGTTGTCAGCTCTTAAAGGTAAATGAATTGAGATGGAAGTTATGGAGCCTTCCCGCAACATGTTTCAAATACTTCTACCGCCGTAGACAAGATCCTTTTCATTATATGTCATTCGCATACATTATTGTCATTCTATTGGCGTTAACGCTTGTAGAAAATCATGTTGGCTACAGGCATAATGCCGCATGATTCTTTTAAGGCGTTCACGATCAAATCAGCTCATTCATAGGAAAGTAAACCAAAATTATCGTATGAGACTGGTTTTAGCTGGAGCTTCGCACGTATAATAATTTTATTTGAAACAATTGTGAAAAAGAAGAACGTGAAAGAAAGATCTAATGGCTCAAGGACATCAGATATTTTTATTATTTAGGTGTTTGGTGGGGATTACTCTAAAATCAATTCAATGCTTAACCGTAAAAACTGTTTTCGCATTTATAATTATCGAGCACAAAGAACAAAATTAAATATCAAGATCTAATCAAAACTCGAAATGAAATGACATTAAAAATGCGAGTAAAGATTCGCCAGACCCCACGGACACGGGCATCGGTATGTACCCACACAGGCGCGCGTATGTGTGTGTATATGGTGGCGTATGGACCAGTCAGCCCCTGCTGCGCTGCATACAGCCCGGCCAGACAACGCAGGGCTGCCACGCTAAAGCATAAAAAAATATTTTAAAATAATTAAATTACATACATATTTACACTCACGCTTTTTATCCCCGAAGGGGTAGGCAGAGGCGCAACTAATGCAACCAATTTAAGTCGTGCGTATTCCGTCCGATGATGGGATATGGGGCGAGCCTATCGCCATATCGGGCACAAATTCCAGACTCCGAGCTAATAGTGAAAAACCCAATACCTATCATTTGTCCGACCCGGGGATTAAACCCGAGACCTCAGCATTACAGTCGAGTCGTACCTTAATACAACTACGGTACCGAAGCAGTCTAACATTAAATTATTTTTGACAAAGTTCGAAATAGCATGAGTTTCTTCATGAAAACAAAGTAACAGAGTAAAATTCATTAGAACTGCCCCCACACAAACGTCATAACTTTGACAAAAGTTACAGTGACTGACTTTTACTGTAAATGGAGAAAAAAACCGTACAAGTAAAGATATATATTTTTATATAAGATTTACCTATTTATTTATTAATTTCCATATCAACATAATATTTTGTTAATAATTAGAAACTTTGTACTTATACTTATTTGAGTTTAATGTGAAATTAATATATTGTAATACGTATTGTTATTTCACAAAATGAAACAGCGAATTAAAAGCCATAATAATTTAAATGCCAAGTAAAAATTTCCTATTAGAGGCACTTAAAGCATACAGTCAGTTGCTAGACAAAAATAAATCAATAATCGCGTGGCAACCCTACTAAACAGGCTGGATCACACCCCTTGCATGTAGCTCCCTGCCGCGTTTGGCAAGTGAATACTCACACACACACACACACACACACATCCTGTCTACGTCATACATACGTACATTTTGACAGCCCATAAATTAAAAGAAACCTGTTTCAAGGGTAGTACTTTGTCACTTAAAGTCGGTGTTTTATTTATAGCTATATTCCAATATTAAGGGATACCCGATACTTTCTAAAATAAACTTTAACGACTTGTAATAAGTGTTATATGAACCGCGTTCAATTTAGTAAGGATTAGACTGTCATCAGAACGTAATACGGACCTTATAATTTATAGCTTAAGACCTCAATTTGATTATAAGCTTCTCGTTATTTCATGGAATAGAAAGGTTGGATATTAACGTGAATTTACTTGAAATAGTGTTTTTTTAGTAGCTACAAGTATCTTGAGATGTTATTTCTCCGAAAATGTGGTTTGAACTGACTTCTGTGAGTTGATTAATTCTTGGAAGAGGAAAACAGCATATTATGAACATATTTCAAGTGTCAGTAATGGGAATGACCTTTAGGTACTCAATAAAAATTGTACATTATATTTAGTATGTTATTATTTATGGGATATAATTATTACTTCCTGTTCAAAGAGCATTACAGTACCTCAAATTACGTAGATATTAATAAACTTCATTTACAATATAACTTATTGCTTTAAAGCATATTATGCAATTAACCGACTTCATTAAATAGAGTCGTTTTAATTCGTGTGAGCAGACCTGAGCAGTAGCTTGTACCTTTCACGAAATATTTAAATTATACGGCATGGCGCAGACTAGACGCTTTCGACTTGTTGCCGAATAACAAGAAATATTAACCTGTAAAATAATATTATTTGAGCATCTTCAAGGATCAGTTGATTATACAAACTTCTTTTTTAATGTAGACTATACGTAAAAAGCCTCTTTTAGGCGGGTTAACTATTTATCGCAATGGTCGCTCGCAATCATTCCTTAAAAAGTTAGTCATTTAGAACATTTGCAATGGCGAATCAATTTTCGCAAACGTTAACGTAAACGAGTCTTAGATATTCAAAAAAATATTGTTGCTGGCAGGTATTGCGTACGATATTGAAATGTAATTAAATAATTTATAGTGTCGCTCTTTTCCAAACCATTTCAAAGGTATATTTTTTTATGGCATCGATTGACGAGACGAGCATGCCGTTTGCTTGATGGTAAGCGATACGACCACCCATAAACAGTAGAAACACCACACAGCACCTTGACTTACAAAGTACTGTGTGGCATTCCACAGCGCTCGTCATCCTGAGCCAAAAGATGTTAAGTCTTATCATGCCCTGTAGTTACACTGGTTACAATGTCCTTCAAACCGAAACACAACAGTGCATGCACACTGCTGCTTCCGCCCTGTGGATTGGGGGCGTTTGGAGAATTCCACCACGGTATCCCCTGCCTGTCGTAAAAGGCGACTAATAGGGGCCTCCGGGGGTCACTTCCGCCCACCTATTAGTCTAGCCAACTTCTGTGACCCCCGTGATAGACGGCAGCGTGTCTCACGCTGCCTCGGACGCCAAAAGGGCGTCCTGCGGTGTACGGGGGCTTCTGAGCCCCCGCAACAACAGGAGAAGGACCGCAACAGCGGTACGCGCAGGGGCGGTTGCGGTCGACTACTTAGACGTGAGTCGGAGGAAGCCCGCAGCCGTCCCTAATGCGCCGAAGATGGCCATTGTTAAAAAAAAAATGCACACTGCTGCTTGGCGGTAAATATAGACATTGCGGTGGTACCCACCCAGACGGACTCTTACATATGAGAGTCCTACCATCAGTAAGCAAAGTACAATATACAATAGAAAAATATACATTTAGTTGATTTATTTAGTTTAAAGCAGTTCAATTCATTAAGCACACGAGCGCACAATCCACTTAGGAACTATGAAATAATTTGACAGTCTAAAATGCTAACAATAAAACTGTACCGTCTACATGAAGCTTAAGTATGTACTATATCTACATGTATGCACTTACATTAACAATGCCTAAGTGAACAATGAAAGTGAATTAATTCGCGTATGAATATTCAGAAATTGTACGATGCATTTGCATATAGTTATCACAATTTGCGGACAATGTATCGGCGGTTGCCTACTGGGTACCAAAGGGGCAGTTTTTAATAGTACCTCTGTTTTTTTTAATAGTGGTTGCTCTAATATAATTTAATAATAATATAAGCCTTTATTCAGACACAGACTTTTAAATTAATTTAACAACTTATGCTAACGACTCTTGCGAGTCGGAGACACCGACAACTTGGTCTGTTTGCCCTACCTTGGCAAAGGCCTCCTCCATTTCTTTCCACTCAGTTCTATTTATCGCTTTTCTAGTGCATATTTTCCCTGCTACGATCTTTATTTCATCTTCCCATCTTCGAAACTGTCGACCTCGTTTTCTTTTCCTCGTTTCTAGTGGTTGCTCTAACTTACGATCAAAAAAGGTAAATCTCAAATAAACTATGCTAGACTTCAAATTCACAACCTCACAGTTCTCAAACGAAAAGCAACCAGTTAGTTACGTGTCAGTTCAAACCGCTCACCTTCAATATCTCAAATGACGTCAGAGGTTATCTCTATATATTATACCCTACATACAGCGGACTGAGATATATCAAAGTTCGATTTATTAAAAAAAGTATTTATAATTTTATATACCTACGAGTCACTTGCAGCTTCCTGAAGACCTTTTCTAGAACAAAAGGTACTTTTCTGGGGTAGAAGATAGCCTCTATTTTAATCCAGCATTATGAGATAAATCTAATGTCTCAGTACTATGTAATATTTCTGTTTGGTGTTACTGTTTATGGTCGTATCGCTTACCATCAGGCGAACGGCATGCTCGTCTCGTCATTCAGAAGCTATAAAAAAAACTGCAACACACGCTGTGCTGAACTGAAGATTACCTAAAAAAAACATTAAATTTACTCCAGCTCTTGCAGATTCCATAGAGAACAGACGTAAACACATACTAGAGCCCTTTATCCCCGAAGGAATGGGCAGAGGCGCAACTAGTGCACCCACCTGCTGTGTGTATTCTGTCCTATGATGTGATTGGAGGCAAGCCTATCGCCACATTGGGAGCAAATTCCATACTTCAAGCTGAGACTGAGTAGAAAAATTCAATATCACTTCGCTTGACCCGGGGATCGAACCCGAGACCTCAGGATGCAGTCGTACCGTAATACAACTACGGTAGAGGCAAGAACATACATAGGTACAAATATATAATATAGCGGCCCCGACAGACGTTGTCCTGCCCTAAAAAGGAAATAAAATCCTAGAACCCGAGTACAGCGCTACCTACCGGATAGAATTGTAATCTAAACCATTTAGGAATCCTCTTGGAGACACACAAAAAAATTTCATTAAAATCGGTCCAGCCGTTTTTCCGCGCAATTTTCTTAATTTCTTCTTTCATAAGAACCTTCGCCTGACAATAATAAACACATCTAAAAAAGAAATAACGAAATCAGTCCAGCCGTTCACGCGTGATGCCGTGACCAAGGAAAATAGGGATTAATTTTTAGATATATAGAAGATATACTTAGATTTCACCGAAATCCGTTCAGGGTCTTTGTTTTTACCTCTTACAAAAATCATTACTCCCTTGCACTTAGGATATTAATAAAATATAGTACAAGATTAAGCAGAATTTGCAATCTGACCCTTCCCAAACATGCCTTTCCATAAATGTCGGCTATGCACCTACAAATTCCGCTTTTGTGGGCGCCATGACGAGAGTGACCAACTGGTCAGTACTAAATTATCTATATGTAGACTTGAATGTATAAATAAAATATTAACTGCTTCGGATGCGCAGTAGTATAGCTACTATCGCTATGAGATCTCGGGTTCGAATCTGTGTTATTAGGTTTTTCAAAATATTAGCTTGGAGTCTGGAAATGTACCCGGTAAATGAAAACAGGCCTCCTATTATATGATATAACATAGCTGTCGTTATAGGTTAGGTCTCTGCCTACCCCTGGAAAGAGGTGATGCTATGTATTATTAAAAGTAGAATCACCCAGATAATTGTCTGCAGATTTAATACTGCGTATAGTTACAAGAGGCAATTTTTTTGTTCCAATGATTACAACAAGCCAGCCACTTGCCTGGTGAGTTACACGACTGCCTACTCCCTATTATTAGTCACAACACAGACCTTTTTTTTTTTTTTTTTTTCGTATAGCCATCTTCGGCGCATTAGGGACGGCTGCGGGCTTCCTCCGACTCACGTCTAAGTTGTCGTCCGTAACCGCCCCTGACAACACAGACCTTGGAATTACCAAGCCACTGTCTAAGGTACACTGCTGAGACGAATGTCCGTAGGTTCAAAACCCAAGGGCACGCACTTATGACTTTTCTAAAATGTTATGTGTGTATTCTTTGTGAATTATCGCTTGCTTTAACGGTGAAGGAAAACATCGTGAAGAAACTGCATACCTGAAAAGTTCTTTATAAGAATTTCGAGGGTATGTGAAGTCTGCCAACCCGCACTAGGCCAGCGTGGTGGACTAAAACCTAATCCCCTTCAGTAGTAGAGGAGGCCCGTGCTCAGCAGTGGGCACTGGGCAGTATTTTAATACAGGGCTGGTATGGTATATAAGGTACTATAGCGCTTATTCTGATTATTATTATCGTATAGGATCACATTATAAGGTTGTAATTAAAATAAGATTTCTTGACAGCCATGTTTCGGCCTTTGGTTTCACCTGGCGGCTCTGCAAACCCCCTTGGAAGCTTCTGATACGACATTCCTCCATGATATTCGCACTTAATATCCATCTTTAAAATTGAAGTAATATTGTGATTTGTAAATTGTAAAATATATATTTAAAAAAAAAAATTACAAAAGACCTACGCTGAGTTTCTTGGTGCTTCTTCTCAGGTCAGTGGGCTTTTCCGAAGCACTGGTAGAATCTTTAAGTAAAACATTGTGAAAAATGACGTGTAAAAGTGCCCTTAGGGGCCTAATTACTGAATAAATGATTTGAATTTGAATATGCTGGACTGTTTGTTCTGCTGCTCCACAGTCACGGGCTGGTGGCTTAGTAATTTGTTTTGGATATATTAGATGATAAGTTTTATATTGTCCATGTAGCCTGACTTCAACGTCATCAACCTGGACATAATGTTTAAATACGTTTTTTAGACATAGACCCAGGGGAAGAAATTGGGAATGATAGGAACTAACCACTAGTCAGTTCATGCGCAAAGGCTGCTGGGTTATTAGGTCAGTAACTCCAACGTTCCCTCTCCTGAGATGACCTTGATAAACCCATTCACACACAAAAAAGTCGCATCTAAAGTCT
This sequence comes from Lapara coniferarum, assembly GCA_949316025.1. NCBI lineage: Eukaryota > Metazoa > Arthropoda > Insecta > Lepidoptera > Sphingidae > Lapara > Lapara coniferarum. The sequence continues at coordinate 2,255,715 of OX438927.1, read as the reverse complement.
CAAACACCAAATTTTCCCACGTCAAAAATTTCACCCGATACTTTCTTCGATCATACTATGCTATCCGTAAAGCTTTTTACGTAACTTGAGCCTCACGAATACTTGCCTTTTTTTATAAAAATACGTAAAAAGAGTTCGTGTATCGTGCGATACAGATTTCACGAAGAAAAAATAAACGAAAAAAAAGTTAAAAAGAAAAAATCAGACAAGCGGCCGGCCCCGCCCGCCCGCGTCATGTCAAGCGACGGTGAAGTGTCGCGGTGTACGCGGGATTAAATTTCACGAGATTTGATTATTTATTATAGCTATACGTCAACCAGTGATCGGAATTTTACCGTAAATAAATATATTCTGTATTATACATAAATTGATTTTTTTGCACTACTTTATATGACTGCCTCGGTGTCGTAGTTTCATTACGGTACGACTGCAGTGCTGAGGTCTCGGGTTCGATCCCCGGGTCGGGTAATGTGATATTGGTTTTTTCTACTCAGTATCAGCCCGAAGTCTAGAATTCGTGCCCGATATGGCGATAGAGTCGGCTCCTATCACATCATGGAACGGTATACGCAAGGCGAAAAATGGATGCACTAGTTGCGCCTCTGCCTATCCCTATCCCTTCGGGGATAAAAGGCGCACGCTTGTGTGTGTGTGTATATGAACCTTATGCCAAAACTCACACTCGACCATGCAGGCCATGTGCTTCAAAATGGGTACAATCACTACAAAGTTTTTCTTCACGTTTTATAGATATTTTTCTATGTTTATTTAAAACCCAACTTTACAACCCAATGTTCCATTTTTAAAATTGTTCTCATATTTGAGTTTATGCGAAATAATCAGCAGCATAGAAACGCCTTTGCTAAATTACCAGTTGACTTAGAATGTAAATAAAACGATACGACTTTGTTATAATATTATTAATCAAAGCTTGCCACATTCTCATGCCACAGGATATTGGTCGAAAAGGACGTAAGTAACTATTTTGAATTTAGAGTAAAGATAAAAAAAACACCTGCCTAGTATAAACGACAATTAACGCTTTCGAGAATACTTAATCAACGATAAAATATTTAAATATCACATTATGTTTTATAATTTATGTAAAAGTGTCGTGATGGCATTATATACATTTTCTATGTATTCATATCATTGATTCATATACATATTTTCTCAATTTATTAAATCCAGTTTTAGAGGCACGTTTATTATTTTACTATGTAATTTCATATTAACATACTGGAAGGTAAGCCATAAAATATCAATAAATAAAACTTTAATTATATTTGAGTTGACAATTTTCATATAAAATATGTGTCCGTTTACATGTTTTTAATGTTGTATCAAGGAAGTTGTTTTATCTTTTAATCATGTTATTTATGTTTGTAATGACATTATAAAATGAGAGTTTATTTAAAAGAACATATTTTATCAATCTACCGTAAAGAACAACATTTTTCGAGTTATTGCTTACATAAGATTTCTCTATATGGCGATAGGCTCGCCCCCTATCACATCATGGGACGGAATGACGGCGAAAAATGGGTGCACCATTTGCGCCTCTGCCTACCCCTTTGGAGATAACAGGCGTGAGTGTATATGTATGTATATATGTAAGATTTCTCTGATTTTTCTTTCTTTCTATAATTTGATTGGTACTCGCCATATTAGTTTAATACGCTTTCTTTTTGGCTCAAACAGTTCTAAGCGAAGATATTTCTTCTAAATTAAAGAATAGATCAATTTAATCGAGAAAAAATATTAAGTAGCAAAATGTGTTCACATCAAATATCTTTCCAAACTCAATCTCATGTAACTCGGGCTGTCCGTTATCGTTGCATGCCGTCGCACTCGGGTTCCTGCTGTCGTGTCCCTTTACAAACTGATATTACACCCATAACAAATAAAAATAGCCCTTACCTGCTTATTATAAAGTTACTTATAACCGCATCACTAACTTTGCAAACCGGAGCAGTCTCACCAACTTAATAATCACAATCAGATAAATCTAAAATGAGCATTATTGCGTTGAATTGCAGTACAAACGCGACACATATTTAATTTTGTCGTATTCGATTTGCATTCTAAAATTCCAAATTCAAAAATGCCTCTAATTCTTTGTAATAAGGTAAAAAATGAATGCATTGATAAATGTGTGGAGTAGGAACGGTTTATTTTTGTCTGTGCAAACGGTTTTTGATCTTATTGCTTTTTAATAAGGTCGAGTTGAGTGGATCTATTGATATGATAATCTGGGAATCTACCTGCAGTTTTTGCAACTATAAACCATTGTCTACTGAAGTAGTCTCACGTACGAGTGAATATTAAGCTACGTATTATCAGAATCAATGAATCATAGCTCTGAGATTTAATTTGTGGGAAATTATGAAAGTCTAGTCTTTGTATAGTTTGCATCGATGTTTTTCTAACTAGGTGGAGAGTCTCGTATGCAAGAGGCCGTATGTAGGTACTGCCTTTTTTCTATTTCTACCACCAAGTAGTCCGGTTTGAAGAACATAGTGGCCAGTGTTATTAACTGCTATTATAATTCGATTTCATACTTACGGGTACATTGCGGGATTTTCTAAATTCAAAATCTTGAGTTGTGTGTATTCTAAAGCCATTTGTGTCAGCCAGTTCATCGTTCATTATTTATTCTTTGAAATTTGTTTGTATACAAAAAATGAATGGATCAGCTAGCCATATTGTATGTGTACTATTAAAATCTGGTTTCTCGAATCGGGACTTATCCACATATTTAATATAAAATATGTGTCTATATCCATACGACGCTATCGCTTCCTTTAACATCAAGAAAAACATCGTGAGGAAACCTGAATACCTAAGTTCTCTATAATAATTTCGAAGGTATGTAAAGTTTGCTAACCCATTCTAGCGTGGTGGACTAAGGCCTAACCCTTGTCAGTAGTTGCCCAGCAGTGGGCAATATAATACTGGGCTGGTATGATCAACACAACTATCCTACTTATTCGATATAATCCTCAGATAAACTTGTTTAAATATTTCATGTAGGTATGTACATTCATTCAATTGAGAGTATAGCTGAACCAGGCATTTCTACAACGAAACGTGAAATGCAAAATCGTAAAGCATTGAGCCGTTCGGAAACTAGCGCGAGTGCCGCCAAGCCGCTATGCCGTCATTAGTATGCAACGTGCGTGCCCACACCGGCCCGTCGCCCACTTATCATAGCCCAGGGGTCACCAACATTTTAAATTAAATAACACGCACACACTCACGCTTTTATCTACGAAGGGATAGGCAAAGGCGCAACTTAATCCACGTTTCACCGTTCATATTCCGTCCCATGAAGTGATACACAAATTGCAGACTCTGGGCTGATACTGAATATAAAAATCCAATACCACTTTGCCCGACCCGGCGATTGAACCCGAGACCTCAGCATTGCAGGCATACCGTAACACAACTACGCCACTCTGGCAGTCAGATAAATAAGTGGCTCCCAAATAAATAGCAATCAAACGAACACTATCTAAATTATCTGTTTAATACGATAAGTATCGGATAAAACATTTTGAAGCTTGTGAAATAAGTCCCCTTCTTTGTGAATTAATACTAAAATCTAGAATAGGTATATATTTTACAACGTGCTAAAGGTTGACAACACCTGGTCTAGGCACTCATATTTCGTACGTAGGCCTAGCTCGCAACGGTATGTTTATAACCAGTATGCAATCGTAGATCTAGCCCGAATTGCCTTAGTTGTTGATTGTAATTATTTCGTCTGTTTATTTTGTACGTTGTTGGTCGCTTTTTGGAATAAACTCAACTGCGTACCACTCTGGGATAAAAAGCAGCTTATTTTAATCAAGGACATGACATATGTGTGTGCCAAATATACAAATCTATTTAGCTGTTTCTGTGTTTACATCTAACAAGCATTCAAATAATTAAACATTTTTGATTGCTACTAAATGACAAGATGAACATGCCGTTCGCCTGATGGTAAGCGATACGACCATCCATAAACACCATCCAGCACCTCGAGTTACAAAGTACTGTGTGGCACTCCACTGTGCTCGTCACCCTGAGACATTAGATTTTAAGTCTCATAATGCCTAGTAATAACACTGGCTATAATACCCTTCAAACCGGAACGCAATAGTGCTTGCACACTGCTGCTTGGCGGTAGAAATAGATATCATCAGAAACTTTACCCATTTATATATAAGTCTTGTATTAACGTCTAAAGCTGTCCTGACGGGCGACATTTGCTGTCGTGTGCGGAATCGGTCTCATACAATTTAATACTGCATAGTAGTGCCGTCTGCCGTCGCGGCACATGCTGTTGCCGTTTGCCGTTGCAGTCTGCGGAATAACAGCTTTACACGTCATGTTTGTCATACTAAGTGTTTGCTCACGAAGTTCCCTTTCTTCCTTTAGTCTTCGAAACTATGGAGGAAAGACGAAAATTAATGTCCTACCTCCCTATCTTTCCATTTGATTACTTTCGTTGAGGGATCAAGGCAGAAGTGTTCCCTGAGACTCGCTGAGCTTCACCGCTCGGTGTCATATAATTCGTGCCCCTGCTTACAGGAGTTGCAGTGGGTGTAAGCGCGGGATAGTCTCTTCCACGTCATAATAACAATACCAGCCCTGTATTATATACTGCTCACTGCTGAGCACGGGCCTCCTCTACTACTGAGAGGGTTTAAGGCCTTAGTCCACCACGCTGGCCTAGTGCGGGTTGGCAGACTTCACACACCCTCGAAATTCTTATGGAGAATTCTCAGGTATGTAGGTTTCCTCACGATGTTTTCCTTCACCGTTAAAGTGAACGATAATTGATAAACAACACACTACTTCCACATCAAACGTGACTATATTAGACATGCTTATTTAACCCTATGATAGACTGTCTAGTTGTATTGCCTCGGTGGCGTAGTGGTATTGCGTACGCATTACGAATACGATTTGCGCGCTGAGGTTCTGGGTTCGAATCCCGGGTCGAGCCAAAAAAATTGTGACTGGGTTTTTCCATCTTAAAATTTACTCAGTCGCAGCTCGGAGTCAGGAAGTTGGCGGTGTGATACCCCCGTGCCTCGGAAAGCACGTAAAGCCGTTGGTCCTGCGCCTGATCTCTCTCCGGTCATGTCGGATTGCCGTCTCACCGGACTATGAGAGTGAAGGAATAGCGAGTGCACCTGTGTATTGCGCACACACTTGTGCACTATAATATCTCCTGCGTACCTGGCTGATCTCCGTTGAGATTGGCCGCCGTGGCCGAAACTGGCTAGGAGGATTTCAGTTGTATTGCAGCGCAGCATGACTACCGCTCTAACGTCTTGGGTTCTACTCCCGGGTCGAGCAAAGTTATAGTATTTTCTACTCAGTATCAGCCTAGAGTCTGGAATTTGTGCCTGATACGATAGGCTCGCCCCTATCACATCATGGGACGGAAAACACATTGCGGAAAGTGAGCGCCCTGGATGCACCTCTGGTCCCTCCTACGGAGATAAAGTCGTTTTGTGTGTGTGTGTGTTTTCTTTAGTATAAAAATATAATAGCGGGTATTTTTAATGATGTAAAAAAAAAAATCTTAAGAAAAAGATCCCTATCTCAGTTTTACCTCAAGTTACAAAAAAAGACGTGTGGCACTGGGAGACTGCCGCGGTAACGCTATTGCATAGCATTTTTTATCAACTTATGTAATAATAATTATTTATTTATTTTATTCATTTTCTATTGTCCAATTTTCACTCGTGCCCTAACGCCGAAACTCTAAGCAGGTAATTCTAATATTTATAACCTCTTTGAACAGATATAAAATAAAAACTTTTAAAAAATTCAAATTTAGAATCAAGTCATCCGGCACGGGGACATTCTCATCAACTGCGCGCGTTTGACATTTCGATACGTTTCACTGACTGGAACAGTTTTTAAATACACAGTAATTTCGACCTTTTATCTTGTAACATTCAGCTCATATTCTTTTACATATCGTATTCTTACAAGACTGCGATATTAAATTTACTTATGGAATTTTACACTCTACATGGTTGTGATAGATCCTACTAATATTATAAAGGCGAAAGTTTGTAAGAATGTATGGATGTTTGGATGTTTAGATGTTTGGATGTTTGGATGTAAGGATGTTTGTTCCTCTTTCACGCAAAAACTACTGAACGGATTTCGATGAAATTTGGCACACGGGTAGATCATGTCCTGGATTAACACATAGGCTACTTTTTATCCCGGAAAAATATAAAGCGGGACTTTTATCCCGGAAAAACTTTTTAAAGCGGGCGGAGCCGCGGGCAAAAGCTAGTTGAAAATAAAATATCACCGGTGTGCCGGTCGGAGTGAGAGGTGACAGGTTTTTTCGTTACGGAATTTCTGGATTCGGTCTCCACACTCAAGGCCCGCGATAGAAGCTATGCAATAGCTTAAAACGAAATGAATACTGTATTTACATACACAATATAACGCGTCTATCCCATAGGCAGAGACTACGGAGTGCCACTTTGCTCGATTTTGGCACACTACTTTGGCTTCCTCTAACTTCATCAATCCTTTCATGCACTCCCGCCGGTTCAGGGTACTTTTGACCTGGCCTTTACTTAGAATGTCAGATGTCTGATATCCTCCTATCATCCTTTCCAAATGCCCAAACCACCTTAGCATACCCTTCTCAATTTCGGTCACTACATCCACTGTCACTCCACACATGTCCTTCACCATAGTATTCCGCACTCTATCACACAGAGTTTTACAAAACGTCAATTTTCTCGAATCTAGCGTTCCTTGAGTCTTGACATGCCGCTTTTCCGCTAAGCACGGCAGTATAGAAGTCTGAAATAGTAATTTTTCAGTTCAGCATTAGCTTGGAATCTGGAAATGGGCCTGGTCATCTTGAACATAGCTAAATGTGAAGAAATGGCGTGTTTTAACATGTTCTGTACTGAACAATTTGTTCCTTATAGCCAGTATGCCAACGTTATAAAAAACCCTTGAGTTCAATTATTTTTAATCGATATCAATATCAAGCGTAAATTCTAAAACTAAAAATTCTGCCTGACCTGGAAATCGAATCCGGGCTATACAGTTCAGAGCTGATATTTCAATGTACTTGGATCAACCTTGTACCATCTCTACGAAGCGTTAGTGGGTGAAGTGACCTTTCAACTCTGCCTGAGACATAGTTTGACGGCGTAGGCATGGGGAACCCACTCCTTCCTTCTATGGGCTACCAAGGCGAAAGAGATGATCAGCTTCTATATTATAATTATGAATGTTTGATAAGATACTTAAACGTATAAGTTTTTTAATGTCTTTAAGAATTTTGATTTGAATTATTAACATAGAAACATACATACATACATAAACTCACGCCTTTCTCCCATTGGGGTAGGCAGAGACTATGGAGCGCCAAGTGCTACGATCCAAGCATACATCTTTCGCTTCTTCCACAGTCATCAGTCTCTTCATACATGCTTGTCGGTTACGAGAACTAACAAACTAACTTACTAACTAACTAACTTAACATAGAAACTATGAACTATAAAGGTCCTGGATTCGGTTGTTAGGTTATGCAAAAAAAACAAAATTAAAAATATCCCTGAATTGCCCCATATGGTGATTGTCTCATCTTCTATCGACGAGGCGAATATTAACTCAACGAAATAGCACCAAACCATGTCTCTGCTTACTCCGGAGGGTACATAAACATAATTAGCACCAAAAGAACCACAGTCTAAAGCCTGATAAATAATCAGAAATCTATAAGCACACTTTTACAGCGTATACTATTCAGATGAATCATGCTTATACATTTAAAATTCTTGGAACTTGTATGAACGTCGTATGAATCATAATCTATACTAATATTATAAAGCTGAAGAGTTTGTTTGTTTGTTTGAACGCGCTAATCTTAGGAACTACTGAACCGATTTTGAAAATTCTTTCACTAATAGGAAGCTACTTTACTCCTGAGTGCTAAAGGCTACTTTTTATCCCGGGAAAATATTTTTATCCCGGAAAAACTTTTTCACGCGGGCGGAGCTGCGAGCACTACTAGTCCTTACATAAAAAACAAAGCCCCAGTCGCGTCTGTTCTGCGGATTTCGATGAAATTTGGCATTGAGATAGTCCGAAACCTTAGGTAGAACTTTTATCCCGGGAAATATAAGGACTTTTTTCCCAGGAAAAATTTCAGAAGCGGGTGGAACTGCGAGCAGTATCAAGTATAAGATTAAACTACAAAATCGCATGGAATAATAAACAATATAATGCGAGGGCGTAGTAGGGGATTACAATAACTATATTTTTGGCATTATTTGTATGTTCACGCTGTTAAAAGTGCCCTAGATAGCGTTTCCCTTCTAAGTGCTCCCAAATTGGGTTAATGTCGGAACGAGGATTTACACCTGTTCCGTTCTATTAATGCGCAGCATGTTTTACGAAATACTGTTTGTTTATATTACTTAAACAGCTTAGCCCGAGTTCTTTCGTGGTTGGGGTAATCCTTGGTGTTATTAAACTGGACGCGCTTGTAGCTTCGAATGCGCCAGTATGAGGCGTGAGGCTGCTGAGGCATGAGGTGTGAGATGTGAGGCGCGGCGAGCGCGTTCAGCTTAATAAAGCAGACACACAGATACACACCTTAATCTTATACCACCCCTCTTTTTGCGACGCGGGGGTTTATAATTGCACAGCACTGGCCATGTTACCATGAGATATTGGAAGTCATCTCATAATGCCCAACTCCTTGGCACCAATTTACTTCCCAAAAAAATAGCATAATAAATTCACTGAAGAACTGAAAATATGGGAACAAAATTTTTATTTGGTTTTGAATAATCTTAGTTGACAGTGTTCACAAACGCTGTTGGAGCATAACACGCTCACTTCTCATAATGTGGTTGGTGATATAGGTAGAACAACAAAATCTCGAAGTGAGCAGATACCTCCGACTGCGTTTGTGGATACTGTCAACTAAGATTATTCAAAACCAAATTAAAATTTTCAAACTAAAATCTTGTTTCTATCTTTTCAATTCTTCAGTGAATTTAATAAAGATGGCAGATATTGAGGCAATCGGGTTTTTCGTTTTTCTTTAATATTTTTATTTATTTCCATCTTTTTAGTTTTCTTTTCTTATAAACTACCTGTGTGCTAAATTTCAGCCAAATCCGTCGAGCCGTTTTATCGTGAAGAAGTAACACAAACGCATTTATATTATTCGTGTGAAGTGTGATGTGATTTATTAGCATTTTCTATTCCAAACTCCAATAAAACATATAAGTTATATATATAGGACGCCCGAGGAGAACATTTTCTGACCAAATAAATGATCTTCTCAGAAAAGGGCAGGTCAGGAGTACCCGTAACAGACGAAAATGTATGAAAAGAAGTATGAATGTGGAAGAGGCGAAAGAGGTTTGTCAAGATCGTAGCATGTGGCGCTCAATAGTCTCTGCCTACCCCTATGGGATAGGGGCGTGAGTGTGTATGTATGTATGTATGTAAGTTATATATATATATATATATATATTCGTAATCTCCATTAAAAATTCTTTATTTTGATACCACACTCGATGTATTTTCAAAACATTAATTTTTTTTAGATTACTTTTTGCCGCCAAAAATCCTTAATTTAATTTTTTTAAATTTTGATATACCCAGTGTCACTCTCACGGCTAAGACGAATCTATTGACACAACTCACAAAAAAATACAACAAGCCGTTTAGGCTCTAGGGCGTGCCAAAGACATATACACACATACATACTTACATACATACATACATATTTACATATATACATACACTCGAAAAACATAACCCTCCTTCTTTCACAGTCGGGTAAAAAACGAACAAATCAGAAAATGCCTGCACGTGCTTCATCAATTTTCTTATTCAAATAAAATTGCATTAGTTCGTTCGATTTTCAAAATTTAGAACATTTTAAAGGTGGTTGCTCACCAAGAGCTTTCACCAAGAAGATTATAATATTTCTAGTGTTTCACCTACGTCTGCACTTCAAAATAATTTTGACAGTTTGACAGGTGCCAAATAAAATATGATGTTATTTATCTATCCGATTCCCGTATTCCCAAACGTTACTTAGCTTGGTACGGAGCAATGCTATGATTATAAGTCTGTTTCTCAGTGCTGACAGCATGACACCCATCGCAATACGCAGGCATAGGGGCACTGTGATTGGCTTATATTGAGATACAACTTTTCTTTAATTGGCTGTCAGATAAACAGAGCTGACGAAAGCCAAAGAAAACTATGAAATTTCCGACACTATGAATTCAAGCGCAACGTGCGTCGTAGCATTGTTTGTATTGACAAACAATACTATGACCCGTGTGATCCGTATTAACGGGTGTAATTTTAAATACATTATCACGTTCAGGAAGAAGGTAGCTCATTATATTATAAAACTAGCACAAACATTTCATTCAAATCCATCTCTATTTCTAGTAGATCCTTACCATTTTGAAACATGACTTTGGAACAAGTCAATATGCGTATCTTAATCTCAGTAAGTACCTACCTTAACATCATTTCTGCAGGCGAAAAATAGAAACAACCAACACAACACCACACACATTCCGATACTCATCCTCTCCCAGTGGCCGTCCTGAGCCGAGGTTCGTAACCCGTTAGTGGGTTGCCCTCAGCATGGTCACTTAAATTAAAGGGTTGCGAGCGCCTTCTGCGTTCACCCTAAAGTCCGGTGTGGCGAGAGAAGCCGACTCTCGTCAGGCTACTGGCCGATAGGTTAGTGTTAAAAAAAAACAAAAGTTCGATACTTAAAAATGGAAATTGGTTTGAAAATAATATTGCGAACGGAACGGATATTTTAATGAAAATCGATTCCGCGCTAATGGAGTATCGACGTTGTAAAAAATGTCTTTGTGTGAGGGTATCGTGGGAGCGAAAAGTTCTAGAAATGTTTAAGTAATTTAGATTCCATCAGACGTCCTTAATATGTACAGGAAATCGCTCTATTCTGACGTCATATGGAGGGAAAGGTGAGGAAATACTGGAGATAGGTCTCTCGTATGGGAGGAGCCGTCTGGGTAGGTCTATTTCTACCGCCAAACAACTGTGCATGCACTATTGTGTTCCAGTTTGAAGGACATTGTAGCCAGCGTAATTACTGGGCATTGTGAGACTTAAAATCTTATGTCTCAGGGTGAAGAGCGCAGTGGAGTGTCACACAGTACTTTGTATTTAAAAGTTCTGTGTGGTGTTGCTACTGTTTGGGGGCGGTCGTATCGCTTACCATCAGGCAAGCGGCATGCTCGGCTCATCATGAAGTTGAAAAAAAACTTCTCTCTTTTTAGAGGTAGATTTCTTAAAAGAATGTGAAAGAAGATGACAAAACGAGAATATGAGCTACTCACTTTTCAAATGGTCCTCATAACTGCCAAGATAGGAACTGCGTTGTCGTGGGCTACCGATGTGGCAATACGGGACTACCATTACTAACTCCCCGCGTATCCGTAACACACACGCCTCTTATCACCAACGGGGTAGGAGAGGCACAACTAGTCCACTCACTTTTCGCCGTGCGTATTCCATCCCATAATGTGATAGGGGACGAGCCTATTGCCATATCGGGCACATAGTCCAGACTCTGGTCTAATATTGAATAGAAAAATTCAATATCACTTTGCCCGACGCGGGGATCGAACCTGATAACCTCCGCACTACAACTACGCTACCGAGCCCGTACCTATGCTTAACAACAATCTTTGTTCAATTCCAGCGAAGCGGCTCGTTCCAGGGCTTGTTCTCGTTCGTTTTTTTTATTCATAAGCAGTTGAATCTATTTTTGTCTTCTTCAAACAAATTTAGAAATGAGTTTGAAGGAAGAAGACAAACCATTGTCTAACTAAAACAGGTTTATAGTTTTGTAGTAAGTATATAAAAAACCGACTGCGTCAAAATCTGCCATCTTTATAAAATTTACTGAAGAACTGAAACGATAGAAACAAGATTTTAATTCGAATATTTTATTTCGGTTTTGAATAATCTTAGTTGACAGTGTTCACAAACACTGTCGGAGGCATAACACGCTCACTTTTCGTAATTTGGTTGGTGATATAGGTAGAACAACAAAATCTCAGAGTGAGCAGATGCCTCCGACTGGAAAGAATTAACGCGAAGGCAGACGTCTCTACCTCTATAATAGATGACCATAGTGAAAATTAGGACATTACTCAGTATATAGATATATTGATACTGTGGTACTAGTGCAAAAATATGAACAAAGCTCAATTTTTTGATTAAAACAAAAACATTTATGACCTATTACACAAGTTTCAAGTAAATTTAACTTTACAGTTATCGCATTAAATAGCTAATGTAGATATATCTCGTTTGATTACCATTTATTTGGGAGCATAGATTAGCGACTTTTGTATTTGATCGGCTTATACGTTTATGTGTCGAGTAACATTTACTCAGAAGTTGTAAAACAGGTACATAAACAATCAAACATGATGATAATAAGGTTTTTTTGCAAAGCGATGCGGTCTAGACTCTAGATGTGTCCGATCCTTTGAAACCAAATTCTACTTTAGTTGTAAACAGTCTTGAGAAGTGCGAACAGCGACCACGAGCGGCTCAGTATCTGCAAAACATAAACGACCTTATACATAAACAAATTAAAACCTATTTTGGTTATCGAATGTTCTGTCTTCTTCGAACGAATTTAGAATTGAATTTGAAAGAAGAAGAAAAAACATTTTGTAACTTAAATAGGTTTATAAACTGTTTATTAATAAGGTTGAAAGTATTTATCTTCTTAATGAGGTTATTTATAATTCTTCATGTATTTATAAGTGCCAAACAAATTACCAGTTTAAAATGCATAAGTACATCTAAATCTTCTAATTAGTAAAGTATGTTTGTTTCACGATGTTATTAATGTACATTTTCTTTGTTTTATTCTGAAAATAAACCTTAATATAATTACTTTCTGCGTAAATATTCGTTCATGTATTAAATTTAGCAAAACTCAAAAATAATATTTCAATTCCTCCCTATCTTTCTATTTGAATAATTTCGTTGCGGGCTAAAGGTCCCTGAGAATCGCCGAGCTTCACCGCTCGGTGTCATAAAATGCGTGCCACTGGCCACAGCTGATCCTGGCTTACAGGAGTTGCAGTGGCGGGTGTGAGGGCGGGATAGTGTCTAAAAACTCAAAAATAAATAAACGGAATTGTAAATCTGGTATGAATATTTCTAATAAGTAGCAAAATTCGATCGCAGTTCTTATTTTTTTTGTCCTTCTCTATAAACTTTAATTATGTTGAATGATAATCTTACAATCCTCCATATTAGAGATGTACTTAAAAAGGCGTACCAAGTATTTAAGCTATTGCATAGCTTCTATCGCGGGCCTTGAGCGTGGAGACCGAATCCAGAAATTCCGTAACAAAAAAACCTGTCCCCCCTCACTCCGACCGGCACAGCGGTGATATTTTATTTTCAACTCTATCACGACCAGGTAGAGTGTAAAATTCCATAAGTAAATTTAATATAGCAGTCTTGTAAGAATCGCAGAAGGAGAGTGCCGAGAGGGATCGGGAGCGAGAAGATCCCTCCCGCCGCCAGAGGAGACGAAGGAGGCGCCGGGTGGACGACTGACCGGCGTCTCCCGCCCTGTGGATTGGGGGCGTTTGGAGAATTCCACCACGGTATCCCCTGCCTGTCGTAAAAGGCGACTAATAGGGGCCACTGGGGGTCGCGGGCGGGCGGCAGGGGGCTGTCCGTCTTAAGTTTTGTGCGTGTTTGTTAGCACAGTGCTGCGACCCCCGTGATGGACGGCAGTGTGGCAAGTAGGCCTCACGCTGCCGTTGACGCCAAGGGCGTCCTTCGGTGCGCGGGGGCTTCTGAGCCTCCCCATACAGGAGACGGGCTGCATTAGGCGGCACCGCGCAGGGGCGGCTGCGGACGACAACTTAGACACTATTAGTCCGGGGAAACCCGCAGCCGTCCCTAATGCGCCGAAGAAGGCCACCGCGGAGTTTTAGTTGGTATGCCGTGCGGTGTACATAGGTTAGGGACTCGGCCCGGCGGCTCAACGCTGGGTCGTAAGGCACGGTGAACCCAACATCACCGCTCAGTCGCCCCCCTTGAAGGCTGGGCGGTAGTAATAAGTTACTTTCTCCGCGAAAACAAAAAAAAAAAAAAAAGTCTTGTAAGAATACAATATGTAAGAGGACATGAGCTGAATGAGGTAAACGATAAAAGGTCGAAATTACCGTGTACTTAAAAATTGTTCCAGTCAGTGAAACGTATCGACATGTCAACTGCGGCGGGATGACGTAATTCTAAGTTTGAATTTTTTAAAAAGCTTTTATTTTATATCTGTTCAAAGAGGTTTTTATTTAAATATTACGGTTCTGGATACTAGTCCATTGAGCCCGTCTTTCATGTTTTTTTTTTAGTTTTGCCATCTATCGATGAATATTTAATTTTATATCTGTTCAAAGAGGTTATAAATATTAGAATTTATGCAATAGCTTTACAGTGGCAGTCTCCGAGTGCCACACGTCTTTTTTTTATTAACGTATTGATATACTTACCGTAGTAAATGCGTTTAGATTGAGATCTGCGAAGTTAGCCGCTGTCAGTTTGCATGGTTTTTGAGACCTGCACACAGAACTTGAGAGTGACATAACACAGATTATAAATGGCGGAGTTAACAAACATATAAAAATAGAGGAAGAATTGTTAATAGTCTCCTTTTTTTTTAAACAGTGGTAGGCACGGCTTGGCTGTACAGATTAGGCTGCCTGCCTACCATCACACGGAACACAAGCCCGTGTGTAAACAAAGTGACAAAAATGCCGCGGAATGGCTTATAACAAAATGGAATATTATTTCTTAGAAGTTTCCATAATATAATATTATACGTCTCATGATACGTAATTTTTTAAATGATTGGAACATTTTGACGTAAACATAACACATAATGGCTTCAGGGTCTCCAAAAATATCAGCATTTAAAAATGGAATAACACATTGCTAGCCCCGTGGCATATTACGCACGTCAAACTTTACCAAACAAAACTACCACAACGTGACCAAAAGTTACAACAAAAGGCTGGAGGATTTCAAAATGTGTCCCAAAATGGAATGTAATTTCTCCTACCTAACACGTGCCATTTATGTAAAATATCAAACTTTAATTTTTACAAAAATATCGTAGCGAAAAGTTACAGTAAAAGGCTTTATGATTTAAAAATGGTACAGTTTGCCTGACGACGTGACATGATGTTTATAAAGGCATTGCCAAATATCAAAACAACGTGTTCATTATAGGGGATCTCAAACAATGGGCTAAGACTTCATCAATACTCTTGGTTACCAGTTAATACTATGACTATCGGTAGTCAATAATTTCCTTGCTGTACTTAAAATCTATACTATATACTCTATGCTATACTCATAGTACAGTCACATAATTAGCTGAACAAATTTTCAAATTGGCTCTACACTTATGTGTACTTAAATTTTTGTTCTTCTAAATAATAAAATTAAATGGATTTAATTTACTCGACACAAATAGAAAACATTTTAAATAATCGTAAGGCGCATAGTCGATTTAAAATTATGAATTTGTTTAGCTTTTTATGTGGCTTATGTTACGAAAAAAACATAGAAGAAGACATAGATCAGTTTGTTTACATTATTAACATGTTCTACTAAAAAATTATAGCTTTAATTTTTTTATACATACCTAATAAGTATTAATACAACGCCTTTCTTGACACTCTCGTCTATTTCGTACCATTTGCACTTGTAAATGGCCAGACTGACTTGCGTACTCTGAAAACCACAACAGAATTCTACTAACATTTATGAATACCTTTCATTAAAGGTCGATCACCGCTTGCTGGTAAATGCTGCTCGTCTCATAATGTATAAGCCGACTAAATACACAAGTCATACTCATACAAACACGCCTTGTATCCCCGAAGGGGTAGGCAGAGGCGCAACTAGTTGCACCCACTTCCCCCACTCCCCGTATTTATTCAATTCCATCCCATGATGATATAGGGGGCGAGCCTATCGCCATATCGGGCACAAATTTCAGGCTCCGGGTTGATACTGAATCGAAAAATCCAATATAAATTTGCCCGACCTGGGATCGAACCCGAGACCTCAGCATAGCAGTCGTACCGTAAAACAACTACACCACCAGGCAGTCATACTCAGAAGTCTTTAAAAACATATAGGCTACTTTCTATCACCAAAATACTCGAAGATACTTTTATTCCTAAGCAGCGAGTTAATTGTAGTACCTACATACATTTGATTATAGGTACATAGCTAACTATTTAAGTGGATGCGAAACGCGCGCGACTCGCCGCTCTATTTCGGATCTGGTTAGCGTTTTATGGAGTTCCGCTGTACCTGCCTCGTGTAGACTGTAGTCTCACGTACTTGATGACATTCAGTAATTGGATTGGCTTTAAGGCTTACTTTAATTAGTAATAATCTAAAAATACATGCCCAGAATATGCCAACGAGTTTTTAGTGTAGAAGTTTTTATAACACTTAACAGTTAAGTTCTGGCCTTAAATAAAATACATTATGTTGCGAGTTTCAGACTCTGTGGCTTTTGGTCACATTCATTAAGCATTTGCTCCTACCGATATTGGTCCCGGAGTGGGAATCGAACCCACGACCTTAATCTTTACAACTAAAGCTAGGAATAAAAAACTGTACACCAAATTTGGCGATTTTCATGATGATGATGATGAATTTGCAAACAAAATTGATGATCAAACCTACCGCTTGCATCAAATTGTCAGCGAAATAGCAAATTAGGAATATCTGCGATAAGCACATCATCAGGAACGTGAAGTATGTGAAACGATTGTTGAAGCCTTCAGTGATCTGGTGAAAAAAAGGTTTTGCTATTACGCACCGAAAAGACATTGCGAACCTGTACTGAATACTGTAGAAAAGCTTATTATTATTTGACTACCAGTTCTGTAATATACTGCCCACTGCTGAGTACGGGCCTCCTTTACTACTGACAGGGTTCAGAACTTGGCTGATAGTTGTTTAAATTAAATAGCTAAAACTAATCATCAGCTGAAGCAACAAGAATAAAAACGAAATCATTCTGAAATTTTTACGATCATTCTTCTGTGAATTGAAATGCCATAAAATAAAATTTAAATTTTATTTTTATATCATTTATATCTTATCCTAGAAGCTATGTCAAAGACACCGTCTGCCAGTCAATTCAGGATGGTGACCAGCTTAATATAAACTTCCGAGAATTTTGAAGGATTTCGAGTAACACAATTTTCATCCGACCATTTCACGCAAAATATCCGCACAGACTACTAAACTATAACGAAGAAACGACACTTTCCTTGCTAGCTCCAGAATTCGGACCTTCGAATGACCATAGCGTGATGTAATATAAGGAGGCCCTGAGGTCGCAATGTATTACAGTTGTAATATGTAAATGGAGACCGCAGTCACGATACTTTTTAATGAGACCAAGGAAAGTATTTCTTATGGTTAATGCGCATTAATATGCATGGCTGAACGAATGTTTTTCTAAGGAAACGTTTTTACATGTTTTGTATGTAATAGTAAAATAATAAAATTAAGGTTTTTATGTGTTACCGGTACTAACACTCCGCGTAAATTTTGCCTTGAATTACTAGCCCAATATTAGTTTAATTTACTTAATTTAAATTTAATTTACCTTTATTCGTGTTAAACCATAGCTTAACACAATAGTGAAAATTGCAAAATTAATCAGCTGTTTTAGATTACATAAATAAAGAAATCCATTGTAAGTGGAAGACTTATCACAGAGTAATCTACACTAAATTATACGTCTAAAAGAAGAAATCGCGATCTAAAGCTAGCCAGAAAGCTAGACCAGAAGATAAACTTATTTTTATACCGCATCCAACACAAACAATTCATATTTATAATTTAGATCCATCTAGCAAGCGGACGTCATCTATTGACCTACGTACTTTACATTTCTATCGGCCTCATATGTAAAACATATTATATACACAAGTACATATACAAAAGCATATATACATAAGTACTTTTTTATTTCCTTTCACATATCAAGTGTACCGCGACAATAAATTATTCTCTCTTTCTTACATTCATTCCGACATCGGGTTCGTCAATGCATTTTATTCTGAGATACGACGGACAGGGATTCTTCTCACAAATATAAGAATACGTCGTGTCTCTCAATTACTGAAGGTTTGCAGTCAGTTCTTTGATCCTCTCCTTGTCGATGGCTAGTCGGAATAGTTCTTCACCCGTTTTTATTTCCGTCCACTCCCGTTTATTGCGAAGCCAAGATTTTATTCTCCTTCCTACAGCTCTTTTACCAGCTATTTTCCCAATTATGATGGTCTCAGCAGATGGTACCCATCATGTCCTAGGATATGACTTTGGTACGATACTGTACGCTGCTTGATGGTTTTAACTCTGTGCTCTTTTGCATCGGCCAGGACTTTAGTGTTAAACATCTTAGCCCTGCAACTTACGCGGAGCATTCTTCCATGGGTCCACATTTCGAAGGATTCGATTCTTTTACGCAGGTCTTCCAATAGTGACCTGCTTCGCAACCATATATAACTATAGGCCAAATGTAGCACTTCAGGAGCTTGGCACAGAGTTTTAGAGAGAGTCGACGACAAATGTGTAAATATATATCGCGCCCTATCCCCTGATGTAGCAAAGGTGCGATCAGAGCACTCACTTTTCGCCATGTAAGTTTCGTCCCATGATGGTGAAGACAAATCTATTACAATATCAGGCTTAAATATCAACCAGTAAATTCGCTTTACGATTTACAACGATAGCCTAGTTTGGAATGGAACGGTCTGCCGAGACAATGTCCGGAGGTTCAAAACCCAAGACACAGGCACCTCTGACTTTTCAAAGTTACGCGTGTATTGTTTATCAATTATCGTTCGCTGTAACGGTGAGGGAAAACATCGTGAGGAAACCTATACAAGTATACCTAAGTAGTTCTTTATAAGAATTTCGAAGGTATGTGAAGTCTACCAACCGCTCTGCGCCAGCGTGGTGGACTAAGGCCTAACCCCTCTCAGTTGTAGAGGAGGCCTGTGCTCAGCAGTGAGCAGTATATAATACAGGGCCGGTATAGTATATTTATATGAGGTATATATCTGATAAAGGTACAGAACGAAAATGAATCATTTACCCTATTATAATTATTAATTAGCATTTTGTGTAAATTTTATCAAACACGATACCGCACGTTAATCTCCTGAGATCATTGTTTTACTTTGAAATTGTGTATTTTTTGTTTCATGAGCCATCGTTTAAGTATAAGATAAGTTGAATAACAATATGTTTTTCGCTCTATATTTAGCAGTCTAGAGTTAGTCATATCGTAAGCGTCATCAGATGGAAAAACCATTACTTGTTTTTTACAAACAGACAGGTGACTTGATTGCATTGATGCATCTGTTTTCCAAAATAACAAATAATCGTAGCCCAAAGAAAAAACGGACTTTTAACAATTTTTGGATTTAGAAAGTTACATTTCATAATTTATCGTAGGCTACAAAAACAAAAAAAAAACATAAAACATACTTGTACATACATTTCTATATCATGGAACGCGCACAAACTCCTCCCCCTTCCCTATTCTCATCTGCCTCATAACCTCCCAGAGGTCATTTTCAAATAACACTTGAAAAACTTGATGCAATTTCTGCCAAATTAGATATGCATCGATAACTGACATTGCAGATGCCCTTGTGATGAGTGGTAATAAGCTAGTAGTACTTGTGGCCTTGTTTGCTCCTGTCAATGGCCTAGAGGTCGGTTAGTTGATTTGCGGCTAGATTTTAAGCAAGTATACAAGCGACACTTTGGTAACCTTCGCAAAAATATTGTTTTAGGTCCTAGTTGCAAGTTAATTTATCATTATACTTTGATTAACAAAAATAAATATATTGGACTGTAAAAGAACTGGAAAATTTGTTAAAATACGGTTTTATAAAGGATTAGCTGTCGATTGCTCATATTTTATCATCACCTGATCATCCTGAGTCTTGTAGAGAATACCTCTCACATCCCTATTTTTTATTCTCTCGCATTAATTGTAGTTTTTAAGGATTATTTTTTATACTCTTATGCTGCCTTCAGTTGCTATCACTTACAAAATTAAATTCAATGCTCTATCAATCTCCAAAAAGTATATTTCTAAAGCATAATTTGTATTGCTCCTTGTTTTATCTATTTCATTACACTCTGTCTGGGTTTCAAATACACAATATCTGTGAAACTTGCAACCTTCATCTCTTCAAGGTTGTGAACTGCAACGCCCGTCTGTGGTTCTAGATTATTCTCGGGCACCATTCCCACAATAGTCATTAAATTATGACATTAGCACACGAAATATGAAAACGTAACAGGTCAATGCCAGTTGGAATTGGGTGAAAGTTATGGCTGACGATTGCAGCCTAAAACGGTTGTTGCAGCATTTTTGCTGTTCCATTTATTGTTATATAGCTGTGAATAGTTTGAACACCAAAGATATTGAACAGTGTAGTTAGTTATTGAATACCATACATTCAGTTTGTCTACGATATAGCTCAAGCATGAACTCAAAATTATCTTTATTCCAATTGTCTTTCACAAGCTCTTTTGCATTGTCAGTAGACGTTTTAGGCCTATTTTATTATACATAATTACGAGACTAATTCACAGTATTCCAGATTATGCTGGAAAATACTGATCAATGGGGCTATGGAATACTTTTAATCAATCCCACTATATTATATCTGGTAGATACGGTTAGCTCATTAATAAGTTCTGGTTTATAACCAGTATCGACTTAAGTATGTTAAATAAAACGTAGGTGTACCCGTTACCCTTTATTAGGTGCAACAGAGAGCATGCGGCCGGGCGCGTATTTATACAGTTGTCGGTAATGAATCTTAAACTACCCTCTAATATCTAACAAAGTATAACTTAAATAAAATCAGAAGTAGAAAAATAATTACCGTCATATTGAATCCACTAAGGCAAATAAGCAGCGAGCTAGTGACGATGTTAACCAGCATCGGCTTGTTGTAAACCATTTCGATTTTGCTGACTAATCTGAAACCAAAAACAGTTTACATTGAAACGTCATAGAGTCTTGAATCTATCATTATAATTATTGCCACTACAATGTTGGTCATATATCGCCTCCAAAACATGCTTAATTTACGGCATTATGTCTACTCAATAATCAATATCGCCAATATCTATGCCTTTGTCTTGCCTTACAATTTCCAAGTGACGTGGTCTCCATCCAAAACCGCAAGGCTCTTAGGTTGTAAGACCAGCTTACTTCACATTCTTAATTCTATTTAACATAATTTATTGTCTTTACTCACTCAATTAGTTCCTGATGTCGCTTGACTGACTTCACAAAATTGCTTTTTGTTTCTTCAGTCGACGTTGCCCGTAAATTCTCAATCCTAAAACTTAACAGCTTGAAATGCATCTCTATGAACGTGCAGAATGCAAGTAACAACGTATCTGCTCCAACAACATTGGCAAATACAATTCCAGCTGAAAAATCGACCAAATTGGGGCAATTTTGTAATTCCTACTCGTGAAAGAATTGTGAAAAGGCTTATTGAATCTTAGAAATAGAATATTTGCTAAAGTTAACAGTTACTACTGTTATGTTTTCCAAAAAAGGGCATTAAGTTTTATATAATTTGCGAAGGCAAAATAAAGACCAGCTACCCACCCACAATTCCTATGACAATGCTAGTCTTTGCGGGTGCTGGTGTAATTATTTAAAATTAAGAGATTCACCTTTTCCCTAATCTCCGCTAAAATACTCACAAATATTAAAGTTTCAAGCTCAGTATAGCAATGATATACTCACTTGCATAAACCTGGTGAATGTACTCCAAATACCAAAGCCTAATGCTGTAAGCATCGAAGAAGTATTTCACCAAAAACGGATACTGGATCCTCAAAACTCCATCTTGGAAGTACCCAATCATCATTAGAATGAACGGCATAAAGCAAAACATCGTTACAACGCAAACGCCCGTACCAATCAGCACCAGCATATTTAACTTCATTAATCTCATTGAATCCTTAGTTACTTTCTCCTCATACGCAGTCTCCCTGTCTTCGTTTGCGATTCTAACTTCATCATTATTAAACTTCGGATGTATGTCGCTAAGTTTATCAATAATTTCTAGTATAATATCGCTATTTTTAAAAAGAAAACACACTTTGACCGTTCCCAAAATACTGACAGTAATGCAAGGCGTCATCAAAGAGTGTTCTACAAAACTCCCTCCCATTTGTAATGCTTCTATCAATAAATATATTTCAGCAATCAAAACAGGATACAGAGTAATGATATTCAAATAAAATAGAAACTTCTGAACCACTACATCAATCAAGAAATTCCATTTTTTTCGATACAGTTTAATTCCAGATATAAGTAAGGTAAATTGCGTTAACCACATAGTGCTTTCAAATTCTTCTGAGTGCGTCATATTTGACGCGTTAAGACAGCTTGAATTCAAAACGTAGAATGAATAAATGTATTCGAACAAAGCCGAATTAATTAAAAGGTCCTCACAAAAGGCATGTAGACGAGACCACTAATTTTTCGTAATTTAAGGGCTCTTTGACAACATTTTAAACATAATTAACCCAATATCAAATGTACAAAGGTGTTAACTACCTATTAATAATATTTTATTGTAGAAATGTTTATGAAAGTTTAATGTATTCACAGTGTAGTGTAGTTCATATAGTTTTTTATTGGTTCGTATGCCAGTATAGTTTGTTTTGCCTAAGAATTAAAATAAAATTACAATTTAAAAATATCTATCTTAGAGCAGTGAAAATTTTTCAGTCTGCAAACCCGCACTAGGCCAACGTGATGGACTAAGGCGTAAACCCTCTCAGTAGTAGAGGAGGCCCGTGCTCAACAGTGGGCAGTATGTACCTAATAGAGGACTGGTAGGAGTAGTAGTATCATAGAACATCTCTGTATTTAATGTGAGGAGCTGAATCTCCAAGTAAATATGCATGTTTGTTCTTCAAAGCATCTACAGATCTATTGGAAGTATAGAGTAAGTAATATACTACGTTGGATGCGATCTGCAATTAGTGAATTTCTGCCCATTATAGTTGGTATTGTTATTGTTTTCATTATGATCGGTATCAAATCTGTTACAAAATGTTCTATCCTCCTAACAATTTGGATCAATATTACGTCATAGTGAATACATATACTGCCATCATTTTCCTTGAATTACATTTTCCTTAAAAATATTCGATGGGTATTACCAAAAAGTTGTCCCAATCGATATAATCTCTACTTTTGGTAGAAAAAAAATCTTCAATTAAGCACTTAACACATTTAAACCCTCATGCATTATCACTGTTATCACTGTTGTTGTTGTTGTTCACTGTTATCCATTAGGAGTTGACAAAGACAGCACTATGATTTAAAATTTTGAGAGCCATTTTGCGACCCCGCCTGAGTTTATGAAATATTTTTGACAACTCGTTTATTATTATTTTAGTACTTATTTGAGAACACTAAAATATTGTATTCTTTTTGCCATAGTTAGGTTCAATTGTACAACAATTTGTAATAAATGTTGTAAACATTTTGTTTTTTATAACAATGACAACGCGCTACGGTTATTTGATTGAAATGTAGTATTTTTCGTGGAACCATTGTCGGCTACCACGAACTATGGTAATGAGTATCGGACGTGAGTACATGCATCCTTAATAAAAATGAAAAATGCTGAGTGGGAAAAAAAGCAAATGAAATTGTTGTCGAGTCTTAGTGATTTATTTTTTGAAACGAAGTAAAAAAAAATGTATGAGTTATTTTTTCATTCTTATGACATGTTTATTTGATTATTATGTGTCTCCAAAAACACACAGCATTGAGATGAAGAACGCAATCATTTGATTCGGTTAATCCAAAGATAATGTCAGTTCAATACATACCAGAATGTCCAATCTTGTTTCCCACCATGACACCAGAAGGCGCTGCTCTGCTTTCGAGCGCAACTCTAGCTGTCAACTCATAGCGTCGTTTTGATTCGAACAGATCAGTTCGGTAAAGTTATTAATTAAATTAAAACTTTACAAAATATTAATTATAAGTGACAACAAAAGTGTTAAAGTGTGTGTTGTACACAGCATTGTATTTTTGGTAAGTTTTTGGAGCCATTTAGTAAAGACGACACGCGAAATAGAAGCGCAAACAGAATAGGTACCGGTCAAGAATATGTTGCCTCGGATGGGGAACAGATCACGACCCGAAGCTTATGCAAAATAGGTACCTGTAGGTCACCAATTTGTTGCCCCAGAACCTTATGGCGAACAAGTCTCGACCTGAAACTCATGCATATCGGATATCATTGAGTGGGTACTTCCTCATCCTTGAAATAAGAGGGCATAGCTTCACCCTTATCTATGAAACGTGTGAGTACTTCTTAGCGCAGGAACAGGCACAAACATGTGCGTAAGGTTCAGATACGCGTGTCAACTCGCTAATGACTCAGTTTTATTTAGCTAATTATTCTTAAACTATTTGCTCCAATTACCAAAATTTTCTTAATATGTCCCTTTAAAATAAACATGTTATTTACATTTAACAATAATAGGTTTCGTGATAGCTCCACACAACCTGTTATTAGATACACCTATATTGCCTTGGGACAATCTAGAATATAGTTGATATGAAAATAATGACATTCCATTCACATGTATAGAATAAACACAAAGTAAACCTACAAATCTGTTGTGAAAAGCTTAGCTCAACCATGTTTTTAGGCTTAAAAACCAGTAATATATTAAGGCATTTTTATAAAATTATTGGTTATTATTAAATTATCATTACAATACTATGATTATACATGGTATTATGTAGTAAAGTAGAACTGACAATAGTGCACATAGAATTGCAGTCCATAAATGAGCATAATCAATGATTATAGCTCCGAGGCCAACCAAATTTGGCTTACATTTTTTATTTCAAATTATTGAATAATAATAAAGATAAAGGAACTGGGACTAATATGTGCCCACATAATCAGATCTTAAACAAACCAATATATCAGGTTTAGAATTACCTTACTTTATGATATACCAGCTTCAAAACTGGCTGTGTATAATATATAGAGACACTACTGTCTATCTTCCAGTAACTTTCTGGATTTGTTGTTGTTAAAAGTTTTGTTTCTGATAGTCTTCTTTTGTCACAGTAACATTAATGATAATACCAGGCCTATCAGGGAACTTCAGATGAGAAAGGATTTTTTAAGCCTTCAGGGTGAATTAATAGATATATTAGCCCTCTGCCAATTACTCAAAAAATAAAACAGGTGCTTAATTGCCATTTATTTGCACTCATACATGGACATCTGAATTACCTACAATACAAATATTCTTTATTGTAACCATTTTAACATAGAAAAATAATTTAATATTATACAATTTTCTTAAATATATTATGGTGTATAATGGAGCGGCCTTATCAATGCAAGCTACCAAGTACAAGTACCTTCCTAAGAATTCTACAAAAAAGAAATTGGTGTGTTGTAAAGTTTGCAAACTAGCGCTAAACCAATATGGTGGTCAAAGGCCTATAACCTCTCAGTTGCAGAGAAGGTCAATTCCTTGCAGTAAGATAATATATTTTTCATAACAGCTATTATCATTATATTAATTGTACCTCTGAGAGAGATGTTAAAGATTTTCTCCTAGGTAAGTACTACTTTATGTTAACGCCACCCTCTTTTTTATCTAAGCATTGCGGAAGTGCACTCCTTCATTGGTTACTTAGAACGGAGAGATTGCCCAATTAACCTACTTTTGATTTGGCCTATCTTGAACTCCATGTACAATTTGCAGTAATTATGAACTGGGTTGTAGAAACCCTACACTAGAGAGGGAACAAATATGTATATGGTAATAAGGTTCACCTGCTTATTAAAAAAAAAAAAAAAAAAAAAAAAACAAGCAGGCTGCAAAGATCTCGGAGATGCTTGCAACCTTGAAATCTTGGGTTTGGTATGTTAATTATCAATTGTAACAACCTAACATTTTACAGCTAAATAGCTATATTCTGAATTGACTTCAAAGTATATTGAGCAGGCATCAACCTTGCAAACCATGCAATAGTCCATTGGTGACTGTACTGTAAAACACTGTTGCAAGACACAGTTATTTTCTTGAGAATTCACATTGTGAGACCAAAGAATGATACTGCCTCACGGAGTACCTCAGGAACTTAAATGATGGTTTGATACAGTGGAGAACAGTTAAATTCTACTATGCAAAAAAAAAAAAAAAAAAAAAAATATGTGAGCAGCTGCTCAAGAATTAGCCACATAATGTTCTAATGCTCAGTAGTACCAGCAGTGGTCAGTGCCTTGTAACATAAAATCCCAACCAAGTGGACATTACCAATAGGTTGTGTAAGGTGGAGTTCACTCTATATATAAAATTGACATCATTGTTACTTGATAGGTACCAAGCAGACTAAACAGTGGTGCAAATCATCTCTGAAGAGATGGACCTACCTACAATGGCACTTATTACCAACAGCCTCGGAGGCAACTTTTTATAATAAAAAGGGTGGTTGTCTTAGAAGTTCAGGTCAAGACCGAATATTTGACAGAAAATATACCACTATTGTACAGGTTTACACAAATCCAAATTTTAAATAATTATGTGTTGGCAATATGTACTGTTTACTTTATATACTGTTTTATTACATTGCCAACGGGGTTTGCCCGCCACCCACATGAACCCCAAGGTCCCTGCATATTTAAACTGTGCAGAAGGAATATATAATAGGCAATTAAATTGACACAGTGCTTTTTAGCGCCTTGAACAGTAGGCGTAGTGGTAGTAGTATGTACTTCACTAGTAAGTGAAAGCACTAACTCACCCAATTCAAATAATGAACCTGTGGAAGGTTCTTATTGATTGAACCTGCGGAAGGTTCTTAGTGATTGAACCTGCGGAAGGTTCTTAGTGATTGAACCTGCGGAAGGTCCTTATCTACTGAACCTCTGGAAGGTCCTTATTGATTGAACCTGCGGAAGGTTCTTAGTGATTGAACCTGCGGAAGGTTCTTAGTGATTGAACCTGCGGAAGGTTCTTATTGATTGAACCTGCGGAAGGTTCTTGACAAAATGTCTCATCAGGCAAAACTGGGGGGGTGGAGCATAGCTATTTGGAGCTAGGAGAAGAGAAATCACTTATTTAAGGAAAATTTGTCTTTCACCACCTTATCCACCTTTAGTGTCCAAATAGAAAATTGTTAGTCTAGTGCAATGATAACAAATCAAAAGACATAAGGTCTAGTCAAGATGCAGCTTGATTTTAATTTGCAGGCAGTACTGTTTTATTACACAAATTAATGGTGTTAGATTCTTGTATAACTACTGTAGAAAAAAGTTATCAAGAGTCATCCAACAAATCCTAGATTTTTTCTATATGTAACCTATGATAATTTTCAAACACTTGATTTATTATAAATACCACTAGTACATCATAACTAACTTCAGGCTATGTATTTCATACCCTGATCCCCATTTTGGAACTGTTGGGGAAGAGATTACCACTCTGCTCAGGCTGGTTCATGGGCCAAGATCTGGGTAAAGAACAAACAGCTGTGTCCAGACTATCAGGCAGTTGCTAAATAGGTATCCAGAACCCATATTATAATCTCAGCTACTCAGGTGAAAGAACTAAATTATGTGTCTCAACTCTCAGAGCAGTTAAATGACACAAAAATGTTTTATTTTATTTTTTATACCAGTCATAGAAACTGTTAAATTAGCATCAAATACCAGAGTGGCTGGCTGAATATTTGTATTTCTAAACAAATTACTATTCATGCATTTCTGTGTAGATAGATAAAATAGAAGTAAAAGTTTAATTTGACTACAAATAATACATTGTATATACATAGACAACAGTCAAGTACACATCCAT
Source organism: Lapara coniferarum (assembly GCA_949316025.1). Classification (NCBI taxonomy): domain Eukaryota; kingdom Metazoa; phylum Arthropoda; class Insecta; order Lepidoptera; family Sphingidae; genus Lapara; species Lapara coniferarum. The sequence goes on along the minus strand of OX438927.1, from coordinate 2,227,671 downwards.
TTATGAAATATTGTAGCCGAAATGAGGCCCCAGCTTAGCAATATACCTAGTATTCTATCAACGGTGGCATCAAAAGGGTAGTATAATATGAATATTATAATGGAAGATATTCTGAAAAGAGCTAACCGGGAATCTGTAAGCACTTTATTAAAGATATCTTGTCAGGAGATTTACAGACTCAGTGTTCATACTGATGTTTTATTGTAGGATAATTTTTAAAGTGTTTCAATATATAATTTTTTGTTTTTATAAATTTTTGATCTCATTTCTCATGATACTCTTGATTTGAGTGTATAAGATACCACTTAACTATGAAGTGTTTAAAATTGTATTATTATTACTATGATCTCTTAATATGACAAATAACTAATAAGAGTTTTTTAGTTTTATCCAAGCTTTCTTTTTGTTAAGTTTGTTTTATGGAGTTTTTCATAAACAATTCTAGAAGAAAAAAATAGTACATTCACAAATCATGTGAATTATTTCTTTTTATATTCACATAGCGTCGATTGTATTACACCAGCAGATATCAAACAGGTCTTCATCTCAATGCTGTGTGTTTTTGGAGACACATAATATAACTGTTTTGCATTAAAACAAAACAATTATTATGTGTTGAAGAAAACACACAGCATTAGTACAAGGATCTTGCTGGTGATGAAGACTTTATGAGTTGACAGCTAGAGTTGCGCTCGAAAGCAGAGCAGCGCCTTCTGGTGTCATGGTGGGAAACAAGATTGGACATTCTGGTATGTATTGAACTGACATTATCTTTGGATTAACCGAATCAAATGATTGCGTTCTTCATCTCAATGCTGTGTGTTTTCTTCAACACATAATAATTGTTTTGTTTTAATGCAAAACAGTTATAATATTTTTTTTTCTTGAACTAAGAATACTCCTAATGATTATATATCAAATGATATCGGAAATGAACTTAATTTTTCTAAGCCTTACAGAAAACAGACAGTTTCTTCGCGAACTATAAATATAACCACTAAAGTAAAAACCATAAGGGTGGCTACATAATAAATGTAATAATTTTGACAAAAGTAAAACTTTGTTAGTAGCAATTAAGGAATTGCCCGTTAGTGAACAAATAAAAAAACATGTATGGCTTTTGATTTACGAGACGTATGCGATACGACCCTTATAAACAGTAGCAATACCATACAGAACTTAGAATAGGGTAGTTAACTACTTTTTTTTTTAAATATGCATATTTATCAAAAATGTACGTCATCCAAAACCTCACGGCAAAATAATTTTCGAAATTGGCGCAATAATTGGTAAGTTATAAAGCTTTGAAATTTTGTAGAAGGGGTAGTTGTCAAATAACAATAATATCAGACTGTGACGTCACCGAGTGTCACCGGTATTAACTCTGCGTGCGTGCGAAAGAGATAGCGCGATATTCCCGCCACACATCCACGTTTGCTCACAACAATGTTTCACAAATATGAATAACCGCTTTATTTTTCAAACCAAGTTTGATACTGATTTCATAAAAGAATTTCTTTTTCATATTAATTTCTGTTACATAATATAATATAATGTATAAAACCCAACTTAGGAAACTAGCCTACTACAAGGTGCTGTGTGGCAATCCTGAGACATAGATGCTGCGCGCTACCAAGTAGGTATTAACGGATATTTCGTGGCTTAAGAGGACTTTTATTCTCATCGTAGTGTGTGAGTGCACTTGAAGGTAATAAGTATGTATTTAAACCAAAACATAAGCGGAAAGTTGGACACTGGGACTATTATCATATAAGCGTTTTGGTGTACTCATCACTGTACGCTTATATTTGATTCTTAAGAAATAAATCAAATAAAAATATTATTAAAAAGAACTTAAGTAGGCGGTTTATTACTATAATTATAACTAAATATTAACACATCGTATGTAGTAGTCATGATTTGGGCACAAATTTTGGAGTGCAATCTAGATTTAGTATTAACCCTAGCTATAGTCATTATTGTATGTTTTGATTGTATTCTGTGTGTGCCTTAAATAAAAAAAAAAATACCGTTTAAGGAAATTAATGGGGCGCGTCATCGTGGATGACATTACCTGTAGGCTGTAGCCAGTAATTACGATGGCTACAATGACCTTCAAACTAGAACACAATAGTGCTGCTTGATGCTAGAAATGCACATTAGGGTGGGTCACTAATGTATGGAGAAAAAAAAATTGTTCCGTATAGATTTGTAATAGTGATAAAAAGGTGCTATAGTATCAGAATATTATATTCGCAAAAAATAATTATTATTAGATATCATTTTCAGCCTCCGGATTGACTTTGAAAAATCACAAATTTTTAAAAAGTATCTTTTCTTTTTACCGTGACTGGAAGTGCCTAGTAAATTGTTATTTAGTATATTTTATTATTAAAACACTAGTACATAGACATATTTATTTATTAAAGAAAAGAGAATTACAAATGGTATACCAAACATTTTAAAATTAATTTATTTATTTAACTAAAAAATCTTTTTTACAGTCGAATTCGGCATATCTTTGCGAGACTCTATCTGAGCCTTGATAAGCCTTCTCTCGATGTTTTACCACACAAAGAACGTACTGCTTCAGTGACAGTCTTGACAGCCCTTTCGACCGCTTGTGTGTGACACGGTAGACGTAGCAGAGGAAGTTCTCGTTCTCCTTTCTGTGCAACAAACAATTACAACTCCTCGACACTTACAACCTTGAGAATTGGAGGTTCGGTGATGTTCTGCTGCCAGTTGATGAGGTCGATATAAGAAGTTGCATTAAAGTTCAATTTGGGAACTTCAAATAATCGGACATTGCATTTTGTATTGGCTCGAGCCTTCAAAATACGACGTGCTGCTAACTCACGAATGTGGTTTTGGGGATCAGTAAGCATAGCCAGTAATAAATTCTCTGGATGAGCAAAATAACCATTTCTTTGAATGACTGGATCAATTTGAGCTTTGAGATTCGTTGGTAAGTATCTAGAAGTCGACACTAGCTTCCACAAGTGTCGTGATCCATCTTTGCAAGTAGGATGAGTTTTGATAGCAAACCAAGTCGGAGCGTAAACTTTAACAATATACGTCACTAAAATTTTGAGTTTTTCAGACGGCGTTTTTGTCGAAATATATAGACGAAGAATACGGTTGGCTCGAGTCAGCCACCTGGCATGAGACATCTTGCCCGGTGATTTATTGGCTAAATCATCAGGGCAATGTCCCGTCGTAACAGCTAAGACAATGCTATAGAGATACGATTGGTCGGTATTGAGATCCGGTGCTGTTAAATCTGGTAACTCTGTACGGATCGGTTGAAACTGAACGACAGGCTTATTATTACAGTTTTCTAGCTGTTTTCCAATTGGCCCTTTGAACGTTTCAGGTCCCGACGTAGCACCGTCAACGTACGCAAATAAATGTCGAAACGGTAATTCGTTCATATGTAGCAGGCAAATAATCCATTGCAACGTTTTTTTTAATTGTTTTTCTAATTAACGGATGATTCCCCCATATTTACCGACATTAACGTTCGTACCATCGCATCCAGCCGCCAACAAAAATTCCATTGATATATTTTCCTTTAAAAAATAATGAGTAATTGCTCTAGCAATAATTTTAGCAGAACCAGAACTTGAGAGTGATGTATCCCAAATATTTAGAGCCAGGTTCATTAATTAATGATATGTGCCTTTCGCTCTTTTGGGCAAGTGCAATTCATGAAGTCCTTACATTTACAAGCACTAATATCAAATAGACGTTTGCTAGTACGCTGAAATTCTTCCAATTTATTTTTAGGTATTTTAGGGTGTGATTTCATAAGATTCTTGCACTTGAGGTGGTAAGCCTGCATCATTTGTGTCACTCTAGTATGTTAAACGATGGGAAGCGATGCCTTTGCCCACAAGTTTTCAATTTTATCCGTCACAGTGATAGTTATTTCTGCAAAAGTTGGTTCCTTTCGAGTGTCTTTCGTCGATTTTAGCTGTCGCCTCGTCCACTCATAACACTTCATAACTTCTGCATAAGTTGGCAACGTCTTTAAAATCACATATTTCCTCAAACAAAGGGCATCGCATCGTATTTTGCGTGCGTTCCATTTTTAATACGTCTTCCCAACTAATTAACCGAGACGTAGCTGGCGCGCGAAATTGTCACTTTAAGTGCAATCGACGCCTCCCGCCCCCTCCCTCTCGCCTAAATTTAACGAATCAAAATATGCGGTCTTTTGATTTGTTTTAGTAAATACGCCATATCTTCTTTCCCGTAATGTAATAATAATGTAAAAAACCCAAACGCATTATAGAAATATCGACTCTTGAAGTTACATATTAAAATTATTTTTTCTATTTTTTCAATGTGAATCCGGAGGCAGTTAATGACATAACAGACTGATAATATTTTACGTACAGTATTTTAAACCTACTTGGCACCTATTTACCACTATTAGATTACAATAATCAAAAAAATATTTTTTTGACCCACCCTAATGGACATTGGGGTACCTAACCAGACGAACCCTCGCATACGAGAGACCTCTACTTGAATGATTTTTTAATATTCTATACTAATATTATAAACAGGAATGATTTGCATTTTTGTATGCAACGAATAAACTCAAAAACTACTCGACCGATTTTAAAAATTCATTCACCCATATGAAGCTACATTATCAGTGACATAGCCTACTTTTATCCCGGGAAAATATAAAGCAGGATGTTTATCCCGGAAAAAATTAATCACGCGGGTGAAGTTGTCAAAAGCTAGTCTAAAATAAATGTGCTGATAGAACTATCTCGATATCGCAAACAAAGGATTCTATTATGTAAGAGTATGAATGACGTGTTTCCTTATCAATATATCAAGTAACTTGTAAACAAAATGTCATCGTGATAATGAAAAATAATTGTATTTAAATATTCCAATCGTCGAAATGCGACGCTGGGCTCGTAGTAATAAGCGAGTCATAAATCAAAGACCTCATAAAATTACTTCAAAGAACACTTAGGAACACTTCACATTCAAGTGTTGTGACTGCATTTTGATTATTTTTACTTTTTTCAATTACAAACTTTAATAAATATATTTACTAGGGCCGGAAAATCATAAGCACAGATCGGATATCCCAATTTATAAAGTAGGAATAAAAAAAATATCCTTGGATTATTTCATAAATAAATTAATCCTTTGGCCATATATTTTAACCATTATAAAAATATATAAATAACAATATCTTCTTCCAAATGTAGATTAAAAAGAAACAAAATTACTTATGCATACAATAGTAAATTGCTTCTGTTAAAATATTATTAATTTCAGTTACTGCATTGTCAATAGGCACATGAGAGATATTAATATTTTTAGCAATAAAAGAATAAAATTACCAATATTATGTCTCAACTTAAAAAAAAATATATAAACAACGTCCAACTGTAAAATAGAAACAGTAATAGGCAATATCGCAAACAAACCTTTAACAAAGGTTATAATTACAAAGCACAGATTATAGGCTGGAATTGTGTTCCGAAATGCCTCTCAGGGTTTCGGCAAAACATTCTTTTTGATCCCACCGAACTTCTTTTCCACCACAAAAAATAATTTCTAGCGATGCTCTATTATTTGGCGGCGTTTTACGTCCGCTCGGCGGCTTGGTGACCGATTTGACAGGGAACAAAAACTGTGGCACATTACTATACACGAAGAGAGTGGGGTTCCGTAGGTTTAAATCGTGTTTGTTTTTATATAGATGATTATTAAATGTCATCATCATCATCAGCCACATGACGCCCACTGCTGAACATAGGCCTCCCCCAAAGATTTCCAGATGGACCTGTCAAAACCGGCCCGCGTCCAGCGCCTTCCTGCTTTTTTTTTAACGCGGACACTGGCTACACCGGACTTTAGGGTGAACGCTTTAGGCGCTCGCAATCCTTTAATTTAGGTGACCATGCTGAGGGCAATGCACTAACGGGTTACGAACCTCGACTCAGGACGGCCACCGGGAGAGGATGAGATATCAACGATTAGTAGAGAAGATTGGTGTTTAACCTAATCCTATTCGTTTATTTTGTCAGCACGCGGGCCGGAACTGTCAGGGGGCGACGGGGAGCGCGGCGAGGTCCTCGACGGCGACCTTTATCAAGTCGTCTGTCCTCCTTGCAACACGTTTGTTTGCATAAATTTAGGACTTTAGTACTTATCTGTAAATCGTCCACAAATACTTCAAACACGTAAATAAATTTATTAAAATCAAAACATACATATAAAAATATTCTTAAGTCCCTATAACCACAATATTTTCTCAAAACAACGCGGTACCCTAAAAATGGCGGCACTCACAAAGGGGACGTCGGCTTATAGATTTATCGGCCGTAGGGACCGAGTCATGAATATGTGTACCGTTAGGAGTTAGCACGCAAGGTCTACCTGCCTCACCGTCCTAAACAAGAGACCTGCCCATTCTCTATGATACTGGTGGTAGGACTCTTATATGTAAGAGTCCGTCTGGGTGGGTACCATCGCAATGTCTATTTCTACCGCCAAGCCGCAGTGTGCATGCACTATTGTGTTTCGGTTTGAAGGTCATTGTAGCCAGTGTATACAGGACATAATGAGACTTAACATCTTATGTCTCAGGATGACGAGCGCAGTGGAATGCCCCACAGTACTTTGTAACTAAAGGTGCTGGATTTTGTTTCTATTGTTTATGGGTGGTCGTATCGCTTACCATCAGGCGAACGGCATGCTCGTCTCGTCATTCGATGCAATAAAAAAGAAACACGTTATTTTCACCGCTTGTAACAAGCGTGTAACGTAACTCATCGCGTTTATCACTATGGAAATTGGCATACAAGAATACCATTTAACGCTAATTACACAAAGTTAACGTAACGCGGTTACGTTACGAGTTAGCACTGTCATAGAGAGTAAGAGGGCTAATCGTAGCCGAAATGCCTTTTTATCGTTAACGTTAACATTATATATGAGAATGACATATGGCGATTGACTTACCGATGTGGTATGACATAAATGTCTTTTTTACTTTCTATTAGCGTTAACAATTATTATAGAAAGGAATTTTAACACACAAAAGAGAACTCACATCAAAAGTGCTTGTGAAAGACTATTTCAATAAAGAAAATTTTGAGTTTGAGGAAACGAAGGCTATGTTATGGTATAACCGACTTCAAAAATGGCTCTTTCCTCATATTCTTTTCTTTCTTTTTCTCATATTCTTTCTTCGTATCACTTATTCACTATATTATTATATTCTTTTCTTTATTTATGACTGCCTCGGTGGCGTAGTTGTATTACAGTACGACTGCAAAGCTGAGGTCTCGGGTTCGATCCCCGGGTCGGGCAAAGTGATATTGAGTTTTTCTATTCAGTATCAGCCTGGAGTCTGGAATTTGTGCCCGATATGGCGATAGGCTCGCCCCCTATCACATCATAGGACGGAATAACGGCGAAAAGTGGGTGCACTAGTTGCGTTTAGTTCGGGGATAACAGGCGTGAGTGTATGTATGATTATTATATTCTTTTCTTAATTATTATATTCTTTGTTCACTGCTGAACACGGGCCTCATCTACTGCTGAGAGGTTAGGCCTCAGGCCACCACGCTGGCCTAGTGCAGGTACACTTCACATATCTTCGAAATATTTTCTCAGGTATGTAGGTTCCCTCACAACGCGATGTTTTCCTCCGTCGTTAAAGCGAACGATAATTAATTGATAAGGTGTGTGCTTTGGGTTTTGAACCTGCGGACAACCGTCTAGCCAGACCGTTCCATTCCCAACTAGGCTATCGTCCACTAAATATCTATTCGGTTGCTCATTATCAGACCTTGAAAAGTCAATTGAGGTGGAACCATGAAATTTTTTGCTAACAAATGTTGCCTTGAGACAGTGTCAGGGGTAATACTATGCTTGTGCTCGTTTTAAGTGTCACGCAATGGCAGTTTCTCCGTACGGCTTGAATTGTCTGAAATTGGTTTGTAAAATGCACTATTCTTTAGAAAAGTATTGGTTATTAAAGTTTCTATATTTCTTGTATTCAAGTCCTCACAATATTTTCAGTTGTTTTAAGTATAAAATTCACTTTGTAAACAATATATTATACAGGCAGATTTAATCCTAAGGACATTCTCTCCCAGTCAAACTTATTCTTTACGGTCATGCAGAGATATACGGAGACAGGTGTGTACTGAAATGGGGATGAAAAAAATGCATTTATTTTTAGTTTATTTTGTCTTATTTGTCTACACAATAACAAAACGGTTATTACAACACTACTTTATAAGTTTGCTAGCTTATACCCGCGGCTTCGCCCCCCTTAAAAAGGTTTTACGGAATAAAAGACCCGCTTTACATTTTCACGCAACAAAAAGTAGCCTATGTTTAATCCAGGACATGATCTACCCGAATACCAAATTTCATTAAAATCCGTTTAGTAGTTTTTGCGTGAGAGAGTACCAAACACACATACATTCTTATAAACTTTTGCGTTTATAATATAAGTAGGGTTACTAAAATTGTTCTTTCTGTTTTCTTCTTACTGATGCTTATTTTCTAAAGATTTTCATAAATTGAAATTTAAAACTATTATGGAAGTAGGGTGAAGAATCTTTATTGATAAATAAATATTTAGAGAAATATTAATACTACAGCGAACTATACTTAAATACAAGGGCATAGCTGGAGTAATTTCTAATAAGGCGCCAGTGCCCTGGACTAAAAAAATTATGACTTGCAGATTTGATAATTTGCTAATTTTAACAATTTATAATAGTAGACTGCTTCCAAACGTTTGGGTGGGCACCATGAAATTCTAAGACGCGGACGGCCCATTGGGGCACCCAGCGGGCAGAGCCGCGAGCTAAGCTTGTGTTTATTAAAGCCGAAAAGCGGAAAGTGCAGTATGGTATTCTCATTTCAGTAGAGGACTTTTACGCGCGCTACGAGCAAAAGCCAGTATCTTTTTAAATGATTCTTTTGATTAGAAATAGTTGGTCTAGATTTAATACCTACGCTTTTACGTCACAGACGATGCCGTATAAAAAACACTTAATTTTTTTTAATCGAACGAGGACGCAGAACCAATTAACCAAATAGATTGCATAGCAAAGTTAAAATAGCCATAATAAATTATAAAATTCGACCATAAATGATACCTAAACTATAATGGTAGATAAGATAATGGTTAAATAAGAATATGAATTAACTATAGACGCTTGCAAAACGTCTGCAAATCCACTCAACTAAGCAAAACCTAAGATTATTATCGTAAGTAGGTGAAACCAGTTGGTTAACACGGGGCTATGGGCAGCAAACCAGGTTACATACATCGTTTATTTAATAAAACTAATCTTTATACCAATAACGATAAGGTGGACATAACAGCATCAGTAAATTTGCGTCTTGCTCCATTGTACAGTGCGTGCAGCAAAAAAGGTGCATTCTCCGTGTTTCTTAGTACTACTTCCAATTGCGAGTACTACATCGAGTTACGGGAATCTAATAAATAATACTTTTCTAAACAGGTTTTCATTAGAAACGTAGTGGTCTAGAACTGATTTTATCTTTAGTTTCCCTTTTGGAATGACAAGAGGTTTTTATCTGAAATTGTTTGGTTATAAACGTATGTTGTGTGTATAAGTTTAAAATTCTTTGGGAATTAAGAATTATGCAAGTTTCGTGTTCGTAGAGTGACTTATATTGTAAGATAAGTCTCAAGATAAGTTCATGTCTCTCATCGTCACGTATAACGCCAGTTATAACTAAGATATAAAAAACTGCGATCAGTCAAAATAAAATATTAAATGCTGTATGCCGTTTTCTGATAGGCTTCGCATCAATTAAAGCAATAATTAATGTCATTTAGCGTTCTAGCAAAATTAGAAATGTACCACAGCTAGAACGATTAATTGGTGGTAAGATACTTTTGTATCCGCTGGGTAGCGACTACAGTACACGAGGTGTGACAACCCGCCGTAACAGCCTACGTATGTGTGTCGCGTTCTGGTAGAAGCCCGTGTATCCGGTTCGAACAGGCCGGCATAATAGGCTACTGGACTACTTTTTTTAAAATACACCCACACACACACTCACGCCTGTTATCCCCGAAGGGGTAGGTAGAGGCGCAACTAGTGCACCCACTTTTCACCGTTATTCCGTCCCATGATGTGATAGGGACGAGCCTATCACCATATCGGGCACAAATTCCAGACTCCGGGCTGATACTGAATAGAAAAACTCAATATCACTTTGCCCGACCCGGGGATCGAACCCGAGGCCTCAGCTTTGCAGTCGTACTGTAATACAACTACGCCACCGAGGCAGTGAGTCAGTTTAAAATACAATTATGAAAAATGTATGCTATCCATAATTTAATAGAAATAGAATTTTCAAAATTGGGGTATTGTAAATTATAAAGCTTTGTAATTTGGTGGAAGGGTTAACTGTCAAATAACAGGAATACTAGGCTGTGACGTCACCAAGCGCCGTCAGCCATAACGCAGCGTGCGTGCGAAAGAGATAGCGCCATATCCCCGCCACGCCTCCACTTTTGCTCACAAGAATATTTCAAAGTTGAATAACTACTTTATTTTTCAGCCAATTTTGATGCTGACTTCACAGAACATTTGTTTTTTGGATTATTTTTATTACATCCTACTAAAATTATAAAGGCGAAAGTTTGTAAGAATGTATGGATGTATGGGTCTGGATGTTTGTTCCTCTTTCACGCAAAAACGGATAACGGATTTCGATGAAATTTGGCACACGGGTAGATCATGTCTTGGATTAACACATAGGCTACTTTTTCTCCCGGGGAAATATAAACCGGGACTTTTATCCCGGAAAAACTTTTTAATGCGGGCGGAGCCGCGGGCAAAAGCTAGTCTACAATAATATACAAAATCGAAACTAGGAAACTATCCTATTACATCGACTGTGAGGGATGATCATTTCTCCTCAGTTGATACTCTACCTGGACGCCTCTCCACTCACAATCAACCCCACTTTGCCCTCCCAGAAACAATAATAAACAAACATCATATCAGACGTCAGTATTTTTGACCAAGCGTTCTCTTTAGGATATAATCTATGTATTTATGAATGAGGTTTGGCAGGAAACCGTCATGTGACAATACGCATATCATTTAAATAATTTCACCACCTGCGTAATACTTCTCATGGGAGTTTCGTAAGACGCGAAACTGGCTAGTACAAATGTGATAAAAAATAGATCTAACTAGCATCACGGCTTATTCCTTGTCTGGAATAGGCAGAGATATAACCCACATGTGCTGTGTTGGTCCCATGTAGTAGGAGAGAAGTCTATTGTCATTTATCGAGAACAATTCCAAATTCCGGGCTATTTATGAGCAGAAACACCAATTATCCCTTTGCCCGACATGGGAATCGAACCAGAGACGCTTATCACGGCAATCGAGGCACTAACGCTTTACTGGTGATGGGTCTCTTGTATGCAAGGGGCGGTCGTATCAATTACCATCAGACGAGCCACATGCTCGTCTCGTGATTAAACGAAAAAAGGCAGTCTAAAAGTTACTTCCTCTTGCTAACAATTGAACTCTAACCTTTAACAGGTAAAGTATTACTCACGGCTACGATTATTTAATCAAAGTAAATTATACTTTTAATCTTGGCCTTGCGTTCATTTTTACAAAACACAATATAAATTGATATCGGATATAGTAACTACTGGATACCCAAAGTACGCCAAACTATAAATAAAAAAATCTTCCAAGTCTAAAAAGTATACACACGCCTTTTATCCCCGAAGGGGTAGGCAGAGGCCCAACTAGTGCGCCCGATTTTCGCCGTGCTTATTCCGTCCCATGTGATAGGGGACGAGCCTATCGCCATATCGTACAGATTACAGACCCCGGGCTGATACTAAGTATAAAAACCCAAAACCACAGCCCGACCCGGGGATCGAACCCGAAATCTCAGCATTGCAGTCGTATCGTAACACAACTACGCCACCATGGCAGAAAAACTATTGTATTCTTAAAAATAGATATCCTTTTAATAATTTACTATTAGATAAAAAAATCCTTGTGGTTCATAAAATCTACTGCGACGCCATCGTCCACTAATAATGGCATCCGCCTCCGCCGTTCATACACGTTATACTGCGGATGCGTTAATATGGAAAATCTATGCTGTATCCGCAAATATCTTTCCGAATCAGATATACCTTTTTTAAGCAACGAATTTCAAGTTTGGTTAGCCTCTCCTTGCTTATCAATTATCGTTCGCTTCAACGGTGAAGCTAAACATCATGTGGAAACATGCATACCTGAGAAGTTGATATAAGATTTTCGAAGGTATGTGAAGTCTGCCTGCACTAGGCCAGCGTGGTGGACTAAGGCCTAAACCCTCTCAGTAGTAGAGGAGGCCCTTGCCCAGCAGTGGGTAGTATACAGGGCCATTTCGACATTGCGTTAATAAATGAAACCACATACTTATCTCCTTGAAAATAACACTTTTCATTATGTTATTTTAACCACAAATGTAAAACAAAAAAGTGTAAGTTTCGAACAAAATAAATATCAATAAAATGGAACTTTATGTTTACACGCCCTAATACCACTATGACTGCTCTAGGAGAATTCGTCGCAGCAGCAACATTACACTTTCAATCAGAAATACACTTACGCACATACCATATTCACACTAAACTACAAAATGATACAAAAATTGGAATATTACAACCGGAATTTTTGGCGAAAGTATTCGTTATTCATTAATAATGTTTAGCACGATGTTAGCAGAGGTATAGATGAATATGTAGTTTCATTTAGTAACGCAATGTAAAAATGACCCTGTATAATATAGGGTTGGTATGGTAGCCTCTTCTTCGTCTGTAAGTGACGTGACTGCCATAAACAGTAGCTCCTCAATCCTCAGGAGGTACCTATAATTAGTAATTTCTAGGGAATCATCATCGTACATAGAAACAACCATAGGCATATATACAAACATACATACACAGAGAACCTTCTTTTTTGAAGTTGATTCAAAGTACTGCCTCGACAATCAACGGGAATTGAAATAAAACTGTTTTGCGGATATTATCGCAGTTTTTTTTATTATTTATATTTTTTCAACAGGAATTGCTGCGTACCTCAATGGTCTGTACAATAATGTCGGCTTATCATATTTTCTCAGAGACCTAGTAAAAAACTCTCAAATGTTAAGAGGCAAGTGCCTTCGTGCTTCTTTTTAAACATCGGTCCACAATTGGCGGAGAAGTCAGGGAACAAACATAAAAAATATCATATAGTCGAAAACAGAACCTCCTCCTTTTTTGAAGTCGGTTAAAAGCAAAGGCCATAACCGCGCCGCGCCGGTTTTGTTTGTCAGAATGCAGGAAACTCGAAAATTATCCAACATATTTCGATAAAATTTGGTATATGAGACCATGATAAGTGAATAAGGCTCTTTGTCCCGGGAAAATACAAAGAGGTACTTTTATCCCGGAAAAACTTTTTCACGCGAGCAAAGCTGCGAGTAAAACCTAGTTACTGTATAAACAGAGTTATGTGTCTCCCGTATTTGGTTTTGTAAACTACACACTGAGTATTTAAGTAAAATACTCAAACATTACACAATATAGATAATGCCATCCACGATGACGCGCCTCACAATTTTTTCTAATCGCTTACAGTCCAAGTGTGCGACCTTCCGCTTGTGGTTAATTCTGTCAATAAACGTTAAATATTTGCAAGTGCACACATATACTACGATGAATAATAAAGTCTGTTTAACCCGCGACATCCCTGCACAAAAATTGGTAGAACGCGTCAACGTGGATGAAACTATTTATATCAATTTATTATTTGGGCCAATACAATTGTGATTTCTCACACTTGTCATTATAGTTGCTAGCTGTCCAAGTTTGTCGGCCAACAGCGTGTCAAGGTGACTTTTGTTTGTTCTATCACTTTAGAACCTAGATACGTCAATCGCCAGCCTTATTTAGGTAACGAAATATAAACAGATATATACTCACTGTTCGACAATCCACTGGTAGGTCTCTCGTATCCGAAATCCGTCTGGGTAGGTCCCACCGCAGTGTCTATGTCTTCCGCCAAGCAGCAGTGTGCATGCACTGTTGTGTTTTGGTTTGAAGGAAATTGTAGCCAGCTTATTTACTGGACATTGAGACTTAACATCTTTTATCTCAGGGTGACGAGAGCAGTGGAGTTTTTTTTATTGCTATGAATGACGAGCCGAGCATCGCTTACTATCAGACGAACAGCATGCTCGTCTCGCTACTTCAGTGCAATAAAAAAATACATCATCACAATATACGTAATATTATAAGTATTTCTGATTTGAAAGTTATTATTTTATGGATTCCAAAAAAAAATACATTTCAGTGAAGATGATTGTTTATATTACGGGGAACAAAAAAAAAGTAATTGATGTTTTTATGTTTATTTTAAGTGTCTTATCGTCAATGTCAAAAGCATGTTGTAATTTTTTTTATCGCATAACGTGTCATTATTTACGAAAACATTTTCGTTGCAAAAACATGAGATAACAACTGGTCGCCCACTGGTCGAAACTCGACGGAAATTCATTAATAAATATCTGTGGGTTGAGAGTGTGACAAAAAGACGCAACTCGTAACACGATGTCCTTTAATTTCGATGTTTGTGATTGATCGATACTCGTGAGACCAAGACGTCAGTCACGTGCTTGTCTCTAAACCTATCCCAAAAAACGAAACGGAGTCGTGTATTGCTTTTGCTACGTTCACACTACTACTTTTCTATATGAATTTTAATTGTGCCAAATCTCACATTCCTCCATACACGCTATGCGCTTAAAGAGGTACAACGCTTTTTCTTCAAGTATTAATATTTGTAGATTTAAAAATACCTCTCAAAGTAGAATTTTGTTAAACGACGTATCCCTACTTTTATGCTTCATACTATTGGCCAATAAGTCGCCGAATAACTGGACGAACAAGACCGATCGATCCAGTCGATCCAGAGGACGATATCACTCTCGCCATTCGCCGTAAGAACGTGTTCTTGAAACTCATACACTGCACAAGACCGCAGTTACATCCTCGCCGCGTTCCCCGTCGCCCTCACGACTCCCCTAACATTTCCGGCCCGCGTGCCGACGAAAACAACGGATAGGATTAGGTTAAACACCAATCTCCCCACAAATCGCTGATGTCTCATCCTCTCCCAGTAACCATCCTGAGCCGAGGCTCGTAACTCGTTATTGGGTTGCCCTCAGCATGGTCACTTAAATCTAGGATTGCGAGCGCCTAAAGCGTTCACCCTAAAGACCGGTGTGACCAGAAAAGCCGACTCGCGTCAGGCTATTGGCCGTTAGGCCCACGTCAAAAAAAAGCGCGAACAAATATGACTATGAATTATGAGTAATGAATACACAAGAATAAATTTTTTACTCTCGTATCCGTGACTATTCGTCTATTCGACAAGTATTTAAATCACGGGTCAGAAGTAAATAGAGTAAACAAAAAGCATCAAATTAAGCATCGTCAATTACTTAACAGTTTTTATAGCTGGTTCATTGGAGGCGGTTTAATGGGTCTAAGTGCTTTTATGACACGCTTTGTTTACTTTCAGTTCAATGCATTTCTAGACCTCTACAAAGTTCTAAATATCAAACGTTTCATCAAAAATATCGTAACTGACATTAAAATTTCTTATGTTTGCTAGACTTTTTTTATTAATTCTAAAACTATTATGGTACTTTCTCATTCATAGAAGGGTTATTTTTGACTGCCTCGGTGGCGTAGTTGTATTCCGTACGCGTTACGAGTACGATTTGCGTGCTGAAGTCCTGGCTTCGAATCCCGGGCTGGGCAAAAAAAAACTTTGTGACTGGATTATTTCATTTTAAAAAAATTACTCAGTCGCAGCTCGGAGTCTGGAAGTTGGCGGTGTGATACCCCCGTGCCTTGGAAAGCACGTAAAGCCGTTGGTCCTGCGCCTGATCCCTCTCCGGCCATGTCGGATTGCCGTCTCACCGGACTATGAGAGTGAAGGAATAGCGAGTGCACCTGTGTATTGCGCAGACACTTGTGCACTATAACATCTTCTGCGTACCTGGCTGATCTCCGTTGAGATTGGCCGCCGTGGCCGAAACTGGCTAGGAGAATTTTCATTTCATTTTTTTTTCACTTTTGTAACCTTATATTACGAATATAGTACCATAATTATTTTAGAATTAATAAGAAATAAAACCGCTAGTCAAAAATGCTAATTTTCGGTTACGATGTCCTTCTTGAAGATGCTTGATATTATTTTGCGTCAGGGATGTAAACAAAACAGTGTTTTTGCTATTCGGTTCAAGTATTGATGTTTATATATTTTTTAAATATCACCTCTTTTTTCTATAATTGGAATTTGCGTCCAATCTAGCGATAAGCTTTATCTACGGCGCTATGTGGAGTATAATATTATAATGTCAGCTGTGACTACATAAGATGCTAACAGCCAGATGGAGAAGCGCCCCGCCCTGTGGATTGGGGGCGTTTGGAGAATTCCACCACGGTATCCCCTGCCTGTCGTAAAAGGCAACTAATAGGGGCCACCGGGGGTCGCGGGCGGGCGGCAGGGGGCTGTCCGTCTTTAGTTTTGTGCGTGTTTGTTAGCACATTGCTGCGACCCCCGTGATGGACGGCAGTGTGGCAGGTAGGCCTCACGCTGCCGTTGACGCCGAAGGCGTCCTTCGGTACGCGGGGGCTTCTGAGCCCCCCATACAGGAGACGGGCTGCATTAGGCGGCACCGCGCAGGGGCGGCTGCAGACGACAACTTAGACACTATTAGTCCGGGGAAACCCGCAGCCGTCCCTAATGCGCCGAAGAAGGCCACCGCGGAGTTTTAGTTGGTATGCCGTGCGGTGTACATAGGTTAGGGACTCGGCCCGGCGGCTCAACGCTGGGTCGTAAGGCACGGTGAACCCAACATCACCGCTCAGTCGCCCCTCTTGAAGGCTGGGCGGTAGAAATAAGTCACTTCCTCCGCGAAAACAAAAAAAAAAAAAAGATGCAGACGCGCGCAAAGCTAATAAAAAAAAACTGTTTAACTCTATTGTCTATGTCTGTATTATCCTAAAGGATAATTTTTAACAATATGTTTTAAATAGCACGTTTAGTTAATTACGGTGCAATCAAACATCGGCGCTTGAAATAGTTTGGATAATAAAACGATAAAGGGACTATTATAGTACAAAGGTTTGTAGAACAAACATTTTATAACCATAGTTTGCTTTTAAAGTTATACTTTATTACTTATGCAGAAGTAAACAGAAAGATAGAGCGAAGCGAAGTAATAAACAGTATGAAAGGACTAAATATACATTTTGACGGATCAACAATTGCTAGCAATAATCGTATGCAATTATTGCTTTAAAAATATACCTCGTCTGTGCATGCGCAATGTTGAGGTAATTCTCGCCCGCGTTGACGCATACGAGTTTTACGATATTGAAAAAGCAAATACAGCTAAGAATCATTTCTTCGTCTACATGTGACTTTTGATGATCATTTCCCGAAACATAAACAACAAATTGAAGAATAAATTTAACACCAAGTGAAGCAGTACTTTTATCATTTTTTATTTGCAATGATTAATGAAAAAGTATAGATATGCCATTCCCTAACTAAGCCCGTATTATTTCATCCGCGGTCAAGTAAAGCTAACGGTCTTGTTACATTGGACGAGTGACGTCTGGCGCTTTGTGAACTTTCTTGCAATACGCCAGTGTATAAGAGCCTTAACTCTACCTGACCACAAAACAACCCGGCCGGGCCTTATTATACCGTTCGCCCATACAACTTCTTGAACAATGACATCAATATATCAAGGGTGCCCCCCAAGGCAAATCTTGTGCGCTGGGTCTTCACACCCAACGCACGCCCATGCATGGGGGACATTAGTCGCGGGCAGAGGCACACAGTTCACTGTGTATACCTCATGGTTGGATAACACATTGAGGGCCAAAAGGGCCCGCGAACATTTCCTGGCACCCATTTCTCCTTCCTTCCTCCCTTCCCCCACCTTCTCTTCCATCTTCCTCTTCCACATCCTCCCCAGTCCCCTGCAGACGTCAAGCCGGGGAACTCCAATATCCCAATCGCAGATTTCCCCCCGTGTTGACTGCAGGACCGCCTAACTAAAAAAATATATATATATCAGGAGTTGACGTATTTAAGCCAGCACGAACAAAAGACAGCGAATATTTGTAATTTTCGCGTAGTGTATGCAAGGGTCCCAATTGGTACAATTTCGTGTCTTCAGATTGCACATTCTAGTGTGACATCTACCTCTTTATTATAATCTATAACTTTGTCTGTCTGTTTTACCTTTACGGCTGAACCGATTTCGATGAAATTTGGTATGAAGATAGTTTACCTTGTTTATTATACCTTGGGAAGGATATAGACTTATCCTCCTCTTTATCCCGCTGAAACTATATAGCAGGACTTTTATCTAAAAAAAACTTTTTCACGCGGGTGGAGCCGCAAGTAAAAGCTAGTATATTATATTAATGGTTTGTAAAACTTAATATAAATACTTACTTATTGATTCTGATTTCCATTTGCCGCACTGATGTCTCGTTCAACCCTGGTAAACTGATAATGGGTATTTCTGCTCAGTTTTCTCAGTACCAGCCCTAAGTCTGTAATTTTACCTAAATTCAATAGACTCGCATCCTATTAAGAACATAACAGTTAGCGAAATGTGGGGGTAATACTCCTTTGGAAACTCTGAAGAGGGAAGAAACATCAGACTTAAATAAACTGCATCATAAACTGTTCTAAGTTTGAAGTTCATATTATTGGTCGCGGCACGAAACTCTAGCGCTGACCGTTATTGCGCAGAAGTAAAAAATAAGGTGTCTTGGCGGGGTACCGGGAGTGAAGGGCGAGCGTGCGTTGCGCCGATTGGCTCTCCAGTCGTACTCCGTCCCCCGTGCCGATACGACGCTCCGCGCACTTCCAGTGTACAGTCGCGTTCTGAATTGTTTTGTTGTCATCGTTAATTTTTGTTGTTGTTTTTTGTTAAGTTTGTTTTGTTGATTTGTTTGTTGTGTTTGTTAGTTTATTCACTGTTTGATTAAGTTTGAACAGTTTTTAAACAGTGAAAATGCCGAGGCCGAGTAGGAATACTGTTTTGAAAAGACAGGCACGGAAAATGGTGTTTGACGTGCATTGTTTTCTGAAAAGGGAATCGAATGATTTCATTAATTCCCTGAAACAAATTCATTCATTCAAACATGAACTAATATTACTTAAGTAATATTTGCGTGCGTGACAGTACCCATACGCAGTTAAGTTCCACATTTTGTTCACCGCTAGACTTACTATTTGACTTTACATTAAAACATTATTTTGCTGTTTTTAATTAAGCAATTAAATTACTAATTTGTATTGCGTGCGCGACGGTACCCATGCGCAGCTATCCCCTCCACGTTTCGCTCAGCGCTAGAGTTTCGTGCCGCGACTTATACCTATCTTGGAAACCCGCCCTCGTCCATTTTCTATACCAGTACGTCGATTGCACGGTGTTTTTAATCGTCGCCGTTGAACCTAACATTAACTTAGCCGTAGCCATTTTGTAGACCGATAGAATATTGCCCAAGAGAATAGTACCTTAATAGTAACTATTATATGAAAATACTTCTCCGCCATTTCTCAATTAGAAAGTAAGAGGAACAATGTACAAAATTGCATGTTATCCAGGAACGATGAGGCTGTAATCCTGGCTTTTTATCCCTTAAAATTAGTGGAACTTTTATTTGGGAAAGGTATTTAACTTCTGCGGAGTCATTGGCAATTCTTAGTGACAAATTATAATATAATTATTGTATACTAGCTTTTGCCCGCGGCTCCGCCCGCTTTAAAAAGTTTTCCGGGATAAAAGTCCCGCTTTATATTTTCCCGGGATAAAAAGTAGCCTATGTGTTAATCCAGGACATGATCTACCCGTGGGCCAAATTTCATCGAAATCCGTTCAGTAGTTTTTGCGTGAAAGAGTAACAAACATCCATACATCCAAACATACAAACATCCATACATTCTTACAAACTTTCGCCTTTATAATATTAGTAGGATATCTTGTCTTTTGTGCAAATAAAAAAAATAATTTTCACTAAAAATAACAGCAACTTTAAAAAACACAATAAAGTAAAAAATTACTTGTGCTTTGCTTATGGTTGCTAGGAAATTAAAATAATACCATTATAGACTGCCATACGTATGAATATTTTTATGAACAAAGAATTGAGGTCTGTTAAGTCTCTCAAAAAAATGACAAACCCAAAACCAAGATAATTTGTATATTGTAATACCATTTCGAGAACTTATTTTACTAAATAAAGAAGTAATCGCGGAAATTTACCCATAATTCTCAGAGTAATTAGTGTAAATACATAAAATTAATAAACTTACGAATTGATAACCTCCTGCTTTTTCGGAAGTTATTTAACAATAATGTCTTCCATAATTATTAATAGTATAATACTTTACATCAGCATAAAATTATATTGTGCTATTAAAAAAAAAGAATTTGTATTTAGAAATCTCTTAACGTCTTTCGCTAAGCCCACTAAATATGGAGCGAAACTTAAAACCTTTTTCTAAATAACTTTACAGCCGTAAACGAAAGTTGTGTTACGCAGTTCAAAAAGATTTTATTACTTAAAACTGGAGTTCACTTTTGTTTTAGGACTTTGCATTTCATTGTTCTTTGAATGAATTATTAGTTTTTAGAAAAATGAACGGGATTTATTTCGATTCCATTGTATAAGTGATTGGGTATGAACGTCGTAAGCTGATTACATGGCACTCTATGAAGGAATATTTACCCATTTAGACATTAGGATTGAATGTTTTGAAATTAACGTCGCATTTTAGTCAGGTACAGTAAATCACAAACTTGAATTAAAAGGCAGGTCAAAATAATCTTAAACTGATAGTTCCGCTCAAGGAGATGATAGGTGAAGTAAAAGAGGTATTTCAATCCAAATTGGCAATCCATACCTACCTTTCTCACTGGCTAGAGGCGTGATATTATGTATGTACCTAAATACTAACTATGACGTATTTATTTGTGTATGTAAAACACAATTTATTATCCTCCACTTTTATGCAATGACTCAAGTGCAGATTTATAAATAACTTGTGTTTAATTGACGACTCTCGTTCAATTCATAAGCGGGGCTTAGATTAGTAAGAAAACTTGCAGAAATTATCTTCCGCAAGTTATTATTAACGTGTAAAAAATCACAGCAAGCTGATTTCTGCAAATTTTGAAGCTTGCGGGACTTGGAACAAGTTTTTATTTGTATTAAGACAATGCCGTTAGTGTAAACGCATCTGGAGGTTTTGCACAATATACGGTGCGATAACTTGTCAGTCTAAACGCGACTTAAGGCAGCAGACATGATAACCCAGTGCCATGTTGACCAGAGGTCATAATCAAGATGCCTTTAAACAAGCGTAACGCCTAGGTATAGAAAAAAAAAATATGCGAATGACATATCTATAAGTTACAAGGACCTATCGTAAGGATAAGTTATTCCCATAGATTTGTTTCTATTCTTCTTCTTCGCTTCGCTCTTGACAGAACGGTCGTGGTCACGATAATTTGTGTCCAAACGATGATGTTGTTCGCCGTACGATATCTCTCCATCTGTCTCTGTTACTACATTCGACCGCGCCAAATGGAGACGGCCGCGTTCCGTATTAACCGATCCAGAGGACGCATGAGGACGAAATCACTCTGGCCATCCGCCGTAAGAACGAGTTCTTGAAACTCCAACACTCCACAAGACCGTAGTTCAGTCCTCGCCGTCGAGGACCTTGTCGCGCTCCCCGTCGCCCCCCTGACCCTCCTAGCAGTTCCGGCCCGCGTGCCGATGACAACACAATCTAATAGGATTAGGCCTAAAAACCAATCTTTCCTTAATCGTTGATGTCTCATCCTCTCTCAGTGGTCGTCCTGAGCCGAGGTTCGTAACCCGTTGGTTGGTTGCCTTCAGCATGGTCACTTAATTCAAAGGGTGGCGAGCGCCTTCTGCGTTCACCCTAAAGATCGGTGTAGCCAGAAAAGCCGACTCGCGTCAGGCTACTGCCAGTAGGGACATTAAAAAAAAAATGTCTCTGTTAGACGACAATCGGGTACATTCGTTTACCGGGCCTCCTACTGCTGTTTTAATTTGGTCGGTCCACCTCATTGGCGACCTACCACGAGGTCTATTTCCTTCCCCTCTGCCCTGAACAACTAGACGCTCTATGGAGTCATTATTTCGCCGCGCGCTATGACCGAAAAGTTTCTATTCTACTGTCGATAAATATCCACGAGGTCTTGGAAGACGGGAGTAGGAGTTAGTGCGTATTATGATAACTTCTTCTTTCGGATGCAACGTTTCATGTCTCGACAGTCGCCATGCTTATAGATTATACCACCCACGATGACGCGCGCTACAAATTTTTGAGCGGGGATTTACACGAACTTTATTTATCCATTGTAGTATGAATGTACATTTGTAGGTATTTAATATGTTAACAGAGCTTTAAAACATAAGCGAAAGGTGCACACTTGGATTGTAAGCGATTAGGGACGTTTATAGCGCGCGTCATCGTGGATGTCATTATTATATTGCAGCACTAGCGGTTTTTACCGTTTATTGTAGCCGCTTTCCAGACGGATTTGAAATACTTATGTGCTGGTTACATTTTCATCGATAATACTCTTTTGCTATCTGCTACTATATCTATGTAAGAATAATTTTGTCACTCTCAATCAGTATTTAAACTTACTTCCAAATCAGCTGTCACAATAGTTGTTACTAAGAGCCCTTAAAGGTAAGCGCACACGCGCGGTAAAATGATCAGCGTTTGAAAAACCGTCTTAATACCACATAAGTACCATAGAATGCCTCGATGGCGTAGTTGTATTATGTTATGACTGCAATGCTGAGGTCTCGGGTTTGATTCCCGGGTCGGACAGAGTGATATTGAGTTTTCTATTCAGTATCAGCCCGGCGCGGAGTCAGGAATTTGTGCCCGATATGGCGATGGGTTGGCCCCCTATCATGGCGAAAAGTGGGTGGACTAGTTGCGCCTCTGCCTACCCCTTCGGGGATAATAGGCGTGAGTGTGTGTGTGTATTATAAGTATTACCAACAATATATTAGTGTATTTATTGACGCAGTGTTTACCTAATGTTACTATTTTAATTGGATCGATACTATGATCCAAATTAGTTTCGTGCAACTACTATGTTTTGACTCTACACCATTCCAGGTTGACTGGTAGAGAATGCCTTCGGCATTAAGTCCGCCTTTACATGTTTGTATGAAATGCAAATACTTCAATAAATATAGGTAAGTTCATACAGACGTAAATGTATCGGAGCGACGTCCGATCGACGATAATTTAACCGTCCATGCGCGTATCTCACAATTTTATATACAAATATTATCAATTCTATCTTCAATCAGCTTATCTCCCACGTCTTGCGATATATATTATCTTTATGATAAGACTTCCTTGCCTCAAGACCCTTTCTAACAGATTCTTATCTTGGTGACGATTCACCAGTAGAGTTTTTGGATCAGAATTGTAGGACTTGCTGCTTCCTCAGAATCTTGAATTGTACACTCACACGCATACTCACGCCTTTTATCCCAGAAGAGGTAGGCAGAGGCGCAACTAGTGCACCCACTTTTCGAGCCTATCTCCATATCGGGCACAAATTATAGACTCCGGGCGGATACTAAATAGAACAATCCAATATCACTTTGACAACCTGGAGATCGAACCCGAGACCTCGGCATTGCAGTAGTACCGTAATACAACTACGCCAGCGAGGCACTCATAGACTCCGTCTAAGAAATAAGGTGTCTCAAAATGGCTACTAAATTCGCTTGATAAAAGAAGACTTGCTTTATATACTGCCCACTGCTGAGCAAGGGCCTCCTCTACTACTGAGAGGGTTTAGGCTTTAGTCCACCACGCTGGTCTATTGTAGGCAAAGTTTACATACCCTCTAAGTTCTTGTGGAGAATTCTCAGGTATGTAGGTTTCCTCACGATGTTTTCCTTCAGCGTTAAAGCGAACTATAATTGATAAGCAATAAACATGTTATTACAAAAAGTCCAAGTGCGTTTTGAACCTGCGCATATCCGATTTGGCAGACCGTTCCATTTCCAACTAGGCTAATGTGAACTTAGTACACAGGGTTTTGTGTTATTAAAACCTCTCAAGAAAACATAGTATATCTTGGAATATCTCTCTTACCGTGGTTGTTTCACTTTCATAAAGTAATTTATAGAAAAGCTAATTAAGCAATAAATTTGAAGTAGAAACAATTTTTGTTTTCATATTATTACTGAGTGACTGCCACGGTGGCGTAGTTGTATTATGGTACGACTGCAATGCTGAGGTCTCGTGTTCGATTTCCGGGCCGGGCAAAGTAATATCGAGTTTTTCTATTCAGTATCAGCTCGGAGTCTGGAATTTGTGCCCGATATGGCGATAGGCTCGCCCCCTATCACATCATAGGACGGAATAACGGTGAAAAGTGGGTGCACTAGTTGCGCCTCTGCCTACCCCTTCGGGGATAAAAGGCGTGAGTGTATATGTATGTATATATTATTACTGACATGACGCTATCCATCTTCATACATTTTGAATTCGATTTTTTCCAGACCGAAATCTCCTTAAAAGCTACCATGATGAAACTTAACCCTGTCGGCTTGGAATGTGGCAAAAAAACACAACTCGACTGCGTTTCGTTTTATTGTGATTGGTTGAGAGACAAACACGTGACTAACGTATTGGTCTCTCGATCAATCACAAACATTAAAATTAAACGACATCGTCTTAGGAGTTGCGTCTTTCTGCCATATTCTAGCCCAAGGCCAGTTTCAAAAGACGTTGTAATCTATTTGATCCATCTATAAATTTGTACCATCCGGGACTCAAACGACTATAATCACTCAATCCTGTAATTCATAGAGACAAATTGTTATAATAATGATGTCATAGCATGCATTAGAGTCGTGATACTTAATTTCTATTAACTTTGTTGCTCACAAGATGCTCTACATGTTGCGCAACTTTACCGTGGTTTAATAATAATATTGCTGTTGTTACGGGAACCGTACAAACCCGTATTCACAATTAATACTTTGACGACGCACAGTGCGTCTGAACGAATAGTATTGGAATAAGGTAGTTTCCTATGTTTGATTTTGTACATTACTTTAGATGTAACAGAAAATAATACGAAAAAGAATTCTTCTATGAAATCAGCATCAAAATCGATTGAAAAATTAAGCAGTTATTCAATTTTAAATATTCTTGTGAGCAAACGTGGGGGCGTAGCGGGGATATCGCTATCTCTTTCGCACGCACGCAGCATTATGGCCGACAGCGCTTGTTGACGTCATAGCCTAGTATTGCTGTTATTTGACAGCTACCCCTTCCACAAAATTTCAAAGCTTTATAACTTACTATTGCGCCAATTTTGAAAATTATTATTATATTACATTTTGGATAGCATACACTTTTTAATAATTGTATTTAAAAAAGTAGTCAACTGCCCTATTGTCATAGTTTTCTTTTGCCTTGTTCAGCTTTGTTTATCTGACAGCCAACTAAAGTAAAGTTGTATGTCAATATTAGCCAATCACAGTACCCCTGTGCCTACGCACTGTGAGGACTGTCATGCCGTAAGCACTAAGAAACACACTAATATTGGCACAACATTGCTCCTTACTCAGCTACGTTATGTTTAGGAATACGGGCCACAGACCATAGTTTACAATTTAATGTTAAAATTTAAATTCATCGTGAAGAATCGGTTTTGAGTTACCAAATGAAAGGAACTTATTGAGAATGTGATAAATTCTAGCCAATTTATTAGCTAAGGAAATAACAAGAATTACTTAACTTTTTGTTTAAAGCAAAAAGTTAAATGGACAAAAACTAGTCTTTAAACCAGACTCGATGACTAGCATTTCCTACTCATATTTTTTACATATATTTGCAAAATGAACATGATATTGATAATTTTCGTCTTGTAAGTAAGGATTTTTTGTTTGAAATCATAAAATTGCGTTTTTACTTTTTTTTACTGCTAGCATGAAATAGATTTTACATTAACTTTGATACCTTTTTTCGAAAGGACATCTCCCAAAGCGGTCCTAGAATTCTAACCAAGATACTTAATACATTTGGATAGTACCCCCAAAAACGAGGTCTTTACAATAAATCGTATAATTTTAAAGTCCTCTTATATTGAGACTTATATAATTTTATTTCGCTTAAAATCTACACCTAATATGCACGTTTTTAATTTTTTTGTAAATGGGGGGTTTAATTTTTTTTTAATGATACCAATGTCTATCTCCTTTGTAAACAAAGCAATATTTTAGAAGGAAATATGCCAATTTGCGGATTACGATCATGTGAAAGTATGTTCTAATGCATTTTACATAGGTGTTTTGCTATTTCGTGGTAGATTGAGGTGCTGACGAACAGGCTCAAAATTTTTGTATGAATTTTTTCCCAATGTCCGCTCTATATAACCTTAGAACTCTTTGATAACTTCAAATGTTAGAAGGAAACTCCTATTTATGAGCAAAAAATACAGTAAAATTTTCCACAATTTTAAAATTGCACATATTATATTTTTACAGGTAAAAAACAAAATAACCAACAACCAAAAATACCAGGAAAGCATGACTACATAACAAGCTATGAATTATGAAGTACGATACAGCTAAACAATCCTACTAATATTATAAAGGCGAAAGTTTGTAAGAATGTTTGGATGTATGGATGTAAGGATGTTTGTTCCTCTTTCACGCAAAAACTACTGAACGGATTTCGATGAAATTAGGCACACGGGTAGATCATGTCCTGGATTAACACATAGGCTACTTTTTATCCCGGGAAAATATAAACCGGGACATTTATCCCGGAAAAACTTTTTAATGCGGGCGGAGCCGCGGGCAAAAGCTAGTAATACATATATTTCCTTTCCTGCCAGAGCCCGAGCCGTCTTTTTTTTATCTTTCATCATTGATTTTACTCCCAATAAAATGTCTGCAGCTATTTAAGGTGGACGATAGCCTAGTTGGGAATGGAACGGTCTGCTGAGACAATGTCCGGAGGTTCAAAACCCGAGGCACACACCTCTGACTTTTCAAAGTTACGTGTGTAGTGTTTATCAATTATCGTTCGCTTTAACGGAGAAGGAACACATCGTTAGGAGACCTATATACCTGAGAAGTTCTTAATAAGAATTTCGAAGGTATGTGAAGTCTACCAACCCGCATTAGGTCAGCGTGGTGGACTAAGGCCTAAACCCTCTCAGTAGTAGAGGAGGCCCGTGCCCAGTACTGGGACAGTATATAATACAGGGCTGGTATTATTAGTTATTTAAGTAACCTTCCGTATTGACAATAATGATTATTATAAATTTAATGTATCTTGACTTATCATGAGTGCAACTATGTTCGCCTACGTGATGAATAAAGTATTTTATTTGATTTTATATAAATTTATATAACTGTTCAAACTGTTAGGGAAAAACACTGCGATCAATGTTGATCGAAGGAAAAACATGTCAGGTATACTATCATATGTGAAGGTCAATAATGTAAGATAATTGCAAGTATCAAAACCTAGCTAAGTGCGAATGGACCTTTCACTGAGGGTTCCGTAACACAAAGTTCAGACTATTTGTTAATTTCTCATTATCATTCTCTATCAAACTTTCACTCGCTACTTATTGCGGTTAAAAAAGTCCTTTACGAATCGAACTGACATATCGGGAGACGTTTTTAGTCAAGGAATCCTAATTCTAAAAATGAAAGCATTTTAATTCTATCACGGTTAAGTGACGACACCGCCCTGATGTTAATTGAAAGTATAGAAAAAATTCAACCAATAAAAAACTTTATTCATGATCGTCAAATAATGCCGGCCTATCTACTTATGTATACACACACACACACACACACACACACTCATGCCTTAATCCCCGTTGGGGTAGGGAGAGGCGCAACTATTGTACCCACTTTTCGCCGTTTTTCCGTCCACTGATGTGATAGGGGGCGAGCCTATCGCCATATCGGGCACAAATTCCAGACTCCGAGCTGATACTGAAAGGAAAAACTCAATATCACTGCCCGACCCGGGAATCGAACCCGAGACCTCAGCATTGCAGTCGTACCATAATACAACTACGCCATAGAGGCAGTGTACTTATGTATCTCGTTCTTAAATACCACGTATCCTTATGATTATTAACCGGTATATTAATTAATAGAAGACGGTGCTTGGCGTTAAGGAAAACATAAGAGCCAATGCGTCATTTCCAAGGAGATACCTACGTAATTTTCTAGTGGCAGAATTTTTGCATTGGATTCTATTCAGTATCAGCCCGGAGTCTGGAATTAGTACCCGATATGGCGATAGGCTCGCCCCCTATCACATCATGGGACGGAATAACGGCGAAAAGTGGGAGCACTAGTTGCGCCTCTGCCTACCCCTTCGGGGATAAAAGGCGTGAGTATGCGTAGAATTGTTGTATCCGCCTGGATAGCGACTATCGTACGCAAAGTGTAAGTACCCAAAGTAGCCCAGGGAAGTGTCGCGTTCCTGGTTCAGCCTGTGTATACCTGGTTCAAATAGGGCGGCATAATAGGTTAGTTTCCTATGTTTTATTTTGTACATTACTTTATAAATAACAAAAAATATTGCGAAAAAGTTTTTTTCTATGAAATCAGCATCAAAATTGGTTGAGAAATAAAGCAGTTATTCATATTTGAAATATTGTTGTGAGCAAAAGTGGGTGCGTGGTGCGGATATCGCGCTATCTCTTTCGCACGCACGCAGCGTTATGGCCGACGACTCTCGGGGACGTCATGGTTCAATATTACTGTTATTTGACAACTATCCCTTCCACCACATTTCAAAGCTTTATAACTTACTCATTATTGCACCAATTTTGAAAATTCTTTTTCCGTTAGATTTGGATAGCATTCATTTTTATAAACAATAATAATAATATAATAATCGCTCATTGCATCGCTCGAGAATCGACATTCTATCTGGACCTCTCTCCGCTTACCATGATCCAGTGGCGTCACTTTGTCATGTCTGTATAAAAAATATCTCCATAGAGCTAGAAACTTATTAAAAACTAGCTTTTGCCCACGTTAATAAGTTTTCCGGGATAAAAGTCCCGCTTTATATTATTTTCCCGGGATAAAAATTAGCCTATGCGTTAATCCAGGACATGATCTACCCGTGTGCCAAATTTCATCGAATCCGTTCAGTAGTTTTTGCGTGAAAGAGTAATAAACATCCATACTTACAAACTTTCGTGTTTATAATATTAGTAGGATTAGGTATATAGAATGATATTAGTAAAACGAGATAAATAGGAGCAAGGGAACCTATGTTAGTTCTATATGTCAACAAACTTATGTCTAAATTGATTTAGACATAAGTTTGTACATATGTTTAGATACAAGATTAGTTTCGAGTCTAAAGTCTAGTCATAAGTTTAGGCATAAGTCTAGACATAAGTTACGTATTGCATACATTGTGTAATAATATTTAGTTCCACTACAATCTGCATGCCAAATTTTCCAGCGAATTCATTTCGCATTTTATAAGTAGGATGTGTTTCATCATTGCACATAATTCAACAGAAGTTGAGTTCAATATTATTAAACGTAATTTATTACAGCTGTTAGCGTCAGATGGCGATGACGTCAGTGATAACCATAATGTCAAAGACCTGACGAATTAGGTCATATTAACTAACATGAGCAAAAATGAATATGACGAGAGACAAAATGATTGCTCATTATCAGCCTGTAGTCTGAAATATTGTAATATTAGCTTAGCTTCTAAAATGATCGGGCTACAAAACATGTCACACTCTATTGCCGTGACCGGGAGGGGGGGAACTATTTTTTTATATCGTAGGACCCCCCCATGTAAATGCTATAGCTACGCCCATGTATACAGGCATAGAAAACTCACTCCAACGCACCTGATAGAATATCATTTGAGAAGAAGTGATTATTCCTCGCTCGTCGAACGTATTCCTACCTTTTGTACCTAGTTGTTCCAACAATAAATCTTTCTTTCTTTCTTTCTTTTTGGACTCGGATATACACAGCCTGATCTCCAAACGTAGCGCACTTATTGAACCTTTAGAACGAAAACGATACAATTCAAGAAATAGAAAATTGGGTTGTCAATTTTAAATGACTAAAACTAGTGCTTTATTTATAAAAATATTATAAAAAAGGGACCGATATAACAGTTTTGTCCTTTTCCTGCTTGAATATGGCTGTGTTTGAACTATTATTGTATTGAGAACTTCGTTTTAAGTAATTTTATGACGATACCTCAATTTTCTGTGTTTTTGAATTGTGTCGTTTTCATTCTAAAGGTGCGTTATGTTGACCACCATGGCTGGTTTTACACCTTGTGTAAGGTGATGCTCAAGTAATGTAGGTACTTTATTGCTGATTTTATCAAAATCTTTTTTGTGATTTACTTCTCTAAAGATCTAGGCTTAAAATATCATCCTGATGCAAGTTAGTAGTCAAACACACTCAGTTACTAAATGTCTTACACTTATATCTTTTTTTGTGTTTGTTAAATTGTTTGTTACTAATATAATTAATTATCTCAGTAATTTCAAGATATTTACCATGTGATAATTCGTTTTGAATAACTTCTTAAACGATTTTAAGTGGATAGAGCCATGCGCAATAGCTAGTTAATTGCATTTGGCCTAATGTTGATCTTATTTTTTAATATCTTATCCACACTTGTATGCCCGTATGAGGCATACAGTACTTGGCAAAACAACTACTTCTTCAATATAACTACCAAAGTACAAAACAAAGTCGCCCACCGCCTCTGTACGCGAGAAACTCAAAAACTAACAAACGGATTTCGATTAAATTTCGTATGAAGACAGTTTGAGACTCTGAGAAGGAGGGAACTTTTTATCCCAGAAAAATATGTAGCGGGGTTTTTTCCTGGAAACTCTTCTACGCGAGCAAAGTCGCAAGCAAAAGCCTAAGTAATAAAGGATATCTTTATTTCTATCTTTATTTCAAGCCTTGAAATTTCTTTTGACTGCCTCGGTGGCGTAGTTGTATTACAGTACGACTGCAAAGCTGAGGTCTTGGTTTCGATCCCCGGGTTATTGAGTTTTTCTATTCAGCATCAGCTCGGAGTCTGGAATTTGTGCCCGATATGGCGATAGGCTCGCCCCCTATCACATCATGGGACGGAATAATGGCGAAAAGTGGGTGCACTAGTTGCGCCTCTGCCTACCCCATCGGGGATAACAGGCGTGAGTGTATATGTATATATGTATTGAAATTTCTTAGAATTTCAAGTCAAACTTAGCTAGACAGTAGTATATTTTATCTATTTGAGATAACGCATCGTTGTTTTCGTGCAGCTCATATACTTTTGTCCTACTGTAAAGGTTAGAGGTAGGACACCAAGATCCGATACCATTGTTGGCTAGAACAATTAGGACGAATAAATAACTATAAGAAGTACAAACTATATTTTAGTTGCTGCTTAGGATGTTTTCTTTTAAAAAATGTTTACCCAGTATGTCGCATAGTGTATAGATTCATACAGTCTGTCATCTCAGAGAATCAAATATTATATAGGTACTATAACCTCCAATTTTTTTGGCTGATTTAAAACTAGTTATAGAGCTTGTGCCTCGTGGGATCCTTTGGTTTATGAAATGTTAGCTATTACACCACTCAGGATTTTCAGCTCAGCCAAAAATATTGGGTCTATCTTAGCGATGTGTATGTTAAACTATCGTATAGCTATGAAATTGCAATAATTCATGTACCCTCTTCAATAAAGACAATGGCCTTTCAATTTCACTTCGATGACACACTATACGAATCTTTATAGGAGAATAAATAAAAATTTCAGTTTAATTTGTAACTTAAACGATGATTTTTAATACATTTTCCTTCTATATTACAATCGTTTTTGTACAAAAAACAACGTATCCATGAAGTATACAACGTTTCAGTTCTCAATTCAACCTTAAGCGACGATAAAAATGTATAAAAACAATAAACCTAATTCTAATATCAAAAATTACGTATAACCGAGATCTTGGACTATTGGGAGATTTGCGAACATGATTTATAACTTAAAAACAATACTTATAAGCACTATTAACTCCAAATGAATCCATACGTTGACAGGAAGACATTCCATATTATTTTCTTTGTAGTCATACATTTAGTACCCACTTATACATTTATTTGATGCTGGCTATCAATGATGTTTTAATAAAGATGACGCATATCCATACTGCGCGACGTTTAAAAACTGTCCTGCTATGCATGGTTTAGTGCATGAAACAGATCATACAGAAAGTACAAGATGGAAAGAGATAGCGTAATATGAAATTACACCAATTGGCCGAATTTGAATGCCTCAGTTTTGACGCGGTAGTGCGATATCTACCTCGTGTTTGTATATATAAATCATTGCTGGCTATACATACGTTTGCCATCGGTGGAAAGGATTTACAGCTGCTACATGCACACACCTTAGATTTAGTAGACAAATAAATTGTAAACTGAATTCTCCAGATGTGTACAATGAACAGATCATAGCAAGAAGCTTTGTTTTGCATATTGATACTCTTTGGGACATATTGAGCAAACATTTTGTCTATAGAAATATTTATTGAATTAATTTTGATGAAAATAAAAATCATTTCTGCTCATTGTATACACCGGTTTTTTGAAATAAGAACGTCATTTGTTTTATTCCATTTGACACAGTTTTAAATACATTGTTTAACTTAAAATTTTCATCTTGGACACAACATGGCTGTCCATCAATTCCCTTTTGCCATCGCGTATAAAAAAGTATAAAATATAGAAACTGGTTTTAAAACCGTTTTAATATAATGGGAAGACGAAATAATATAAGTAGGTTCATACTTAACGTTACTTTTAATTTTCAAACGAATCGAGCTGACATGACGAATGATTGCAGTAAATCAACGTCTCCTCAACGCATTTATTTATTCGTATAAATCAATACGGTAGTTTTACTTTCATGTTATTTTATTACGAAACGATTCGTAGGGATCCGATATTCTAAAAACAAGTGTGTTTTAATACACTCTGTTTGTTATTCTTGTGAACATCGATTTTGTTTTTACATTCGCATATCTCCCAATCTGGTGTTCCGTTACAAAAACAATTATAAGAACCTAACCTTTAAGACATTGGATATACCCTTAACACGGTCGCTGTAAGGTCGAATTAAAAACAACAATTAATTTGAAGAATGACTAAATATCTACCTAACTAATGGAGCGTTTCTGTTGAGCAGATCTTTTCAAACGTTCGCGAACCGCCGGAAACAACTCAACATCTATACAACAGTAAAAATAATACAAAAGGCAATTCGAAAAGATTTGACTCAAACAGGCGACTAGGCGTCGGGGTAACTTTCTTCAAACAAACAACGCACAAACAACGTATCACGGAATACCAAACAGACTACGTACAAAACATTCAACTGGCCAAATAAACGTAACGCTCCAAAGAAAGCAACCCCGTGTCCTAACGTATAATTCGATAGTAATATCTTAAAATTGGTTAATTCCTTTATAATGTCCATAGTATACAACCTTGGCGCTCGTTCAGTGAACACGGCCGTCTCGGCTCGGCGGCGAGCGGCGCGGGCGGCGGGCGGCGCGCTCACTGCTCGCTAGCGCTTAGCACTCACACAGACGCGGCTCGCGGCACGCACAGACACAGACTAGCGCGTGTGTGGTCACCGCACATGCCACAGCCCGAGGTTAAGCACACTGAGCCGCGGCAACTTCACGATGTGGTCCAAGCCTTGCGGCGTAATACACGTACACCCGTACAAGTCTATCGCCTTGAGGTTGCGCAGCCCCTCGGCGAGCGCCCTGAGGCCGCGGTCGGTGACGCGCGTGCACTGGCCGATGTTGAGCGTCTCGAGCTGCGACAGCCGTGCCACCCGCTCCAGACCCTCATCGGTGAGCCGGCACGCGCTCAGCGACAGCGACCGTAGCCCTGACAGGCCCAATGTCGCGTGCGATAGCGCCTCGTCGCCCACTTTGTCGCAGAACGACACGTCCAGTGCCCGCAACCGCCCGCTCTCGGCCAGGTGCGCCACACCCGCATCCGAGACTCCATCGCAGGCGCGTAGGTTGATGTCTTCCAAGTGTGACAGGCGCGCCAGGTGCCGCAAGCCAGCGTCAGTCACCGCCACGCAAAACGACAGGTTGATGGACTTCAGTTTGGGCAGCCCGGTGGCGGCATGCTTCAAAGCCTCATCGGTCAGCCTCTGGCAGTCCTGCAGGCCCAGATGCTCGAGGTCGGGTGTGCCGCGCGCCTCGCCGCCACCGCACAGGTGCGCGATACCAGCGTCATTAACGTGCCAACACGACCTCAAGTTCAACCTGCGCAATTTCCTTAGTCCCCAAGCTATGAGCAACAGGCCAGTGTCCGTAATATTGCAGCATCCACCGAGCTCCAACTCTTCCAAGTTCTTCAACGATTGAGCTATTCTACCTAGTGAGGAATCTGTCACCTGCTTACATAGAGACAGATCCAGTCTCCTGAGAGCAGGCAGTTCAGCGGCGAAGGCGCTAGCTAGCGCCGCGTCCGTCACGCTGTAGCATCCGCTCAGCGAGAGTGACTCGAGGCCAGGTAGAGCGGCGACGGCGTCTCTGAGCCCTCTCCGCAAAGACAGAACCTGCAGTTTCCTCACGCCTCGCCTGGCCAGTGAAGCGAACAGCACCGGAGCCGGTCTCCTGAGATGCAGAGCGGCCTCGACTCCACGCCACACCGAGCGGCGATCAGCTGCATCCCTCCACGCGCGACATACCTGAGCGGCCCGGCCGCGGTCACGCACCGGTAGCCGCTCGAATATCAGCGCCAACAGCTCCGGATACAGTCTCGAAATGTGAGTTCCCAGAGGCTCCGGCGGGGGCTCGGACACGTGAGCGGAAGGCAAATGCGGCCGGTGTAGTCTGTAAGGCGCACTGCGTTGTTTTCTTCTTGTGGTGCTCGCAGGCAGCTCGGTGAGCCCCAGCCGCTCGTCCCGCCAGGACAACACTTCCTCCGTCCACGCACTCATAGCGATCACACTGCACACTATAACATGTCACGATGCATCGGACCGGTTTTCGGTGAAACTCGTGTTGTAGAGCGGGCGCGGCGAACGAGCGTCCCTCACGACTGCTCTTCGTGCACTGGCGGTCGGTGGAGAGTGGCCGCCCTCCCCGCTGCCCGCCGAGAGTGCCCCGCGGCCCCCCCGCCGCCTCCCGCAACCACCCGAGCGCGGCTATTGGTCGCGGTCGGCGGCACGTGACGCGCGTCGTATCGATTCGGAGGCTCTGCGGCGGCATTTTTAAGTTGGCAGTCCGAGAGCCCGCCTTCGTCCCGCGCGGCCCCCTCTACCCGCGCTATAGAATAAACACCACACGCCTAAACAGACCATACAGATAGACTCGTATATATTTCAATAGATTTAAAGATATATTAGTAAAGATAAAACTTAAATCGTTATTTATTATAAAAAACAATTTTTAGTTAAATTTCAAAAACGTTTTACCGACAGTAAAATATGCTTAATGACATGCTTTCGCTTCAACGTGTTAATCACCTTTTGTTACGAAGTAAACCACTTCAAAGACATTGCCGATAAAACGAACCATCTATTTCATAATATTCATTACTAAATCGACATAAAGTTAGCAACCATTAGGCATAAATGAAACAAGAAATATAATACTGTAATCTATGCTCCGAGTGATAAGGCGGCAAAACAACTCGGCGCGCCGTATATTTTCGTTCGCGCTGCACTTGCCGACGACTTCTGACCACTTAAGGAAGAACTTTTGTCAACGTCTGCGCTGTACTTTATCGCTTGCGGCATAAAGGAGTGTTGGTGTTGTGACATAGGTCAGAGTAAGCTGGTCCTTTGATAACACCAGCCAACTATTACAAGGGCGACCGGTTGCGAGCGTTCCAAATATGAATTTCGAATTTAAACGTGTTCCAGAATGGAACGCGGTTCGAGTCGCCGACTTGAGGGGACAAAGCGGCTTAGGAAATTAACGGGTTTTTAGATATTGTGAATTTTTATCTTCTTTCTTTTGAATATTTTATACACAAATGTTTGATGGTCTTGGCAAATGTTTGTAGCGAATGTTTGTAATAAACCATTCAATTAGTACTTAACCTATATCACTTAAATGAGTTCGAAAAGTAACATGCAAGAAACCTATCTAAACTTTATTTAACAATAAATATTAACATCGACATAATATTTCCTCTTACCTATAATATCTGAAACTGTATGCAAAACTAATTTTGCTCACATTTTACCTAAAGTATTTGTTAACTCTTAACTCTATGTAGAGTTATAATAATATTTCGAGTGCAATGTTAACTTATTAGTTCTATTAATTAATTTAATAGTATGGATGCAATCAAAGAATTTTTATTTTTATAAATATACCTATTTTTTCCAAGATAATGAGACATGGTTTATAAGAGGGTTTCTCGTGAATCTCGGAGGGAAGAATATCAATTAAAAGCCTTCATCTGTTTAATTGTCAACTATTGTTGTACAAATAAGTGTAAAAATCACATGATGCAGTCTCCTAAATAGGATACCGCAATATTCCCGCCCCTTCTTTATGAGAAATTCCAAGACGGAACAGGATATAGAAAAAATATTCAAATGGCTTCATTTATATAGCTGGTAAGTTTATATCTTGTACATCATGTCTATAATGTTTACTCGCACATTTTTAATTTATAATATTTTGTGTGTTATCGACTAGTTTAGAGAAATTTAAAAATAATTTTATAAGATACGCAAGTAGAGATTACAAGAAAGAAGAGCAATTTATTTAAAATATTGGAAAGTAAATTGAATAGTTAACTTAATCCTGATTAATAAGAAGATAGGTATATGATTTATTTATAAAAGTAGAGTATATATCCTACTGCATTAAATATGAAAGTTGGTAAACTGTTTGGATGTTTGCTACAACTACGCAAAAGCGCTGTAAATTTTACTGGTGGTAGGTCTCATATGTAAGAGTCCGTCTGGGTGGGTACCACCGCAATGTCTATGTCTACCGCCAAGCAGCAGTGTGCTTGCTCTATTGTGTTTCCGGTTTGAAGCACATTGTAGCCAGTGTAACTACAGGACATAATGAGACTTAACATCCTATGTCTCAGGATGACGAGCGCAGTGGAATGCCACACAGTATTTTTTACTCGAGGCGTTGAATGGTGTTGCTACTGTTTATGGGTGGTCGTATAGCTTACCATCAGGCGAACGGCATGCTCGTCATTCAATGCAATAAAAAAAATCTCTCTCAGGTACAATATACTATGTATATATTTTAGGAAAACTGATATTCTCGAGAACGAGCTTCCACGTATTCGAAGCTCCAAGCAAAACTAATTCATTTTATAAGTAGTAGAGCCAATGCCGCAAATAGGTTGATGCCAACGGCATCCAGCCACATAGGGCAGACTCTAGGTGGAGGGGTTGGACCTGGCCCAAGGTGCATCATGCATATAGTATACTCGAGCAATCTTGCAAATGATGCGGAAAAACCATTATGGCACCAGATAGAGACATGTTATAGACAGTTTTGTTCGTGACATGAATGTTTTTCCTCAGTACGGGTTATTATAGATGGTGATTCAAAATTAATAATTTGCCCAATATATATAAAAGCGCCTTAAAGTGGTATTTAGGTTAGCAAGAAAACTTGCAGAAGTTGTCTTTTGCAAGTGATTTGTACCATGTACATACTAGCAAGCTGACTTCTGCAAATTTGAAGCTTGCAGGGTTTGCGGCGCATGTGTATAGCATTATTGAAATATTTTCGCTTGTGTAAACCTTGAAGATCTTGTGCAATATATTATTGCTGCGAGAACATGCGTGTCAGAACTTTGTTTCAGGATTAACGTTTAAAGACATTAGTATATTGGCAATATTAACATTGAAATCAATGTGATAAATTTAAGAAACTGTCTTGTTTTTCTCACTTATTTTAAAGATAGAGACAAATTAGTTAACTTTTTTATGCCATTGAATGACGAGACGAGCTTGCCTTTCGCCTGATGGTAAGCGATACAACCACGCATAAACAGTAGAACCAGCACCCTGAGTTACAAAGTACTGTGAAGCATAACACTGCGCTCGTCATCCTGAGACATAAGATGTTAAGTCTCATTATGTCCTGTAGTTACACTGGCTACAATGCCCTTCAAACCGAAACACGACAGTGCATGCACACTGCTGCTTGTCGGTAGAAATAGACATTGCAGTGGTACCCACCCAGACGGACTCTTAAATATGAGAGTCCTACCACCAGTACTTTAATGGAAGTGTACTACACTTTTAATCAATTGACTGACCATAGACCGAATGTTCCTGAGAGCGTTGGCATTAGGAAAACTATAGTAAAGTTAGACAAATTCTCCAACATGCTAGAAAATATAGCGCCAATCCCAAATCGATGTGAGTTAAGAGCAGAGTGCTTTTACTATTTATATGGCAAACATTACTCGCTTCTTTATTATATCGTTTTCTTGGTGTATGTGTCCAAGAAATTTAAAGAGTTATAGTGAAAATTTAAACCAATAAATATTAATATTTTGTGATCTTCGGTTGATATTAACGTAATAGGAATATATCTTAACAAAGAAGTATAAAACGTTTAAATAAAATCGTAAAATAACAATGAAACATAACAATGTAATACGCAATTTATTTTGTGGGGTTAATGACACGAGGATTTTTACAATTTTCTCGGATGGAAACGTTGTCAGACATCTGCGAACACAATGTGTGTGTGTGTGTGCTAAGAAAATAAACTCTTTGTTAAAAAGCACTTTGTTGTTTTCTGGTATTATTGGGCTAATTTTTTTTTTTCTCCTAGCCAGTTTCGGCCACGGCGGCCAATCTCAACGGAGATCAGCCAGGTACGCAGGAGATATTATAGTGCACAAGTGTGTGCGCAATACACAGGTGCACTCACTATTCATTCACTCTCATAGTCCGGTGAGACGGCAATCCGACATGACCGGAGAGAGATCAGGCGCAGGACCAACGGCTTTACGTGTTTTCCGAGGCACGGGGGTATTATTGGGCTATCGATTGATTGAAACTCCTTTATTCGCACCTTTCTAGTCACAGCCGAACAGAAAGTGATTTCTGTAGTGTTTCAAAAATGTAACACGATGCCTTAATTCTTGGACAATCACTTGGCAGGCAAGTGGGTTTCGAACAATCTTTATAGCTTGACAGAGACAAGGTAATATTATAATAATATAATTATTATTTGGTCTGGAAATGTTTGGAGAAGGCCTATACTCAGCAGTGGACTTCCACAGAAATTGAACAGTCTTGGAGTAAATTATTAATGTACAGTGTTATACAAAATATTCATTAAGTGGTACTTATCATGTGAGTGATGATCATGTGAAAAATTATCTCATTCGTTTATACAAATAAAACTTTTTTTATATATAGACTGACAACTAACAAATGTGACGCCTTGTTAAATCGACTATTGAAAAGACTATGAATGTGCACTGGCATAGTATCCCAGTCGATCTGGCCTTTTTAGTACATAGACTCTAAGGTGTTATTTCAGAATGTTCAAGTTTTATTTGACAGTTATCGTAAACAGCTAATGTAAATAGTACTCATTTGATTACCATTTATTTCGGAGTATAGATTATTAGAGTGATTTTTGTTTTGGTCGATTTATACATTTTGTAAAGGCCTGCAGCTTACAACTTACAGGTATGTGAAGTCTACCAACCTGCAATAGGCCAGCGTGGTGGACTAAGGCCTAAACCCCCTCAGTAGAGGAGGCCAGTGCTCAGCAATGGGCAGTATATAATACAGGGCTGGTATTATTATTATTATATTTACAGGTCTAAAACTTCGATCAATGACTTCAGATATATTATTAGTAAC
Organism: Lapara coniferarum; assembly: GCA_949316025.1. Lineage (NCBI taxonomy): Eukaryota > Metazoa > Arthropoda > Insecta > Lepidoptera > Sphingidae > Lapara > Lapara coniferarum. The sequence goes on along the minus strand of OX438927.1, from coordinate 2,187,547 downwards.
ATTAGACAACGACACGATTCTCTCACCGCCACCTGATATTTACATAATTTAGTATAAAAATATTCGACTCTGAATAGCAAAGAAGCCATGGTAGTTTGTTCCATCCAACTGGTTTTAGTCACATTATAGTTAATTTATTTATTTAATTATAATTATACGAATATAAATCGCTCATTGACGGTGTAGAGACAAGTTTTGTATTTTAAAAGCATTCGTTTTGGGATAGTTTGGCATAATATTATCAGTTTGGGGCCGATAGTTCCCTCGTATTATGTACCTATATTATTTGTGAAATAGACACATCTAATCATTGATAAGACTTAAATGTAAAATAAAAATTTGAAATTAAAAAATATCGATAATATTTTAGTCTGTTAAACCGTGAAATGGAAGTTGTATAGGTTCGTAATTTACATTCTACACTATAGTAATTGTCCTAAGATTTATAGAAGGTGTAATTTATTTAAACTCTCTGAATATGCATTTACCTACACTCTTATGCTATACATATAACGTTATTGTTTTCGTCCCAACCTCCAAAACTCCACTGCACAGAACACAGGCACAATAATATTTATAAACTTTCTATTCTACAATATTAAAACAAAAAAATGGTTAATTTTATTATGTGAAATTTCGATGACTGCATTGTTTGGACAGTGTAGTTTTTAAATAATAATATCACGTAGTCTCAATATTAATTCAAACGTATATTTGATTACTATTTCCGTATTTTATATTTATTATGATGAAGAATAATCGCCATCTTGTGACGAGAAGTTAGCTTAAAGCGTTTTGGCGTGATAACTTTATGGTTAATAGCGCCATCTAGTGGCGAGTAGCAAAGTGAAAAAAATTTCATGACGTTATATGGTTTTAGTATTTAATGTGTCCGCTAGATGGCATTACAAAATTGAATTATTTTTTATAATACTTGTGAACATTTTGAGAATAAATTTTAATGTTATGTTCTTCCACTTGTACAAAAGAGTAAGCCGGTCGTTGAGCGGCATTGTTGCCCATCACCGCCCATAACTACGGGGTCTTGGTGTATAATATGGCGATCTTAGGCGAATGATTACAACTAGCTTTAGGGCTCACAAGGTAAGCACAATTGGTCTGTCACTGTTATTGTTACACGGGCAACTTCTTAAGTATACCTAATATTATATTCACCAGCATATTGGAGTACCTATGTAAACAAACAATTACTACATATATAATTATCTGTCCAACTAAGAAATCCCTAATATTTTTTTAATTCTACCTATATTTTATTTAGACACATGGCGAATAGTGGATGCACTGGTTGCGCCTTTGCCCTACGAGGATAAAAGGCGTCAGTGTTTGCATGACGTACAATTTTTATTTTTCTTAAAATTGATTATCATTATGTTAGATATATAATTATTATCTACTATGAACGTGACTAACCGAAACAATTAGCCAAAGTCGCAGGTATAGGTAAACTGACCGTTTAAACTGTTCCAGAGCCCAACAGGCCAACGTTAAGATAATATGAACACAATCAGGATTTAATTTTATCGTCTTTTTAGTATATTTATAACCTTAAACTTAGCGCTGATTCCTAGTTTCATTCTTAGGCTATTGTAAATTATAAGGTAACGGAGACATTGACGGCCCTCTTTCATTCGAAATCTCCATAAAATTGTCTTAACAAAGAGTATAATTTGATTTAAAAACCTTTGAGTAAATTGCATCCTATTCAATAATGAAAGAACTTACAAAAAAAACGTAGTGTGTTTATGCATGATTACTCCTAAAAAAAATCAAATATTCGCAAACGTGAATGGTGGGCCATTTTAGGAACATGAGTGCTCAACATAGCCCATAATAATTTGCATACCTAAGTCTATGCTATTGATATTTAAGTGTCTTTCATCTCGTGACGTTTAAGACAGTTTTTTTCGATAAATTCAATAAAGTTTATAACAGAAATTGCGGTGGTACCTACCCAGACAGGCCCACGCACACGAGAGAACTACCAGCAGTAAAATATTTTAAGCAGCAAATACGCACAATGGCACTTTTATTCAAGGAACTTTCTCGTAAAGCCTTGAGCAAAAACGCACTATTCTTATCCATAAAGAACTATTAACTTGAGTACGGCCTTTACAAGTCGGCGATCGCTACGGCCTTGTAAGTAAATACTTGAATAAAACGATCAGAGTTTAACGCAAACACTCCGCGTGTTAACACTCACAGGCTCGATGCTTGACAGAAAAATACACAAGGCTTGTTCTGTCTAAAGAACATAGTTTATTTTATATGTACTTTGTATTACATTGTACTTTTTGTGTGAACAAAGTCGATAAAAAAAACATGTTAACAAAAATCACCGATTGAATCCACTGCAAAAGAGAAAAAATCACTTGTATAGCAATTTAATCTACATTGACATTTGAGTTATTATGTTATAATATTTGGCGGTGAAGGAAACCATCATAAGGAAACCTGCATAACTGACAAGGTCTATAAGAATTTCGAAGGATTTCTGCGTGCACTAGGTCAGCGTGGTGGACTAATGCCTAAACCCTATCAGTAGTAGAAGAGACTCGTGCTCAGCAGTGGGACAGTATATAATACAGGGCTGGTATGGATGGTATAGTTATAATAATTTACACACACACACACTCAATACTCATGACTTTTATCCCCAACGGGGTAGGCAGAGGTGCAGCTAGTATGCCCACCCTTCGCCGTGCGTATTCCCATGATGGGATAGGGGGCGAGCCTTTATACAAATTCCAGACTCCGGGCTCATACTGAATAGAAATATCCAATACCACTTTGCCCGACCCGGGGATCGAACCCGAGACCTCAGTATTGCAACCATACTGTAATACAACTACACCACCGAGGCAGTCTATTTTACATCATCATCATCAGCCACATGACGTTCACTGCTGAACATAGGCCTCCCCCAAAGATTTACAGACGGTCCTGTCAAAAGCTGCCCACATCCAGCGTGTTTCTGTGACCTTTGTCAAGTCACGCGCTTGCCAGTACGTGGCCTCCACTCGAGAACTTTTTTGCCCCATCTGCCGTCAGTTCTTCGACCTATGTGCCCTGCTTTCTGCCACTTCAGCTTACTAATCCGCTGGGCTATGTCAATGACTTCTTATATTTTTTTAGTGTCAGTGATTTTACATGCACGTTAAATATTTTAATATTTTTTTAAAGGCCGACCGGTGAAACTGTCATACATACATACATATACACTCACGCCTGTTATCCCCGAAGGGGTAGGCAGAGGCGCAAACTAGTGCACCCACTTTTCGCCGTTATTCCGTCCCATGATGTGATAGGGGGCGAGCCTATCGCCATATCGGGCATAAATTCCAGACTCCGAGCTGATACTGAATAGAAAAACTCAATCGAGACCTCAGCTTTGCAGTCGTACTGTAATACAACTACGCCACCGAGGCAGTCTGTCATCTGTCAAATAAACGGTAATCGAGGTTGGTTTCGTAAATTTTCTAAAGCTACATACTATTATAGCCTGAATCTATACATCAAACACCTCTTCCTAGCTAGCGCGCAGAGACTGGTCATCATTTACATGTATTAAAGACCAACTAAGAGAAAAAATATGTCTTTCTTGCTCCACGTCGTCCGTTTCTCTTACATTAATTATATCGAAACGTAAAGTCGTTAAATTATAAGAGTCTGATTACATGACAACGTTTTTATTGTGTGTATTTACGACTTGAACTGAACATTGTGACTGGGTTTTTCCATCTTAAAATTTACTCAGTCGCAGCTCGGAGTCAGGAAGTTGGCGTTGTGATACCCCCGTGCCTCGGAAAGCACGTAAAGCTGTTGGTCCTGCGCCTGATCTCTCTCCGGTCATGTCGGATTGCCGTCTCACTGGACTATGAGAGTGAAGGAATAGCGAGTGCACCTGTGTATTGCGCACACACTTGTGCACTATAATATCCCCTGCGTACCTGGCTGATCTCCGTTGAGATTGGCCGAAGTGGCCGAAACTGGCCAGGAGAAATAAAAAAAATTTACGACTTGTTTTATTATAGTTCGAACTACCTACTAACTAGGGTTCTTATAAATGAGACTGATGTACGGTTCCAGAATGGAATTACCATATTGTGCAAGAACTCAAACCCAACCGAATAAAGTTTGAAAATTTTCGGAAAGATGTATATTATCGTTTATTTCTTCATCACCAAAACACACATTTAAAGTTTTGTAAATAAATAAATTACGAATTTACGCATAATAGTGAAGCTTTCATTAAAAAAATTACTTGTGAACGTGAGTCATTCACAAAAATCGAAATATCTTGTTAACTACGCAATATTATGTAACGTAAATGGAGCTTAAATCGATGGGATTTTGAGGTCCTCTATACAAATAGCCCTTATTTATATCTATGAAAATAAACTCATCGTCCATTCGACATTTAATAAATATAAATATCGATAAAAGAAATCCTACAAACGTCTCCATATAACCCGAGCAAGTCATTACGTTCTAGCGATAAAGTGATAGTGCAGCTATTACTCGCGGTTGATTAACACTCTTTCTCTCTACGGCTATATTTCTGGTCTCCTGACAACTGAACCAGTTGGATAGACAGGTTTTTACGGACTAGATCTAGGCAATAAAAATAGGAGTGGTCACTATCTCTGTTGAATACATATGAGCTATAGTGATTTGTATAGAGATAAAATAATGAAATAATTCACCTATATAATCCGTTTTGTCGTACTAATCAATAAAAAAAATTTATCTATAATTTAAATACATAAATACTCTTCATTTTAAGGGAAATTATAAAATGAATAGGTTGATATTTTTTAAGTAAACTCATTTAATATTGCGATAATATTACGAACTCTCGTAAAAAATCTATTTTTATACTTTCTAAAAAGCAAATTAAACATTGAATACTTTTATGTAGTTTATTATTCTAAACTGTAGCATGAAAAATGATGTTGATGGAAAATTATTATCCCTTACAACATTATCCAGAGATCTCAGATCCATATAATGGAGAATAGCGTAATCTTAATTACCAATAATTAATATAAACTGTGTAATTTAAGAGTGCCATTCGAGTCATCTCCCTGCCTATTAAAACTCATTAAGAGGACCGCAATGCACTACTGATTTATTACTCTTACATGGCAATTCCTATCTTTAATGATAAATATCCTGGCTTGAACAAGATATTTTTATTCAAGGCTATTAAGTATTCCACACTTGCTTTTGTTCGCGTGTCCGCCCGCGTAAAAATCTTTTTGCGGGATAAAAAGTAGCCTGTGTATGCCTTCCCAGGATCGTCCGTTATGTCCATGTCAAATATCATCGAAATCAGTCGATTAGTTCCCGAGATTACTTATTACAAACTTTACCTCTTTATAATACACACACACTCACGCCTTTTATCCCCGGGTAGGCAGAGACGTAACTAGTGCACCCACTTTTCGCCGTGCGTATTCTGTCCCATGATGTGATAGAAGGCGAGCCTATCGCCACATCGGGGACAAATTCCAGACTCCGGGCTGTTACTGAATAGAAAAGCCCAATATCACTATGCCCGACCAGGGGATCTAACCCGAGACCTCAGCTTTGCAGTCGTACCGTAATACAACTACGGCACCGCGACAGTCAAAATATAATATTAGTGGATTGACTCGATACGAGGAGTCGCTATAGGTAGCTGTTGGGGCTTAGTAATAGCAAAGCAGCAGAAATGAGGTTTCGATTGCGTCATCTAGCGTTCGGCCCGCCAGTCGCCTCCGTGATCCGTCCCTTCATAGTAATCATCATCATCATCATCATCAGCCACATGACGTCCACTGCTGAACATAGGCCTCCCCCAAAGATTTCGAGATGAACCTGTCAAAAGCGGCCCGCATCCAGCGCGTTCCTGCGGCCTTTACTAAGTTTACTTATAGTAATAACTTGCGTAAATTGTAATTAATGTAATTGTGACCTGGACAATATACTTTTTATATGGAGTCAGTATTTTACTAAATATCCTTAAGTAGTTAGTAGGCTACGACATAGGTCTACCAGTGACATATAGACTGTATCCCCATAATATTCAACAGTGGCACCAGTAAAATAGACTAGTATAATGAGGAGAACCTTAATTAGCTTATGTATGAGTGGACCATGAACTTCTTTATAATATGAGTACAACAAAGTAATCCCATCGCACCTGATAGTGAAGTAGAAGGTCCAGATAGAGTGTCGACTGAACACTTCGGCAGTCAATACAATGGTCAATTTGAGACCGGATGTACAGAAGCTGATCCTGGAACGCGCCACACTTTGAGTCACTGTGGCGGGTTTTACACATTGTTTGCGATGTCTTTCTCGGCCGCCAAGCAGCAGTGTGCATGCACTGTTGTATTTCGATTTGAAGGACATTGTAGCCAGTGTAACTACTGAACATAATGAGACTTAACATCTTATGACTCTGAATGACGAGTGCAGTGGAACGCCACATAGTAACTTTGTAACTCAAGGTGCTGGATGATGTTGCTACTGTTTATGGGTGGTCGTATCGCTTATTATCAGGTGAACGGCATGCTCGTCTCGTCATTCGATGCATTAAAAAAAAGTGCAATCCGGGCATATTTTCTTCAGCTTTTGGAATTCCACTGTTGAACATAGGCCTCTCCCAGTCCCCAGACCAACCTGTTAAAACCGGCCTAGACCCAACGGGTTCCTGCGACCTTTACGAGGTCGTCTGTCCACCTTATAGGAGGAAATCTATATACAAACATCCTACCACAAATATAAGATCGACGGTATGTATCATTCCATTCATGACAGTCATAACTCATTACAATGTTATATAGATAATTTCATCCACGATGACGTGCGCTACCAGTTTTTGAGCTGGAATTTTGCGGGTAAAGATAACTTTAATTATTCATCGTAGTATGCGTGGATACTTATAGGTATTTAGTGTATATTCACAGAACTAAAACTCAAACAGGAGGTTGCGAACTTGGACTGTAAGCGATTAGGAAAATTAGTAGAGCGAGTCTTCGTGGCTGGCTTTAAATATACAAATCACTACATAGTATAAAACAAAGTCGCTTCCCGCTGTCTGTCTGTCTGTCCCTATGTATGCTTAGATGTTTAAAACTACGCGACGGATTTTGATGCGGTTTTTATAGATAGAGTGATTCAAGAGGAATGTTTATATATATACCATAATATAGTAGAGAAATACTGATAATTTTAGATGTTTCTAATTTGATGTCGTAAATAAACACATTTTTTTCGCTTACATTGCAAACGCTGACTAAACCCTACGAGATATATCAAAATAATGTACTACAGTATTGTACACCTTAAAAAGGTCTACAAAAAAGTTCACGATGGTATAATTATGTCTATCTCTTAGGGATAGCCCACAATAACCATTTTTTTACCCTTTACTTTTTATGAGAAATAATAGCTTATTCACGATTTTTGTCTAGTCAACAGTTAGTAATTTGACAGCTGTTTCCACTAAAGGACATGTTCAAAAACGAGCTTAAAACTCTAATATTTTTTTTTATATATATTTGCATAGTACTGCTAAAAACTAGGCTTTTGCAATGTTTTGCTAAAAACTAAAATTAAAATATACATTTTTAAAAAAGTTTGTTATAAATGGAGAAGTCTAAAATTTTTTTAATGGAACAAAGATCCATATATTTACCCCTTTCATATCCATAATGTTTGAGCCTGGTTAGATTTTGAAGCCCAGCATCCATATAAAAAGCTGACATCTTCTTAGGCTCAATACAGACATTTTTTTCGACTTCTATAAAATAATGCTTCTCAATTCGTATCTTTTATCGAATGTAAATAGTATAGCAAGTCATCAAGCTATACTATGTACCTTTATTTCAAGTATCATAAGTAATAACGACCAGAAATATTACACAATATACCCTCTGTCAAAACACAAAAATGCTTTTTCGATACTGCTTAGCAGTAGAAAAATATTAAAAATATCGCGAAAATGTATTCTACAAGGAATTCAAAGTTCGTTCACAAATTCACGCTATGGAATTCAAGCGTTATTCCTTAGCTGTTGGCATGAATCTGTTATTCGAGGCAGATGTTTTCAAATTTCGTACAAAACATTTTCAACACCGATTATATTTTCTTAAATGATATTTACGCATACGCTCTACCTTCTAATAAGCATATTTTTATACCTACTGCCGTGCTAGGGTCTCTACTATTGAGAAGGTTTAGGCCTTAGTCCACCATGCTGGCTTAGTGCGGATTGGTAAAGATTCCTTTGAAAATTATGGAGAATTTCCAGATTAGAAAGTTTCTTAGCGATGTTTTCCGTCACCGTTAAAGCGAGAGGTAAGTGACAAAGACTATTCAATTAACTTCTAAAATGGCATATATATCCGAAGCAATTTCTATTTTGAAAACCTACGTTCAATCACGACCAATTCGTATGTTTCTTAAAACTATTTAAATTTCGCGAGCCGGAAATTGAACACTCATTACACCAAATATCTGACAATATAACATCTGAGAAATTTTGCTAACAGACAACGCTCTATATGTTTCGCAACATTCTAATGACCGACTATAGACTCTGCAAACATGACGCGCGTCGTTGTTTGTATTCATATCAACTGTCGATTTAAATGATAGCACAAAAAGACATGGTTTTGGTCTCTGGCTACTAATATTTTTGTTTTTAGATAGTATTGTAAAGCTGGCAACTTGAATGAGCCAGCCTAATAGGTGTTTAGTTAAAAGCTGTATGAAGTTTTGCTGTTACATTATGGTCTAAAAGATTGATTGATTGACTGCCTCGATGGCGGAGTTGTATTACGACTTCGATCCCCGGGTCGGGCAAAGTGATATTGGATTTTTCTACTCAGTATCAGTCCGGAGTCTGGAATTTATGCCCGATATGGCGATAGGCTCGCCCCCTATAACATCATGGGACGGAATACGCTACACTAGTTGCGCCTCTGCCTTTCGGGGATAAAAGTGAGTATGCGCTATGTATATTATGCATCATCACCATATCATCATCCAATCGCCTCCCAAATTGGATGATCCCAGAACACGACTCATTGAAATGAGCATGTTTTTTTTATGGCATTGAATGACGAGACGAGCATGCCTTTAGCCTGATGGTTAGCGATACGACCACCCATAAATAGTAGCAACACCATACAGCACCTTGAGTTCTAAAGTACCTACTGTGTGGCATTCCACTGCACTCGACATCCTGAGACATAAGATGTTAAGTCTCATTATGTCCCGTAGTTACGCTGGCTACAATGCCCTTCAAATCGAAACACAACAGTGCATGCACACTGCTGCTTGGCGGTAGAAATAGACATTGCGGTGGTACCCACCTAGACGGGCTCTTACATATAAGAGTTCTACCACCAGTGCTGTATTTTTCTCAATTTTACAATCAAGATAGATAAAAATATATCCCGTATGGTAAAATGGCTTGATTTTAGATCTATGGGTAGTACAGTGGATCTTAGATAAAGACTTATGACTATTACACAGATAGACTTGTAATTTAAAGGTAAATTTTCTAAAATTTTGTATACATTTATTTATCAATCAGATTAAAGTAATTTGAGTCCATCTGACTATGTCCTACTAAAGCCCATTAATGATGCCTAGAGACATAAAACAAAGTTCTCGTACAAATAGTTTATATGCGCGAATCCTACAGGCAATAATATAACTTGCGTATACATAAATCGTATAGGTACTAGATATCTTACCCCAGTCAATTGTTTATCAAGAACACATAAAGTACAAGCTAAGAATTAAGGCTTTCATCTCAACTTCAAGTGAGTGCCTTCCCAGTGTTAAGTTAACTCAAGTTAACTTCCCAGCGGCCAGTCTGGTTTAAAACTCGGAGCCGGTCACACGCCCGCACGCGCTTTAACTTATATGTAACTTAATCGTAACTTAAATCGGTGTTAAGTGAAACGATAGCACTTATTGTGTTTTATGCGTGATTTTAATGTTATCTAAGTGCGTTTTAAGTATGGTGTTGAGATAAGTGAGTTGAGTTAACAAATGCAAACTTTTTTTTCGATGCGGAATGTTTGAGATATTTTTAAAGTCTGTTCCTGTTAATTTCATGATTCTCGTGTATTGGATATTTATTTGAATTTCGTAAATAATTATTCTATGGAATAACTATGTCAGATATGTCTGAATTTATTACATTATATAACACTCCTTATGTCAATCACAATAAGAGCTTTATTTTTTTGTGTTACTGTATTTTATTTATAGATACCAGTTTGTATTTTTTATGATTTTCTTCAACTAGCACCAATCAGATCTATATCTAATTATTGAATTTGATGTAGAGCGTGCAATATAATATTTCTTCATATCTTTAGCAACATGAGAAGAATAAAATGGGTTCGTTATTTTATTCGAATTTTCCAAATACACTAGATGGTTTTAATCCATCACATATAACTTGTACGAGAATATTCTAGAAATAGTAAAGTCACTCGTCATGGCTCCCTTTATAATTTCAATTTCAAATGCACAAAGGAATAGTCAAAAGCGTAACTAATTTCAGTATGGGAGCGACAACCGTAGAGGTTTATGTATTTTAGAGTGTACGACACGATTTCGAAACGACTTTCTACTTGATTTATTTATAATATCATGTCGCTAATGTTTATCAATACAGTACTGAATATAAACAGGCTACAGAAATGTGAAACTAATTAGAAACTTCTTCTGATCTAAAATGAAATGGATATTAAAGAGCATTCAATAAAGCGCCATTCATCTTTGCGAAAGTGTGTCCATAAAATGATAAGTTTTCACTTGAAAGTCAGTTTTCTTTTGAATCAGAAATACCAGTTTTATACATGATAACAGAAACTCGAATAATGTATTTATCGCGTAAAAACCAATTACGTAAAACGTAGATCAAAAGGCGAAAGAAATAGAATGAAGTGGATTATGGTCATAAAACACTAAACGTCTCTCACGAAGTTAACGCAGTAAATATATTCTCACATAAAAGAAGCAAGAATAAAGTAAGATAAATGGGAAATATGAACTTTAAAGTAATCATCAGAATATGTTGATTCGATATTATAATTCGCTTGGGATTGAAATTGTGCTCGGTATGTTAATAGCCTCGCCTGGAATCGCATTAAATGTGACAGAAACCCGTTGGCATTATGTAAGTAAACTTTATTTATCTCTTCGAGTACTGGCATGAAAAAAATATTCTTAATTTAAAAATATAAAATCAAACGAATTCTTTTTTCTCTTTAATTAACTGGTACGAGAAATCATTCTTAATTTAAAAATACATAAAACTTTTATCAGTTGACGTTTCACAGCCAAAAATGATGCTGTATTTTGACCTTTCAAAAGGAACAAATCGTGGGGTGTAAACGTTCTTCATCAAAATAATATCATGGTTATTTTTCTTCATAACAATAATATACTGCGCCTTTGTTATTCCTTCGTGTGATTTTAATCGTGTGTTATTAACATCTGAACATAATATTGCACGAATGTATTATGCCCATTTTCTCTATATTTTTTTATAGAATGAATCTCTCCTGGTTATAATTAGCCGTAGAAAAGACTGTTTTTCATTGTCTATATACCGTTGTTGTAATTATCAAAATCTTGGTGTTTTTTAACAATGTAAGTTTCGACATCTACGTATCGACTTCTAGCATAAGCTGATAATATCATGCGTAATGCAAAGAAAGGGACGGCAAAGGTATCATAAATACCTATATAAATAAATATTTAAATATCTAGTCTACAGTTTGTTTAGGTATAAGAATTAATAATATTATTTTTGACCCAGACTCTATTACGAGAGGGGTTGATATTACAGTCAGTCGGTCAAAAACTAAGTCAAACAAACCAATTTATCATTAATCCCATATTACAGTAGCGCAAGGACGGATATGGATTAAAAAAAAATGTGTACGGACAAAAAAAGGCAAAGTAAATTATAATATAAAAAAATAGTATCAACCCTGTATTATATACTACCCACTACTGGGCACGTGCCTCCTTTACTGAGAGGGTTTAGGCCTTAGACCACCACGTTGGCCTAGTGGGAACAGACTTCACATACCTTCGAAATTTTTATAGAGAACTACTCAGGTACGCAGGCTATTTACCTTCCCGAATGTAAATTTATCAAAAGTTTATCATTATTATCAGATCCCTTGCTGTGTGATCCGGTCTTAAATCTGAATTTATCATCAGTTATAAGCTATACTTTCAAATCTTATCTTATTTCTGTAGGCCTCGCGATCGAATCGAAAAACCGCGTATTTATATTATATCTAGGATCTTAAAAGGTCATTTGTTGGCTGGAACTTGGGAATAAAATGGTTTATAACGAGTGGTACTGAGTTATTATTGGAATGTGTTGGTAATTTCATTAACAATAAATATACCTACTATAAATAATGTCATTCACGATGACGCGCGCTACCAATTTTCCAGCTAAGATTTTGCGGGTTAAAAGGGCTTTGATTATAATCTATTGTAGTGTGTATTTGCATTTATAAATATTTAGTGCGTATTTAGAAACTAAATTACACTCAAAAATGTATCTACTTGGACTGTAAGGGATTAGCGGAATTAGTGCGGCGCGTCATGGTGGATGGCATTACTTAAAGCGTAGTTCATTTTTGAAATAAAACCTTTTCAGTGTGGGTTTATTCTAATATCATATTTGAGGCAACAGTACAAAATAACCTTTATAAGTATAGTATACTTTAATATAATACATACTCACCTTTTATACCCGAGAGGGTAGGCAGAAGCGTAACTAGTGCACCCACTTTTCGCCGTACGTATTCCGTCCCATGATGCTATAAGGGGAGAGATTATCGTCATATCCCGCGCAAATGCATAAAAAAAATCTCTAGAAAACATAACATCACATACTAATAATGTAGTTCTCACAATCTCCTATGATTGCCTTCCCTTATAGACCAATTAAGCACAGCACTTTCTTTACATCAAATAATTTGATTTTATAAACAAGCCATTGATTATTTTAACCAGTGTTTAATGTACTACGACGGCTCATATAAGTGGGCGAGCGTTAAAGCACAAACAAATGAGTTTACCTCTGGCACTTAACAATGGGCAACAAGAAATTCAAGATCTATAACGCGCATGTCATTACAAAGATAATTATATGTATGTATGCGTAACATACATTTAATTATAGATGCATTCCTTGCCGTTCTGGGAGGCTTTAAGGTCTTTAGTGTGGTAGCCTAGTTTCGGTAGGTTTCGGTTTGAAGGGCATTGTAGCCAGTGTAACTACTGGACATAATGAGACTTAACATCTTACGTCTCAGGATGACGAGCGCAGTGAAATGCCACACAGTACTTTGTAACTCAAGGTGCTGTATGGTGTTACTACTGTTTATGGGCGGTCGTATCGCTTACCATCAGGCCAACGGCATGCTTGTTTCGTCATTCAATGCCGTATAAAAAAACATACCTATAATGGGATTATAGAAAGAAGTATTAATTATTATGATAAACTTTAAGGGAGAAAGTATTGGGCTTGCGGCATCTTAGATTAGTATTAATATTTAAATAAGATAATAAAAAAGAAGAATTAGATGTAATAGAAAAAAATGACAAATAAATAATATAAAAACGTATGAAAATCTATCCTAATATTATAAAGAGGAAAGACTTGATTGTCTGTTTGTTTGCATTGAATAGGCTCCGAAACTACTAGACCGATTTTCAGTACTAGATTCAGTCGCCTTAGAGCTGCACTACTGAGCGGACGCCTACACGTTCTTACAAGTTTTACCAGTTGTTCTCAAAGTTATTCGTCATGTTCGTCTGTGATAGTTGTGGTAATCAACACAGTGATGGTCCAATATGCTGTGGTTGTAAAAAGCAATATGACTTTGTTTGTGCTGGAGTTACGGAAATTGGTTATCGTCGATTGGGTGATAGAAAGAACAGCTGGCGATGCCCAAAGTGCAAAACCAGTTCTTCACCCTCGCCACTCACTACACCAATGCCGAGTCAATTGGATATGATGCAAGAGCAATTAAATAAAATAGTATCCCAGTTGACGCCCTTGGCATCACTTGTGGAAGACGTGAAATCCATTAAACTCGAAGTCTCTAATATGACGGAGTCTCTGGAAATGGCTCATGAACTTATCGGAAAATTTTCAAGTTCCATCAAGTCCATAGAAGCTCGTGTATCCCAAATCGAGAAGTCAGTGACTGACATTCCAGCCCTCCAGATGCAAGTTAACAAACTTCGTGATGAACTTGATGCGAGGGATCAATGGGCAAGAGCCAACAATGTTGAAATCAGAGGAGTCCCCCATAAGAACCACGAAAACCTTTTCAATATAGCAGAAAAGATTGGAAACCTATGTAATTTCCCGATTAAACGAGAACAAATTAATTACATTGCTCGCGTACCTACTCGAGTACCAAACGCTGTCAAACCAATAATAATAGCCTTCAATAATAGATATACTAAAGAAGAGTTTGTTGTAACAGCGCGAAAAAATAAACAACTCAATATTTCTAATCTTGGCTATTCTGCTACTGGATCTTTTTATATAAATGACCATCTTACGCAGTGAAATAAAATTCTACTGAATAAAGCAAGAACGTTGGCAAAAGAAAAACATTTCTCATACATATGGGTAAAACATAGTAAAATTATCGCTAGGAAGTCCGATACATCGCCAATATTTTTTATAAAGTGCGAAAAAGACTTAGCAAAAATTGTTTAAATTTAGATACTACAAGATATTTTTTAAGGAACCTAATTAAGTTATCAGCTGGCAGTTTGAGAACCAACGACATTTTATTATTATCTTTCTATCAGACCGCATTTTTTATCGTCAATACACTACTCAACCAATCATCGCACGTAAGTACGCAGCGCTGTGCACAATTTGCACGCGCTTTTGCATACGTTTACGCGTTTGCAGCTGACATTTTTGCTTGCGCTCTAATATATGTAAGTTTGCATTCGGCTGTGGGTGCGCTGGAACACACGGAACTTGTCTTTAGCAAGTCATATGCTTCTACCCGAACTCTCATACTTTATTCAATTGCATTAAGAATTAGGTTACGTGTTATTCTATTTAACATTGTTGATCTCGTTTTTAATATTGTATATTTGTTTTATAAAAATTGTATGAATTATTTACTATTTAATTTAACGTGTTTAATTACTGTGTGCTATTTAGTTCTGTGGTTAAACCAGTTACCATTATTTTTTTAACTTGTGTACTATAGGTTATTTATTGTACCTGTTATGGATCTCTTTATCCTGTTATAGAAATATATATATATGTATTATATTGCAATTTTTACACTCTCTAATGGCTTTTGCAGACATTAATATTTATTATCAAAATACTAGGGGACTGCGTACCAAAACACACTCATTCAAACGAAATCTCTTACTATCCTCATATGATATCATTTCATTAACAGAAACCTGGCTACTAGATGGGATATATGATAGTGAACTGTTTGATGATAGATATCTGGTCTGGAGGCGAGACAGGAACTACCTAAAAACAAAGGAGAAATATGGGGGTGGTGTGCTGTTAGCTGTTCACCGGAAATTTGCAGCAATGGAACGCCCCGAATGGTGCTCTTCAGCAGAAGATATTTGGGTCACAGTCACTCTTAAAAAGAAAATGAATTCCACCACGACAAATAAACTCCACTTGTGCACCCTATATCTCTGTAGTGAAAATCTTGGCCACACATTCAATGCACAACTTCAAAATTTCTCTCAAAAGTTGTCCTATATCATCAACTCTCACCCAAATGATGTATTTATAATTTTAGGAGATTTCAATTTAAGTAATATTAATTGGAACGGTGACCCTCCTCAACCGATTGGTATTACTGGTGAATCTCAAGTTTTATTTTTCGATACCCTAGCTCAGTGTAACCTTAGCCAACATAATTTTAATAGAAATATTCACTCAAGGTTACTGGACTACGTATTATGCAACTGTGATTTTACGGTCACCGCTTGCGGTACTTCTCTAATGCCCGAAGATACGCATCATAAATCGCTAGATATAACTTGTAAAATTGCTCAACAAAACTTATTGAAAAGCAATCCACGATTAAAATTCTTGTATCATAAGGCCGATTATGATAAAATCAAAATGTCATTATCTGAAATTAATTGGGAAGTTACCTTAAATAATAACACACTTGATGAGGCTCTCGGCATTTTATACCAACATTTATACAATTTAAGAGATAAATATATTCCAAAGAAACTTTCAACTTCCTCGGGAAGTCCACCTTGGTATACTCTTCCCTTAAAAAAAATTCTTAAAGAAAAATATAAATACTTAAAGAAATATAAGACATATGGTAATACTCGGGATCACGACTCGTTCTGGCTACTTCGGGAAAGAGCCAAGCGATTAGAGCAGGAATGCTATAAAATGTATATAAAAAGATGTGAAGACTCAATAGTTAAGAACCCCAGATATTTTTGGTCGTTCATAAAATCAAATAAAAAAGGCACCAACTCTCTCCCCTCCAGCATGAATTACAACGGACAACCACCAGACACTGGTGAGGAAATCTGTGATCTCTTCTCATCGTATTTCTCCTCAAACTTCCTTGCCCCATCGTCCAATGTTTATTTAACTCCTTCAAACTCTTCTCAAAATAATGTTACAGCTTGTATTAGTGATATACATATTAGTTCAAACTCGGTTTTAAAACTTATAAACTCATTGTACCTAGCAAAAGGAGCGGGACCCGACGAACTTACGCCTAAATTTATTTTTAACTGTGCAGACTTACTGGTAGACCCACTTACCATACTATTCAAACGATCCATTCATGAAGGAACTGTACCGAATACTTGGAAATCGGCATTTATAACTCTAAAAATGGCTGTAGAGAAGATATTAAAAACTACCGACCCATTTCTAAATTATGCATTTTTGCCAAAATATTTGAGAGGATAGTCTATACGCAAGTTTATCAAAAACTGTCTTGCAATTTTATCCCTCAGCAACATGGCTTTATAAGTAAGCGGTCTACCACATCCAACTTATTGTCCTTCACCGATTTTTTGACATTAAATATGGACTGTGGAGGCCAAGTAGATGCTATCTTTACAGACTTTAGCAAGGCGTTCGATCGGATAGATCATCATATTCTCTTGCAAAAGTTATTCTTTGCAGGTGTCCATGGAAACCTTCTCAGATGGTTCACATCTTACATAGAGAACAGGTCCCAAGCTGTGGCAATAGGTGGTTTCTCCTCTGGGTGGAATACTATACCTTCTGGTGTTCCCCAGGGATCTATACTTGGTCCCTTGCTTTTTAATATATTCATTAATGATGTTACTTCTTGTTTCAAACATTCTGAATTCCTTCTTTATGCCGATGACATGAAAATATACAAAACGGTTAAAAATATAAATGATTGTCGCTTATTGCAATTAGACATGGATTCATTTGAGCTTTATTGTATAGCCAATAAATTAGATCTTAATGTTACTAAATGCTACTCTATAACTTTCACCCGTAAATTAAATGCCATTAATAATGAATATGTCTTGAAAGGAGAACCTCTTAAGCATGTGGAATCAATACGTGATCTTGGTATCATACACGATTCCAAGTTAACTTACGACAAACACGTTGACCACATCGTCAAACAAGCTAACAAAGCATTAGGTTTTGTGATTAGATCCTCCTCTCAATTCACTAATATTAAAGTGGTGAAAATTCTGTATTGTTCATTGGTACGCAGTACTCTGGAGTATTGTACTCAAGTTTGGAACCCACAGTACTATTTTTACATTAACAGAATTGAATCAGTTCAACGCCGATTTTTAAAATTCCTACAATTTAAATGTCACTGTTACGATGCAGATTATGAGGAGAGGTGTCACAGATACCATTTTCTCCCGCTATTCGAGAGAAGAAAAATAGCGGATATTGTATTATTAGCAAAAATTGCACAAAATTTATTAGATTCCCCGCATCTTCTGTCTAAAATTAATATAAGAGTTCCAAATAAGTATGTAAGACGTCCCGTGTGTTTATCTACCTCACAAAGTGCATCAAATTATAGGCAGAATGCATTCTTGATCAGAGCAACAAAATATGTTAATACTGCAGTAGATCTCTCAGACCTTGATTTATTTAATTCAAAACCATGTATTTTTAAGAAGACGTTAACAAAATTTTGGTTCTCTAACTGTTGAGCGTTAAAGTATATACTACAATATAGATGCTGATTGTTTGCTTTTTTTTTTAATGTTTTTTCTTTTTTAAGTATGTTTAATTAGTTCTGATAAGTGTTTACAATTGATTCTTTTAGGTGTTATGTTCTTTTAATTTTTGTCATCCATTGTACTTTATAATATACATATTTTCTATTGTATAATGTTAGTACTAAGGCATTTTCTATATATATATTCTATATTTTAATGTGGAAACATGTAATTGGTGCTTTGTTATTATTCTGAATTGTATTTTGTAACACTGTATGTTCCCAAATAAAATAAAATAAAAATAAAAAATAAAATTTGAAAAATTCTTTCGTCAATATAAAGCTACATTATCAGCGAGTCACATAGGCTACTTTTTATCCCGGGCAAATATAAAGCGGGACTTTTATCCCGAAAAAACTCATTCACGCGGGCGAAGCCGCGAACAGAAGTGTAATATTAAATAACGAAAACACTAGGAATTCATTAAATGGAATAAAATTAAGATAGTTTTACTCACAAGTTATAATTATAAAGTTACCTTATCACAACTTATCCAAGTTCTGTAACTAACAAAATCAATTTAAATTGTAAATGTAATTTATTGTAACGTCTGGAAAACTATTTGCATCCATTACCATTACGCCCACGATGGGAACGTTCCTATTTTAAAAAAGGCAAAATTCGAACAGGCCTACGCATTTAAAATTGGTCTACACAATTAACAGAAGTTACATATATCTAATTCTCCATTTCTAGCGAAAGAAATGTTTAGTTTTGTTTGTAAATTGTTAGTAAGTCTACTTATATAAAGGTTAATTGGCAACTTTGCCGCACGCTCAGCCCACGTTAAATGTGTTTGGATCGACGAATTACGATTTTTAAAGCCCACTTCCTAACCATATATTGACGAAATGGCGGTAGGTGTCTCCTATACTAGATAAGTGTACCATCTACCACCGCTTTGTCAGCCATACATAAGTAGCGGAACAGAATTAGACTTAAGTTTTGTTTTCTCTTTAAAAAAAAAAATATTTCGACTATTCGTCCCCCGAAGATTTTTTTAAATTAATATAGTGATTAATGGTTATTTAAAATTATGAATTTGTTTAGATACTTATTTGGCTGACTGTATATGAAGAGGCAGTGGCACAATTATGTTCTATAAAACAATAAAGCCAATGTAAATAAGGGCACCACGAGATGTAATCTCCATTCGACCGCGCCAAATGGAGACGGCCGCGTTCCGTATTAACCGATCCAGAGGAGGAAATCACTCTGACCATCCGCCATAAGAACGAGTTCTTGAAACTCCAACACTCCACAAGACCGCAGTTCCGTCCTCGCCGTCGGAGGGGCGACGGGGAACGCGGCGAGGTCTTCCGGCCTGCGTGCCGATGACAACACAATCTAATAGGATTAGGCCTAAAAAAACAATATTTCCCTAATCGTTGATGTCTCATCCTCTCTCAGTGGCCGCCCTGAGCCGAGGTTCGTAACCCGTTAGTGGGTTGCCCTCAGCATGGTCACTTAATTCAAAGGGTTGCGAGCGCCTTCTGCGTTCACCCTAAAGACCGGTGTGGCCAGACAAGCCAACTCGCGTCAGGCTCCTGGTAGTAGGGCCATTAACAAAAAAAAAACGAGATGTTCGTGAAATAAGAAATAATAATAATTAACCCGCGGTCGCCTACTGGTTGAATCGACCGCAATTCATGAACTTTATTTTTTTGCACAGCTCTATGCAAACTTTTATAGGGTATTTGACACATTTTTGCTTTTTACTTTTATTAAATTTTTACGTCATATTTTTTATGACATTGTATGACGAGACGAGCATGCCGTTTGGCTGATGGTAAGCGATACGACCACCCATAAACAGTAGTTAGCAACATCATTCAGCACCTTGAGTTAAAAAGTACTGTGTGGCATTCCACTGCGGTGATGACTGGCTACAATGTCCTTCAAACCGGACTTCATCTTCGATTAAAAGGTTGTTAAAGGAAAGTAATTAATATTTTATCAAATATTTATAGAATATAAATACCAGCCCCGTATTATACTATACCAGTGTCTAGCCTAGGCACGGCTTCCTCTAATACTAAGAGGATTTAGGCCTTATTCCACCATAGGGGCTTAGTGCGGGTTGGCAGACATTATATACCTTCGAAATTCAGAGAACTTATCATGTATGCAGATTTCCTCAAGATGTTTTTCCTTCGCTGTTAAAGCCAGCGATAATTCACAAAGAATACACACATAATTTGGGTTTTGAACCTACGGACCTTCGTCTCGGCTGTTAGTTTCATTCCCGGCTATGCTGTCGCCACTTTTTTCGTATATTTCTAGGAAATTACTGTATTAAAATATTATTAAACCTTTCTCATTCCACTTATTTTGTTAGTCTACTTTTCTTGACGTTATATAATATTAGCATCTTTGAGTATTTGTCCAATGGAGACAATATGGTAATAATGCGCCAACAATATTTCCTCTGAATCCTGACGGAGGGCGAGGTAGACACAGATAGCACTCATTTAAAAAAAACCACACGTGCAGGGCTGCCACAATAACACAGCAAAAATCACAATTTCTGTAGAGCACCGCTTAATATCACTCTCGTAGAATGTAATGACAGCGATCGCAAGTCACACATTAACAAAAGTTTATGACCAGCTGCGCATTTATGACCAACGAAGGGTTCGCCTGGTCATCTCACCTCCTTTGCTTTGCTAGATACTCAAAGATTGGCATACTAAATATATTCGTCAAACCCATATCAAACCAATATAAAGCATAAAGCGTAGAGGAATCGCAGCTAATTAGACTTCATTTATAACTTATATTGATAGTCTATTCATAACAGGTTTTACAAGCCATTCATAATATTATGACGTACGTTGGCGTTGGTTAAAGCAACTTTGCCCACCCCTCATGAGAAACTAGTTATTGATCGTGGCTTCTCCCGCGTGAAGCTCATAAGCTAGCGCAGGACATGATCTACTAGTGTGCCAAATTGCATCCAAATCCGTTCAGTAGTTTTCGCGTTTACCTAACAAACATCCAAATATAGAGAAAAATTTTCGCATTTATATTAGTAAAATATTGGCAAGAGGAATTACTGGTGTAAATGATAAATTTGAAGTCTTATAGCTTAAGAAGTTTAAAAGTAATCGCTACTGGAAAAGCCATAGAAATTTTGTCAATGCAGAACTTGTGCAAACATTTTCTTATTGTTGTAAAAGGGTTAGGCGTAATGCACACTAGCAGCTAGCTTATTATGATACGATTTTAGCTATTCCATAGACACATTCAGGAATAAGTCACTTACGCACATATTATGAGTTAATTTGTTATGTATGTAACCTACCCTCGAAATAGCAATAATCTTGCCAAAATGGTTTAATTGCCGTTGCAAGATGTGCCGTTTTTACAACCATTAAAGGACGCAACGACTCTCCTTAATAGTTCTTTTTGTTAGACTATATTATCATTAAAATTTACTGTATATAAGTAATATAATATATAATAGTCAGGTACGCAGGAAATATTATAGTGCACAAGCGTGTGCGTCATACACTGGTGCACTATCTGTTCCTTCACTCTCATAGTCCAGTAAGACGGTAATCCGACATGACCGGAGAGAGATCAGGCGCAGGACCAACGGCTTTACATGCTTTCCGAGACACGGGGGTATCACACCGTCAACTTCCTGACTCCGAGCCATGACTGAATATTTTTTTAGATTAGAAACATCAATCGCAATGTTTTTATTTTGGCCCGACTCGAGATTGAACTCGGGACCTCGGCGCAGTAGTCGTATTTATACCGCATACGCAATACATACACGCCACCGTGGCAGTCAATAGGCAATATAATAGTAAATACTTACGATACAAACGTTTCGTGTTTCTGAGCCTTACTTAGAATTGTTTCGCAACAATAGGTCATCTATTCCATAGCGTGCCTTCTCTTATAAACCACTTGTCATCGCTACAATGCACTTGTGTTATGTGTATACCAACTAACATCCCAAACATTTACAATTTGCAATTATTTTAGATGTGTTCCATTCGTTTTTATTTTAGTTATAAAGTATATGTTGTTATATAATTTTGCAATGAAATTGAAACCTTCATACGAAGAAATGGCACGAACTCACGCCCTTTATAATAGTGGTAGGCAGAGGCACAATTAAAGTGGGCACATACGATGCGATTTGGTACAGCCGAACCATTAAAACGGTATGCCATCGAACCATATCGCATCGTGTGAGGCACGGTTCGATGGACATTATTATTATTATTGTTGGTACAGCTGGTTCGATGGCTTGTCCATCAAACTTGGTTGCATACAACTGGACGTCGCATGGTACGGTTCGATCGTGTGGCGTGAAGACTGTACCGCGTGACGAATTGGTCGCATGATACCAAATCGCATCGTATGTGGATACTATTAGTGTACTCAGTTTTCACCGTATACCTGCTATAATCGGCCCCTGATGTAATAGAAGGCGAGTGTATGCCATATCGTGCACAAATTCCACACTCCGATCTAATACTGAGTAGAAAAATCTAATATCAAGTTGCCCGGACCGGGATTCAAACCCGTGACCTCTGAGCCATGTCCTACCATGCGCACGCAATACAACTACGCCATCGAGGCAGTCATCCTGCTTCCTACTTATATTTAATTAATACTATAAACGCGAAAGTTTGTAAGTATGTATGGATGTATGGATGTCTGGATGTATGGATATTTGTTACTCTTTCACGGGAAAACTACTGAAAGGATTTCGATGAAATTTGGCTCACGGGTAGATGGTAGCCTGGATTAACACATAGGCTACATTTTATTCCGGGAAAATAAAAAGCGCGACTTTTATCCTGGAAAAACTTTTTAACGCGGGCGGAGCCGCGGGCAAAATCTAGTAGGTATAATAAAATTGACAAAATGTATATTCACTTCTATAATAAACTAGTAGTGCTCGCGGCTCCGCCCGCGTGAAAAGTTTTTCTGGGAAAAAAATATTTTCCCGGGATAAAAAGTAGCCCATAGCACTCAGGAGTAAAGTAGCTTCCTATTAGTGAAAGAATTTTCAAAATCGGTTCAGTAGTTCCTGAGATTAGCGCGTTCAAACAAACAAACTCTTCAGCTTTATAATATTAGTATAGATTAAGCTTAACCATTGTGTCCTATCAAGATTTCTAGACGGACACTGCATCCAACGTGTTCCTGTGAATCCATTTAGTGGAGGCCTGTCTTCAGCAGTGGGCATCATGTAGCTGATGATGATGATGAACCATTGTTATCCCTATTTGCTGGTGTTAGGATATATACTTTAATTTTTTTATTGCATTGAATGTCGGACGAGCATGCCGTTCGCCTAATGGTAAGCGATACGACCACCCATAAACAGTAGCACCATCCAGCACCTTGAGTTACAAAGTATTGTGTGGCATGCCACTGCGCTCGTCATGAGACATAAGATCTTAAGTCTCATTATGTCCTGTAGTTACAGTGGCTACACCTTCAAACCGGAACAACAGTGCATGCGCACTGCTGCTTGACGGTATAAATAGACATTGCGGATGGTTCCCACCCAGACGGACTCATACATATAAGAAACCTGTATAATATCCTGTACCCGCCCGAATAGCGACCATCGTACTCAAGGTGTACGTACCCGTACCCGTCATAGTTGACCACGTAAGTCGCGCTCCGGGATCAGCCTGTGTATATATAAACAGGCCGGCATAATTATGTCGACGAGGGATAATCAACGTCAGTCGAAGTGTTTTTATACGATAAAAGAGTTCAATACAAGAATAATGAAGTTGATTATTTGTAAACTTTTATATAATACAATTAAGAATATAATAAATACGCTAAATAATAATATAGATTGACATTTTGTTACAAAGAAATATTATTATTTTAACAGTTATAATATCAAATATGTATGCTAACAACTCTTTACATGATATGTGACTACATGAAATATTATTGTGTACATCCAATAGGGTCGAATTTTGTGGAACTTGAAAATAATATATGATAATACCAGCTACTGTACCAAAAATCACACAACAAAAATTTGATTTATCTGGAATCTTCTTCGCTTACTATCAGGAACAGTAGGGTCACATTACCGTGCCCGTATAAAAATACCTAATTTACGATATTTAACAAAAAAACCTCATTTACTTGAATGTAAATGAATATTAGAGCAGTGGCTAAATTATAACAATACGTGGAACTAGTTTTGGAACTCGTAATATTTTTATTCGCCTCACGTATTATGAGATACGAATGTTTCTGGTTGCTGGGTTTCATCCTCAAGGCCATTGTGTGGTTTTCGCAATTCTACATTTCTTAGGGCCTTAATAATCGCTGTATAGCTATACATTGTGTTGTCTCACTTCCTTTGATGGTAAAGCTGTGATTCCGCAGAACTTGGCAGACGGCAGACGGCAGACGGCAACAGCATGTGCCGCGACAGCAGACGGCACTACTATGCAGTATTAATTCAAATTCAAATTCAAAGATTATTGCACTCCACAATTGTTTATACATAAAGATGGTACAATCGAATACATACGTGACAATCGTGGACCCTGTCGGGCACGGCAAAATTTGAAGAGAGGGTGAAACTATATTATTAAGAATTTATACGCATGTAGATAATGGTTTTTATTAACTTACAATTAATATTATTAAACATAAATGTGTGTGTGTGTATGTGTGTGTGTGTGTGTGTGTGTATGTGTGTGAGAGTGAGTGTCGCGTGCGTGCGTATTTATGTGTATACATAAAAAGAATAAATACATATATACGTATGTACAATTATATATATGGAGCATTTATTATAATTTTATTTTATATAATTATGATATAACTAATTATTATAATATATTTTCATCATTTAGAAATTCAATGACCTTATAATAACATTTATAATGTAGGAAGTTTTTTAATTTATTAATAAATAGACTAGTTTTGGTATTAAATTGTATGAGACCGATTCCGCTCACGACGGCAAATGACGCCCGGCAGGGCGTCTACGGAATCGCCCAGCGGCGCCCCCGCTGTCGCAGAGTCTCCGGCCAGACTTGCTGGCCAACGTCGTCGCGACCTTGTTTCCGGCCACAGTGGAGACCACTCCTCCACCGATGGCGCCACCGGACGTGGCGTCATCGTCGTTAACGAGTTCGGCAAGGGATATCCCGGAGGTTTCGCCCGCTGAAATGTGGGCGGCAGTGCTTCGGCTGCGGAGCAAAAACACGGCCCCGGGGCTCGATGGCATCCCCGGGAGAGCCTGGGTATTAGCCATTGAGTACTTGGGTCCGCGGCTCCGCAGTTTATACTCCGCCTGTTTGGAGCAGGGCGTCTTCCCGGAGCGTTGGAAAACCGGGAAGCTTGTCCTGCTGAAGAAGGAAGGACGGCCCGCAGAGTCGCCGTCGGCCTACCGGCCCATTGTGTTGCTCGACGAGGTCGGCAAACTCTTTGAGCGCATCGTACATGCTCGCCTCGTCGAGCACCTCGAGAGGGTCGGACCGAATTTGGCCGACGAACAATTTGGATTTAGGAGGGGACGTTCCACCGTCCACGCGATTCTGCGGGTGAAGGCACAGGCGGAGGATGCAGTGGCTGGAGGTGGAGTAGTTGTCACGGTGTCTTTGGATATATCCAACGCGTTTAACACTCTGCCCTGGCCCTGCATTCACGAGGCATTGCGGTACCACGTGGTGCCGCCCTATCTCCGGCGTCTGGTGCACGCGTACCTGTCTGATAGGGACGTGGTGTATCCGGGCACCGACGGGTGGCACCGAAGAGCGATGTAGTGCGGTGTTCCACAGGGTTCGGTTTTGGGCCCTCTTCTGTGGAACATCGGGTACGACTGGGTGCTCCGTGGTGCAAATCTCCGGGGCGTCGGTGTGACGTGTTACGCCGACGATACGCTGGTTACAGCGACAGCCAGGACGTTCCAGGCCGCTGCCACCTTGGCGGCGGTGGGTGCCGGCCAAATAGTAAGTCGGATTCGACGGTTGGGCTTGAAGGTGGCCCTCGAGAAAACCGAGGCCATTTGTTTTCACGGGCCTCGGCGTGGGCCACCGGCTGGTTCCCACATCGTGGTTGAGGGGGTGCGGATTCCCATCGGCGAAGACATGAAATATTTAGGTCTTGTCTTGGATGGCCGATGGCGATTCCGCGCCCATTTCAAGAAATTACGGACAAAACTGTCCCGGGCAGCGGGCGCTCTTTCCCGCCTGCTGCCTAACCTGGAAGGTCCTGGCAGCCCTTGCCGAAGATTATATCACGGAGTCGTGCGGTCCATGGCCCTGTATGGCAGCCCCGTTTGGGCTGACTCCCTGAGCCGCCCCTGCGTCGCCCTCCTGCGCACTCCGCAGAGAGCTTTGGCGCAGCGGGCGATCACGGCGTACTGCACGGTCTCTTTCGAGGCGGCTTGTTTGTTGGCCGGATTTCTGCCCTGGGACTTGGACGCCAAATCCCTCTCCGATGTCTTTCATTGGCGGGAGGAGGTATCCAGTCGTGGGCAGCGTCCGGCCCTGAAGGAAGTGGAGGCCATGAGGGTCTCCCTACGGCGAGCCGCCGTGGAGGAGTGGCGTCACAGGCTGGAGGCCCCGTCAGCGGGGCTCAGGGTCGTCGCGGCAGTGCATCCTGTGTTTGCCAAATGGCTGGACAGCCGCCACGGTGCGGCAACGTACCGCTTGACACAGGTGCTCACTGGGCATGGCTGCTTCGGTGAGTACCTGTGGCGGGTAGTGAGGAAGGAGGTGTCGGCCGTGTGTCACCATTGTGACAACTGCCCGCTGGATACGGCCCAGCATACGTTGGAGTTTTGCCCAGCCTGGGATGAGGAACGCAGCGCTCTCAGAGCAGTCGTCGGAGGAGACCTCTCGCTGCCGGCCGTGGTCGCTTCCATGGTCTGCAGACGGGAGGCCTGGCGTGCGGTGGCCCACTTCTGCGAGGTGGTCCTCTCGCAGAAGGAATATGCCGAGAGGGATCGGGAGCGAGAAAATCCCTCCCGCCGCCAGAGGAGACGAAGGAGGCGCCGGGTGGACGACTGACCGGCTACTCCCGCCCTGTGGATTGGGGGCGTTTGGAGAATTCCACCACGGTATCCCCTGCCTGTCGTAAAAGGCGACTAATAGGGGCCACCGGGGGTCGCGGGCGGGCGGCAGGGGGCTGTCCGTCTTTAATTTTGTGCGTGTTTGCTAGCACAGTGCTGCGACCCCCGTGATGGACGGCAGTGTGGCAGGTAGGCCTCACGCTGCCGTTTTACATAAAAACATTTAATGTTTTGGATGTGGTTTTATTATAGAATTGTGCTATTTTCGCAACAAAAACAACATCTGCGTGCCGCCTTATGAGACATACACTTATGAAAGCCGTAGCTTAATTAGAAATCTAAGTCTATCTATATGGTCCATCTCGTTTCTCTTTCCGTTTCAAGGCCAGTTATGATGTCGGCTTATAGTAATTAGCTGCGAATCAAAACATAATGTTGTCCGTAATCCGATTACTATACGGACAGACAGACGCTTTTAATCCTTATTAATACGGATTATACGTGTAACTGAAAAGTATTATTCGTGTTTTCGCAGTTTGTGTAATTGACTGCAAAGTTATAGTTGGATACAGTTAGTCTACTGATTTACATGAGACGAATTTCTCGGTTAGATATGAGAATATATCTAAAACTAAGGGTTGCTCGTGGCTTTACCCGCGATAAAAGTTCCCGCTATAATTCTAAACAAATATGTTGGCGTTACGACAGTACAATGTTATATCATCGATAAAATAAAAAAATAATTTATTCATCACGTAGGCGAACAGAGTTACATTTATGATAAGTCAAGATACATTAAATTAATTATTAATAATACAAAAGGTCACTTATATAAGTAAAGAACTTTTATTGGGAGTATGATGAAAGATAAATCAAAAAGCCAGCTCAGGCTGGTAAGAAAGGGGAATTAGATTAAATATAAAAAAGAGTAAAATAAAAGAGTAGATAAAAAGTTGAACATAATAAAGAAGCAGATAATTTTTATTAAAAAATAGTGGGAGGAACGCGATCCTCACCAATGAGGACACTACAGGCCCTAGCCTAGCTAACCTACCAGCCTGTCACTAGCCTGATAACCATCAATCGAGTGGACTATGGAATGGACGATAGCCTAATTGGAAATGGAACGGTCTGCCGAGACAATGTCCGAAGGTTCAAAACCCAAGGCACACACCTCTGACTTTTCGAACTTACGTGTCCATTTTTTATCAAAATTATCGTTCGCTTTAACGGTGAAGGAAAACATCGTAGGAAACCAACATTTATTATATTTTTCATAAGAATTTAGACGATATGTGAAGTCTGCCAACCCGCACTACGCCAGCGTGGTGGACTAAGGCTTTACCCCTCTCAGTAGTAGAAGAGGCCCGTGCTCAGCAGTGAGCAGTATATAATACAGGGCTGATTGCATTGCACTTTATTTTGGTTATAGATAAATAGTGCTACCTGTGCGATGCCGGGGCGGGTCACTTGCCTAACACGTTTGCCCCCGCTCTAGTCAGATACCCACAAAGTAACACATTTCCCAATACATACAATGCGCCAATGTCTATTTCTATCGCCAAGCAGCAGTGTGCATGCACTATTGTGTTTCGGTTTGAAGGACATTGTAGCCAGCATAACTACTGGACATAATGAGACTTAACATCTTATGTCTCAGGATGACGAGCGCAGTGGAATGCCACACAGTACTTTGTAACTCAAGGTGCTCGATGGTGTTGCTACTGTTTATGGTTGGTCGTATCGCTTACCATCAGGTGAACGGCATGCTCGTCTCGTCATTCTATGCAATAAAAAATTTAAAAAAGAATGCGCATTTACGGTTGACTTTATTCGGAGTTGTGTTGACTATATTAGAAAAATAAACCGACTTCAAAACCACTACAAATAAAAAAATAGTTAAAATTTGTATTCGCTAAGTATATACGTATATTTGGAGTCGATGCCTGATTTAAATTTCCAGCTAAGGTAAGAAAATACACAAACAAATATATGAGAACATTGTTCAATTTAAATTAGGCACCGATTCCATTTTTTTTTTTTTTGTCCCTGACATTACTCTTTCTAGCCTGACGAGGGTCGGCTTATGAAAGAACACCGGTCTTTTGGGTGAGTGCAGAAGGCGCTCGCAACCCTTAAAATTAAGCGTCCACGCTGAGGGCGACCCACTAACGGGTCACGAACCTCGGCTCAGGGCGGCCACTGAGAGGATAAGACATCAGCGTTTGGGGAACATGGTTTTTAACCTAATCCTATTCATGTGTTCGTAGTCTTCGGCACGCGGGCCGGAACTGCTAAGGGAGGTTAGGTGACGGGGAACGCGACGAGGTCCTCGACGGCGAGGACGGTACAGCGGTCTTGTGGAGTGTAAGAGCTTTTGGTGCTCGATCTTTTCGCGAATGGCCAGAGTGATTTCGTCCTCTGGATCTGTCAGTACTGAACGCGGTCGTCTCCATTTGGCGCGATCAAATGGAGTATATATAGACGCTTTACGGATAAGCGTGTTCGGGTGGTTTACCCCCGATCGAAGTAGCGTCTGCTGGCCATATACATAAAGTGCCTGATGGTCGGCATGTTGGTGTCCACGTGGAGGTTGCGGTTGCGAACGTACCACGGGGCACCAAGAGCATATCTGACCATTTTATTTTGCAAGACCTGCATACGCTGAAAACGAGCAGGCGGTAAATGGGCGAATACGGGCGATGCGTACGTCGTGATAGGTCGGATGCATGTCGTAAAGATCCTAATCTTGTTGCGGATCGACATTTTACTGTTCCGGTTTAAGAGCCAGTGCAATTGGCCCATCGCGAATGCGGCTCGCGCGCGTACCGCGTTTACATGTGGGATGAAGGTCAACCTCTGATCAAGGGATGCACCGATTCCAAATATACGTATATACTAAGCGAATACAAATTTTAATTATTTTTTTATTTCTAGTGGTTTTGAAGTCGGTTTATTTTTTGTTAAAAAGTTTTATTTGTTCCTTTTTTGTTAGTTAATTATAGAATGGTGTAAAGTGTAAACAATACATCATAGATATACGATTGAAGCATTCGCGAGTCATCTGCTGTTAGTTATTGAAGAGTTCCATTGTGCATCTCCGAAGACCTTCATCAGATCTTCATAAATTATATACTAAAACCTTCCCTGAAAAATATACATTTCAATATCGAAAACCACATCCAAATCGGATCAGTAGTTTTTGAGAAACACGCGGCCATACAAATTTACATACATACATACATACATACGGATCGAATACAGAACCTCCTGTTGAACCATAAAAATACATTATTAAGGGACAATTTTACGGGTTTCAAGTAAATTTTATTTATCAGTTTAATGACATTAAATATAATGTAGGTAGTACTCATTTTTACCATACCATACCAGCCCTGTATTATATACTGCTGAACACGGGCGTCCTCTACGACTGAGAGGGTTAAGGCCTTAGTCCACCACGCTGGCTTAGTGCGGGTTGGCAGACTTCACATACCTTCGAAATTCAGACAACTTCTCAGGTATGCAGGTTTCCTCACGATGTTTTCCTTCACCGTTAAAGCGAGCGATAATTCACAAAGACACACATAACTTTTTAGAAACGTCAGAGGTGTGTGCCTATAGGTTTTGAACCTGCGGATAAACGTCTCGGCAGTCCGTTCCACTCCCAAATGGGCTATCGCCGCTTTTTTCACTCATTTTTGTTACTATTTTTTTGGGAGCAAAGATTAAAGTGTCACTTTGGTATTTGGTCGGATTATATTTAGGTACATTTATATCAGTAAACAGTGAATTCGGACCGAAAGTTCCAATTATAAACCTCAAGCATGAAATATCAAAATCTCACCTTGCTAGTATTTTGCAAGACTCCGAAGTCCGAAGTACCACCTTACGAGTATTTTGCAAGACTCCGAAGTACGAGCGTAGTCTTAAACTGTATTTCTATATCAATTCACAATATCGTTCTCCTGCATTGCCCTCGATATACATCCGCGTTCAATCATTAAATATTAATTTGAAAAGGAACAGCCTAATTAATCAGCGATTGTACTACATAACGTGCCGGTCATTCACCCTTCGAAGTGTTTTTTGTAATCAAGCCTCTCGTCAACCTCATTTTTATGAATCATTTGTGCTAATATCATGGGCTAGTCTTTTTAATTACCTAGGAAGCGTATTAAAAAATATGAATGCTAATAGGGTAAGAGACTACTTTTTTTAATACATTTATCAATAATTAATATATGCCATCCAAAATGTAATGGAAAATAATTTTCAAAATTGGGGCAATAATAGTAAGTTAAAAAGCTTTGAAATTTTGGCGGAAGGGGTACTTGTCAAATATCAGTAATATTACACTGTGACGTCACCGAGAGTCGCCGGCCATAACGCTGCGTGCGTGAGAAAGAGATAGCGCGATATCCCCTCCACGCCCCCCACTTTTGCTCACAACAATATTTCAAATGTGAATAACTGCTTTATTTTTCTACCAATTTTGATGCTGATTTCACAGAAGAATTTCTTTTTCGTATTGTTTTGTTACATATAAAATAATTTACAAAATCAAACATAGGAAACTATCCTATTAGTGGTAATGTGTTATTTTGATATTTATATAGATATGATTAGAAGCATAGATATATTTATTTATTTATTTCAGATAACAAAGAAGCAATAAGTTTTATAATAAAAACAAAAAAATTCAAATTATATATAAAAAAAATCAATATTTGAACATAGAAAAGTTAATGAAATGCATTTTGTGATGCAAATAGATACATGGATGTGTTTATTTTATTCGGTTTGATCTTTACTCTTAGAACGATAAAAAAAATTACATTTGACGCTTAAATTGATATAAAAAAAAAATATTTGGTGCGTTTTTCTAGAACCTGTTTATAAAACTATTTAATATCTTGTCAACCTTAGCTATTACTGGTGCATTTAAAAATATCTCAAAAAAACGAAATGTGAATTAAAATAAATTACGGTGCTAACTTAAATCTCAATTGCAATGTGAAATAACTGAGTGAAGTGCAAAAATGTGAATCCGCCATTTTGTGTGTAACAAGATGGCGTCGAGTAGTGTGTTCAGATACCTGGTACTGTTAGCAGCACTCGTGTGGATCGTGGCCGAGGAGAAAAATACAACGAGGGGCAAGCGGGAACCTTGGACTAATGGCAGTTGGTTGTAAGTATTTTGTGTGTATTTTTAAATGTGCTGCAATAAGAACTACTGTGATAATAACAGCACACAAAATTTCAAAACAATCGAACTTGTGATAGTAGAAAATGAGCTGATTACCTTCAGTCTGAATAGCTCTTTCCAAATTATAGCTAAGAACCATGTCGATCAAATACAAAAAAGAAAGTTATCGAAATTGGTCCATTTGTTTGAGAACTACGATGCCTTAGACAGACATACAGATACACGCCTTAAACTTGTAACACTCCCCTTTTTCCGTCGGGGGTTAAATATAAAATCAACCTTTCAAAGAATTCTTTGTTAGAATCCATGACAGTAAAGGTAGGTACACAGTGAAAAAAATAGTAAGTATGTAGATATTAAATAAGACATGGTAATACTTGTACATCCCCAACACTTCTTATTTAAAGTTTAAGTTTGAGGGCACACTGCTATATTCCGATTCGTGATTGTGACATTCGCGACATTTTAAAGCACAAGATTCGTCAAATATAACATCGAGTTAGCAATGAAATTCATAGGACACAGAGCATTCAAAGCAATATATCATTAAAATCTATTTATCAAAATTTTTATTGAATAATAAATGTTTTTCAAATGCTCTATCTACTGCTCTATTTCACCTTTTTGCTATTCAAGTAATTATAATTGCGTTTATTGTTTTTTTAGTTTACGGACATCTTGTAACCAATTAATGTGCTTAATGTTTTTGATCATTAAACGACGTCATGTTATTAATTTATATACGTAAAATACAGCAACTATGCTTTCCCGCGTAAGAGAGTTTGCCCGTACAACACTTTTTAATTTGGGACTGATCCAAATGCGTTCAACAGATTCTGCGTTTACTAACAAACATCTCAAACGCATTTAGTAATATTCGCCATCTCATAACGTATTTATAATCAATTTCACATCCAATAATCTCAGGTGAGTAGTTTAATATTGATCGAATATTGTATGAAGTTCCTTTTATTGCAAGTCTAGACAAGGTATCAGGTGTCGTTTGGGTCGGTAATAACCGCGCCATTATAACGCTCGTAACCCTTTGCGCCTGATGGAAACGCGAGAGCAAAACCTTTATAATATGTATTGAAAGTTACTATGTAACTATGTAAAGGGTCTTTTGAGCCAAATTTAGTAATAATAGCATCTGATATATGTTATGTTATAACTTTCTGTAGTCGTATAAATTGTCAGTGATTTTGTACTTTCAATGAAATTCATAATAATTGTTGTTTCGTTGATCGTCGACTTTGCGGCGATTTTTCAATCAGGAGCATGATTCTCTATGACATTGTTAACTCGTAACGCGGCCGCGTCACGTTCACTTCGTGTAACGGGCGTAAAATGGTATTCTGTATGCCAATTTCCATAGTGATAAACGCGATGAGTTACGTTACGCGCTTGTTACGAGCGGTG
This sequence comes from Lapara coniferarum, assembly GCA_949316025.1. Classification (NCBI taxonomy): domain Eukaryota; kingdom Metazoa; phylum Arthropoda; class Insecta; order Lepidoptera; family Sphingidae; genus Lapara; species Lapara coniferarum. The sequence continues at coordinate 2,153,543 of OX438927.1, read as the reverse complement.
AAAATAACGCGTGTCATAGAGAATAAGGGGGCAGGTCACGGAAAACGAAACTAACACGTTTTATGAATTGTACACAAACTTTTTTGTTAAAAAACTTTTTAACAAAAAATAGCACCGACTTCAAAAAACACTATAAGGAAAAAAAGAACTTGTGCTTTGCTTATGGGTCATAAGGAAATTTCAATAATACCAATTTTATATACACTGCCATTTGTGTGATTATATTAATGTGCAATGAATAATTATTTGGAGTCGAAAAAAAAAACAAACCAACGAATTGAGGACCTCCTCCTTTTTTTGGAATTCGGTTAAAAAGAATATTTTATTTTTTTGAGCGACAACGTCTTTTAGCCATGATAGTGACATACAAATAATTTATTCACATTCTCTACATTAACACATTACATATTTATTATTGTCATTGTTTATGACTGGGGTAGCAGCGTGCACGCTCTTCGGTATTCCATACAGCCAAAACTGATACGAAAGCGTCGATATGTTACTGCACAGGAACGTCAGGGAGATGAAATTCTGGAAATTACAATGAAGATTATATGGAGGCTACAATGTATTTTATATTGGTTCACGATCTTGCTTGAAACGATCGCATAATTCCCTTGTGCATTAGATTCAGAGTCCTTTTATTAGTTGGTTGGTTAGTCATTCAGCTCAGTGGTATATCGGAGGTATAAATATTAACATTTATAATGATTTTGTGTTAGTACTTAAGTATTACAAGTTAATATTTCAAGAGCAAAACCTACGGCATAGACCGTTTTACAAGAAAGTGAAAAAAAAATAAACAACACGTTTTTTTTTTCACAGATAACATATAGACCATAGACATAACATAAGTAGTTGTGTCTATGGTATATATTTATATGTTTAGTGATGTCCAATAATGCTAATAAAATTATATATACCTATAACGTTCAGAGGCTGAAAAAATAAATATAACTATATTTTATATTATTGTTGTATTTGGTATTGACAGTTCTGAACGAATTAGTTAAAAAAATGCATATTTTATTTATATTCCTTTCTCTTAGATATATGGTATATCTACAATGTTTTGGTCATAGAAACAATAATATACTCATCATGTAAGTATCTACCTCTACAGACCACCAAATCTTTTTGTAGAGTCCCTCTAGAGCTACATCTATATCATTATTTTAAAATGCATTCTTTTCTAACTAAACTTTAATGCGTATTATAAGTTAGTAAACATTTTATAATCAGGAAAGAAATTCTCGATACACTGATCTTAAAAGGCAGGAAAGGTCAAAGTACAGTACAAAATGCAACTTTATTTGTTTATTGGTACTTAAACAATAAACTTGTAAACAGATGGACATAATGTCAAAGACATTCCATCATAGTCTAAATTAGACCTCCTCGGTGACATAGGTAGTTGTATTAAGGTACGCCTGCAGTGCTGAGGTCTCTGGTTTGATTACCAGGCCGGGCAAAGTTACATAGGGTTTTTCTACTTAGCATCGGCCTAGAGTATGGAATTGTGCCCGATATGGCGATAGGCTCGCCCGTTATCACATCATGGGACGGAATACGCATGGTGCAAAGTGGGTGCACTAGTTGCGCTTCTGCCTACTCCTTCAGGGTTAATAGACGTGAGCGTGTGTGTGTAAATTAGGATGGTGGTAGATAAGCAAGGTAGGTTCTTCATGAACTTATATAGACGAAAATATTAACCCTGATACTCACTTTAAAGATCCCGCCATCGCTAATGTACCCCGTGGTTTCAGACCCGTCTAAGTAAAGATTCACTTTGAACCCGATTATAATGAATTCTTCCCACAAGTCCATCGTAAGCGGGCTAGTCTGTAAAAAAAGCAAATAAAAAAATTGTCAAGATGATTTAGCGAATATAGTTCATACTTAAGCCGAGAGATGGCGTTAAAATGACGAGAAAATGTTTTTGTAGAGCATGTAAATTATTAACATTTCTAAAGCTAGCAAGTATATTTTGTTTTTTAAATATTAAAGTTTACAATATTATGCTGGCCTTAACTTTATAATTCTTATGTGCGTTTGTATGTTACTGAACTCCTCCTAAACGGCTGGACCGATTTTAATGAAATTTTTTGTGTGTCTTCATGTGATTTCGAGAATGGTTTCTCAATTAGATCCGGTAGGTGGCGCTATACTCAGGCTCTAGGATTTTATTTCCTTTTTAGGGTAGGACTACGTCTGTCGGGGCGCTAGTTTAATATACATTAAATACTAGCAATAGTTATCTGAAGCACCAATGGCCTAGTAAAGAGTGGAACGGACTGCCGAGATGAATGTCCGCAGGTTCTGAAATTAAATTAAATGAAATAAATTTATTCGATATACCCATAAACTATTTAGATTCAGTCAATATTAACTCTACCACCAGTTCGGAAAGCAGTTCTCACTAGAGAAGAACGGGCAAGAAACTCTAGTGTTGCTCTTTTCAAAATCAGTTCAAGGTATAAAATACAATTAATAATAAAAAAAAATAACATGATATAAATATATTTGTTATTTTTGTTTAGAGCTATATGTTACTTTTGTTCAAAACCCAAGGGCATGCACCTCTGACTTTTCTAAAGTTATGTATATATTCTTCGCGAATTATCGCTTGATTCAACGGTGAAGGAAAACATCGTGAGGAAACCTGCATACCTGAGAACTTCTCTATAATAATTTCGAAGGTATGTGAAGTCTGCCAACTCGCACTAGATCAGCGTGGTGCACTAACGCCTATGCCCTCTCAGTAGTAGAGGACGCCCGTGCCCAGTAGTGGGACAGTATACAGGGCTGGTATTATTATTTAATTATTATAATAATTAACTGTTGGTTAGTACGGCAGTTTAATTAGAAACATAAAATAATTAAACTATGTAAGTCATACAACAGTTTTTTTTCTTTATTAAAGCATAATTTCATCTTATTAATACCTTTTACCTAATGATGTCAAAATAAGCCTTACAGACGATAAAGATCATTAAACGTTTTCAAATCACACAGAAAAATATTTTTCCGATACCACTAAAACATAAATCAGTTCCGTGTAAAACGTCATAATATGTTTTCGCCACGCACTTGCGATTCTTGATAGTTGAGAGTAGATAAAATATTGCATCATCTGAACATTTTCCATGGCAAGATAATTTTTGCCCGCGTGGGCAGACAATATTCGTCTGACCTGAACAATAATCACATACGAGCCTTTACAGATATAAAAATAATCACTTGCGTCTGAAGAGTATGATGCAATAATCTGTGTAAAGCGACAATAAAGTATTCTTTCTAATTTCCTGAACATTATTTCTAGCAATATTAGTGTAATTTTATTGTTAGCAATACTTGCTCTATGTAAATGATGCTTTAGCCTTGTGGAAGGGGTAATTATGAATTGATTTATCATAGATGCACGTAGCAAGATATGACCTCGCTAGATATCTGCGGACGTAAGAGATGGCAAGATAAATCTCAGTATTCCCATTTAGATGATCGCGCTCATTCTGATTCGTAGAAATATTTGTAATATAAATGTTCCAGATTTACAATTATTAATACCAATTATAATCTCCGTTATCAAATTTGTACTGAATTTATAAATGAATTTGTTTGTATCGAAATATTTTTATAAAAAATACTGTTTCTTCTTTGATAGAGGCGGATGCGGGCAACAAAAGATTCTTATATTAATAAATAAAGTAATATCCGAAACTACTGAACGGATTTTGATATGGTTTTCGCAGGTGGATATAGTATAATTGTGAGCAGATAATAAATTTTGTTTCATTAGAATCTAATAAAAATGTCATTTTAAAATATTCACAATTAAATTTAAAACTATTGAGGCTCAGATATAAATCTACGCAGACAATGTTGTGGGTACAGCATTAAGTACTTACTGTTGGATATGAGAGAGTAATGTTGACATCCTGGGGTGCGAAGGACCAGCCTTTAGAGCCGTATACTAATAAATATGAATCTGGGAACAATGTAAAAAGATGCTTTTGAGTATTGCTCTATTTCTCACTACATACACGTATAGCATCAACGATTTTCAGGGTTATACAGAGGTGTTTCATTTTTCACCAACTTAGTTTAAAAATACAATCCAGGAAAATATCTGTAACACAAATAAAAAATCTGGATAGGTAAATTCTGCATTAGGTATCAAATAAGCAATGAGAATTATAGACAATTGACATTGACTCCGGGCCAATACTACGGAAAACCCAATAAAACTTTAGCTGACCTGGTGGTCAAACCTGAGACCTCAGCACATCACCGAGACAAGATTGACGATAACGTATATTATAAATCTAATCGATACTTTAAATGCTTGAAAGGAAGCGATAACATTAATTTATCGACTAAACGACTGATGATAGCAGAGAGTTTGTGTATCCACATTATTCCAAACACGATAACATAGATAAAGTTTGTTTTTATTTTAAAATCGTTTTTAATTTCGAATAATTTAAAAAGGTATTTAAATAAGAAAAGGATAGAGCCAACTCTAGAAAAAAGTCAACCACCGGAACAGGCAGGTTTTCGTCAAGGGTATTCCACAGTCGATCAAATACATACATTGGAACAAATAATAGAGAAACATGAAGAATTTAAGAAAGATCTCTACCTCGCATATGTTGACTACGCAAAAGCGTTTGACTCTATCTCACATAAGAGCATATTGGAAGCACTAGAATATCAGAATCTCCCATATACATACATCAATATAATCAAAGACATTTACAATAAAAGCACAAGTCGCGTGAAACTGCATAGAATAGGCCCAGAATTCAAAATCCGTAGAGGTGTGAAACAAGGAGATCCACTATCACCACGGATCTTCATAGCCGTACTACAAAACATAATGAAAGGCTTGGACTGGGATAGAAAAGGTATACTCATTGATGGTAAGTACCTCAGCAACCTTAGATTCGCGGATGATATAGTCCTTTTCGCTAAGACATCAAAGCAACTAGAAGTAATGCTGACAGAACTAAGCGCCGCTAGCGAAAACATCGGCCTACTACTAAACACCTCAAAAACAAAGGTATCTACCAATGGTAAGAAAATACCCATCAAAATAAACCAAACGCCTGTGGAGTATGTAGAGAGCTATATCTATCTAGGTAAACAAATGTCATTTAAGAGCTCAAGACATATGGATGAACTAGATAGACGAATCAGAATGACGGAAAAAATACTGGAGCTTCAAAGAAATTATGAAATCCAAACTTTCAATAACCCTAAAGAAAAAAGTTATGGATTCAAGCCTACTTCCTTGCCTATCTTACGGAGCTCAAACCTGGATCTTCAACGATAAGACCATGTCAAAAATACGTTCGTGTCAGCGGGCTATGGAGAGGAGCATCCTTGGTATTAAGATCACAGAAAAACAGAATAGTAACAAGATTCGACAAAGAACCCAAGTATTAGATGCATTACAACACACACGACGTCTGAAGTGGAAATGGGCCGGTCATATTGCCAGGTACTCTGAAGACCGATGGCCAAATCGCGTCACCAAGTGGGCAGGCCCGGGAGGCAAGAGACAACAAGGTAGACTTCGAACACGCTGGAACGACGAATTGGTAAGGTTAGTGGGAAGAGAGTGGATTGGGGTCGCGAAAGAAAGAGATAAATGGAGGCAGCTGGAGGAGACCTATACCCGAAAGGGGCCAAGACAATAATTTGTCTTGGAAATAAATGGCTTATTATTATTACTATTACTATTATTACATTTTGTTTAAAGAATTCAGGTGATTCAAACAGACGGGCAGACGATATTGTAGCGTGTGCAGGCGGAAATTGGCTAGACAGAGCTAAAGATAGAGAATGATGGCATTGCTTGGGGGAGGGTTTTACCCGAACGGGGTCCACGCATAAAAACAAGCCGTAGACAATAAAATTAAAGCAAATATAATCAAATAAATAACAAATTAGAAAAAAAATCAATAAATAAATAAAATAAATATGTATATATAATTAGAAATCATACCCATCTAAATGTAATAATTAATTAATTTGAAATTGAATGTTATAAGTTATTATTAAATTATCAATTATTGTTAACGTCTAATATGTACTATGCATGGAATTAAATAAAAGCTTTATTATTTATTATATTATTTATTTAAATAAGTAAAACATCAGCTTACTCAACTTACTAACAGAGGGATGCCCTAATATTTAAATACTATTACAAATAATACAACTAGGAATAAGGAAAACAAGTGACGCCTGTCCTACTATATTTTACTAATTACATGTATATAGTAAATAAAGTGGATGATAGCCTAGTTGGGAATGGAACGGTCTGCCGAAGCATATATCCGCAAGTTTCAAACGCAAGGTACACACACACTTCTGACAGTTCGAAGTTATATGTGGTTTATTCATCCATCATCGTTCATTATAACGCTGAAGGAAAACATCATACGGAAACCAACAAAACTGAGAATTCTCCAGAACATAATCTCGAAGATATGTTAGGCTAGGCCTGCGTGGTGGAGTTAGGCCTAAGCCTTAAGCCCTCTCAGCAGAGGCGGCCCGTATTCAGCAATAGGTAGTCTATAATGAAGGGATGGTATCATTAAGTTGCATCTTTCCTGCGGGAGATCAAGGAACGAAGGCCGGTCCTTTCGAAGGGTTGCGTTGGGATATGGATCCAACACATAGAGGCCTCTTTAAGATACATTACTCTAGTTGGGATGTGTACACCTTGCAGGTACTCTCTGCCTGTACTTAGGAAGGAAATACAGCCAAAGACAGCACCCGTAAGATACAAGGACTATTGAAGAGAAAATGGGAATTATACCGGCTATATGTATGGGGTTTAGCTGGGCAGGTTGCTGGTCTATTAATTGAGACAACTGCCTGGTAAAATGTCTCAATCTTTTTAAACATCGGTGCGGGAGGCTAAAGGTTTTCGAGAGGTGTGCATCGATTCCACCATCGCGGGTCGTTGATGCGTCCTGGAGCTGGTTTTCTCGCTACGCAGAACGGTTCTTAGCTCATATAGCGCAGGTTCATAGCTCTTGCGACAAGCCAAAGATCAGGGGTCTCATTTAGAGCCCACGGAATCGGGGTACGTGGTTTCACCACTCACCGTCAGCTCGCTCCAAGGCCGCCTCTATGGGCTTATTAATATTACTATCATGTAGCAACTCACCATCCACATCTCTAGCGGAACAGTAATACTTCTTAACAGTCCTATAAAGCGTAGAGTTCACTCTTGTCAATCGATCGTCTGGCACACTCGAGTCTTCCTCAATCGCATGGAGGTAGTTCACAGCACGACACCAGTGTAGTATATGCAAAATGACTACAATTACATACATAATAAATAATTAAAATAATACATAAGGCGCTGACATCGCGCGTGCAATAAACTAATTAAGATTAAAAACTCGCAATGACTATAATAAGCTGTTTAAGATATACGTGATAGATTGATGATAATAATGTGATTGCAGGTTTTTGGTAATTAGTTGGAATACATCGTTGATTTGATAATGAATTACCGTTATGATAAGGCGGAGATACACATGTAGCTAGCACACTTTTTTTTTTTTTTATGGCCTTCTTCGGCGCATTAGGGACGGCTGCGGGCTTCGTCCGACTCACGTCTAAGTTGTCGTCCGCAACCGCCCCTAGCTAGCACACTTGCATGCCAGCTCCTTGCACGTGTCACCTACTGCCATGTCGCTAACTGGCATACTTGTAGTTGCCAAGCAAGTATATATTTACGAATACGGATACGCATACTCACGCCTTTTATCGCCGGAGGGGTAGGCGCAACTATGAACTAATGCACCCACTTTTCGCCGTGCACATTTCGTCCTATGATGTGTTAGAGAGTGAGGCTATCGTTATATCGGGCACAAATTCCAGACTCCAAACTGATACTAATTAGGGAAATCCCATTGATTGAAAATTTATTAATATTATAATATATATGTACCTATATATGTATTCATAATTTGTATTTTATGTATTTTCAATTTTACTCATATTATGTATGCATTCAAGATAGGGATTGTCTCTTTTTTTTTTAATAATTGTTACATTATTTCTATGAACGTTTATGTATGTATGTTTAATTTATATTAAGTGACCTTGTTGCACCTACCTTATTTATCTCTGCACCACCCTCAGGTTGACTGGGAGAGAATGCCTTTGGAATTAAGTCCGCCTATATACTTTTGTATATTAAGTGCAAATAAATAAATGAACCTAAGACCTTAGCATTGCAATCGTACTGTAATACAAATACACTATCAAAACAGCATATATTTATTATATTTAGTAGTAATTTTCAGCATATTAATCTATTTATTTAATAAATGAATCCCTCCTAGCCGAGTTTCGGTCACGGCGGCTAACGTTAACGGAGATCAGCCAAGTACGCGGAAGGTATTATAGTGCACAAGTGTGTTCCCAATACACAGGTGCACTCGCTATTCCTTCACTCTTGAATAGTCCGGTGAGACGGCAATCCGACATGACCGGAGAGAGATCGGGCGCAGGACCAACGGCTTTACGTACTTTCCGAGGCACGGGGGTATCACACCGCCAACTTCCTGACTCCGAGCTGTGACTGAGTAAGTTTTACCCGACTGCGAAAGAAGGAGGGTTATTAAAGATGGTAAACCCAATCACAGTGTTTTTTTGGCCCTACCCGGGATTCGAACCCGGGACCTCAGCGCAGTAGTCGTACTTGTATCGCATACTCAACTACGCCATCGACGCAGTCAAAACCACAATTTTATTACATACTATTCGTTCAACGTCCACCACAACTTGCGAACACACGCGTGCAATGACACTAATTGCATGCAAGTAATTTGCAAATGTGTACAGAGCAAGCTACTTGCACATACTAACTGGTACGTTTTAGGCATGTGTATCTCCACCATTATTCACTTAAACATTTGGCAGTTATGTAATATGGAGATAATGAAGCATAGCCGCTTGAACTGTGAGCATTTTTTTTTTATACGTAAACGGAAATGAGACTTTAATGAATGAATGATAAATGATAACACTTTTATACACTACAAACAACAGAATAAATACTAGGGGCACATAAAAGGCGTGAGTATGTGTGTGTGCACCTAATGGCAAGCGAAATGGGATCCATTGTCGACTGACGAGAGATGATTATCCCTTACCAGTCGATACAATTATGCCGGCCTGTTGGAACCGCATACTTATACACAGGCTTATCCCGGAGCGACACACTTACGGGGATTACTATGGCGGAGTTTACACTTTGTACATTGGTCACAATCTGACCAAATTGTATATCGATAATACTAGCCTTTCCCTAGGAATAAAGTTTAATAAATCAATAACATAATGGAATACAGGCTGGTATAAATGTGTTGATTGACGAGGAATCATGTCTCGTGTCAGGTTTTATTTATTGCTTTGAATGACGAGGCGAGCATGCCGTTCGCCTGATGGTAAGTAATACGATTACCCATAAACAGGAGCAACCTTCAGCACCTAGAGTTACAAAGCACTGTGTGGTATTCCACTGCGCTCGTCATCCTGAGACAAGATGTTAAGTCTCATTATGTCCAGTAGTTACACTGGCCACAATGTTCTTTAAACCGAAACACAACAGTGCATGGACACTGCTGCTTGGCGGTAGAAATAGACATTGCGATGGTACCCACCCTGATGGACTCTTACATATGAGAGTCCTACCACCAGTAAACCAGCACGTGCAGAGGGGTCACTATGCCATACCCGCACACTGGCCTGGATTTGAAGGTCTGGAGGCCCTGCGGCACCTAAGAAGTAAAGGTCCCTAATTATTTCTCGAATAAAAGGAGCATTTTTTGTGACGAATTCACGAAGCGAAGAATTGACAACTTTTAAGACTTCGAAAAAGTATTGCCACCGAGACGCTCGATCAAATAAAAAATTAGTAAATTCAAAGTTGTAATCAATGCTTTCTGTTATTATATTGATGTTTTTCGGATGACAGTGAAGAAATGAACATTCTTTGTAATATTCGAGAACAATATTATATTTGTGCAAGTCTTGTCATCAAAAATGGAAGAATAACTACTTAATTTAATAAAAAAACTATTCTTCAAAGTAAAACAATCCCTTTGTAAAGGAATAATTAATAGAGAAACCTTCCAAATGTTACAACTGGTTTGGAAACTACAAAAACGAACCCAACACCCTTTGATCCCCGAGACCGTTCATTAGGGCTACTTAAACACTATTATGGGCCATTATATCCACAGGCCAATACGAGATGTGGTAATATATGAAGATAAATTGTAGGGACACTTATAGAGTTAAGTGTGTCTGATGATTATTAAAGTGTGACTAGTTTACCATCGGTATTGTAATGAACTAATATTTAATACATTGTCTCTATCTTACTGTATGAATATCTTATATGTGTGCTTTTAACGATGATAAATGCATTTCAAATAAAAGAATCACTAATTATTAACTTTATTTAAATAAGCGACGAATAAATTTATTTGTTAATAAATTATTGAGTGCTTCGCTGTTACATATAAAAACATAGTGCGTAGAGATAATCATAACAGTCGACAAAAAATAGTAAACAATTTTATATTTATAACATAGAAAATAATTGATGTAACAGTTTTACGTGGCTTTAAATTTAAATAATACGTATTTAAAAAACAAATCTCAAAAAATATATTAACACTAACAACTCCATACAATTCCGCGCAATGAGCAACAAATCAAGTGTATCTCGAAGTTTTATTTGAATTCACCTAGCGTAATAAATATACCTTTTTTCTTTAATTTATACGGACTGCGTCTTGATTTATTATTATTTATTGCACACGATCTAATAAAACGTTTTATTTCAAATTGGGCCGTATTTTTTACATTACTTTCCTTTAGTGTAACATAATCTCGTGATTTGCTTTGTAATTGTAGACTTTTTTATTGTTTTGTTTTGGTAGCGTTCCTTTTTTAAACATTTCTGAAAGAACAACGCATATCAGGATTTTTATCCAGCGATTAGATAAGTATATGTAATTAATTTATCCCGAAAATAGTATGGAATCTAAAAAAACACATTAACCATTAATTAATGATTTGAATCCAAAGTACTGTCTAGTTGACAGACATAAAGAAATAGAAACATAGTTGGTATCCTATAGAAAAGTTATAAACAGGTAAATATAAAATTCTATGTATATAATAAAGAGATTTGTGTAGCTTGTACTCAGAATAATACATAATTATGAGTACCTACCTTATCAAAGATTATATTTTGTAAATACTTCTAGCATAATGTACCTGAGTTAAGTTTGACCAAACTCTATGTACGCTTTAGATCTCAGCTTAAGTGACGGGCTTAAGTCTGCATTAGATATGATTTTTTTTACATACGTCATTAGCTCATGACTCACCATTAATACATAAAAAAATGAAAGTCACTCACAAAATATATCAACATATTATAAGGTCATAAATCCAGTAATCCGTATTATTTTATTCATCATCATCATGATTATATATATTATATTATTTATCCGTATTATTGGATTGAACCCGAGACCTCAGCTTTGCAGTCGTACTGTAATACCACTACGCCACCGAGTCAGTTTATTGTATATTATCAATATTATTAACCACGGGCGTAGCTATTGCTTTCATATGGTCCTAGTATACCAAAATAGCGTAGCAGGGGTTCTTGCTACCCATGACACCCCAAACAAAAACGCCTTTAAACAAATAAGTCGTGTATCCCCCCCCCCCCCCACCCCCCTCACCTAAAGTGCAAAATTTTGGTGAGTTTTATTATGAGCAGTTTCATGGCGTTTTTGCATTGGGTTTTCTTGGGTCTATTTCATTCTATTATAAATGCAAAAATCATTGAAATTATATTATGATTTTTTATACATGTCAATGGCCATGCAGTGCCTGGTTAATGATTTTATATTTTTATAGAATCCTGAAAAAGAAACAGTCGAAAGCGGGATAGCACCGGCACGGTACGCTGGAGGTCGTGGGTTCAAATCCCGCTTTCGACTGTTTCTTTTTCAGTATTCTATAAAAATATAAAATCATTGAAATTATTTTTATTTTTCTTTAGTTATAAGCTAAGGTGGGGTCCAGACCTCCATATACACGCCTATGTTATTAATATTTGCCACTATTACATATTTAGACGCTTAGCTTCTATCAATTTATATATCCCATCTGGCCTACATAAATTAAAACCTATTACCAGTACTGCGTAGTAATCGTCAAAACTCTTATAATACCGTTACACTATCTTATCTTTATTTGCCCGTATCATTAGAAAACCACAAGAAAATAAATCAGAAATAACGACTGTATATAAACGGACGACACTTCATTTCCTACCATAATTCGAATTTCTACCAAACTCCAAAATGAAGCTACTCACACTCCTGTTATTATTTGTGCTAGCAACACTCAGTGAAGCGCGCGGGAATATTTCAATGGGAAATACTTTTGGCGCGAAATTGATTTACCACGAGACTCATCATAAATCCGGTATCCCATTAGTGCGGCGTGATGAAAAAATTACTGTTAAAGGTGTAGGCAGTGAGCATATCAAGGCTATCATGGTACAAGATTTGAAAGGAGATGGTCGCAGCTATGTCGTCAGTGGAGGAATCGGTCAAAGTAGCGTTACTATTAAACTAGAGGGTCCTAGAAGCAAAGAGTACAAGTTTCTCGTTGATATTTATGCCATATAAAGTGATGTTAGAAGATACACCATACGGTATTAATTTTAATTTATGTATTAATTATAATTAAACTATTATCATTATTGTCATTGTTTTATTTTGATTTTCAACCCGCACTAGCCCATTTTGGTGGCCTGAGGCCCAAATCTTCTTTTTCTTCAGCAGTGGGCAGTATATACAGTAAGTAAAATTAGTCGAGGTGCCTGTTTAAGGAGAGTATTCAGCCCAAATATATAATAATATACGATCCTTATGTTTTATAGGAATCTTAGCACCTAAGTATTTTTACATATTCTACGCCAGGTTTGAAGTATGAAGGGAAACAGATCATACTAAAAGGTCATATTCATGCGTAGTTACTTATATGATACCTAGTTCAAACAAAAAGCTAGCGAAAGGGTAAAAGTCTCCTAACGTGTGGGACGTTAGGAGACTTGTTTTTTTTTTACAATTTTGTAATTAAAATGAAATCAGAATATTTCGCAAACTTCCCAGACACGATATGAATATTTGCAGTGTTGCAACGAAGATCAAGATCACTGATACAATTTGCCCTTTTATATGACTCATAAAGTAAGTATATCTGACCTCTACAAGTCTCTATAAACAAAATGTATTCACTCTATTTAATACTTCATTCGTTATAAAACACTAGGTTAAGCTCGCCGCTTCGCTAGCTTGTTAAACTATTCTGGAGTATGTGTCACGCTGCAAGTTTTCGAGTCAAGTAGGTCTCGACATTCAGAATGTATATAAAACATCGAAATAACGGCACACTTTCGCATTTATGGCACAGTTTATGGGTTTTAATAGAAACATAGCTTAGTTTTGGCACGCAATGCCATCATTTATTAGGTTACTAGCAGTGCCGGATTAAGACTACTTGATGCCCTAAGCAATTCACCCCTGTGGGGCCCCCCTACCATAAGTAAACTAACATCAGTCTTTAATCGCGAGGATTTTCAAACAGCTTTACTTTTATGTGCTAGCATTTTTTTTGTGCTGTTTCTGGTGCCCTCCAAGACGTGATGCCCTAAGCAATTGTTTAATTTGCTTATGGGCTAATCCGGCACTGGTTACAAGCTTATGCTCCACGCTATCTACTTAAAGAATCAGATTTAAAATATCAATTTTTATCCCATCGGAGCAAATTACCGGAATGGTAGGTTTTACCGGTGGTAGGTCTCTCATGTAAGATTCCGCCTGGGTGGGTACCACTGCAATGTCTATTTCTACCGTCAAGCAGCAGTGTACATGCACTGTTGTGTTTCGGTTTGAAGGACAGTGTAGCCAGTGTAACTACTGGACATAATGAGACTTAACATCTTATGCCTCAGGATGACAAGCGCAGTGGAATGCCATACAGTACTTTGTAACTAAAGGTGCTGGATGGTGTTACTACTGTTTATGGGCGATCGTATAGCTTACCATCAGGCGAACGGCATGCTCGTCTCGTCATTCAATGCCATAAAAAAAGTAAGTACCCTATGGGTTAATCCATGATCTACCCGTGTGCCAAATTTTCTCTTCGTTTAGTTGTTCCTGTGTTTACATCAAAACTTACAAACATCCAAACATTTTCACAAATTTTCGCATTTATAATATATATTACTAAGAGAAAGATTCAAGTTTATAGACTTGTGATCTACAGGATTACGCCAGCCTCATCGTATCCTTAAACAAATTTATCACAAAGTCTTTTTAGCTTGCTTAAATTTTATAATGTTTAATGCATCTTGACTGTGAGGTGTAAAAATAAAAAAAAAAGCAAACACATCGTCATAATACTAGTACACAGTACCTACACACTGTCGAGATATTTAACTCTATTATTACAATTATTCATCCAATGACATCGGTAAAGGAAAATGTATGAGGAAATCGTCAAGGCACCGTCATTGGTCGTATATGAGGACAATTGCTGAACCGTCACAATGCTAAAATAGATCACAATCAAATTACATAGGTCATAGGATTTGTTTTCACCTATTTTTTATACGGATGCCTTGGTGGCATAGTTGTATTACGTTACGACTGCAATGTTGGTCTCTGGTTCGATCCCCGGGTCGGGAAAGTGATTTTGGATTTATCTATTCACTATCAGCCCGGAGTCTGGAATTTGAGCCCGATATGGCGATAGGCTCACCCCCATCACATCACAGAATATTCACGGCGAAAAGTGGGTGCACTAGTTGCGCCTCTGCCTACCTTGCAAAAAGGCATGAGTATGCGTATGCGTTTTTTATAGGAGCACGGCATAATACCTTACAGCATCTGATGGTAACTGAAGAGATCCAGGTAGAGTGTCCCCTAACGAGCGATGATTGTCCCTCCTCAAACGACACAGTTAAAGGATGATGTGTTGACTAAGATTAAAAGAAATATGCTGAGATGTTTTAGGCACGTCGAGAGGATGGATGAAAGACGGATCACAAAAGGTATTTATAGAGCGAATGTGGATGGTACGGCTGGAAGGGGACGCCAAAATAAATGATCTTCTCCGAAAAGGGCAGGTCAGGAGTATCCTTAACCGACGAAAATGTATGAAAAGAACTATGAATATGGAAGAGGTGAAAGAGGTGTGCCAAGATCGTACCATGTGGCGCTCAATAGTCTCTGCTTACCCCTACAGGATAAGGGCGAGAGTGTGTACGTATGTAGTCAACACAGTTATGTCAGCCTGTTTGAACCAGATATACACAGGCTGATACTTGAACGGCGTGCCCGTTTCCTCATTTCAATTCAACCGAAAAGAAGTTTTGCCGTTACAGTAGGTAAGTAAACTGGCTGTTGATGTCCTGTCTCTAAACCGATCGTAATATTATTTACTTATATTCAAAATTATCTACTTATTAGTTGAACTTATAAGTGGCTCTTACTTTTATAAATAGACTAGCTTTTGCCCGCGGCTCCGCCCGCTTTAAAAAGATTTTCCGGGATAAAAGTCCCGCTTTATATTTTCCCGGGATAAAAAGTAGCCTATGTGTTAATCCAGGACATGATCTACCCGTGTGCCAAATTTCATCGAAATCCGTTCAGTAGTTTTTGCGTGAAAGAGGAACAAACATCCTTACATCCAAACATCCAAATATCCAAACATCCAAACATCCATACATTCTTACAAACTTTCGCCTTTATAATATTAGTAGGATTTAATAATCCGAGAAATTTAACTTAACATTTATAATTGTTCGCGATTCAATTTCACTTTTGTTGAGTTTCAGAACGCGATATTAGATCTTCTAACGCGCACGCGAATTTGAACTTTATGCAGCGGTAATAAATTACACCATTTTATTTAGAAAACGTTTGTATGGGAAATAGAAAAATGCTGTTTTGAGGATTTTCCCCCCGGCAATTATTTGAATTTTTCCCACCTTTTAAACCTTCCCTAGACCTTCACGAATAATTCAAGACCAAGATAAGATAAATCCGTTCAGCCGTTCTCGAGTTTTAGCGAGACTAACGAACAGCAATTGATTTTTATATATATAGATAACTAATAATTTATTTCCAAAATAGCTGTTAGTTTTTCTATGAGAATACAATAAAATATGACCTTGACATATGCGGGCTTTAGCCATTAGTCCTAAGGTATCGATAAACAACCTAATTAGTGCCTGACACAAATTTCTGACGTATTAAAATAACTAAAAAAAAATAGATATTCCATAACTATTTGCAATAAGAAATTATTGAAACATCATCATGTAAAATCATCATCATCCAATTCGTGCAAGTATAAATTATGAAATATTTTTAGACAGTAGAAATAAAACATTTTTACGGATTTTATCGCGGTTTTTTAATTTATATTTTCTCCCGACGTTTCAATGGCTTTGCAGCCTCCATGGTCAGGGGGCGCACTGAGGTATTGGTTGTCCGAAAAGTAAAAATATATTAATCTTAGATTAATAACGACATCTTGAAGAATTTCAGACCAAATTATTACATGATTCCTGAGAGGGTTATGCACTCGTATAGAATTTTAAAATTTATTACCTTTTTTGCGAGTATATAAATGAACTGCTCTAAACAAAAATAACAAATATATTTATATCATGTTATTTTTTTTTATTATTAGTTGTATTTTATACCTTGAACTGATTTTGAAAAGAGCAACACTAGAGTTTCTTGCCCGTTCTTATCAAGTGAGAACTGCTTTCCGAACTGGTGGTAGAGTTAATATTGACTGAATCGAAATAATGTATAACATTTTATGGGTTCGAATAAATTTATTTCATTTCATTTCATTTCAATGTTTATATTTTTATAGAAACATTGAAAAAGAATAGTCGAAAGCCGGACATGAACCCGCGACCTCCGGCGGCGGTGTTTTTTTATTCAATATTTCCATAAAAATAAAAACATTATGGGCACTGCATGGCCCTTAACATGTATAAAAATCATAACATATGATTAAAAATTACACATTAACAATTCAACAATTATAAAAGATTTATAAAATTATTAGTTGTTACTGTTGTTTGTACGAATGATTGAATGAGCTCACACTTGACAGTGTCTTGAAGTCAGGCAGCTGGTCTTTTTCCTTCAAAACGTCGGGAGAAAATATAAACTAAAAAACTGCGATAAAATCCGTAAAACAGTTTTATTTCAATGTCTAACATTCGCGTAAACATAAGAATTCATTAGACAACGTGGGTATATTCAAGAAATTAGGCCTTGGGCGTATTCACAAAGAGCATTTATATCACATTTGTGCCCAAATTCCTTTAGATTTTAGTTAAAAGCTAAAGCATTTATTGATAAAAGGGTATGGCATTGTACAGATTAAAAAGCCACATGTCTGTCTGTGCCGTAAAACCAAACATTTACCGAAATATTAATTACTAGGTCTCGATTTGGCGTGATGCTGTAGCGCCCATTAGTTTAATTAATTGGGTCGCGTGTGTTACTAATAACCACCCTTATTGCTTTGTATTAGAGTTTAAATTCGCTGTGTTTCTGCTAAATGGCATCCACGGATTGTATGTCCTACGGTCAGCCTTGTTGATACGTTCTGTACGGGCTAATGTGTATTAAAAACGTTTAGAGGCGGTTTACATGGCGCGATAAACGAAATTATTATACTTATACTTATTACAATGAACAATTCTGTCAATAGAGTTTTAAAAAAGGATATACGACGAAAGGATAATGTTTTTTTTTATAAACAATAACATAATAATTTAGTACAGTTTAGTGACAATGAAAGATAAGTATACGAAATATAAAGATGAAGCTTGATAAAAAGGCAATTTATTTTAGTTAAAGCTTAAATATTAGACTATTTCAATTAATACAAGAATATTATTGTCCAATGTTAGTTGAATAGGTACTATACACTAGGTGTTGCTGGTGACTTCGCCCGCGTGTAAAGCCTTTCTCGCTACAAAAGTCGCAAATTACTATATCGATTTATAGCGCTATCCCTACAATACCGGCACCATCTTTTTAAAATAAAGATCGCAAATGCAATTATTTCCTACGGAAGTTAGTTACTGGTAAAAAAGCCAATGTGTTAGCCCAGGTCATAGTACATGCATGTACCAAGTTTTTCTTAGTTTATTTCTAACAAACATCCAATCATTTTGATATATTTTCGCATTTAAATACTGGTAAGATAAGATTTAATATTTCAATAGTACAACTTCTCTCAACTTACATTATCAAATGCATATACTACCTATCATTTGGGTACTAATATCTTATAACATGATCAGTTTTCTACCAAGTAAAAAGCCAACTTAAATGTAGACAATCAAAATGTCAAATTTAATCATCAAAATGATAAATACTACAAACATGTACGTCAAAATTTCAGATAGTTTACATACTTTTAATACAACATGGTTGACAACTTATATTTGGTATAGGTATGTACAATTTAAATACAAAAAAAATATGTGTAAGCTTTAAACCATTACACTATTAACATTATACTTTCTAATAATGTTTCTCGTAATTTAAATCTATACTAATATTATAAAGGGGAAAAATTTATGAGTTTGTAGAGGCTAATATTTAGAAATACTGAACCGATTTTGATAGTTTTTGTACTATTAGGAAGCGACATTACTCCTGAGAGCTACTTTGTATTATAATGTTATTTGTCCTCGAAAAACTTTTTCATGCGGATAGAGCCGCAGGCAAAAGCTACTCTACACTAATATTATAAAGAGGAAAGATTTGTATTTTTGTATGTTTGTAACAAATAAACTCGAAAACTACCGGACCGATTTTAAAAACTCTTTCACCAGTATAAAGCTACATTATCATTGAGTAACATAGGCTACATTTTATTCTGGGAAAATATAAAGCGGGTCTTTTATCCCGGAAAAACCTAATCACGCGGGCGAAGCCGCGGGCATAAGCTAGTACCTTATAAAAGGAAAACAATCTCCAACAGCATGTAAACCGCACGTTATTCATGAGTAGGACATTTGACCTCTCACGTCTCAAGCGCTCCCGCACACTACGCACTCACCACGAGCCCACGACTGACGTACAAAATGTATAAACTACTCATATTGTTAAGTGTTATCACTACTGTATACTCAAAAAGTGTCATAGTAGGCCAAGTATACGACTATAATGGTGTAGTGAAAAAAGTGTTCGAGAAAGTGGTTGATTCGTCATCGATTCCGCTGATAAAACGGGAAAAGGAGATAGACTTCGAACTGCCAACGCCTCAGCAAACGATAAAGGGAATAGCGATCAAGGATTTAGAGAATGGCTTGGCTGAGCCGGCGATCACCCGCGGCGGACTCGGGTTCAACTTCGTGAAACTCAAGATCAAGAGCGAACGAGGTTCCGGGTTCAAATACCTTGTAGAGATCTACGCCTGATTGTGATTAGGATTAAGTATTGTTATATTCTGCTATTGCGTTTATTTTATGCAAACGGCAGCTGTTAGTTTATACATAACGTTGTGTAGAAAAAAATAACATTTGTTTTGTGTCGTCATATCCGAATTACTTTTATACAGCGTGTTTTACCTTCATATTTGTGATTTAGATTACCATAAAATATATTTAATCTGTGATTTATAAAAGTGTTCATAACCTTGGCTGTTATTCGTTTGTTTTAAGGAAGAGGATAACCATGCAGTAACTAAAACAGATTACGTTTATTGTTAATAAATGGAGAATATATTAAAATTTATCTGAAAGTGCATTGTTGTTTTAATTTTTGCTGTTTTGTGATATTAAATTTAACTTTGTAAATTTATATTCATTGATTTCCTTACTAATCTACTGGCAACCTTAAAGAAATCTATGACGTCATGAATTCAATTCCACATCAGACTACCAACCATGTGATATTTTTGTTTCGAATAATCCATCTTCCATAGTCTGGTGCATTATCTTTCAATAATATTGTGTAGAGGAAATACTCTCAGTGATCAGCAGATACGTCAATTGCACCTCTGCCTACCCCTTTGAGAAACAATAGCGAGTTTATGTGTTTTTTATCATGATCATTGTTTGCTTTCATTACCGTATCTTTGAATTTAATCTAGTTGATGCAATTCTAATTATTACGATATAATCCGGTTACCATTATAAATAAAAGAAACCTGTTCTACTAATTTAAACATAAATGATTATGAAATATAGATGCATGCAAGATATCGGTCCGCGTATATGTGACTAGTTGTTATTCTTGACATAAAATAATAATATGTCCAGTAGCTTGCTCCCATATTAATAATATTAATAACAGCCCTATATTATATACTGCCCACTGCTGAGCATCGCCTGCTCTACTACTGAGAGGGGTTAGACCTTAGTCCACCACGCTAGCCTAGTGCGGGTTGGCAGACTCCACATACCTTTCAAATTCTTATAGAGAACTTCTTAGGTATGCACGTTTCCTGACGACTTTTTCTTCACCATTTAATCAAGCGATAATTCACATAGAATACACACATAACTTTAGAAAAGACGGAAGTGCGTGTCCTTGGGTTTTGAATCGTAAAGTTTTTGCTTATTCCTGTATTGGGCAAAAATAGAACAAACCTTGGATACACTAGTTGCGACTCTGCCTATTCCTGAAAGAGAAAAAATAAGGAAAAAAAAGACATTGAATAATTGATGAAAAGAAAGTACTTAGGCCCGGAGTTTCTTTCTGCCTTTCTTCTTCGGGTCGTCATCGCTTAGGTAGCTAGTGAAAGGCTGGTAGGTTAGCTAGGCTAGGGCCTGTAGTGTCCTTACCGGTGAGGATCGGAACGCGTTCCTTCCATTATTTAATTTTTTAATAAAAATGATCTCTTTTTTATATTGCTTTTCCTGCCAGCCCGAGCTGGCTTCTTACTTTTTATTTTTCATCATTTATTTTACTCCTAATAAAAATGTCTGTAGTTGACCTTAGCTTTGGTATTAAAAATATTATTATAATCAATTTAATGTATCTTGACTTAAAATAAGTGCAACTATGTTCGCCTACGTGATGAATAAAGTATTTTATTCCTTCGGGGATTAATACATAAATTACAAGCTATTTTTTCAGTTAATGTCTCTTGGGTAAATTTGGCACAGTGGTAGCGTTGTGAGCTGTGGGTCGCGCGTTCATGAGTTCAAATCCCTGGTCGAACACTTTATGTGGGTTTTTCTAATAACTTGCTTGTCATTTTCACTGCATCCTTAGAGGGTTGACGTCAAGCAGGTGAGGCAGACGGTAGGTCGATAAAACTAAGAAAAAGTTAATTGGGCCGACCCCACAAAAGAGAATACTGTTTACAAGTTGCGCGTAGTGCCAACTTGTCGTAATTTAGATCCAAACAGTAAAATTAATACGGTTGACTATTGACTGTAACAAGGAACTAAGTCATTGTCATTCGGTTATTTAATATTGCATAAAAACTCATTTCAATATCGTTTAGTTGTTTTTGCTTCATATTGCAAACCACTATGTACAGATTGTACGTGATATTAACTTTGTATGTAGCAAAATAAATATTGCTTAGTAAGTATTCTGTGTCGTGTTTCGCTTTTGAGTTTCTGTTACTAGGCGTTATGAGAACATCCTTATGTCTCAAGGTACAGACTACAAGGTCTTACTGGTGGTAGGTCTCTCATATGTGAGAGTCCGTCTGGGTGGGTACCACCGCAATGTCTATTTTTACCGCCAAGCAGCATCGCATGCACTGTTGTGTTTCGGTTTGAAGGACATTGTAGCCAGTGTAACTACTGGACATAATGAGACTTAACATCTTATGTCTCAGGATGACGAGCACAGTGGAATGCCACACAGTGCTTTGTAAGTCAAGGTGCTGTTTAGTGTTGCTAATGTTTATGGGTGGTCGTATCGCTTACCATCAGGCAAACGGCATACTCGCCTCGTCATTCAATGCCATAAAAAAGGCGACGAGTACGAGAGTTACACGCAGTACTTTGTAATTCAAAGTCCTGTTGCTAACGTTTATGGGCGGTCGTATCGCTTACCAGACGAGCGGTATGTTCTTATCATTTAATGGCAATAAAAAACACGTTTGAATATGTGACTCATGGAATAACTAAATTTATAAACAAGCTAAATTTCTTCCCGGAAACACCAACATTACACCAATTTACTTGAGGAGAGTATATACAACGAAAATAACTATGTATTATAATAATGCAATACACGAATTGTTTTTAACTATAATAACGATTCATTGTTACATTACTTTTAGCGACGAGGTCACAGACCCATTTGAGGCAATTTGTTGCATCATATTATCTAAATGGGGATGCCCCGCTATCTAAACCACTGAGGACACACTAACTAGATTTTAGTCTTATGCCTTATGGCTGATAGAGCGTCCAGATAGCGTATTTAGAACTTATCCGCCATATAAACTACAACTTTCGGTGTCACAGGTTTGAGTAAAATCTGTCAGAAAAAGATATTAGTAATGTTTTTTTGTTTCTTTTTTTTGCTTTGCATGACGAGACAAGCATGCCGTTCGCCTGATGGTAAGCGATACGACCACCCATAAACTATGTGGCATTCCACTGCGCTCGTCATCCTGAGACATAAGATGTTAAGTCGCATGATGTCCAGTAGTTACACTGGCTACAATGTCCTTCAAACCAAAACACAACACACTGCTGCTTGGTGGTAAAAATAGACATTGCGGTGGTACCCATCCAGACGGACTCTTACATATAAGACACCTCCCACCAGTATTGTCAGATTCATTTGTTAAATGGCGTTATATGTCATACAGTTATCTGGAACTTTATCAGGAACCGGCAAAGTTGACCCCAATTATCGTATTTATCGAGAAGAAACGTAGATTTATCGCGATAATTTGACAGCATTGCTCGGTAACCATTTCGCACTCTTACTCGAGGACCACGAGCCTTACGCTCCTAGTGATTTCATTAGGCACTGTACCTAAGCGTTAGCATGAGCCGTCAAAAACAAGTGTACGATATCATATATAAATAAAGTTTAAAGCGAATTTACTTGGAGCGTCAGGCTCCTGGTCCGACCTTTTGATTAGTAACCTACTCCAAAACGTAGGGTAAAAAAACATGTGTACGACATATTTACATAATTAAACAGAAGACTGCCTCGGTGGCGTAGTTGTATTACAGTACGACTGCAATGCTGAGGTCTCGGGTTCGATCCCCGGGTCGGGCAAAGTGATATTGAGTTTTTCTATTCAGTATCAGCCCGGAGTCTGGAATTTGTGCCCGATATGGCGATAGGCTCGCCCCCTATCACATCATGGGACGGAATAACGGCGAAAAGTGGGTGCACTAGTTGCGCCTCTGCCACCCCTTCGGGGATAACAGGCGTGAGTGTATGTGTGTGTAAGATAGGTAAATTTGATCCTAAACGAGCGATTTGATAAAGTTTTAACGCAGTATTTTTTCACTTCATAGGTGCGCTGTTTTCAACAGAATCGATAAGGTGCATATTTGAAGTATAGGTACGGCACACTTATACGTCTTTACACGTTTTGACACTTTATGTGTAAGACCCTCTTCTTCTTTTCTTCGTGGTAAGACCTATCTATTGACTGCCTCGGTGGCGTAGTGGTATTGCGTACGCATTACGAGTACAATTTGCGCGCTGAGGTCCTGGGTTCGAATCCCGGGTCGAGCCAAAAAAATTGTGACTGGGTTTTTCCATCTTAAAATTTACTCAGTCGCAGCTCGGAGTCAGGAAGTTGGCGGTGTGATACCCCCGTGCCTCGGAAAGCACGTAAAGCCGTTGGTCCTGCGCCTGATCTCTCTCCGGTCATGTCGGATTGCCGTCTCACCGGACTATGAGAGTGAAGGAATAGCGAGTGTACCTGTGTATTGCGCACATACTTGTGCACTATAATATCTCCTGCGTACCTGGCTGATCTCCGTTGAGATTGGCCGCCGTGGCCGAAACTGGCTAGGAGGATTTTCAAGACCTATCTAATAGTAGCTTTTGCCCGCGACTTCGCTCGCGCGAAAGAATTTTTCCTGAATAAAGTCCCATTATACATTTCCCTGGGATAAAAGTAGTCTAAAATGTTCCCAAAGTCTTGAACTATCTCCATACCAAATTTAATCAAAATCCGTTAAGTAGTTTTTTAGTTTATCGCGTACAAGTTTTGCCACCCCTTCTTATCCCGTTAGATGTTGGATTTCGCAAAATCCCGTCTTAGAGAGCAGCTACGTCCTAAAAGGAACGCCCATGCAGAATTTGATAATCCTAGCACTTGCAGTTTCTGAGATTTCGCTTTTATGAATATAGATTATAGTCCATAATGCACGCAAACAACAGTTCCATAATTATGAAGAGTACCTACGCGTCCAAAAATATAGGTCTCTATTATACCACCAATACACTTTGTTTCTTACTAGAGCCTAATCTAATTTTATTATATGTCTGCTAATTATTTTAACCCTTTGTATCTACTAAAATATTCCACTAAATAATGAATATAAACAACATATTAATGGAAATATAATTGGTGTTTACTAAATTGTATATCTAAAGCTTTAATTAGCAAACAAGCTTATCCTCGTTCTGTTATGTTGCTGACTCCTCTGTAACGGATCATGATTGTGTACTCTTTTTCATGAATTTTACAAAAACAAATCAAAGTAATTGTAACAAATTAGAAGTTAAGCAAATCGATTATGTAAAACTTGACAATGATATAAATAAAATTGACTTTTCCAAAATTTGTTCTATAAGTGACGTGGATTCTGCTGCTAATCTTCTAGTTAAATCTTTATCAAATGCGATAAATAAAAATTCTATAACAAAACCAATATCTAAACGTAAAAAAATTAGGAAACCTTGGATTACACCAGGCCTGCTTCGATGCATGAAACACAGAGATAACTTGCATAAAAAATTAAAAAAAGATTCAAACAATGAAAATTTAAAAATATCATATAAGAGATATAGAAACTATTGTAACGCTCTATTAAGAAAATTGAAAAGAGAATTTGAAAAAAGGGAAATAGATATAGCGACCAAAAATAAAAATAAAAAGAAACTTTGGGAAATAATAAGAAATATTACGTATACTACTAAACAAAAAAATTCGGCTACGGAACTAATAGTAAATGAAAAGCCTGAACAAAGTGTTAATAAGATCAATGCTTACTTTGCTGAAATCGGTAAACGTCTTGCGGAAAAACATGATGCAGCACTGTCTCAATCTTATACAGTTAGTTCGAATACCTTAATCTGTAAGTCTTTTGTACTTCTGCCAACTGATGAACGTGAAATTGAATCTATTATCCTTAATCTCGCAACAAATTGTTCGGTAGGGATTGATAATATCCCAACCGCTATTATCAAACATTATAAAGATTTACTAATTACCCCAGTGACTCATATATGCAATTTAGCATTAACAAATGGAGTATTCCCACAAGTATTCAAAATCTCACGTATAACACCTATATTTAAGAGTGGAGACAGAAGCTGCCCAAATAATTATAGACCAATTTCAATTTTGCCCACTTTTTCGAAGATTCTTGAACGCGTAATGTATAATAGACTAATTAAATATCTAGACCATAGTAATTTACTCTCAGCCAATCAGTATGGTTTTCGTAAGAAACGTTCGACTGCTGATGCAATTCATACACTAATTAATTATGTTGTTACAAATTGCGACAAAAAACAAAGGGTATTAGGAATATTCTTAGATCTTGCCAAGGCGTTTGACACAGTCTCTGTGCCCACCCTCATTACTAAGATGGAAAGACTGGGCATCCGGGGTAGGCAACTTGCTCTGTTTAACAGTTACTTAACTAACCGAACGCAAAAAGTCAAAATCGATGGATGGATTAGTGAAGAGCTCCCATTATCCTATGGAGTGCCGCAGGGAAGCATATTAGGCCCAACTCTCTTTCTTATTTACATAAATGATTTGACCAATCTTAGTTTAGGATACGGTAAAATTTTGAGTTTTGCAGACGATACAGTGATTCTTTTTAGTGCGGACACATGGGAAAAAACATTATCGGTAGCCCAAATCGGTTTCGATACAGTAACTAGATGGCTTTCTCAAAATACTCTGACATTAAATCCAGAAAAAACAAAATACGTCGCCTTCTCCATTAAACAAAATGACCAACCTTCCCCTACACTCAGTATAAAGGCACATCTATGTGACTCATGCTGTAGTAACTGCAAATGTCCTGTAATTAAAAAAGTAAACTCTGTTAAATACCTAGGAATTCAGATTGACCAAAACCTACATTTTAAGGAACATATTAGTCTTCTAACCGCTAGACTTCGCAAAATTATGTACATTTTTAAAAATATCCGACATGTAACTGACTTTCCAACTAAATTATCAATTTATTATGCACTTTGTCAATCAATCCTGGGGTACTGTGTGTCAACTTGGGGAGGAACACACAAAACCACACTTATTAAATTAGAACGCGCACAGAGATCTGTCCTAAAAGTTGGTTTATGCCTGCCATATAGATACCACACAACAGACCTGTATAAGGAATGGAAAGTATTAACAGTACGCCAACTATACATTTTGGATACGATCCTTAGAATGCATTGCCAAAACGCATACGATTCCTCCGTCGTCACACTGCACAGACGTAGAAAAGCCTTCATCGGTCATACACAGCATTTTAATACCGCCTTTTCACATAGATTTTTCTGTTTCCAAGGAGCCCACTTGTACAATGGAATCAACAAGAAATTATTCATTTACCCCCTTACTAAATTTTCCTGCAAAAAAGCAGTAACCAATTTTCTGCTCACATTAAACTATCAGGATACAGAAGACCTACTGTGTCCTCCAAGTTAGATGACATATTATCACATATTTACTCATACATACACACACACACACACACACACACACACACACACACAGACACACACACACACACACACACACACACACACACACACACACACACACACACACACACACACACACACACACACACACACACACACACACACACACACACACACACACACACACACACACACAGACACAGACATACACTAACATTAATATAAATTTTATGATCAGGAACACTAAAAAAAAAAACTACTTTTACTTATCAGTATCATTATGCTGAGCTGAATATCGATCCAGAATGATAAAATACAAAATGTAATTAACTAAAACTTATAATTGAGAGCCTGGTGTTCTGTGTCCACAGGCTCTGCCTAGTACAGACACCAGTCTCACACAATGGAGTACCTGTAATATGTATTTTACTCATGTATATTCTTTAATAATGTACTGTATTGTGCTGAGAAATAAACTGATTTATTATTATTATTATTATGTTGTATCTTTCCTGCGGGAAATCACGGCACGAAGACCGGTCCTTTTGGAAGGCTTGCGTGGGGATATGGATCCAACACGTAGAGGCCCCTTTAAGATACATTACTCTAGTTGGGATGTGTACGCCTTACGGGTACTCTCTCTGTCTGTACTTAAGGAGGAAATACAGCCAAAGACAGCGCCCGTAAGGCGTAAGGACTATTGCAGAGAAGATGGGAATTATACTGGGTCTATGGATGGGATCTAGATGGACTGGTTGCTGGGCTATTGATTGAGACAACGGGACGCCTGCCAAGTAAAATGCCTCAATCATTTGTATTCAAGGCAGACGGTGACTTGCCCCCCACTAGATGGGCATCCCAAAAAGTGGCGTATGCCAAGGACGCAACATCGGTGTGGGTGGCTAAAGGGTGTCGAGAGGTGTGCACCGATTTCACCATCGCGGGTCGCTAACGCGTCCCGGAGTGGGCTTCCTCGCTATTATGCAGATTGAGCACTTCCACCCTGGAGCTCAGGTTCTTAGCTCTTGCGATTTCCACCCCTAGCCGGCCAGTTAAGGCAAGCCAAGGGTCAGGGGGTCTCATTTAGCCCCCACGGAATCAGGGTACGCGGTGTCGCCACTCACCGACGGCTCGCCACAAAGCCGCCCCTGCGGGCTTATTATTATTATTATTATTATTTATTATTAATTAGTTGAACAAGTTCGCCAAAATACATACAATATTATATTTGTTTTCAAAACCACCAATTAGTGGTAGTATGATTACGTTGTTTAAGTTCATTTATCCTGGTGGTTATTATGTTTTATTCCACAGTGATATAATTAGAAATAGAGACTTGAAGGTGACAAAAATGTTTATCCCGAGGCGGAAATTGAATTCACATTGTTTTGTTTCATAGTAAGCTATTTCACTGAGCTGAATTGTGAAAATTATTACCAAGTAAAGATAATTATATTACGCTAGCTTTTACTCGCAGCTTCACCCGTACGAAAGTTTTTTCTTGGATAAAATTCCCGCTATAAGTACATTTCCCGGACCGAATTATTAATCCAAACCATTCTCGAATCCACCTGAAGACACACAAAAAATTCTAATATCAATTTCTTGTTATTAAGTACAGCAAAAGGAACATCGACTAAGATCGATTGTAGTTCTTATTTAAAACTGTTTTCAGCCATTGCAAACTCAAACCCACGATGGCGTATGTAAATACTCTCGATTTACAGAACAGTCGTGTCACGGCGTTCGTACCTAAATATCTACACCACGAAATCAATGTAAATTGCAACCGCTAATGCCTCTCACACGGACAGACAAACAAGTAATATAAACAATTGCTGTATTTACTAATAAAACTCATGAAATGATATATTTTCTAAGGGTTATTTCGCGTTAGTCTTATGGTTATAGTTCCAGGATGTGTTGTGGGCTATAGCATAGATTGTTCTTAATGAATATATATTTTTACAATAAAAAAATATACAATCACGAACTAAGAACCTCCTCCTTTTTTCGATGTGGGTTAAAACTTAAAAACCTACCATTTCGGCGATTGACCCAAATTAAAAACAGACTGTTTTAATTTATTTATACTTAAGAAAATGGCATTAGTTTTGAATTTACAAAGACTTTAATTACATTACTAACGCTGTGCTCCACAAGCAAAATAATACAAACGCATTTAAGCTACTGCAATCACCATTTTAATAGCATCCGATAATAAAACTTAATAAAAACTCAACCTTTATAAAATTAAAACTTAATAATACTATCCAATCATTGCTGAAAAATTACACCGATGCTACACTGATGAAACTTATTAACTAAATAACAACTTATTAATGTACATAATAGAGTCCACTGTTCACATAGTCACTTCTTCCCGTGGTTGTATAAGAAGTAACTCGTCTGGATAGCATACACTTCCACCCAGAAATTGTATCCTCTAAACATTCCTGGACTGTCCAGCTCGATTGTGACAAAATTCTGTCCTATTCCACCACTTTTGATGTACGCCTCACCCCACTTATCTTGTCTAAGGTCAAGAATCCTGATAGCATTGATGACCTGGTTCCTCGAACAGTTGACCACAAAGGTCTCAGACCGGACCCAAAGAGCTGGATTCTCTTGATGGACCTTGCTATAAATCAACTGCGCTGAAGGGTCAGGATAGCCCAGATAGAGGTCATTGCAGCTTACTAACACCACCACAGCTGCAAGAAGAATCAGGGACACGAACGAACTCATCTTCACGTCCAAAACCAATGGCGTCCACGTAAGAAATGTCTCGAAGACCATGGCCAATGTCACAGATGGTAATAGATATATACACAACGTATTAGCGTATTCATGTAAAATGCTATTCCTATGAATGGAATGACCGGCGTAAACATCAAATTGTCAGTTATTGCTTTACAAAGGTTTTTAGCATCAATCAAAGAAGGCATGACGTAATTTCCTCGAGATTGAACGTCTTAAATGGTGATTAGTATTAGCATCCCTGTGTCAAATAGTGCATTACTCAGAATCGTAGTATGATCTCATGGGACTGCTAATTTGCGGGCTATATAAACGCGCCTGTTTCTGTTGTCGTCTCATTTGTAAATCGAATTCCGCGCCGTCAAAATGTTTGCCAGAATCAGTGTGACACTCGCTTTGCTTTACCTGGCTTCGTTCGCCGAATCGAACGATATCGTGCTAGGGCTCGCCACACCTCAGTCGAGGAAGATTTTCAGTGAGATCAAGGAAGCAGACCCTGCTTTGTGGAAAAGAACTGATGACGTAGTAGTGAACGCGCCAAACAATGAAATTATTAGCGCTGTTTATGTAACAGATTTAAGGGACGATAAAGATGGTGAAGCGTATATTGAAGGAGGCGGTATTGGCACGAAGAGCGTCACCGTTGCATTGAAGAGTCCAACAATTTTGAGAGGATATAAGTTTTTGATTGAAGTTTATGGAAACAACCCTAATGCTGGCTACTTTAGCAAAGGCATTAATTCCCAGCCGTACTACGACGATAGTCAATACGCTAGAAAGTACTAGAATATGTGATATTTTTTATTTTAATTAAATATATTTTTGTAATCTGTCTTTGTGTTTTATTTATCTATGTGTTCATTTGCGGATTTTAAAGATAGTGTACATATAGCAAATATTGATTAACGTAGAGCTGTTAATGTATAAGATAGGTTAAAACCTATTTTAGTTTACATTATATAATATGCAACCGCCTGAGAGTCACTAGTGCTGACATCAACTTCTATTAATATCGTACTTATCTATACTAATCGTTGATGTAATGATACTAATATTATAAAGTGGAAAAGTTTGCAAGATTGTTTTTTAGGTTTTTAGGGACTAATCGATGGGAATACCGAACCAATTTTGAAAATTCTTTCACTAATAGGAAGCTACATTACTCCTGAGCGTTATAGGCTTTTATCTCCGGAAAATATAAAGAGGGCCTTTTACCTTGGAAAAGGCTAGTACAAAATATAACTAACTAATAATAAGTCTAAGACAAAGATTCAGAGTTCTGGTTAAAGGTTAGGAAAAATATCTTGTGGGTATTGTTAGGGCATAGATTTTTTAATTTGAGTTCTAAATATGACTAGTCGCATTTGGACAAGACAGGCTAAGGAGTAACAGAGGTTATAATGTGTTTTAGTTAAATATTATACAGCCGCTAAACATGACATTGTGCAAAATTGCTTATTATTGAAATCCTCCTAGCTAGTTTCGGCCACGGCGCCCAATCTCAACGGAGATCAACCAAGTACGCAGGAGATGTTTTAGTGCACAAGTGTATGCGCAATACACAGGTGCACTCGCTATTCCTTCACTCTAATAGTCCGGTGAGACGGCAATCCGACATGACCGGAGAGAGATCAGGCGCAGGACCAACGGCTTTATGTGCTTTCCGAGGCACGGGGGTGTCTCACCGCCAACTTCCTTTTTTTTTATCGCGGGGAAAAACGCGTTATCGCTACCACCACTAGGGGGTGAGTGACACTCGGGAGTATAACTTCATCCGAGCAATCATTGGACTGAGTCCCTAACATTGTATACACCCTACATCGGCATACCAACCATAACCCGCGATGGCCTTCTTCGGCGCCTACGGGACGGCAGCGGGGTATCTTATTGCACGAAGAAAGCTGCACGGAACCGCCCCTGCGCGATGCCGCATTGCGGCCCTTCTCGCAATGAAGAGGCTGAAAAGCCTCCGAACTCTAGAGGACGCTTTTGCGTCTATGACTGCAGGAGACCAACCACCCGCATTGTCATCCACCTCATAGTCGCTTACGTTGGAGTAGTTGAGCGAGCGGACCCCCACTGCTCGCCCCGCAACTCGCTTACCCCATTTAGTCGCCTCTTACGACAGGCAGGGGATGCAGTGGCGAAATTCTTTAGATGCCTCCGGACCACAGGGCACGAGGCGCCGGTCAGTCGTCCACCCGACGCCTACCGCCAACTTCCTGACTCCGAGCTACGACTGAGTATTTTTTTTAAGATGGAAAAACCCAGTCACAAAGTTTTGTGGCCCGACCCGGGATTCGAACCCGGGACCTCAGCACGCAAATCATACTCGTAACGCGTACGCAATACAACTACGTCACCGAGGCAGTCTTATTATTAGGTAAATAGCAAATCAGTTCAACCGAAATTTAATATTCAATCCTAAACTCTGACAAGTTACGGTGGCACTTTTTTGAGCGCCCAAAGGTGGGCTCTATATTAAGTTTTACATACTGTTTCCATCACTAGAATGTTAGTAAAATATTACGAACATAACACATAGGTTTGTTGAGTATGTCACGTAATATAATTTAATTAGCACTATTATAATTAAAAACGGCAATAAACATGCTAATATTATAATGTTCGTTTATTATAATACATAGAGATAGTTTTTAACTTGGCTACTTTTTAACCAAAGTTCCCAGGGGACCTTTTATGGCCTAGAGAATGACTAGAAAATAAACAATTGGTAACTAGCATAGGTACTATTTATTGATCTTTTACTTTCTATGGAAGTCTAGGAATTATTATCGGATCTTATTCCATGATTCCTGAGAGGGTTGTGCTAAATTACCTATTGCGAGTATATAAATGAACTGCTCGAAACAAAATAAATAAATACTTGTATCCTTTTTCCTGTATCATGGCATTGTATTTTATACCTTGAACTGATTTTGCAAAGAGCAACACTAGCGTTTCTTGCCCGTTCTTCTCGGGTGAGAAGTGCTTTCCGAACTGGTGGTAGAGTTAATAATGACGGAATCTAAATAATGTATAACTATTTATGGGTTCGAATAAATTATTTTATTCTATTTTAAAATACTACCACGCATTTAGAGTCGCAAGCTAAATATGGCACCAGTTTTGTTAGTTCTTGATAAAGCTCCAATTTGACATATAAAAACGCTATCTAACAAATCTTATTAAATAAAAAATCTGACACTTTTTAAGTGACTTTTTCTACCACATATTTCTATTCGCGACCTGTGAAACCAAAAGTTGTATTGTTGTATTTATATGGCGTACAAGTTCCAAATAGCCTATTCTGGCCTATCAGGGACTTTATCAGCATGTGGTAAAATCGACCCTTAGTATTTTATAAATACTAGTTTTGGTTAAAATATATTTTCATGTGGCATATTTCCTTAAGGAAAACCAAGGTTCTTTACCATTTCGTAACGAAGTACAATTCAACAATAACTGGTGAATCACTGATTGTTTATGTTATGTATTGCGGCGATGATCTCATTTCAGTGTACAAACTAATATAGGAAATCACTATTTATGAGATGGTTCAGCACATGTTCTGACTGCCATTGGCGTCATTATAAACAAAGTCTTCTAGTAGTCCATACGGGATGATGAGTTAAGTTATGGAAATCTTATTTGACATATATCCTGGCTTTCCATGGGACCAGAGTGTAATGTTTTGGATGAAATATCACAGGAATGCATGATAGCCTAGTTGGGGATGGAACGGCCTGTCGAGACGAATGGCTGCAGGTTCAAATCCCAAGGCACACATCGCAGATTTTTCTAAGTTACGAGTGCATTGTTGGTCAATTATCTTTCGATTTAACGATGAAGAAAACCTTTTCATGCAGAGCTGGTATTATTATTGTACTAGCTTTTTCCCGCGGCCCCACCCGCTTTAAAAAGTTTTTCCGGGATAAAAGTCCCACTTTATATTTTCCGGGGATAAAAAGTAGCCTATGTGTTAATCCAGGATATGATCTACTCGTGTGCCGAATTTAATCGAAATCCGTTCAGTAGTTTTTGCGTGAAAGAGTAACAAACATACATTGTTACAAAATTTCGAGTTTATTATATTAGTGGGATTATCACGGGAATAAGTGATGTTCCTCATAAATAAATAACCACAATTCCTGAAAAATATTGGGTCGACGCCATAAAGCAAAACAATAGGTTAAGTTTTGACCCTTCGGAAATCTCAAAGCAATTTGTTACTTCACGTTGTTTCTTTCATATAGTACCTTCCAAAGACTATTCAGCAGCTTATTTACGACCAGTTCCAACACACTACTCCAACCGCCAACTACGCCTCAACGGTAAAAAAAATCAATAAAAATAACTTATTCATAAACAT
The DNA here is from genome assembly GCA_949316025.1 of Lapara coniferarum. Lineage (NCBI taxonomy): Eukaryota > Metazoa > Arthropoda > Insecta > Lepidoptera > Sphingidae > Lapara > Lapara coniferarum. The sequence continues at coordinate 2,119,397 of OX438927.1, read as the reverse complement.
GTCAACACTTTGTTCTTGGTTCATCTTCACTATGGATTTAACGTGACAAAAGAATCTTATCATTTATGGGCATTGACGCTATAGAAAGATTTATGGGAATCAGTCATTAGAAGCTTGATAAATCTATACTAATATTATAAAGCTGAAGAGTTTGTTTGTTTGAACGCGCTAATCTCAGGAACTACTGAACCGATTTTGAAAATTCTTTCACTAATAGGAAGCTACATAACTCCTGAGTGCTATAGGCTACTTTTTATCCTGGGAAAATATTTTTGTCCCGGAAAAACTTATTCACGCGGGCGGACCCGCGAGCACTACTAGTTAAGCAATATAAATACAGCAGAAACCGGGTATAGCGAAATGATAAAGTCCCGACTCCCGGTAAATACATGTATTGAAAAGAGTATACTTTATAACGACTATTGAATGTCATCTGACTGAATAAACTGATAAACAACGTCCAATTCAGATTGATTCTCACTACACTAAACTTAGCATTTATAATACAAAACTTTTTTGAAATCACTTAAGCGGTTTTGCACTATCCCCGACGATATAGCGTTTAGATTTTTGGTCCCTTCAATGTCTTTATAACCGGTTTTAATTGTAAATAAAACTGATTACAAAAGACAAAAGTACTCAAAATTTACTAAATAGTACCTAAAATCCTTGAATGTACACGACTACATGATAAATAATGTGATATGAAACGTTTTCTCTAAATGAAAAACCGTGTCAGGTATTGTTAGTTCAATTGTTTTATCTGATGGAACAGAACAAATAAATCGTTTCATCAAAATACTAGAATTTTCGTAAACAATATTTTTTCTTTAATGACTATGCTGAACAATAATACCAGCCCTATGATATATTAAATATACTGCCTCGGTGGCGTAGTTGTATTACGACCGTAATGCTGAGGTGTAGGGTTCGATTCCCGGGTCAGACAAAGCGATGTTGGGTTTTTCAACTCACTATCAGCCCGGAGTCTGGAATTTGTGTCCGATGTGGCGATATGCTCGACACTTATCACATCATGGGACGGAATATTCACAGTGAGACACGGGTGCACTAGTTGCGCCTCTGCCTATCCTTTTGGGGATAAAAGGCGTGAGATTGTGCGTGTATACTGCTGGGTACTGTCTTCCTCTTCTACTAAGGGCCGCTACACGGGCCCTGCTTCGCTGACTTCACCTACCTTCAAAATTCTGAGATATAGATTTCCTCACCATGTACCGTTGAACCAAGCGATAATTGACAAAGAAAACACACGTAATACGCAGATGTCTATACTTGTGTGTTGAACTTGCGACCTTCGTTTCAGCATATAAATGTATACCCACAAATTTGTATTGACCCAAAAGGACCAATTAAAATAAATTTCGTTTTACATCTCTATGCTCCCTGGTGTTGCAGATCTTCATGGGCGGCGGTGATTACTTACTTACCATGAGGTGAACCGTGTGCTCGTTTGCCTCCATATCATAAAAAAAAAACGAAAAAAAGAGATGACACGATATCCCAACTACACCCTCACGACTGCATAAAAATATTTGAAATAAGAATTACTGCTTCATTTCTTAATCATTTTTAATGCAGTTTTCACAGAAGGGCTTCTTTTTAGTACTGTTTGCTGTTACATATAGAATATTGTACAAAATCCCACAAAAGAAAATGCCCTATTCGATAAGATTATAGTAAAAAATCCTTCAGTTTATTTTAGCGGAAATCTGCGATTGTATGAAACATGCATAAGATAAGAATTCGCCGGAACGGAGGAAAGTAGAGGAGGCAGGTAAACATGTTAGTTTATTTTAAAGTAACATTGAACGCGTCATACAACACACATCGTGATTGATAAGTGTTACGTTTGTCTCATCTTCAGCGCGTTATGCAGTAATGAAGCAAGAAAATTATATAGCGATCATTTTATATTGACCTTTGGAGTTATGTCGGTATTCGATAATGTAGGTCAAGCTGTGTCTCTGATGGCATCTAAATTTTATTCTAGTTATTTTACATAATTAGTTAATATATTTATATTATGGTTGCGAGTTACTATTATTTAAATTACTTAATATAATAAATAATCTATGCCTTTCCTTCGTTGACGTTTACTGAAGCTGATGATCCTCTTCATTCAATATTTGCAGTAAATATTTATTTTTATTGAGAAAATATACTTACAATTCCTCTGGATGTATTCATGCATCCGAAACTAAATTCACACTTAATTTTTATTACACTTCCATAAAAAAATTAAGGCAATTTTCACACAGCCTTTTTATACACACACACACTCACGTCTGTTATCCCCGTAGGGGTAGGCAGAGGTGCAAGTAGTGAACCCACTTTTCGCCGTGCGTATTCCGTCCCATGTGATGGGGGCGAGCCTATCGCCATTTCGGGCACAAATTCCAAACTCCTGGCTGATACTGAGTACAAAAACCCAATATCACTTTGCCCGACCCGGGGATCGAACCCGAGACCTCAGTATTGTAGTCGTACCGTAATACAACCTTTTTATAATACGACGCAAAACAATACCTGCTTCGTTATCGCATAACAACCACATTATATATAGAAGACGGTAGAGAAATGGCCTTTAGTTACGAATTACGAACGAACGAAGATGCGCGCTTTGACCGTCTTTGCCTTATTGTGCCTCATCGCTGCCGGGGCGTCGCAGAGCCATGATTTATATTTCGGCCACATTCTGTACCGCGATGTACCTTTGTACACCATCAACGAGTATAAATACGGCTTCCCGCTGATCGTGAGGACCAGCATTATCGAGTACCCAGAAACAGGAATCAAGAACTTCGCGGTGATTTCTGCGATCGTCGTCAAAGACCATTACACGGACGGGAATGGTGGGTACCCCACGGTTGTAGCGGGAGGAGTTGGACAGAGGTTCGCCAAGATCAAACTGAAGAGTCAAAGGGGCCACGGTTTTAATTTTACGGTGACCGTCTTCGGAAGATTCTGACTAGATGCCAAAGTGTAATCAAGAACGATGTAAAGTAAAATCAATTGTGTACAGTCAATTAAAGTATAACTTAATGGTCTCAGAATAAGAGTCTATTTTCTCAATTTTAGAGAATGTTATTAGAATTGTTTTGTTAAAAATTTCAAGGGCCAGGTACTAACAAATATTTGTAATACATATTCATAATGTGATACGTGCCAAAAATAATTGTTAATAATTGTTTTGTTATGTTATAATAAATTTAACTATGTTCTTTATTTGAGTATTTCATCAATATTCATTTTTAACCCCCGACAGAAAAAGAGGGGTACTATAAGTTTAGGGTGTATATCTGTGTGTCTGTCTGCGGCATCGTAGCTCTTAAACGAATGGACCGATTTTGACGTGATTTTTTATTTATTTGAAAGCTGATCGAGATGGTTCTTCACTATAATTTATGAAGATATGTTAAGGCGTTTGAAGATTATAAGCTCAATTCCAAAGTGTACAACTCAGATTAATTAAAAATTTTGTGTACTCTAACTTTGAAAATATTTTTCGGACATATTAACCTTGAGCTGATGCTGCAGTATCAAGTAGTCCGCGGGTTACCCAACCCTTTAGTAACTTATAGCAAATATAGTGTCTCAATGAGTAGGTGTTATAGAGCTGATTATGAAGACCCCATGGTGGAGATTATAGTAAATTAAAAAGGTTAAAATTAAAATTCGAATAATCCCCGACACAAAAAGCGTCTAAAAAGTTAAAAAATAAAAATATCTTTGTTTGTGTCGGGGGTTATCGTTATTTTACAAAATATTGTACAATGTTGTAAAATAATTATGAAAGATGATGAAACTTATTAGTACTTGCACAAACTAAAATACCTACCTACAATCTTTTACTGGTGGTAGGTCTCTTATATGTGGGAGTCCGTCTGGTTGGGTACCACCGAAATGTTTATTTCTACCGCCAAGCAGCAGTGTGCATGCACTGTTGTGTTTCGGTTTAAAGGACATTGTAGCCAGTGTAACTACTGGATATAATGAGACTTAACATCTTATGTCTCTGGATGACGAGCGCAGTGGAATGCCACACAGCATTTAGTAACTCAAGGTGCTGGTTGGTGTTGCTTCTGTTTATGGGTGGTCGTATCGCTTACCATCACGCAAATGGCATGCTCGTCTCCTCATACAATACCATAAAAAAATTGAGTCACTACGGAATTCCTTGGAAATTTTAATTAGCATCTAGTCTGCAAAATGTTTCTATTGTTATATCATATTGTTACCGCAAACAACGAAAACTTCGTCAGAAATCGGTGTATTACTTGACAAACGTATGTATTATGTATAACCACAGTACACAGGGCTATTCATATGTTCTATGTAGAAACATCTGGCGACTAAAAATATTCTTATAACAATTTTTTGGTATATTTGTCGCTCAGATAATATGATGGCCTTCAAGCATCGATGTGCTCTGTGCATGCCAAACTGTTATAGACATTAGAACATATCTTGAAGCCATATTAGAGGGCATGAGCATAACACACCACACACACACACATACACACAAACACTCACGCCTTTTATCCCCGAAGTGATAGGCAGAGACGCAATTAGTGCACCCAATTTTTGCCGTGCGTATTCCGTCCCATGATGTGATAAGGGGTGAGCCTATTGCCATATCGGGCACTATTTCCAGACTTCCCTCTGATACTGAGTTTTCTAGAGTTAAAATTCCGTTGAATTACGTTATATTTTTGGTTTGCAAACCGGGAAAATTCTTTGTAATAAATTGTATTGTGACCGTGAAATACATATGTGCAAACGATTGCAGTGACGGACAAAGTTAAATATTATTCGAATTTATTTTCACACAAACTTTATCTGCATTAATATCTATAACACTAGGCGTTGCTTGTGGCTTTGCCCACAACCACGGGCGTAACAGGCGTAACTACAGCTTCCACATAGGGCGTCCGAGGATACCAAAATGTCAGCGGCGTAGCGTGGGTTCTTGCCGTCCCATGACACAAAACATTCTTTCGACAAATAAGTCACGAATACCCTCCCCCCCCCCCCCCGTCAAAAAAAAATAATGTGCACAAATTTTGTGGCGGAGATTATTTTTGTTGTAAGCTAAGGGGGTATCTGGACCCCCAAAACCTCCCCTTATATGATTTTAATGTGGGTTTATTAAATAGCGACTAGAACTAGACTAGAAGGTGCCGACATTAATTTGACAGCGCCTCAGCTGATATCGCACCGATATGGTGATAGACTCGCCCCCTATCACATTATTGGACGGAATACGCAAGGCGAAAAGTGGGTGCACTAGTTGCGCCTCTGCATACACGCCTATACCCACATGAAAAGCATTCCCTGCTACAAAACCCTTATTCATTATAGCAATTTATAACGCTATATGAACAACGCAAGCGCTTTTAAAAATGAGATACAAAAATTCAAATATTTCCCTCGGAAGAAAATTACTGGGATTAAAGTTAGCCTATATGTTAATCCAGTACATGGTCTATCCGCGTGCTAAAACTATTCTAATAAACATCCAAACATTAATGAAACTATTAATAAAGGAAGTCAGACAATCAACTACACAACTATCTAACTATTTAAATGGTAGTACAGATTAGGTTTTCAAACGGAGTAGGTTCTCAATTGTTTTATTATATTAGCGAATTTTGGATCCTACATGTCCATAGGGAGCGTGAACGAACTATAGGAGGCAGCACAAAATCCACACAAGAGCCACAGCTGGATAAAAAAGAAACGACAACAAAAAAAATAATTTGTTTATATATTCTTTTAATGTGACAAAAATGATAGAATATATGTTCTGGCTTTATTATTGATATCCAGCGTGTCCAAAATATGCTTTTTTTTAACATCGGAGCTAGTTATTTAAGCGAAATTAGGAGGTTACAGTTCTTTAATTACAGACTTATTTGTATTGAATATTTATGTTCAAAAACTTTATTTTTATAAATTACGTAATGAGACATTTCTAAATGCTTTTGGGACTCATAACTATGTATCTTTTATACAGCTTTTATTATTTTAAATAAAATAATAAAAGCATTTTTAAAGCTCCCAAAATTGGGAACATAATATAATTTGACACCATTTGATTTGTTTATTTTTATGTTTTCGAGCATCGAGATCTACAGCAATATATTATGAACAAACTAGCTGTGCCTGCCAATTCGTATTCATTGACTAAATACATCTCTATCTAAAGATTTTTTTTACACGGAGAAAGTGACTTGTTACTACCGCCCAGCGTTCAAGGGGAACAACTGAGCTATGTTGGGTTCACCGTGCCTTACGACCCGACGGTGAGCCGCCCGGAGAGATGGATAACGTCGGGCGACCGCCGGGCCGAGTCCCTAACCTATGTACACCGCACGGCATACCAACCAAAACTCCGCGGTGGCCATCTTCGGCGCATTAGGGACGGCTGCGGGCTCCCTCCGACTCACGTCTAAGTTGTCGTCTGCGACCGTCCCTTTTCCAAAGTATTGTAATACATTTTTTATTTCTGATATCCCAGTAGTCTGTCAAGCCTCGCAACGGACACCGGTGTCCATATATATAGGGATTTTCCATACATCTATATATATATATATATATATATATAGATGTGCTTATATATATATATATATATAAGCAGGTCTTGAAAGGTAAATCAACATACATACACACTTATGCCTTTATCCCATAGGGGTCAGGTCATTCTGCCGGCTATTATACTCTATCCACCTGTAAAAACAATATGAACATCTGTTAGTTTCGGTAATAATATCATCAATCATGCTGGCACCATGATTTAAAATTAAAACAGACAGAAAAAAAAAAGAAATTCCCTGATTTGTGTCTTGTTACTCTTCTTTAGTTACTCTTTTCTTTTTCATTGCCTTTTTCAGTGTACAGACACACCGTTTGATTATAAGTATAGATAACTTAGATAGCTTTTGCCCGCGGCTCCGCCCGCTTTAAAAAGTTTTTCCGGGATAAAAGTCCCGCTTTATATTTTCCCGGGATTAAAAGTAGCCTATGTGTTAATCCAGGACATGATCTACCCGTGTGCCAAATTTCATCGAAATCCGTTCAGTAGTTTTTGCGTGAAAGAGGAACAAACATCCATACATCCAAACATCCATACATTCTTACAAACTTTCGCCTTTATAATATTAGTAGGATTAAATGGTATTTTTCATCCTTTTATTGAATATTTTACGCCAATGCCAAGTATCGATGTGCTGAAAAGGAGTCAGATTGCGCCACCAGATGGCAGTGCTTACCACGTGCACGTTCCCTATAGGATACAACCCTATCACATCATGCGGTGAAAATAGAGGCACAAAATGCACCCCTATCACGTCAGAGTTAAAAAGCACGAGTATACACATACGTAGTGAACGATAGCCTGGTTGGGAATGAAACGGTCTGCCGAGACAATGTCCGGAGGTTTAAAACCCAAGGCACACATACTTCTGACTTTTCTAAATTATGTGTGTATTGTTTATCAATTATCGTTCACTTTAACGGTGTAGGAAACATCGTTACGAAACCTACATAGCTAAGAATTCTCCATAAGAATTTCGAGGGTATGTGAAGTCTACCAACCCGCACTAGACCAGCGTGGTAGACTAAGGCCTAACCCCTCTCAGTAGTAGAGGAGGCCCGTGCTCAGCAGTGGGCAGTATATAATACGGAGCTGATTACATTGCATGCACATATGTATAATACCTTCTCTTTGTTTCAGTAACATGGGACTACTAGAATTCGAAAAGTGGACCAACCAGCCAGACCTATTCTCGGAGAAGTCACGCTTATGCGCCCGAATCCGAGGCCTGACGCCCGGGCAGCGGCGCATATGTCGGCGGCATAAGGATCATATGCCGGTGGTCAGCGCTGGAGTAAAGAAAGGCATCACAGAATGCCAGTACCAGTTTAAGGAGAGACGTTGGAATTGCACTGTCACAGGCGATGAGACCGTTTTCGGACCTCTGACTTTGATCGGTATGTATTTTCATTGTATTTCAGTAGCCGAAATGTGAATGTTATACCTATGCCTACCCCTGACGGAGAATAAAAGCCCTGCGCCTTAATCAAGGTGTCTTTTTACAATTGTTAACGCTGATAGATTAACTAACAAAAAAGAAATAAATAAAAACTTTTTAACAAAAAATAAACCGACTTCAAAACCACTGCAAACCAAAAAATAATTCAACTTTATATTCGCTTAGTATATACGTATATTTGGAGTCGATGCCTACATCGTTTGTAACAACGTGACTCGAGAAGATGGAAATAACATTGTTCGCTATTCAAGTGCCTCCTTGAGGAAAATAATGATTCTCTTGGAATATCTTATTCTATATTTTCCTACAATAGTTTATTTTGACTTTATTACCGAGAAAGAAGAGTAAGTAGTGCATTAATTATTAATATCTTTCGAGGGATCAATTATATTAATGTATATTCCTGCCACTAAGCAGCAATGCTTGCACTGTTGTTTTACTATTTGAATAACATTGTAAGCAGTATACTGAGTATTATATGAGTTGCGGCACTTTTTACAACTTCGGATAAATGCTCACCACTTGCCACATAAATGTACCAAATACGCATACTCACGCCTTTTATCCCCGAAGGGGTAGGCAGAGGCGCAACTAGTGCACGCACTCTTCGCATTTTCGTTCCATGATGTGATAGGGGGCGAGCCTATCGCCTTATCGGGCACAAATTCCAGACTCCGGGCTGATACTGAATAGAAAAACTCAATATCACTTTGCCCGACCCGGGGATCGAACCCGAGACCTCAGCTTTGCAGTCGTACTGTAGTACAACTACGCCACCGAGGCAGTCGAGATATTAAAAGTGTATAAACAAATTATTTTTCTAGTTGTCGTTTCTTTTTTTATCCACCTGTGGCTCTGGTGTCGATTTTGTGCTGCCCTCTATAGTTCGTGCACGCTCCCTATTGGCCACTTGCATTGTTTTTTTTTCAAACTTGTCAAGCGTCCAATCAGTAACATTGTCATTTACCAACTTTTTTTTTAATTTTTTACACTTGTGTTTGCTAATCTTGACAATTGTGCTGGCTTTAGAAGAAAAAACTAGGGCAACAGAAACGTTTGACAATAACTCGTCACCGATAAAAGTCACATAAAACAGGCCGAGAAGAATTCTCGCGACATTTTCATGAGAAATTACGAGGGCAAAGCTATACACATGAATCAAGATAAATACAGAATAAATTCCATTAAAGGGAACAAAAGACGTCGTTGACTCAATAAAATACAGTAAAAACAATATTCAGAGGCTTCGCTCGTAGAAAAAATATATTGTTTTTGTATCAGAACATTTTGTGCTCGTAAAAAACTTGTAGTGGTTCTTATTTTCTAGAAACAATCCATTTGGTTCCACTTTTACTGGTGGTAGGTTTCTCATATGTAAGCGTCCGTCTGGATGGGTACCACCGCACTGTTGCACTGTTGTGTTTCAGTTTGAAGGACATTGTAGCCAGTGTAACTACTGGAGAAAATGAGACTTAACATCTTATGTCTCAGGATAATGAGCGCAGTGGAATGCCACACAGTAGGTACTTTGTAACTCGAGTTGCTGAATTGTTGCTACTGTTTATGGGTGGTCGTATCGCTTACAATCAGGCGAACGGCATGCTCGTCTCATCATTCATTGCAATAAAAAAAATTAGTTCGTGGACTCTACAAAGTCAAAAATTATAACTTGTATTACTCAATATTTTTCTTAGGCTACGGTTAATATCCAGAAATCCAAGAATTTTATGTTGATTTTTCAATTTGATTTTTATTTATCTGTATTGGATTGGTGTTCGGTTTAGGCATAGAGTCGTTCTGACCCTAACATCGAATAGCACACTATACGTATTATAAGTAGGTACAGTACATAAGGGTTCATTTGTTTTTCCCTGGTTATAAATTTATTAAAACACGTTTCACGAGTGTGTAATTATTTCAATATGTGATATTGGTTGGATTAATGTGAGATTGTTGTGTATACATAAGTGACACCTATCAATGATAGTAATTGGTAAATCTTAATCTGTTTATCAATAATCAGCGAAGAAAAACATCGTGAGGAAACCTAGATGCCTGCGAATTCTCCATCAGAATTTCGAAGTATGTGAAGTCTGCCAACTGCCACTAGGCCAGCGTGGTGAACTAAGGCCTAACCCCTCTCAGTAGTTGAGGAGGCCCATGCTCAGTATTGGGCGGTATATGATACAGGGCTGATTGCATTTCATTGTATTGCACATCTTGATCCAAGATTATTGTTTGAACTAATGCCAGACCCAACTACGTGGGTCACACGTTATGCAAAATAATAGATGCCGTCATAAAACCAATATAATCAAATAATTATCTATACAAATATTTTAAAAAGAAAATATTTATATTATGTTTGTAACAAATAAACTCAAAACTACTGGACCGATTTAAAAACTTCTTTCACCAATATGAAGCTACATTATCATCGCGTAACACAAACTATTTTTAATCCCGGGAATCTTCCCGGGATAAAAGCCCTGCTTTATATCTATAAAGCAGGGCTTTTATCTCGGAAAACTCATTCAAGCCGGCGGAGCCGCTAGCAAAAGTCCAGTTTCTGATAAAGTAATACTTACCGTTTTGGTTATCAATACCATACCATACCCATATCAGCCCTGTAATACTGCCCACTGCTGAGCACGGGCCTCCTCTACAAGTGAGAGGGTTCAGGCCTTAGTCCACCACGCTGGCCTAGTGCGGGTTGGCAGACTTCACATACCTTCGAAATTCAGAGAACTTCTCAGGTATGCAGGTTTCCTCACGTTGTTTTCCTTCACCGTTAAAGCGAGCGATAATTCACAAAGAATACACACATAATTTTTTATAAAAGTCAGAGGTATGTGCCCTTGGGTTTCGAACCTGCGGACATTGAAACGGCAGTCCGTTCCACTCCCAACTAGGCTATCGCCGCTCAATCAATACTATGAATAATTTAGTCGTACATTCATAACATTGTTGTAAGATCTAGGCCCGGAAAATAATAATATCTCATTCGAACGCAGATTTCATTGACTGACGGCGTACTCATAAATATTAGCAACCTTGCTCTTTGCTATAATTAAATAAAAAGTACAATAATATTCTTCAAATTAAATCAAGTAAACATTTTAAAGCCAATTAAAAACAAATAAGGCATACTAAAAATAAAATAAAGAATAGTAGAAAACTTTCGAGGGAAAATTTTAAAACGTGCGTTAAAATCCTGTAAAATGTTCCCAGCTCTACGGTACGTGCTGAAATCCTGAAACAGGTACTAAATCACTGGACTCGGCGGGACAGTTACTGATTTATGGTGACGCCACCACTGGTTTCACGGGTTGCCAGCTAATACGAATGTTCCCGGGATTTTCCATATTTTTGCTTTGAGATTCTCGTTTTTTATTTTGTGGTATTGAATGACGAGACAAGCGTGCTGTTCACCTGATGGTAAGCGATACGACCACCCATAGACAGTAGCAACACCATCCAATGTAAAACCTTTCTTATTACTAAATAAATAAATAAATAAATCCAACACGTTGAGTTACAGAGTACTGTGTGGCATTTCACTGCGCTCGTCATATTATTCTGAGACATAAAATGTTAAGTCTCATTATGTCCAGTAGTTACACTGGCTACAATGTCCTTCAAACCGTAACACAACAGTGCATGTACTGCTGCTTGGTAGTAGAAATAGACATTGCAGTGGTACCCACCCAGACGGACTCTTACATATGAGAGACCTACCAGTAAATTCTAGTCGATATTGTTATATTATTTCGATAATTAGTTCTTATTTTTAGTAGATCAGTTTTAGGGGCAGCATGCCTCCACTGTACCTGATGGTTATTGGAATAGCATCCAGAGCCTTTGCCAAGAAGCTGTTCTAACGCTAATAGAAAACAAAAATGTGTGCAAATGACATGTCCCATAGACAAATCTATCGCAAGCATATGTCATTCCCGTAATTTTCTTATCCTATTGGCATTAAAGATTGTAGTAAGGCATCTAGACTACGACCCGATAGTATAGGCATGATTGTCCATTGCCAATGAGCACAATTATGTCAGCCTGTTCTAAACCGGTCTTACACAGCATTACTATAATAAAAACCCGAAGGAAGCAAAGGGATATAATAAGAAAAGAGCTTTAAAGTAAAAGGCCTATTCTTTTACTAGACTACTTAACAGTCCGTTTATATTTATTTCACGAATTCTAAACTGCCGATTTTTCTGGGCTTCTCGTTCACCAGAATTATGAACTCTATCTCAACTTAGTAAATAATTTAATTAACATACCACAGTACATAAAAATATTATAAAAATTGTAATTATTTTTAGTCAGCGGATTTTTAAGTTCAGAGCAGGCAACCCTAGACTCAAATGTCTTGTTCTACATACAAACTGGATTCTAGGTACTGCGATATCACAAGACTTTGGCACTTGTGAGTACTTCGCGCATAAATCCTTTGGATGTTTGAGTACTACTTGTTTTTCTACAATTCTGATTTTAAATTAGAATTTATTTTTCATTAATTTTAGATAGAGCTATCTCTTCTTATAAGTTATAAATAGCGGTTACGCCATCAACTATAAATTCAAGGTTCTGAAAGTGACTGCACAGCCCTCGTCATCCTTTTTTTTTGTTATAGGGAAAATCCTCTTGGATCCCCGCCATGCTCATGGCAAGTAGACAGGGTATGTCGGATTTTTACCGACAAAAAACCCTATGCTGGTCTCCAACAGCACTTTATAAGGACTCCGGGACCTCGAACCGAACAGCCCTCGTCATCCTGAGGTGTCGTTGACTCCCATAGTCAGTCAAAAATTCTATACTCCATATTTTAGCTTCGTTCTGAAATATTCATAAAAAAATACTTGGCAATAACAAATACAATGGCATTTACCCAGGAGGATTCTACGCTTTGATAGGTCGAAAAATAATGCAAGTAATCTCGCTCTACTTTGTAACTCTATCATTGATTGTCATATGTGAACTATTTCATTTCAGGTTAGATTTGAATTTAAGTGCAACTTCGAATAGATTATTTTTAAATTTAATTACTACGTCAATTTCTCAATCTCAACAAATAATAAAATTTTACTAAATATGATATTAAATCCATCAAAAAAGAACTCTACCACTAAAAATGAAAGTATAAAACCTTCTAGTTATCCAAACTGCGTCCTACTATTTTGTATTCTACGTCCAAACTAATGAAATGGGTATTCATTGGTACAGCATCAAGAGAGACGGCGTTCACCCACGCGATCACAGCGGCCGGCGTGTCGCTGTCAGTGTCACGCGCGTGTCGCGACGGCCGGCTGGCGAGCTGTGGCTGCGGCCGGTCACCGCGCCCGCGGCATCTACACACCGACTGGGTCTGGGGGGGATGCGGAGACGACCTCGAGTATGGGTACAAGTGAGTATTCAGTGACTATATTATAGCCCGGTCAAGTTATACAAAAAAAAGTGCTGAATCTGTATTACTTCCTAGCAAGCTGGATTTTTGTACAGACCTTAAATACGATATTACAAATGCTATGTCAAAAGTCCCCATCGATCCCGCTTGTGCGTTGTTTATTATTCGAGGTTAAAGGTGCCTAATTTTCCTTTTTTGCTTATATCTCTTAAATGGTGAGAGCTATCGGAAAATGAATTACAGAACGTTTGTATATTCTAAATTTTGACAAGGTAAATCTATGTTATATAAGTTATTGCCTACGGGATATTCCCACATATTCATAAACGTTGCGTATTAACAACAATGCGAAGCTTTCAAACAAGTATAGTTAGTAATAGTTGTTGCGCGGGTGCAACGTTGCGCTTTTACTAACACTGAATTGGAATTATTTCATACCATGTTTTTTGAGATTGTATTAATTTATTTCGGGTTTAATTTCTTTAATATGTCTTACTTCCTATCACGTGCAATGTTGCAAATATGCTACCTTGCAAATTAGGCACCTTTAACCTCGAATAAAAACAACGCACAAGCGGGATCGATGGGGACTTTTAACATAGCATTTGTAATGTCGTATTTAAGGTCTGTACAAATATCCAGCTTGTTAGGAATTAATGCAAACTCGAATGTTTAATTTTGCCGGGCTATTATAATGCAAAAGTAATTATGATCTCTTTGTCTGTCTAACTTCTGAAAAGTTTTATGAAATGTGATGCGAAATAGGCTTGAAGCTAACAAAGGTACATTTTGTTCCGGAGTAACTTCTTTTTGCTCTTTTTTATATTTCTAGTTAATCAAGTCTATTACGATAAAAATACAATGTGTTCCTTTAATCATCAACATGACGTCCACTGCTGGACATAGGCCTCCCCTAAAGATTTCCAGACGGACCTGTCAAAAGCGGTCTGCATCCAGCGTGTTCGTGCGACCTTTATCAAGTCGTCTGTCTTTATGTGTTCTTTTACAAATCCTCAAATATAGTAATAACAATGTTCTGATTGAAGTTATATAAGGAAAAACTACAATATTACCGTTATATATATACTGTACAAATACCCTATACCCTATGCTATCCTTGTACGTCTTACTATCAAACACTACAACTAACCTGTAACGCACACAAACTCCCACTTCTGCGACATTGGTAAGAACTCGGCATTGGCCGCGCACAGCTTCCCCCCGATCCAATACCTTGAAACACTTCGAAGAACTTCATGAAACTCATGTATTCCTAGTAGTTTTCCCCCACAATACTGAAAATTTCCCCGCTGAAAAAATGTTATGTAGTATATCCTCCTGTTTACGTGCGGGTGGTATTATCTTGATGGTATCATCCATTTTCAGCTTGCAGTTTTCATAACTATGCGTCATTTAGGTGAAAATATTATCAAACAATTATGTAAACAATGATGAGGATTCAATTTTAATAATATTTTTTATGTATATAAAAATTAACTTTGAAGCTACGTGGATGAATTTAATTTATATACGGTTAACGTTACGCAAATTAATCTATACCTAGCGTAATAATTAATTTTCCTGAAACCGATTTTCAGGTGAAACAACGTACCTGTGTACTAGGGCAGCATAGGTCAAGTGAAGTTGGTTTACCTGTCGCACGCACACGTTACCAATCAGGTAACATTTGCTTGTGTGCGTAAACAATATACGTGGACATTTTCCTTCCCATGTTCCTTCCCTATCTTTATCTTTTATGTACGGGTTTGTTGGCATTGGTGTTGCCAAGTACTGAATTTATCCTATATCCGGGTTTTTAGTTTTCCTCAATTTTAATGAAAAGTAGTGTGTTATTAACGGCCGTTTCACCGCTATACTACTCGTCACATAAATGTATAATCCAACCAGATACAAAACTCACACTCTAATCTGGCTCCCAAATAGATGATAATAAAACGAGTACTATCTAGTATCTACATTAGCTGTTTAATATGAAAAGTGTCAATTAACTTGAAACTTGTGAAACAATTCTGGTAACCTGGAACAATAGTTTTCTGAATTATCATTACCAAGAATTCATCTGTTTTCGAAACTAAGATTTTATATTATTTTGTTGTGAAGATACAACATTTTCATTTTTTATCTTCTCCCTCTCTTGATATTCTTTTACTTCCATTTGACTGTTTTATGATGAATTGGAAGTTGAAGCCACGGATTCTAAGGTTTAAACGAATGAACAGGATATTACTGGACTGATAGCATTTTTATTTTTATTTATATTTTATAATTTGCACTATATTCATACGTAAAGGATTATTCAGCTCAATTCAGCTTTTGTCCATAGAAAACACTAGTTTTGTATGGAGATACGAACGCATCCGTTCAGCTTTCGCGGCAAACAGGCATAAAAGGAGGACAAGTGTGGGCCAATGCCCTACCGTATAATTCCAACGCCCTGCCCTAACAATTAACCAATAATAATATAATGAGTGTAAAGCCGATTAAGATGGAAAAAATACGAGCTTAAAAAAGTACACAAGTCAAGAAAGCCAAAATTCGATTAACCAGAACAGATCACCACAGCTGCCCTACCTTAAATTCAAGTCTAGCTACGGCCCCGTTCCACAATCCCACGATGCTTTACGCGGCTGATAGAAGCGGAATTGCATAGGTTATACCAAAATCGTCCAGCGTAACGCGAATGGAGCTGAATAAATGTAGTTAGGCCAAAAGCATGAACATGATTTTTTTTTTTCATCTATGCATTCCCTATCAATCAACTATTACATTATGGTAAAACTAAACTGTAAACATATTTTATTATAAAGTTAATGACTGCATTACGTAGTTTTCAAAATGGTATTTATTCCACTTCAGGGTTGTAGCATGGCAAGCCTAGCTGAAAGAGAAGGAAACGATTGCCATCGCATTTTCAATAAAACATCCATATTTTTCCTTCCCCGTTTTACGAGGCGAGAGGTATTTGTTCTTGTGTGAGTGTACCTGTGGTTCGGTATACCAAACAGGAAAAATCACGGTGAATGAAGCAACACCTTTGACTTCATGTTATCCTAGTATCCAGGTGAGAGGTAAGACAGGTGAGAACCACCTGCCAATCCTCACACGTAACTTTCTCACCTGAAATATGCCTTACGTTGACACATGTAGCGTCCACTGTCCACGTGTGTTTTAGAGTAAAAAATAAGTTAATCAATTAAGATATATTTGAAAAATGAGTTATTTTATAAAAATAAATGCTAGTGCATAGTTGAACTCCGTGTTTTTTAAAAAAAAACAATTAACAAATTAACATATATATAACTACTATCAAATAAATTAACTAATCACGTTATCATATTGTTACCGTTTCAAACAACTTTCATAATATAATTCTGTTTCATTCTTTTGTTTTTGATTATTAAATTTATTTCAATTATTAATTATAATAATTGAAGCATAATGAAAATAACTTCAAAAGAAAGTTTAGGAAGCTGTCAATTGCGCTTCACGGCTGTCAAAGCGTTGCAGAAGACAGGTTCGGTACCAGGCAAATATAAATGGTCAGATGTGTTTTCCTAGTGACGTAGCCTCGTAGTACGAGACCTGCCGCGCCGCGCCGCCCTCTCTCGGCCTCTGCTACGTAAACGTATATAAGTCGGTTCACAGAAATGGGTTCGTGTGGTCTATAAGTATTCGTAATGCTGACACCGATCCCGGTATAAGTCTAGGTGGCTAGCGTTATCCCTATATTCGGGCTAATATTTGGTGATCTGCAGTCTGGATATAAACTAAACACTCAAATATACGAAATATACTCAATGAATAAGGTAGATAAATAAGTTGATAGATATTATTAACCACGGAACTTGTTGGGCAAAATCTTTAAGTATCTACTAATGGAGATGCGATGACCGGGCGAACCCCTCGTTGGCCATAAATGCGCAGCTGGTCATAAACTTTTATTAAAACCTATGTGACTTGCGATCGCTGTCATTACATTCTACGATAATGACATTAAGCGGTGCTCCACAGAAATTGTGATTTTTGTTGTGTAAAAAGTGACCTTATATTCAGCCCTGCACGTGTGATTTTTTTTTTTGTTAAATGTGTGCTATCTGTGTCTACCTCGCCCATCAGGATTGGCAAAAAAAATATTTACGCATTATTGCCATATCGTGTCCATTGGTTAACTAGTCTTAGGGCAAAATACATATAACCTAGTAACTTATAAGGGGACTATAACACTTGGATAATTGACAGCATTCAATGGGGGAAAAACACAATTGTTTATGAATATTTTGAAATACCTCGGAAGACATGACGTTTGAGCTGAGACGTTACATTTTCTCCCGAATCACAACCACTGCAAGCATCGTTCAGATACATTGTTCCAATAAGCTTCGCTTTGCAGGATTCTGCAGCTTACGCAAGACCTTAAAGTCCTTATTTGAAATCGTATGCAAGTTCCGTACACAGTGCCTACGCCATACATTTTGTACCGCGTAACCTCGACTACGCTTTGCACGTAGCAAACCTCCTACGGACGCTTGCTACCCTAGACATATTTCACGCACTGAAAGGGTTAGAGATTGGTGCTGAAAATTGTAACCTTATAATGACGTCATGCTATGGATAAAATAAGCTTTGCTGAATAACATTTTTTTGTACGATATTAAGAAAAATATACAGGAAAAAAATATTAGGGGTTTAAAAAACCAGTAATACAATTTCATTTGCATCGTACACGGTAAGACAAACTTCTGATAACGGTTAAGCACTGAAAGAAACAGTGAATGAGGAAAACGGCGTCAATGAAATAAATGAAGGGAAATAAAAAAAAGGTTTCCACAAAAATATGGATTTTCTGCATATTTTCAGCATGCGATACCAGGGTTACAAAAAACGTATAGCGTTTGGAATAGCTAAATCCGCCCGCCCACGCATTTTCAGCACCGTTACGTCATCGTTTTGAGTCTATAATAGCAGGAGATCAGAATGCAGTAAGGGATACTCGTAGACGCGCATGCGGAGTACCACTTTTTTCTGTTAAGGGGAGAATGACTACAAAAATATTATTGTAAAATAAATAAATATTAAATGCAATAACTTTGAATATAAAATTCATCATTAAAAAATCAATAACTTTAAGTTAAATATATCATAATATTATGATACCGATATTCCAGTTTATAATGTAATATTTTGTGTGAATGATTTTTATTTGGTGGAAAACAATGTCTTAAACCAGCCGCCTTTGAGGAAAGCCATTTTTTCAAGACACGATAAAAATACAAGCCTTAGGTACTAGGAGCCCATAACCTAACGTCACTCGTGTGACGTGCACCAAATGAAATAAACAAACCTAACCCAGGCCACTTTGGATGTGTGCATTTTGGGTGGAGTTTGTCACACATATACATGCCTCGTGCGCACAATGAAGGCTTTCAGGGGAAAGCTTTTTAAGTTTTTTTTATAAAAGGGAAACATTTTAAAAAAGCTTTTCCGATTTGTCTGTTTGAATTTTCTGTACCAAGGCAACATGGCTGGCAGGAGTTGTACAACGTTTGGAATGCGAATGGAACGCGAGGATCGACTGGGCCATTTTACCGTGGAATGCGCCCCCATTTTAATGCATACGGGAGATTTTCCCGCATTCGGGCATTTTTGCCACCAGGCAATCATAAGGATTGAAAAGATTTAAGGCATTTACGGAATGCCACATGATAAGAAGGCGGCACCCGAACTGAAATTTTCGGGGTCGGTTCTATTGACTAGCAAAACGTGATTTGAAGGGGTGAATTTACTGCAATACATTTTTTCTAATATCATCAACTAGTAGTGCTCGCGGCTCCGCCCGCGTGAAAAAGCTTTTCCGCGATAAAAATACTTTCCCGGGATAAAAAGTAGCCTATAAGCACTCAGGAGTAAAGTAGCTTCCTATTAGTGAAAGAATTTTCAAAATCGGTTCAGTAGTTCCTGAGATTAGCGCGTTCAAACAAACAAACAAACAAACTCTTCAGCTTTATAATATTAGTATAGATGCTTTTATAAAGCATTCATCTCGAAGATTCTTTGCATTGCTTATACATCTCATTAAAATAATATTATAATAGCGTAAATATTACAAAAATAAATAAATTATAACTCTATTATTGAATTTCATCAGTGTATAGATAAAAGTTAGATATAAAATTAAAATAAAAAGCAGAATTCAAACCATTGATGTATTAAAAAACCCATTCAAACATAATAATTATAATTGGCGCTCATTTGGGAAGGCCTACGTTCAGCTGCAGATGGCAATACGCTAATCGATTGATACATATACTAAACATCCTCGTTAGTATTAAAAATATAAATAAAATTGTAATTCTTATTACCGCCCAAACCAATGTATGAAAAAATCATTCTTCAAATGAATATGACTTGCAAAAAAACATGATGTCGGTTAAAATAGCTAATATTATCCGGTTGAAAGACGTCGCGTCGCGGCCCGGATAAACCAGTTAAATCCGGGTTAAGAACGCTTTAATTCGACGTCAGGCACTAGGAGAACATAAGAAGAAGGTGATATTTAATCCGGTTCACCCGGTTTTCGGGCTCACGCACACAAGCAAACGCATTAGGGCGCTGAAAACAGGATATAACGCTGTGACCACGAAATGTGAGCGGATTAAAAAGATTTAATATCAAATTTCCTTTTAAATAATTGTTTACTTTTTACAAGAAATACGTATAAAGCATATAACAGTACTTAGGTGAGTTAGGATTTCGTGGTCACAGTGTCGTTGACCCCATACAATGCAAAAGTTACCACGCTAATGTATCCAGTGTATTTTAATAATTTTTTTTACTACTGCGTACCTTATTGATCAAATCTTACTAAAAAATGTTTTAAAATTCCTGTTCATAAATTAAATTTTACCCGCTGACCACAAAAGCCACCAGGAAACAAGCGTTGTCTGCATCAATAGGAGTTCTATTTCACCACCCTTCAAATCAATCATAGCATATAACACTTTAAATCATGTCATTACGGTTCAAAACAGTAGAACCCGTAAATAATCCTTCAGATCAATAAATTCGTAGCGCCCCCGTAGCTGGGGCGTAGCGATTTGTAGCCGTGGTGATTTTGTGTAGCTATCTTTGTCTGTTTGAACTCTCTCTTTATAAGGGTAGTTTTATCGGGAAGTCAGCGTTCTTAGCCGGGTAACGGATTATAATCGAAGTCATAGTACACAGTATCTATACATACAAAAATTTTAAAAAATAAGAGACCTGTTATTATTATGTTACATTACGTACCTACGAATTTGTATATTTGACTAGTATTGCTCGCGGCTCCGGCCGCGTTAAAAAGTTTTTTCGGGATAAGAATATTTTCCCGGGATCAAAAATAGCCTATAGCACTATGGAGTCATGTCGCTTCCTATTAGTGAAAGAATTTTCAAAATCTGCTAAGCAGTTCCTGAGATAAGCGCGTTCAACCAAACAAACAAACTCTTCAGCTTTATAATATTGGTATTTGACTGACTCAGTGGCGTAGTTGTAATGCGTACGCGTTACGAGTACGATTTGCGCGCTGAGGTATTGGGTTCGAATCCCGGGTCGGGCCAAAAAAATTGTGACTGGGTTCTTCCATCATAAAAATTACTCAGTCGCAGCTCGGAGTCAGGAAACTGTCGGTATGATACCCCCGTGCCTCGGAAAGTACGTAAAACCGTTGGTCCTGCGCCTGATCTCTCTCCGGTCATGTTGGATTGCCGTCTCACCGGACTATGAGAGTGAAGGAATAGCGCGTGCACCTGTATAATACGAACACACTTATGCAGTGTAATATATCCTGCGTACCTGGCTGATCTCTGTTGAGATTGGCCGCCGTGGCCGAAATCGGCTAGAAAGAGTTTTTTTTATTAGTATAGATAGAAATTAGTTTGGAAGGACTAGCATGCTGGAAAGCATCCTGTCTGGATCAAACCCGATATTTCAGATATTAAGGAACATGAATTCTAAACTCTCAGCCTGTGTTGTTTGATCCGCGCTCAAGTAAAATTAACGGTCTTATTACACTGAACGAGAGTGCAGCTTCGCCTACGCGCACAGTTCGCTTGCAATTCGCCGGTGTGATAGGAGCCTTAACTTTACCTGACCACGCATGAAACAACCCGGGCTAGTCTCACTACTAAGGTAATTTTCTAGAAAAAAAGAAAGAAACATATTTATTTGTAACAAGCTACATTACAAAACATTAAAAAATCTTCACAACATTTAAATTCAATTTGCTCGTTACAAAAACGACCCCAACTCAGCATAAGCTGGTAGAAAACCAGCGCTGGTTTTCCGTTGGGCCGTTTTGTGATGTCACGGGCGCCGAAGGCACAGACATTGTACATTAATTCTTAAACCAGTTCTATGTTTGATTGTGTACATTATTCTACATGTAACTGCAAATAGTATGAAAAAGAAGGCTTTCTGTGTATACTGCATCAAAATTGGTTAGGAAATGAGGCAGTAATTGATATTTCAAGAATTCCTATGTGCAGAAGTAGGCGAGAGAGATATCGCGATATCTATAAGCGATAGAGAGGATATCGCTCCATCTCATTCTTTCGCATGCATCGTAGTTTGCTATGACGTCACGTGTGCGTATTTCGCCTCGTGCGGACACCCCTTTTACCGAATTTTAAAAGTTTAAAACTTATTAATTTTTGAACTTCTAGCTTGTTATAGTAGTAACTTGTTGAACCTCTAGCTAGGTGGAGTGTCGATTTGCGAAAAGTCGCTGGCAGAAACTGGATGCGACAGGCCGAAGACCGGGTAAAATAGTGCGTATTGGATGAGACCAATGTCCAGAAGTGGACTAAAATATAGGCTAGTAAAATAACCTATTGTACAAATATCAGTAACCTGTTACCCATTATATTTACTAGATTCACGGAAGGCTTCGTGGACGTGAGGGAGAGGGAGCGGAAGGTGAAGCGAGGCAGCCACGAGCAGGGCCGGCAGCTCATGAACCGGCACAACAACGAAGCCGGCAGGAGGGTAAGCACAAACCTTACCTAGTAAGCTTTATACATATATATACATATACACTTACGCCTTTTATCCCCGAAGGGGTAGGCAGAGGCGCAGCTAGTGTACCCACTTTTCGCCATCATTACGTCCCATGATGTGATAGGGGGCGAGTCTATCGCCATATCGGGCACAAATTCCTGACTCCGAGCTGATACTGAATAGAAAACCTCAATATCACTTGGCCCGACCCGGGGATCGAACCCGAGACCTCAGCATTGCAGTCGTGCCATAATACAACTACGCCACCGAGGCAGTCATAAGGTAAGCTTTATAGAAAGAGAAAATTATGTAAACCCGCTCACGACCATCGCACGCTCTATAGTGTTGACCTGTCTTATACGAGAAGTGACACTTTTTCATTCTTTTCAACGTGGACTGCTAGCCACACAATTCCTCTCCGCTATCTACAACACGTTATGCTGTATGACAAAAGTGTCAAAATATGTTATGAGATAAAATCTAACGTTCTAAGATATGACATTAACGAGGTCCTGAATGATAAATCAAATCCCATCTACCATATCTTGTTCCTAAAGGTCAGAACAATGGTAATTTGCTGTGTATAGCTAAAACTTATCTTGACTGGCTCGGTGGCGTAGTTGTATTACGGTACGACTGCATGCTGAGTTCTCGGGCTCGATTCCCGGGTCGGGCAAAGTAATATAAGGTTTTTCTACTCATGATCAGCACGTAGTCTGGAATTTGTGCCAGATATGGCCATAGGCTCGCCCTCCATTACATCATGGGACGGAATACGCACGGCGAAAAGTGGGTGCACTAGTCCTCCGCCTACCTCTTCGAGGCTAAACGGTGTGAGTGTGTATTTATAGCTAAAACTTTTACGTCAACATAAAATGGAAGTGTTGCCTGCCGGTTTCTTTCAAAACTTTCAGTCAATAAAATATCGTCCACTTCTGATTATAGCATCGAAACGATCACAATTTTATGTTCCTCGTATAGTTTCTGAAGTATTTTACGTTCTCTCGACGATAAACTATTGCTTTTATCATGCCGTTTGTAAATTAAAAGCTGTTTATGTCATGTGCATGAAAGCTTAAGGTTTTATTACCCTGCAAAAGACAGACAGGGGAACTGTCTCACTCAGTAACATTTTGGATGTCTCGGCATACGACAAGCAGATATCTTCTCCTATTTGTACTCATCTTCCACGTGTAATGCATAAAATCTTTTTGTTGTTTTATAATTTTCTTCTAATAAATGAAGAGTCTGTCTTTAGAGTGACACTTGTGTGAATAAAACGATTTTCCAAGGCAGAACACGTTATTATTTAATTTCTTAGCAATACAACACCACGACATGGGATTGATGCATCAGACATGGTGCAGAAACTATTTATCTTACATCTTACCGTCGGCATGGTAACCCCTTTGAGACATAACCTAATTTTATTTTTTATTGACATTGAAACATCTTTTAGATTTCTTGAATTTCCAATTAATTGTTTTGTATCTGCTCTTACACACATATACATAGCATCACGCCTTTTTTTCCTTTTCAAGGGTAGGTAGAGGTGTATCACACCCACATTTCGCCTACTAGGTTAGGTTCCATGTAATAGGGGACGGGCACTGCCATTCACCGAGCACATTTCCAGACTCCGGGCTGATACTGACTAGAAAACCCTAATATTATTTTGCCCGACCCAGGAATCGAACCCGAGACCTCAGCACTGCAGTCGTACTGTAATACTACTATACCACCGAGTCATTCGAGGCAGGAGGGTGTCTGTTCTTATTACTCGACGTTGGCAAGTTTACTGCTTGGGCGGTTGCGGACGACAACTTAGACGTGAGTCGGAGGAAGCCCGCAGCCGTCCCTAATGCGCCGAAGATGGCCACCGCGGAGTTTTAGTTGGTATGCCGTGCGGTGTACATAGGTGAGGGACTCGGCCCGGCGGTCGCCCGACGTTTTCCATCTCTCCGGGCGGCTCAACGTCGGGTCGTAAGGCACGGTGAACCCAACATAACAGCTCAGTCGTTCCCCTTGAACACTGGGCGGTAGTAATAAGTCACTTTCTCCGCGTAAACAAAAAAAAAAGATGGTGGAAACTACAATATGAAGCTAAATAATTGGATCCCGTACAAATCGTGATAGTTTATCACAAAAATACCAATCTGGACATCGAACCTGAGTTGTCGCGATAGTAGATAGTGTCACTATACCAAACAGATCAGTCACTTGCTTAATTAATACTCGCAGGCGGTGATAGCCAAGTCCCGGGTGACGTGCAAGTGCCACGGAGTCTCCGGATCCTGCAGCCTCATCACTTGCTGGCAGCAGCTGGCATCCTTCAGAGAAATCGGTGAGTTACGTCATTCCACTGCACTTGTCACCCTGAGTCATATGATGTTAAGTCTCATACATGTACAATCACCAACATAAGTAGATGAACAAATTGAAAACTTCAAAATGTCTATACACTTTTGTGTTGTTACAAATATGTTTTTCTTCACAAACATGAAATAAATCTTTCAATTATATTCAACGTGTAGAAATGATTTGAAGTTTTGAATTTGTTCAGTCATTTTTGTTGGTGACTGTACATTGTTGCTTAGCGGTAAAAATAGACATTGCGGTTGTACCCAGACAGCCCCACGCATACGAGAAACCTACCAGTAATGTACTTTGCGTGTTATAGCAAATTTTCGCATAAAATGTATGTAAACTGTATAGTTGTGAAACATTTACTATAGGCGAGTGTATTGATTTTTTTACTTGCTAAAGATTTGTAACAACCTTAAACCCATGAATAACTCTACCATTATACACAATAAGCTTAGTATTATTACTATTCGTAGATAGCTTTCAATTTGTTATAAACATTAAGGAAGTTGCTACATCACGCGTCTCGGAAACAAAGTCAAAGTTAAAGCCGTTATACAGCCCCATTTGACAACAATAGTCAGCAATTTGGATTGAACAATTTCCACGGGCTGCTGGATTTGGAAGGGATGGTATAGTAATCAATATAATACCACCCTAGGATTAAGTAATTTAAAAAAAACTTGTAAAAAAGTATTTCGACACGGGGTCTCTCTTAAAAATGCTCGTCCCATGTTTTCAGTATTAAAGTTTGTACTCAATACTGTGAAAGAAACGACCTTTATGCGGTTTGTGCCTCATACCACTCTAGGATTAAATAATTAAAAACAATTTAAAAAAACTTGTAGAAGAAGTATTTCGACACGGGTCTCTCTTAAAAATGCTCGTCCCAGGTTTTCAGTATTGAAATTTGTACTCAATTCTGTGAATGATTCGACCTTTCTGCGGTTTGTGTCTCTACTTCCATTAAACATCATTAAATATCTGAATAACCTTTCGCATTTTATTATTAGCAAGATATTATGACACTTTAATCTATTTGCGATTACATAGAAGCGGACTTGGAGGCTGTTTCATGGGTTTTAAGTAAATTTTATTTTAAATCGTATTAAGCAGCTAATGTTGATAGTACCTACTCGTTTTATTGACATTTATTTGGGATCATAGATTAGTGACTTTTGTATTTGGCCGGCTTATACATTTATGCAACGAGTAGCATTTATCAAGAAGCGGTGAATCGGCCCTGTTTGTCTGTTACGCTTTCACAAACAAACCATTCGACCGACTGGAGTCAACCCAAGAAAGGACATAAATGACTTATATTTGTCACAAACCAAATTCCATACAGGCAAAGCCGCTAACAAAAGCTAATATGCTATACAAAGCCGTACGTACAAATTGCAGCAGTGTCTGTGACCGATGGTCTTGTTTTTGCAAGCATTAAATGGAAACGAGCCCGCAAATAGGGTACCACTAAGCCGGCTGCAGAGTTCTATGCACAGGAACAATACGAAATTAATGTCCTTCCATTAGACCTCTCCTGAAAACGTGACTCCACGGGGAACGCTCATTTACGCCAGACTACTGGTTTTTTGTCTGTCACCGATTTACAATCTGACTTTGTGACTGTCGACCTAATCCATACCAATCCACCTATTTTTTGTCATCCCATATTTCTCCCAGAAATCAACAATAATATTTCGAGTAACAATTTCGTTTCATGTTTGTTCCTTAATGCCCTACGTTTCATAGATATTAATTATCTTTATTGATATTTTTGTTTCATTTCGCCGTTAATAAATTTCCATCATAAGGTTTGTCAAAATAACGTTTGCTGATGAGCAATAATATAAAATTCTACTTTAAAAGTGTATAAGACAAAATTCCTAATAAATCATGTTTACATGCTTAGACGGTGTTAAAAGTCACATTTAAACTCAAATAAAGCACTCAGAACTACTAACAGATACCCTATCTAAAATTTCCAGTTAATTAAGTCGGCGTTCACGTCTATTATTTACGAGGGCTTAAAAACTGTTTATGACAACTAAAACAGGTCGACATTTTTATTTTACGATCTCTAACGTTCAGTGTTTAATTCAGTAAAGTTGTAAAATGGAATTATATTTTTATTATGATTTTGATGTTCTTTCCTTTTGTATTTAGTTATTTACGACGTGAAAAATGCTTTTTTAATTTAGTTTGGGTGGTCTGGACTCTGGTGTTAATGGTTTTGGCGCGAACCGATGCGTTTTATTATTTAATAACGGTTGTATGGATACTACTCGGTATGGTTATAAAATAATCATTTTATTTGATGAAAGCCAAAACCGAAGACTGCCTCGGTGGCGTAGTTGTATTATGGTACGACTGCAATGCTGAGGTCTCGGGTTCGATTCCCGGGTCGGGCAAAGTGATATTGAGTTTTTCTATTCAATATCAGCTCGGAGTCTGGCATTTGTGCCCGATATGGCGATAGGCTCGCCCCTATCACATCATGGGACAGCATGAACATAAGTGCAAACTGGCTGCAATAATTGCGCCTCTGCCTAACCCTTTTGGAATAAAGGTGTGATATTGTGTAAATGAGTTAATCCCAGAGAAACTAAAAGTAGATATAATATACCCCTCCTTCTTTCGCAGTCGGGTAATAAATGATATAATCTTTATCTATAGGTACTAACATTATAAAGAGAAAAGATTTGATTGTTTGTTTGTAATAGATAAACTCAAGAACTACTGGACCGATTTGGAAAATTCTTTCTCTAATGGGAAGCTTCATTAGGTGCTCCTGAGTGCTATAGGCTCCTTTTTATTCCGGGAAAATATTTTTATCCCGGATAAACTTTTTCATGCGGCCGCAGTCGCGAGCAGAAGTCTAGTATGATATACAGTAAGACTTTTAATTCATGAAAGCGCCAAGCCACGAGCTTCACCTAATATGTAAATTATACAAAATTCTAAAAGTTAATGATTTTTTGTTTATATTCACAGGTGATTACCTAAGAGACAAGTATGAAGGTGCAACAGAAGTGAAAGTGTCACGTCGAGGAAAACTGAGGCTCAGTAACCCGCACTACAGCCTGCCCACTGCGCAGGACTTGGTCTACTTGGAAGAGTCCCCTAACTACTGCGTCAGGAACGAGTCCTTAGTGAGTTTATTTAACTAGCACTAACATTCAGTTTAGCCTAGCGAGTCATCCTCTGAAATTTGATAGCAATCGGATTGTAATGTTAAAAGTGAATGAATGAATGAAATTAAATCCTCCTAGCCAGTTTCGGCCACGGCGGTCAATCTCAACGGAGATCAGCCAGGTACGCAGGAGATATTATAGTGCACAAGTGTGTGCGCAATACACGGGTGCGCTCTCTTTGTCTTCACTCTCATAATGCGGTGAAACGGCAATCCGACATGACCGGACATCCGATATCACACCGCCAACTTCCTGACTCCGAGCTGCCACTGAGTAATTTTTAAAATGGAAAACCCAGTAACAATGTTTTTGGTCCGACCCGGGGTTCGAACCCGGGACCTCAGCGCAATAATCGTCACTTGTAAGTTCCCACTTCGTACGCAATACAACTACGCCACCGAAGCAGTCAACACAACGGATGGATACAAATATAGGTACTGCTATGGTAATCTCAAAAGCCGCATCTCAAAGAATACCGTAAACATGAGTTTTATGGCCTTAAAATATGGCCATCCAATGAACAATATAGCTAAATAGCAGTGTACTTTTAAAAACGTGTAAAAAAACTTAAGAAAAAGGTTCCTATCTCAGATTAACTGAAATCACTAAGCGCGAAAAGAAAACTATATTTACAAAACTTTTTTCTCGACACTAGCGTTCCTTGAATTACCGCTTTTACGCTTAGCACAGCTGTATACCACCATTCTCATAAATTTTAGCACCCAATTTAAAAAAAATCAGTTTGTGTACTCATGTACGCGCGTGAGAAGTTATACTTCTTTAGCATCATTAAAAAAAAGTTTTTAATTGCATGCAAATAATTAATTACAATAAAATGATAAAAGAACTGGAAAAGGATAGTTAACACAGTCAAATTATAGTTCAGTTTAAATATGAAAAATTTTATAAAAATTAAATTTAGAGAACGTTATGTACTTACTAAATATTATAAGATTCTTAATTTTAATATTTATTATTGATTATTTAATATTTAAAAGTAAATAAATACAACTAATAATAAATTCAAAAATTGAATTTAATTTTATTCATTTTTTAAATATTTATTTTCTTAATTTAATGTTCACTTTTCATTTTTATCAAAAAGTTTTCATTAAACATCTTCAACCTTTTTCGTTACAGTGATGCGCGCGCAACTTAAAATTTCACTCCCATCATTTTTTCATAACGCGCCTAAAGAAGTATAACTTCAAAAAGAGCAAAATTTAAGTAACATTAAACACTAATTTTTTAGAAAATGTTAGAGGCATCGGTTAATACATCCTTTATTTCAGGGTTCCCACGGTACCTCAGGGCGTGAGTGCAACCGTACATCCTCAGGGATGGACGGGTGCTCTCTGATGTGCTGCGGGCGCGGGTACAACAC
The DNA here is from genome assembly GCA_949316025.1 of Lapara coniferarum. Taxonomy (NCBI): domain Eukaryota; kingdom Metazoa; phylum Arthropoda; class Insecta; order Lepidoptera; family Sphingidae; genus Lapara; species Lapara coniferarum. Next base: position 2,089,913 of record OX438927.1, on the reverse strand, counting down.
CAAGCGTGTGGTGATCAAGGAGCGCTGCCACTGCAAGTTCCACTGGTGCTGTCGAGTCGACTGTAACACTTGTGTACGATCCACCGAACTATATACTTGCAAATAGGGTACAATTAAAACGGGAAAAGAAAAAAGCAACAAATACAAAGTAGCCTTTTCAAATAATTTCGTTGGAGCCTGGTGAATGTTAAATACAAGAGGATGAAACGATATTTTAAACTGTTTTCGTTGGTAATGGCACAGAATTTAAATTGAGTGTATCTTTAAAATGCGCCGAAAGTAAGGCGCGAAGTATGCAACAAATGAGCCATTTAAGCAGCACAGATGTTGTCCATTTGTTGCTGAGAAACTCTGCGCAACTATCAAATTAGTTGCTTCAGCAATTCAGCAACAAGTTGACAGACGCGGCGCCTTATATACCATACTGACATTTGGTGTGATTTAGTTTGAGTGAATGGATGGAATGGGAAATAATATATGGAGAATTCAATGCATAAAGTTGTATTTCAATATTTGCCAGTCACATCGATCCTATGTCTGCACTCTGAGAAGGCTGTCCTGCCATAAGCACTGAGAAACAGTGCTTCGTACTTAACAAGTAACGTTTGTGAATAGAGGCATTAGATATTAGTCTATCTAGAAATAAATCTAGGACTTATTCGCTTAGTATTACTGCTTGTATTAATCACGATGTTATGATCTCAGTTTAGATTTAATTAACGTAAAGTAACTGTAGTTAACTGTTAATGTACTGAAAATACATTCGAAACATTCCTTCAATGTGATGTGTTATAGCAATTAGAAATACGTGATGTAATATATCTATTATAAAGAGGCTAAGTTTTAATAATAAATTATTTATTTCGAATTTACTGTCTTCAACTTCGTCCGTTATTATCTTTCAGATGTGTTTTTAGGAATAAAGACCTGCATATTATGTACCTTTCCCGGACTTTACATAAAAAAAACATCAGTTTTTTGATGAAAAAGTTAACCCTTTCAAAAATTTTTAGGAAAAAGACAGCATGGTGAGATAAGTTATGGCTGATTTGAAAACATATGAATTACAAAGATCTTGCGAAAAACAATAGGTTTATATTCAGGGCTACAATCATATCATTCGATTTACGACAAGCTAAATCAGCACTTGTCCGCTTCTTTGGATTATTTGAAGTATTAACTGTAGGAGTTTATGAGAAAAGTGATTTGGTTTTATTAGTCTGCCTCGGTGGCGTAGCTGTATTGCTACGACTGCAATGCTGAGGTCTCGGATTCGATCCCCGGGTCGGGCAAAGTGCTATTGGATTTTTCTAATCAGTATCAGCCCGGAGTCTGCAATTTGTGCCCGATATGGTGATGGCCTTGCCGCCTATCGTGGGACGGAATACGCACGGCGAAAAGTGAGTGCATTAGTTGCTCCTCTGCCTAACCTTTCGGGGATAAAAGGCGTGAGTATGCGTATGCGTTAATTGATTATATATCGATAACTATGAGATCCCCATTTTCTTTGATATTTGGGTTTTTTAATACATCAATGGATATTTCTATAAAATATGTTATCATATTTTGACGTAAAAAAGGACAAAAGAAACACAGAAAAACAATTAATAAACTCGTATATTTATCTAAAATTACATGATGTTGAGTGAAAAATAATAACACGGAATCTTTATAACACCGAGAAGACAATTTCTATCACCATTCACCACGAATGACATAATAGTATGGTCATAATGCAGGCATTACGCATAAACGGAGAATGGATTGAACTATACCACGAGACCACTATGTTAGAAAGAGATAAAGCGAATGTACGGCCAATGTCTTCTATGCACGTTGCCTATGATTATTGGCCGAACGATTGCTATCTCTCTCACACTTTTCAGTCCGTATTCGAGTGACATATTCAATCCCTTTCCACGTCATTAGTGGCTAGCGTCGACTGCACCGAATCGAACCGTTTTAATTCCAATGCTATGCTAATGCAAATGATGAATGAAATTGATTTCGAGATCTATCGTTCACGTCGAGTTGTTTCAAAGCATTTCGTATAAAGAAGCCGATCATACACTTGAATTTATCACAGACACGAGTATGGCGAGTCATTACGTGCAACACTCTGCTTTGGGGAAAGTGCAGGCGCAGGGGTCCGTCGCGATGCACTCCGCGGGGCAAATGCAATCGCATGCTGAAACAAAATAATATGATTTTATTACAACGGCCAGTTTCGAGAAATTAACAGCAAAAGTCGATGTAACTTTTGGCTTTTTTACGAAGTTTGCATCAACTTTTATTGCTTCTACTTTGTTCCTTCTTCTTTTATAGTTCATGGGACTGGTTGTTATAACGAGGTTCGGAGAATGCCCTCATGGTAAGGCACATAAGCAGTGGCAATGCCCTACGAATTTCAGAAACTTTCAATGCATGATATGTGATTACACTAGCAATAGTGTGCTTCAAACCGAAACCCAAGTTCATACACTGCTGCTTAACTTGTAACAGCAATGGCGGCACCTAGCTAGGCTGACACTCGCATACAATGAACCTACCACACAGTTAGTATAAACCGCGTTTTAAAAGCGCAACAAACAGCGGACAATGCGAATATGTGTTCAGTTACATACGTTTGCAGTCACCATACGAGCATGGGTCCATGTATTGCGTGCAGTCTTCGCCCGGCGGCATAAACGACGACTTGTACACCGTGGTGCCTTCCAACTGTCAAAAAGAAGACGCGAATAATAATAATTTTACTAATGATATTTGCTTTTTATACAGCACCATGTATGAATAAATAAAAATATAACTAATAAATAATCATATTTAAAAAAACGCAATGTAAAAAATAATCAGATGACGTGAGAGGTCAACAATCTCGCTTGAGCGATGCACGCCGCGAATAAACTCATTATTAAAATAAAAATTATACTGATGACTATGACCGCCTCGGTGGCGTAGTTGTATTACGGTACGACTGTGATGCTGAGGTCTCGGGTTCGATTTCCGTGTCGGGCAAAGTGATATTGAGTTTTCCTATTCAGTATCAGCTCGGAGTCTGGAATTTGTGCCCGATATGGCGATAGGCTCGCCCCCTATCACATCATGGGACGGAATAATGGCGAAAAGTGGGTGCACTAGTTGCGCCTCTGCCTACCCCTTCGGGGATAAAAGGCGTGAGTGTATATGTATATGTATATATATGCAATGTAAAAAATAATCAGCTGACGCGAGAGGTCAACGACCTCGCTTGAGCGATGCACGCCGCAAACTCATTAAAAAAATCGATGATTTTTTTTGTGTCCTCGTGTTAGGTTGTCATCAGGACTATGAGCTGTCTTAATTTTTTAGACCGGTTCCCTTACACCCCGTATACATACCCGCTGGCACGGTTTCTGGTACTGTCCCTTGCAGGCCCAGGGCGGGCGCTGCGGCGCGGGCGCGCACACCGGCTGGTACGACATCTTCTGCGTCGTGCTGCTCTCCATCTTGGCTGCACACAACCACATACAATAAAAATTGACACTACCTTTTTGTTATTGAAGTTATACTTCTTTATGCCATGCGTGCCATTGATAGTAAAAGACAGATCTAATATTAGGCTTAAGAAAAGAGGTCGCTATTTTGAACTTCTAGAAGTAGAAGAAGAAGTATAACTTCTCCCAGGCGTACTTACGTACACGCACATATTTTTTTTTTTAATTTTAATTGTTAGATAATTTATGCCTTTGTACACCCTTACCCACGCATGTCTTAAGTTTATGAAAAATACAAGGGCCACTCAGGTATTTAACAATCGTAAAACACACACATTAAAGTGACTAACTTGGGTAAAAAAGGTCCCAATACACACCTTTATGCACAATCCAAATTTCAGTTTAAAAATGATAATTATATCTCAATGTCCAATGATATTATCACAGTAATGACACGAACCTGCAGGCTTTTCGTAGCATTTGACCGGCGCGTAGGACTCCGGCACCGGGATCCGTCCGGGGTCAATGAACGACATGCGGTTGATGGTACGATCTGAAACAATTTCAGTGTCAACCCTGCTGGTTATGTCGAGAGCAAACGTCTAACAAAATTTCCCATTTGATGCCAAAACCCTATGCCCAGATCCGAATTTAGTTTTTACTATACTGGCAATTATAATTTATCAAGGTGTAGTCTGTTGTGAAGGTCAGGGAAGATAGTTTTTTTATATGATTATGCCAGTATAGGCAGACGAGCTAGCTAGAGTAGGGACAATACTCTTTTTAAGCCTCGTTTGAAGATTAGATCCCGTTGTGTCCGTACATTGAAAGAAATGTGATAAAAAAGATAAGGTGGCTAAAGATTACTAATGGAAAAGAAATCAGCGATTTTTATAATTCGTTTCTGTCTGCGTCGGTTTTTCTGTTTGTTTGTTACTGCACATCTCCTCTAATGAACGGATTTCGAAGAAATTTTGTATGGAGTTAAACTGAGACCCTAGAAAGGACATGGGTTACTTTTTATCCCGGGAAAATATAAAGCGGGACTTTTATATCTGAAAACTTCTACACGCGGGCGGAAACGCGAGCAAAAGGTAGTTATAAATAATAGACAAGTACATTGCACCTCTGTTTTCGCTCAAATATAAGTATACGCACTCTCAAACGGTTGTTCCACACAATGGTATTTATTGGCTGGCTTGAAGGACTCCCGTATAGCTGACGGCTTGGCGACGTAGTCGTGTCTTTGCGTGGTGAGGTTCTGCATGGGACCCTGGCCCCACATATCGTGATGACAGGGCCGGATCGACTGCGTGATACACACCGGATTCGGCAAATACGACAACTGAAAACAGGTTATCATGTTACTTTGAAAGTAACCGTGTATTACCAAGCTGGTAGATACCATTTGCTTTTATTGCTGTTTTAAAGTTTAGTGAGAAATTAAATTACCAGGGACGTAAGAAACCACTCTTCATTCTATTCCTGTTTACGCCCCGAAATGGGGAATAGGAAAGGCAGTAATGAATATAATAAATACGTATATAATACGTATATACGTATATGAATATCATTAACGCAAGTAAGATACAAAATTTAATTATCTGCAGACAAACAAAAGTGTGGTGGTATATTCATCAAGTCTTATGTACTTTACCTTTTGCACGGTGTCTCCCTCCATCTGGGCGGTGGAGGGGACCAGGTTGGGCGACGGTTTTACCGGCTGTGGTATCGGTGCCGTGGCCGGCATGTAACTGAAAGAAACCAGTATACGTGATGGCGTTGAAATAAATCATATTCGAGGTGGGAGCCGAGCCCCAAAGTCTAAAAATAATTTCTCCATGTCTTTACAGTTGACTGCTTCAATGGCGTAGTTGTATTACGGTGCGACTGCAATGCTGAAGTCTTAGGTTCGATCCCCAGGTCAGGCAAAGTGATATTGTGTTTTGTATTCAGTATCGGCCTGGAGTCTGGAATTTGTGCCCGATATGGCGATAGGCTTCGCCCCCTATCACGTCATGGGACGCGGAATAAACATGACAAATAGTGGGTGCACTAGTTGCACCTCTGCCTACCCTTTCGAGCATAAAAGGCGTCTGTGTGTGTTTACATTTGAATATTAGCTAATTTGTGCATCTTATAAAATGCTAAATTGCGTGTTTCACAATGTTTTAAATAAACGATAGCGGATACTTTATTGAGGAACGTTTTATCTCAACGTACTGGGGTGGGGGAGACTCCCCCGTCCCCCCTCCCTCGAGCTAGGCTTATGCCGTAATATGTGATACTAGCTTTTGCCCACGGCTCTGCCCGCATTAAAAAGTTTTTTCCGGTACAAAAGTCCCGGTTTATATTTTCCCGGGATAAGACGTAGCCTATGTGTTAATCCAGGACATGATCTACCCGTGTGCCAAATTTCATTGAAATCCGTCGAGTATTTTTTGCGTGAAAGCGGAACAAACATCCATACATTCTTACAAACTTTCACCTTTATAATATTTGTAGGATAGTACCTGTTTTTGTAAACAGTCTGCGTTTCGAATCGCTTGGACGCCGTGACGGGGTTGGTGCAGCTGTGCGGGATGATGGCGCGCCGGCGGCAGTCACTCGCCGCGTCCAGGAAACTGGATGATTATTGATTACAATATTGTTAGGGCAAAAATACTTTTTGTGCGGGTATTAATGACATGATCTACAATTTTTGCTATAAAAGCATAGAACGTTTGACAGTTCGGGTCAGTTGGTCATTGCCTTCGTGCCGGTCGTTCGCTTGGTGATATTTTTTGTGAAAGTATTTCTGTAAAGTCAGTGGTACATATTTTTATTTAAATCAAAACCGTTACAGTTTCTAATAATATTGTAACAATTAACATTTATTAAGGAAAAAAAACTACTTCAAAAACCACTACTCTCCAAAAAAAATTGTACTTTACTCAAATGTATTTTTCAGAGGCGGATTTAGTACATAACTTATTAGGATCTGATGTTCTTCGGAGATAGATAATGGAACTCTTCAATAACAGCAGATGACCCGCGAATGCTGCAATCGTATGTCGATGATGTATCTTTATACCTTTCCATAATGAACTAACAAAAAAGCAATAAATAAAATCTTTCTAACTAAAAATAAAACTGACTTCAAAACCACTACAAACCAAATAATAATTTAACTTTATACCTAAATGTATATTTGGAGTCGATGCCCAATTTACCTAATTTACAATGTACCTAATATTTTTTCGTATTAACGTTTTTTATGTACACACATACACTAAATATTTTTCAGAGTCGATTTCCAACTTAAATTGCGATATAATCAGTGAACCGCAGGTACCTCATGGTATACGTGGTGTTGGTGTCTAGTTTCTGACAAGGCTTCTGGTACTGCCCCTTGCAAGCCCACGGCACCGGCTCCTTTGGCAGGATCTGTAAAAACATCTTACCAATGGTAATACCTCCTTACAAACTTGATAAAAGAGGCAATATCTAACTTCTAGAAACATTATATACTGTGGAATCTTAAGTATGGTTGTAGCGTCTATAGCCATGAATTTCCAGATAGTGCAACACTTCTAAAGGTTCTTCTTACACCAATGCCTGGAATTTTATCTCCCAGACAGCTGACATTTCACCAGCGCGATGAAGGTAATGCATAAAAACTATAAATAATAGGATAAATATGCACACAGGACTGGGTCGGTATATTATTATAATACTGGACGGTCGATGGAGTGGAAACCGCGATTAGGTAGTCATAATGTAGGACGCCCTGCTGCACGATGGACCGACGACTGGAAAAAAACTGCGGGTAGCAGATGGACGCGGGCTGGATGGTTGGCACTCATTTAGGAACGCCTACGGTCAGCTGTCAGTGGAAAGCGACAGGCTGAGTCGAGTTGATAGTGCTGGCATTATAATACAGGTGAAGTTAAAACCTGGTTGGGCATAAAGCTCATCTTGTGCGTGGTGCAGCCGTCCATCTTTGCGGCCGGTTTCTCGTAGCAGCGCTCCGGCGCGAACGACTTAGTCGGCGCCATGCGCTCCGGAGGTACGTAAGAGAGCTTGTTTATCGTGCGATCTGGAATCATCACAATGCGGAATTAGAAGCACTAAAATTTTTTCGCCAAGTTTTTACTAATTTAAAAAAATATCACTAGTTTACGTGATTACTAAAAAAAAATTATTCCAAAAGCCCACTTTCAAACGGTTGCTCTATAGCATGGAACTTCGGTGCCGGCTTGAAGCTCTCCCGCAGCACGCACGGCTTGGCGACGTAGTCGTGTCTCTGCGTGGTGAGGTTCTGCATGGGACCCTGGCCCCACATGTCATGGTGGCAGGGCCGGATCGACTGCGTCACGCACACCGGGTTCGGCAGGTATGACAACTAAATAAGTAAGAAGTCAGGACTTAGTCACGAAAAAATTATTGAACCCATTACCCAGTAGATTCATTCGTTTCGTAAACTAAAGAACAGGTACAAAACGGTTTACTGTTGGTAAGTTTCTCGTATGTGAGACGCTGTCTGAGTACCACCGCAATGTATATTTCTAACGCCTAGCAGCAGCGTGCATGCATGCACTGTTGTGATCCGGTTTGAAGGATATTGTAGCCAGCATAATTACTAGGCACTATGAGACTTAACATCAATATGTCTTATGATGACGAACGCAGTGGAGTGCCACGCAGTACCTTGTAATTCAAAGTTATGGCCGACATTGCTAGTTGCTACTGTTTATGGGCAGTCATATCGCTTACCATCAGGCGAACGGCATGCTCGTCTCGTCATTTAACTGCAATAAAAGAAAAGAAACTAGTGTTGCTTTTTGCAAGACCAGTTTACAATAAAAAGATTATTACAAAAAGCGTTTATTCAATAATGACAAACGGTAACTAGGTTATGCTACTTTTACTTATGTTTATCACCTTAATGTCGAACGGTAGTATGAATGAGTTGTAGAGCGTGAGTTCCGGAGGTAATAACTAAAAATATAAGTAATGATCGTTTCCCTCATTATGTCGGATAAAGCCTTACAATAGAACGCAATCTCACCTTCTGCACTGTACATCCTTCCATAGGCTCGCAGCTGGGCACCAGATTGGGCGATGGCTTGCGCGCCTCCCCTCTCAGGTTCTTGCAGCCGTCTACTGGCAAGTACGACAGTTTGTACGTGGTGCAGCTGTCCACGGGGGCTGAGGGCTTCATATAGCAGCGGCGAGGTGCATACGACTCGGGAATTTTGGGCTGCTTATAGCACTGCGACGGATAACTTATTCGTGTTACCAGAACAGAAGTGATAAAGGGCTGAAGAATTATAGTGACGTAGCTATCAACTGCTGTTTAGGGATCATCAGTGGCTGTTAATTCAAGAACTTCAAGGATTTAAATACTACAATCAGAGACATTTGACTTCGAAAAATTGTTGTCGAGCTTACGGGAATAATGAAGACCTCATTCAAAGATACTTTTGAATGCTTTTCCATTAATTTCATGGCAAATATGGAATGGTATTTACTATTCACACAACTCCCTCTTAATATTTTCCAGTCAAAATTAGTCTTACCTACTTTTGCAGTTAAAATAGCACAGCAATACCTACCGGCTTCACGATAGGCGGCTTTCCGCAGCAGCAGGACCTGCAGGGGCAGGGATGCTCCTGCTTGCCGTCCATGGGCTTGCCGTCCTGCAGTCCAGACTTCACTCCAGCGGACAGCGCGCATGGCGCCGCGGCGGGGCATGGCAGACACCTGTACACCCTCACTACTATACCATGTCACTAGTTGGCAGGGTGGACCTTGCATATCTAGGCACCCAGGTCGATTCTTTTATACTTAGAAATAAACCTGGTTCGTACAAGTTGAACAGTGATTCTAGCACCGAAAAAATCTGATAGGAAATTCATTATGGACAGGGCCACAGCAGACCGCCGTGAAAGTCATCAAAAAATTGTTGCAATAATTCACTTACTCAGGCATAATTTATCTTCAAGTTAAAACCAAGTGGAATAGAATTAAAAAATAAAAATAATGCATATAAAACTAAAATCTTATCTAAAATCTAAAATTAAACTGAAATGATTTTTATAAACACATTGCCACTAAAATATGGAAAATATAGTTTTCAAAACTGTCACTTTATCATTTGTTTCGTGTATTTTTTAATCGACTTCCTTTATTCAAGCAATTCGTTGGGAATTTTAAAAATGATTCAGTTTATAGGTTTTAGTAGCACTACATAATAATATCATGATTTTAAATGATAAACTTGTAATTAATGCAACTGCTACAACAACGTTGACTAAAATATAGGGAATATTTAAGTTAGCCGATGCCAAAAGCCAGTTAGTTATTACTTGGTGCCTTAAAAAATAAAGAGTTGATATGGCTGCATTAAATTATTTATCTATCTATTTATATAAAACATGAATCCCTATTTTCCTTGGTCACGGCATCACGCGTGAACGGCTGGACCGATTTCGTTTTTTTTGTGTTCGTTATGTTAGGTTTTTATGAAAGAAAAAAATAAGAAATTGCGCAGAAAATTAGAAAATTTAAGAATACTCAACCACCACATTAAAAATGTAACTTTAGCGCTTTTGACAATATAAACTTTTTTAATTCAACCTTATGGCGTTTGACATAACATTGTGTGTACGTCATTGAACTCTTAAACGGCTGGACTGATTTAAACGAAATTTTATGTCTTCATGTGGATTCCAAAATGGTTTAAATTAACAATTGGATCTGTTAGGTGGCAGTGTACTCGGGTTCTAGGATTTTATTTCCTTTTTAAGGCAGGACAACGTCTGTCGAGGCCGCGAGTATATTATAATATTGTCTCATGACCAGCGCAGTGTAGTGCCACGTAGTACTTTGTAATTCAAAGATCTGTGCGGCATTGCTCTTGTTTATGGGCGGTCGTATATGTCGTAGTATATCGTATCGCTTATAGGCGAACGACACACTCGTCACTTAATTGCAATAAAAAAATTACGGGCATCGTGCGATGTCTATTTTTTATTACTTACGAATGAATCTACTAACTTAGCTCTTGTTGGTGCTTCAGCAAAACTTCTCTTTCTTCAATAATATTAAGTTTTAAAACCAAAGGGGCATTAATAAAACGCTGTTTATTATTCAAGTTATTTATCTCAACGACTTACATATTTTCAGTGTACAAAAGATTACCCTACCTCGTGTGAGACGCAAATACTGAGCTCTATTTCATGGTATTAATTATATCATCCAATGATATTTCAAAAATAATATCGTCGAATATTACAAACACATAATCAATGTATATCCACTGCTAAAACACAGACCGTAGTGAGTCACAATGACATTTTTACAAATCCGGCTCTAAGGACCAAAAATAATTTAAACCTTTACTATTGTCAAGAAAGAAAATACCTTCAAAGATATTAAGTGGGCTTTAGATTAGTAAGAAAACTTGCAGAAGTTATGTTCCGCAAGCAATTTGTACTGTGTAAACACTCACAGGAAGCCGACTTCTACAAATGAGCCTGCAGGGTTTGCGGTAAGTCGCATTTGTAGACTTATAAAAATTGCCGTTAGTGTAAACGCGTCGTAGTCTTGCGCAATATATTCCTGCAAAATTTGTTAAACACGGTATTAAATATGCAAACTTGTTAGCTCAATATGCATGGAGTAGAGTCCACGGTAGTCGATGGACCATGAGACTGATATGTGATATCATTTATGACAGTGTCAAAGTCGGCTTGAATTTACCAAAAGTATCGTGCTGCCTGGTGGCTCTTATTGCACCGATGCTTGTTCCAAAATCCTCGACTTGGCGTAAGAGCATTCTAAGGCTAACAATCAGCCATGTATATACGAATATCAAATTAATGTACAGTCAGATACAAAAGTAGCTGATCAAAATCATATCTTCATATCGCCAATACATTTGTTGTGTTTTTACAAACATGTTTTTCTTCACAAAATAAAAGCTATTTACTTGGCCTCACACAACATTGTATAAGCGAAGTTTTAATTTGTTCCGCTACCTATGAGCCTGACTGTAGAGTAATAGCCTTCCTGTTATGTACAGTCAGAAGCATAAATATATGTACAAATAAAAAAAACTTCGTATGAAGTAAAGCAAATCTCTTTTATTTTCATGAAGAGAAAAAGAAAGATTAATAAGAACACAAAAGTATGTAGGCAATTTGAAATTTTGAATTTGTTCAGCTACTTTTGCTGGTGACTGTACAGTCAGACACAAAAGTAGGTGATCAAATTCATAACTTCAAATCGCCTATAAATTTTTGTTTTCACCATGTTTTTCTTCACAAAAACAAAAGCTATTTACTTTACTTCACACAAAAAAAAACGTGTAGTTTTAATTTGTTCAGCTACTTATGCTGCTAACTGTACATTCTTTAAGGCAGACCGTACACCTTGTAAAACAAATAAAACGCATATAATTTCGTATATATTTGTAGTTATTTAAGCCGCTGCAGCACGGTGGAGTTGAGCAGGTTGGCGCCGGCGAGCGTGGCGGCCGGGTCGGCCAGCTCGGCGCTGGGGAACGTGGTGAGCAGCGCGAAGGGACGCAGCTGGTACGCGGGCTCCGCAAGCGACACGTACGCGGACAGGTCCCGCACCGTGTGCGAGTGGTTGAACCGGCCCGTCAGGCGGCTGCCGTCTGCTAGCCGGAACTGTACACAATCAAATAATCAAGGCGTGTAATTCATTCATCGACATTTCCCTTTGAAACTGGTTATAAAAATGTCGCTAAGTCAATTAGCCTTTCATGTTTTTGACGATATCGTTCGAAATAGCAACAAAAAACATGAAACAGCAAAGTGTTTTCGAGTGGCGGTGTGTGAGGTGTTTGCGAGTGGCGGTAAGTGAGGTGTATTCGAGTTGCGGTAAGTGAGGTGTTTGCGAGTGGCGGTAAGTGAGGTGTTTGCGAGTGGCGGTAAGTGAGGTGTTTGCGAGTGACGGTAAGTGAGGTGTTTTCGAGTGGCGGTGTGTGAGGTGTTTGCGAGTGGCGGTAAGTGAGGTGTTTGCGAGTGGCGGTCAGTGAGGCGTTTGCGAGTGGCGGTAAGTGAGGTGTTTTCGAGTGGTGGTGTGTGAGGTGTTTGCGAGTGGCGATGTGTGAGGTGTCTGCGAGTGGCGGTAAGTGAAGGGTTTTGCGAGTAACTGTAAGCTGCGGTAAGTGTTGTATAGTACCTGCACGGTGGTAGTGGGCTGGTCGGGGTCGAGCCCGACGGCGTCCTGCGCGGCGCGTTGGTTGGCGGCGCGGTCCGACGCGTCGCTCGCCACCGGCGCCGTCGCACCCACCGTCGGCGGCGTCGGGCTGCACAAATTATATTACTACTATTACATTCAAGAGTACGGCCAGTTTTACGCTTATAAATGACGTCTTCACCCTAAAGCTGCGATTATGCAGTCTGCCGAGTTTAGTTTTTAATACTGAAGAATGCGCTGCGAATACAAAAACAATGCAAATATGATCGCGCGGCTTGAGATTGCCGCACGCGCTGCACTAATTTCGTGAGCCAGAACTACAAGCAACCTTACGACAAAGTGTTTAAAGAGCGAATTGAATGCAACGAACGAATTAAATGCCATTTATGTACAGTTTACCTTTAATACTACAGGCACTACTTAATAAATTTTACTACACTATTTACACTGCTACGAAAGTAGCAATTGTCTGTCATTAACCTGTCAAGTCCCGCTTATATATATAGATGTATACGGAAACACTATATACTCGGACGCCAGCGTCCGTAGCGAGGCTTGAGTCAATTTCAAATCACTTATCAGCGTAAAGTTTGATTGAAATTTATTTTTTTCTTTATAATTTGAAGTTTTGTATTTGTTCAGTTATTTATGCGACTGTACGTTACCTGCCGAGCATATGTCCCTTGCCGATGAAGGCGGGCGCCTTGGCAATGTTTTTGGGACATTCCTCGTGGCGGCGGTCCTGCAGGCTCACGCGCACCTCGCCGCCCAGCCCGGCCAGCTCCGGCGGGATCTCGCTGCAACACATAAACAACTCACTGTTTCATATAACTAGTATCTCATCTTCAGTTTTAGGAAGCTACGTAGCTTCTTTTTATGGCATTGAATGACGAGACGAGTATGCCGTTCGGCTGATGATAAGCAATACGACCACCCACAAACAGTAGCAACACCATCCAGGACCTTGAGTTACAAAATACTGTGTGGCTTTCCACTGCGCTCGTTATCCTGAGACATACGATGTTAAGTCTCATTATGTCCTGTAGTTACACTGGCTACAATGTCTTTCAGACCGAAACAACAGTGCATGCACACTGCTGCTTGGCGGTAGAAATAGACATTGCGGTGGTACCCACCCAGACGGACTCTTACATATGAGAGAACAACCATCAGTAAACCACCATTGGTATGATGAAATCAACCTGTAATTACTTAGATTCAGAAATTGCTTTATCTCCACGTAAACTATAATCAAAATCCATTCAGTGCTTTCTATGTTCATTTCTAACAAAAACCCTTACAACATTCAATCTATATTAGTCACGAGTTTAGTGACTGGGTTTTTCCATTATTGAAATGACTCAGTCACAGCTCGGAGTCAGGACGTTGTCGGTGTGATCCCCCGTGCCTCGGGGCGCACGTAAAGCCGTTGGTCCTGCGCCTGATCTCTCTCCGGTCATGTCGGATTACCGTCTTACTGGACTATGAAAGTGAAGGAATAGAGAATGCACCTGTGTATTGCGCACAGACTTGTGCACTATCTCCTGCGTACTTGGCTGATCTCCATTAAGACTTGCTGCCAAGGTCGAAATTCGGCTAGGAGGGATTCATTCATTCATAATATTAATAGAATTTACCTTCGTCGCACGCAGCTCAGAAACTCAGCATTTTCTGGGTCGGAGTAGAGTCGCAGCGCGCCGCCGTCCACAGAGAACCCTTCCCGGTACAGACACAGTCGGACCAGCCGCGAGTTCCCCTGAGGCAAACCACCATTACTACATTAACTTCTACTAGCTTTTGCCCGCAGCTCCGCCCGCATTAATAAGTATTTTCGGTATAAACGTACATATAAACCTTCCTCTTGAATCACTCTATCTACAAAAAAACCGCATCAAAATCGGTTGCGTAGTTTTAAAGATCTAAGCATACATAGGGACAGACAGCGGGAAGCGACTTTGTTTTATACTATGAAGTAATAGTGATGTCATATGACAGAAAACCCAAAATCCTGCGCTTCTAGTCAGTTAGACTGGCTTAATCCTTCGCATTCGCGTCAAGCACAATTATCCGTTAATGGACAAAATACGTGAAAAGCAGCCCATACACAATACTAATCATGGTACAGAACACATTTGTCAAAAACTGCATGCCCCACGTTTAAATTTTCACCTCTGCCTACCCCATTAGATATAGGCGTGAAGTGTTTGTATGTTTTAGAATATCTTCTACCTTCCCTAATCTAAAAGAAGTTGGTGTAATATACAATTTAGACAAAAAATATTTGAACATAAAAACATGAATTGGAAAGATTATGTTGCTTATGTTTTAAATTTTATTAATTTCTTACTAATCTGTGTATGCAGTACAAAGATTTTTTGGATTGTAGTAGTTTTTTTAACGCAACGACGCATACTCACGCCTTTAACCCCGAAGGGGTAGGCAGAGGCGTAACTAGTGCACCCATTTTTCGCCGTATTCCGTCCCATGATATGATAGGGGGCGAGCCTATCGCCATATCGGGCACAAATTCCAGACTCCGAGCTGATACTGAATAACATCCAATATCACTTTACCCGACCCGAGGATCGAACCCGAGACCTCAGCATTGCAGTCGTACCGTAATAAAACTACGCCACCGAGGCAGTAGTTTTTTCTAAGGCGGTTTAATTTTTCCTTGTTTAGAAATTTTAATAGTAATATGGACGTTTTTATACATAGTGTTAAATAAAACTTGAGCAATAAGAAAAACACTTCAAATTGTAAATATTTGAATTAAATGCTCACCTGGGATTGTGTGTTTGAGGGTGTGACCGGCTCATGATCGTCTGCCGTTTGACCTGCAAGTCGTAGACGTTTATTGAATAGTATGTTTAATTTTATGCATAATTATACGTAACAATAAATAATACGAAAAAGAAGCGCTGCAATGAAAACAATATTAAAATTGGTTAAGAAATGAGACAGTAATTTATATTTATTTTCTCATATCCAAAAGTGGGCGCGTGGTGCGGATATCGCTCCATCCTTTCTTTCGCACGCATTGCAGTTCCCGATGAAATGAAATCATTTATTCAAATCCATAAAATGTAAAACATTACTTAGATTCAGTCAATTATTATTCTACCATCAGTTCGGAAAGCAGTTTCCACCAGAGAAGAACAAGCAAGAAACTCTAGGGTTGCTCTTTTCAAAATCAGTTGAAAGATGGCGTCACATGCCTATATTTCGACTCCAGTTTGATTCTTGACAATTACCCCTCCAACCAAATGTCAAAGGCTTATTATAGCTTGTTCTTTTTTTACCGGATTATCATGATTCTTACTGTGTTATATGAAGTTAACGTTTCATAAAAGTAAAATACAAAATTGAGTCAAATACCTCATTGCATACTAATAAAATTCTTTACTAATGTCAGAACTGGAACGTAATCTCTTATACATGCGATAT
Organism: Lapara coniferarum; assembly: GCA_949316025.1. Classification (NCBI taxonomy): domain Eukaryota; kingdom Metazoa; phylum Arthropoda; class Insecta; order Lepidoptera; family Sphingidae; genus Lapara; species Lapara coniferarum. The sequence continues at coordinate 2,073,780 of OX438927.1, read as the reverse complement.
GAGATATAAATGCAAAATACAGGACAAGAATTATAGTTCCATATTATAATTAATTACCGGGCGAAAGAGAAAGCGTAACCTCTCGAAGTAGTTAAAATGTATAAATTGTTACAAACAATAATTCACAAAAGACTGACTCATTTACAACCAATTTTGACCTTGTTTTCAGATTTATTTTATGATCATTTTCTATGAAATATAATGAACAATCTATGTCAATAGTGTAACGCGTATTAACACATAGCGGTATGAGGCTCGCATGCTCCATGCCTTAAAAATGCCTATAAGAAAAACGAAGTTTTCAATTTCTTCAACTCATGTGGCTGACTGTACAAAAATTTAACAAAATAGTACATTATTAATAATAAAATATTATATTATACCGAGCCGGTACCCGACGCCGCTGAACACTCCGGAGCGGCCGCGGCTTGTAGACGATGGCTCGTCGTCAAACACCACGGCGCCGCGCCTGAAAATACCGCGTCATTATCAAAAGAATCAGAATCAGAATCATTTATTTGTTAAACATAGGTACATATTACAAATCTTAAATAAATAAATTAGAGCTCTATGATTTGCCATTAAGGCGTACAAATATTGGGTTGTTCATTGATATTATTTTATTATATTTTAACATTTACGATTACAGTCATTACAAGTATGATAAGATTACAATATAAATTAAAATTAAATTTTTGAACTAGTATGTCACAATAATTATTACATTACAATTAGAAAAATAAAAATAAAAAACAAAATAATAAAAAATTTACAGTCACAATATACTTACATGTCAATATTTAAATTAAGATTTTAAAATAAAAATATTACAATAGGTATGTCATTTGTAGTTGTTACAAAATATTATTTATGCTCCAGTAAAAACTCTGTCAAATTATAATAAACCTTATCCACTAAAAAACTTCTTAACTGTTTCTTGAATACTGATATGTTCAAATCTTTTAATGCCTTAGGCAACTTATTATAAATGACTGGTGCCATACAGACGACACTATTACTTGATCAAATTACTTGAAATGAAATATTGCTTTTTAATATAATAAATTCATAGAAGTATAAATGAAACAATGTTAAAAAAACATTTAAAAACTAAGAAATCTAACTTGCTGATACTCCAAAACCTTGAATTTTTTTTAATTAGCGCCATAAGCTAATGAATAAAATACACATGAAAAAAAAAATTTTTTTTTTGTTTTTTTTACAGTATTTTTAAAAGCTTTGTTTTTTCCACAAGCCCAGTAATGATTAACAAATTCGTAATAGCCGGATTCTATTGTAGTTAATGATTTTCAAAAAGTATAGATATTATGCTAACAAATTAAACGAAAAAAGTATTCCTCACGCACATTCTTGACATTGTGTGAAAGAGTTGACGTATTTCAACCAGTAAGAACAATAAAGACAGCTAGTATTTGTCATTTAAGTGGAATATATAAAACTATCCCAATAGGGTTACTTTAGTCTTTAGTTTGCGTGTGTTGACATATCTACCTCTTTGTTATAGGGAATGTCATTGACTAATGAATTACTCACTCTCTAACACTCTTGAACATTTCAGTCACAATATCCTTCCGCCCTTTGCCAGGGCCTAAAATTTGTTGACCAGACCTTTCTGAACCGCCTGCATAAAAAGCTTGTCCTGGAACAAAACATTACTCATTAAACACCTGCATATTTTGATGTGTGCTAAGAGTGTTATTGGGGATTATATTATTTTAGTTGTAGTTTGTGGCTCCCTGGATGAAAAGATCTTTAACCCTGCAAGCCCTGCTTATATACATAGATGTATGGGAAAATCCCTATATATATGGACACCGGTGTCCGTCATGGGGCTTGAGGAGTCAAAATATATCTCCCATTGTGAAGTGTTCTTGGATAGGAAGTGACTTATAATCAACAATGAATTTCATGGAATACTATACAGCAGTCTATGTATTAGTTGGTTTTAACATCTAAATATCACAATGTTTCTCATAGATCATAATAGTAAGATGATCCTATTTTTATCCAACTATCTGAATTGTTGAATATGATGAATACTTCGCTCAAATCATGGCTATGTTTTGACTTTAAAATCCTTAAAGGGACGGCAGAAATTTAGTTTTCAAAATTTTCAAATGAATTTTTGCATAAAATATTAAAAGTTTATTATTCGAATGTGAAACTAAAAAGAATATTAATAGTAATTATACATTAACTTATTTAAAGAAACTGATATTATCTAGGTACATTTACAAACTTATTTTGTAGAAAATCTTGTACTTAAAATGATTCAAATTATGCAACAAGTGGCAAAAAACTAATTTGTTAATTCTTGAATAGTACAATAGCATCTACATACAACAATCCCAATATCTATCTCAGAAATGATAAATGACGATTGTGTATTAAACTTTGTTCTAGTAGGCCTATTTCTGCAATCAATCCAGACTTAATCAAGATTATTAAATTCCTAACAGTAATAAAACAAATATATAATAATAAGGCCTATGCTCAGCAGTGGATGATGATGAATAAAACAAAAGTAATCAATGACTACAACTGCCGGGTTAACCTTAACAACCAATCACAGACCTTCATCACTCTCTTTCAGTCTTGCCAACTCCTCTCTCAACTCTCTATTCTCACACAAAAGTCTTTCAACTTCACTCCTCAATCTATCAATCTCTTCTGCCATGCTTTTTGCATCCATTTCAGTTTCGGACTGGGATGATGTATCTTTTGTTATTATATCCTTTGACTGTTGAGTTGTGTCTCCCGATTGTGAAGATTGCATTATCTTTTGGGAACACGAAGGCTTATCGCAAAAGAACTCTTGGACATATCCCATGACTCTGTTTTTAATCCAACCACATCTGGATTCTAGGATTTTGAAAAGGTATTAAGTTGATTTGGTTTTTTGATTATAACCATTATTTTATTTACTACCTGCCACAAGATTTAAAAGGCATACACCAAGAATTAACAAAACAATGTGACATTGGCGGAACAGCCTTATAATCAAGCTCATCGCCAGTAATCAAAGGAGACAAATTGTGAGATTATAAAACTATAACGCTTATGTTTGGATTGGTTGAATGACTCAAGTATTTTTTTAATACACCAATATTTTTAAGGGCTAATTGATAAAGTAACTTAATGTATTTATTGTACTAACCCTCCTCCTCATCACTGGAACTGTCCTGGTGCAATGAATCTAACGTAGCAAAGTTTGAGGCGGTTGGTTTCTTTTTGTCTTTCTTCTGAGATGTTTTGGGAGGCGACGCTGATGGGGACTCCATATCACTGTCCGACAGAGTGGGGAGTGGAGCTGCCGCTGTGCTCTGACCTGTTACTACTTCATCTGCATTACCGCCATGTTCGTAAAAGCTTGATAATGCAACCTGCAATATAATATTTTAGTCATGAAACATTTCATATTTATTTTAATCGGGACTTCCCCATGTGTTGTATAAAGGAACATGATATTATTAAAGCGGTAATATCAGAATTAATGAGATGATTTCATAGGATGGTGTTTCAAAGCTGAACCATACTACTGTGTATCTTTTCTTAATAATATCTCTCAATAGATTGTTATTTTCTAACTTCAGAATTTTGTGATGCATGTTGTATGAATATCAATTTATTATTCAATATCATTGTTAGTATTATTATGATAGTAAGACAGAAAATAATACATTTTTAAAATCTTAAGCCTATTTAATATTTTTTGCTTGTATTAACAAGATACATGTGTCTCCAGAAAACTATATTTTTTTCCACAATTAAAATCCTTCAACACTGGTTTGTAGATAAGTTAAAGTTAAACAAAAATCAAGACTACCTTATTAAAATGACTAAACAAGCTACTAAAAACTTAAAAATACAATTATTGATGATTACATTACGTTACATTGCAGTGAATACACGTGCAAAAACTTAGAAAACAGAAGTATCGAATATGTATTGATTGGTTTCTAATATGAAACATCATACATACATTCTTGCAAAATCATTCCATTTACAACTAGAACAAAACAGCTCTAATCAATCGGGAAAGGAGAAAATCTATTACTTAAACTTAGATATGGATACTGACTTTCTAAAATATTGGTGTAGTTCATTTGAGAAACATACCGAATCAGATTAAACTACTGAAACATTGAATAAACGCAAAATGAAAACTAAAAAATACGGTAAAGCACTTACTTCAAGCTGCCAGTTTGACGACTCCAAAAAGAATCTACTTCGAACCTCGTCCGTGCCGGTCACATCGCAGAATTGTCGCAAGGTTTCTTCTTTATTGGCCGACATTGTGAACACTTATTTTATTTTTGACTTGATTTTTTTACATTCACAAGATTTTTCATGAAATCCTCGATGACTTGCTCGGATTCGGCTTTTTATCGTAATTTTGGCAGAACTGTCACTTGTGTCAGTACTGCCAGTTGAAAATATTAATTTATATAGTATTGCCCTAAAAATAAATTATTATGAAGCAAGGTTAGAAAACTTGCAGATAAAACACAAGCGATTTTACCATGTAAAGTAAGTATACAATCATGGCAAGGTGACTTCTGCTAATTTCAATCTACAATCGTAAGGAACTAGCAAGACTTCAAGACAAGAGTCACATATAATCGTATATAATTATTGAAATATAGCCAAACAATTAATATTAACTTGAATATTTCAATTCCTTGCACTTCAAACTGCGTTTATATTTACTTAGGGAATTCCCCGATAGTTGGTGTAATTGTAATGAATACGAGTGTGATGATCCCCTCTTTACTCTTTATATTATACGTTTGCGGTCTGAGATTGAGCATCAACCATAGTGCTCGACGTTTTCCTGTTATAATAATATTTATTACATTTAGATAATTATTAAAGGGCTCAAATGAAGTGAATTGAAATAACTGTCCTAATCAAGTGTTTCTTTTATTGCCGCCAAAACTGCTCGATAAGTCTAGTAGTAAGGTAGCCACTGCTTTACTTCGACATAGTAGTTAGGAGTTAGGACTGATGATAAAAAATACAAACACACGAATTGAGAACCTCCTCCTTTTTTGAAAGTCGGTTAAAAATTATGAAAAACGGGCTCAATGAACTAGTATCCGGAGCCGCAATATTTAAATAAAAAAAAACAGAGCCTGACAAACAGTGTGACCAGATTCTGTACTTTAACACTTTTACGGTATATTCCTGCGATATTTTTGATCGTGAGTATTTTTGTAGATATATCAAACGAAGGCAATATTTTTGGGTATATGTTTTGGATAAAAAGTTATGGTAACAACGTAAATGAACGTCATGACCATAGATGTATATATATATATACACTCACGCCTGTTATCCCCGAAGGGGTAGGCAGAGGCGCAACTAGTGCACCCACTTTTCGCCTTATTCCGTCCCATGATGTGATAGGGGGCGAGCCTATCGCCATATCGGGCACAAATTCCAGACTCCGAGCTGATACTGAATAGAAAAACTCAATATCACTTTGCCCGACCCGGGGATCGAACCCGAGATCTCAGCTTTGCAGTCGTACAGTAATACAACTACGCCACCGAGGCAGTCCTGTCATGACCATAGATGTTTAGGGAATTTTTCGGATTTCGTTTACAATTCATGTGTTTGTTGTCTGTGTTCATCATTGTACGCAAAATAAACCCGGTAAACTCCCGGAACATCTATATTACGATAGATAGATTATTTATTTTATTATGCTCTGCACTCGACTTTCGGGATGGGGATTTCCCCAAATTTGTACTATAAACCTGCGCTTGTATAAATAGAGTACATGTTTTGTTCTATTTTTATTTCGTTTGACCCATCCACTAGGATAACATGTCTAGTTTTCAACAAAATTATTTAGCAAAGTGTGAACAAAATTCGGAATTTTCTTCGTGGCTTTCACGTTACAAATGCAACATGCAAACTCATCATGAGTTCGCCGCCTTTTGCAAAGCATGTAATGCAAAACCCCCACAAGTAAATTATCATCTATAAAACAACATGCAAATACTGCAAAGAGTATTATATACATTGGAAATACTGAAAAGCACAAATCGAACTTGAAAGAGTACAGTCAAAGGTAAGCGTTCTTCTGTTTACGGTACTTTACCTTAAAAGATTCATAGACTTTTAATTTAAAGTGAATTGTCTAGGGTTTGATCCTTGTTCCTCAAGCATGAGTTTTGTAGGTACTTGCTATGATACATATTGTAAAACGACACTATTTACAATTAGCTACGGTTTTTGTAATTTTCAATAATTATTTCATTTTGTTTCCAGGCGGATACATTTTTCAAAAAAACATCACTGAAAGATGAAGTCGAGAATGCTGAGCTGATTGTTTGCAGTTTTCTTTCAAAAAACAACTTTTCATTTAGAGCTATGGACCATCTTAGCGATATTCTAGTAAAATGTTTTCCCGACTCCGATATTGCGAAAGAATTGCATAATGGGAAACAAGACTTTAGTCATGCAATTAAAGGGCACCAATGAAATGAATTGAAATAGCTGTGCTAATGAAGTATTTTTTTGTTGCCGCCAAAACTCCTCGATAAAGTCTTGGTAAGGTAGCCACTGCTTTACTTCGACATAGTAATGTCTTTATTTATCCTGTCGGATGAATTTTATGAAACCAAGAACATTATACACATATGAAACGGGCTCAATAGACTAGTATCCAGAGCCGTAGTAATTAAATAAAAAAAACAGTTGACAAATTCATTCATCACAAAATTTTCGTGATATTTTTTTAGTTTTGATAGGTATAAAATTTCTTTTCATTTTATTATATATGAATTTGCCGGATGTCTGGAAGTGTATCAAAACGTCTATTTTGTAGACAGAAAGTCTAATGAAGACAACTCGGAAGAAAACAGGCGATATGAAGAAATATTATCAACTTTTACTGATCATCGGATGCTTTATAAGTGTGGTCACTTTACTGATATACAGGCATGAATATTACCGGCTTCGGTATGTGCTGGAGGTTTTGAACTTCTTTGGTAAACCAGGTCTGTCGGCGGTAGAATTTTGCGGACCCGGATTCAATGCGACCATGTTGTCTGAAATACTCCGAAATACATCTATGGAGGTGCGAGAGACACCGCCTCTGTTCCAACAAATAGATGAGAACTTCTACTCGTACTCGTCATTTTTACGTTCATATCAGAAATACGACAAATTAACCCAATCGCACGCGCATTCCATCGACACTATCGTAATCGGCAAAACGCATGTTCGGCCGAATTTTCGGTGTAACATTTGGCTCGAGGACTTGAATAACCCTAAGGCTGGACGATTCTCGTTCAAAGTTATTTCAGCGTCGCCTGGAGAATATCAATTATATGTATTTAAATGTATATTGAGCAAAAACCTTGGGAAACCTACTGGGGTAAGCTTTTACATGAATGATTACACCATGAACCCTATACACGCGCCCATTAACAGGCTTATACACGTAAACACGAAGAGAGTAATGCGTGAAACTGGTAGTGTTAAATTTGTCAATAACATTGAGCCAGCCATCTGTGTGATACCAAATCAAGTGCCTCTGGTCTCAAGAGATGCCTTTATTGAATTTCTTGTGTTCCATCACATGATGGGTGTGGACTACTACACTATCTATGACAGTATGATATCTGAAGACATCATAAGAAGACTGACCTTGTTACCATCAGATATAACTCAATGGAGAATACAGTTCTTTCCTCTGAACTTTCCATTTATATTTGCCAAATCTTATAATATAGTGAGGCAAGCTGTAGAACTTGATTGTTTGTTCCGACATTTCAGACTAGATAAAGAAGAGACTAACAAAGCTAGTCACATCATGGTCATGTCATGGGATGAGTTTTTAGTCCCTAGAGTACATGGTAATGTGAAAGAAGTTGTTGACGACTTAGATCCCACTAGAAAACTTGCATCTCTTGAGGTTACAGAGCTGTTATTCTGTTTAAATCAAGAAGATGATAAGGATGTGGAAGATGGCTATCCAGATATTATTAAAAAGACCCACTACTACATGCTTGAACAATATACAAAATCAGTATTTATTAGGAATTTAGATTCAATGAAAAGTTTTGATGATATATTAAATTTTAGCTCAAATAAGAGTGTATCATTAGATGTGCTTGGAGCACATAAGTATACGGAATGTAGGGACCCAAAAGTTAATCATAACAATAGAGAAGGGTACAATATGACACAGATGAATGTGTTCCAACATAAGTTTGAAGGTGCCATGACACGGTTTAGACAACAGTTAGTTAGCAATAAAATATACAGGTTGTATCGGTCTGGACAAATTTGGGAGAAAAATTCGCAAGAGCTTGTTAGAGATTTATAATTGTTTACTATGTTTTCGAATGTTTATTGGGAGGAATTATTGGATTTAAAAAGAAAAATATTGTTTTTTTTTTGTTATTTGTACAATCCAAATAAACTTTGTATTTGCATTATTTTTAAGTGCACTAAAATAATTGTATGAAAATATACAGAAATAAGATGTGTATGAGTGTCAAAAAATGTCAGGAGCAATAGTGAAGTGCAAGGAAATGAATAGAAATAAGACTGTAGGGGATAGAGGATAAGTCAATTTAAATAGTTATAACCTTATTCATAAAATTTATAAACCTATTTAGCTATCAAAATATTTTTTCTCTTCTTCCTTCAAACTCAATTCAAAATTCGTTTGAAGGAGACAAATCATTTGATAGCTCAAATAGGTTTATAAAGTGTTTATGAATAACATTGTTAGTCTACAAGCCCATTAAATGGGAATGGCATTTTGCCCTATACTTATAAGACTTATTCATACATGTGTAGTCTGACTATAGCCATAAGGCTCATATAAGCCTGTCTGCTCATCTATCCATTACCATAGTTCTTCCTGGCATAAATGTATTGCTCATTTGTATAAACACTGCCTTTTATCAATATAGAATTTACAATATTGATATTATTATTAAACTTATATACATTTGTGTAGGTAATTGTAATTACTTATTGGCAGAAAAGGGACATTATGAAAGTATTCTATCAAGCTTTTTTGACTCGTCAAGCCCCGCGACGGACACCGGCGACCATATATATAGGATTTTCCGATACATCTATATATATAAGCAGGGCTTGACGGGTTAGTATAGTATCAATTTATATTAGTCTAATCTTTTTACTTCTACAAAATTTATCCGAATTGTAAATGTTTAGTTAAACCATATTGATTATTTAGATGAATAATTATGTAGTTATATGACATTCTTAGTTCATAAACTACTGTGCTTATTCATTACCAGCTTTTATTGATCTTTATTTCAATTGTTGAAGCTATTTTACTACTGCATCAGTTTGTATATTTAGTATGCACTTCAAAATATTAGTACTGAGGTTAAGACCATGCAGTGCAGCACAGTACAGCTGTATGTTGGCAGAAGTAAAGCAACATGTGACAATTAACATGCGCGTGCGCATTCTGCTGCAACACTATGCTGTCACTCTAATAGAAAACAGAAAAGTTCATGAGAATGACATAATTATCTTATCACCTAGCACTAAGATATGTCATTCTCATCATAATATTAGCATTAATATATTGCAATAAGGCATCTTGGCTACAGCCCGGGGCATATATTCATCATGACTGATAGAAAAGTGGGTGTATTCTTGTTTGAAATAAATCTGATTCTAATTGTTTTTTTGGGTGGTTGTGTTATTGGTTGAGTGTTGTACCCTGTGCCTTTAAAACCTTAAGGTGCATATTTATTTCTTTGTTACATATTTTCGAAGACTGCTGTATTATAATGTTGTTTCTATTCTTACATTTTGTTATGGATGGAAAATTAACCATGGATAAGCTTGTTTTTAATTCTAAGTAATAAATGACTTTTTCAAACAAACTTTTTATTTTCCACCATACATATCTATTAGATATATAAAGTATTTTTTAACGCAATTTATTTATTACTTTGCTGCGTGGGCAAAAGTTTACCATTGGCAATAAAACGAAGAGTTGATACTAAGTAAATGTTTATTTTCATTCATCTATTTTAAGTACAAGGCTGACGTAGCCTGCGAATTGTCACAGATCGAGATTAACAAAACCGTACCAACCATCAAGCAAGTAGGATGGTGGAGATTTCCACTTTACAAAATATAAGTATATAATATCAATCAACTAGAATAAAAAGAATAAATGAGCAGAACATTGAGCAATACGCGTGTATTCTCGTTGCCACAAAATATACACGAAAAGAAATTTGGAGGGAATCCATTACTAAAAAATACTAAAGAATAATTTTAAAGCTTATACAAAATTTTGAATATTGCCACGAACTAAGCATAAGTGTACATAATGATGCATAAACGTAAATCTACTATAAATATTGAAATACTGCACGAGTCAACTGCATCTAACATTTATAAATAAGTAGAATAGTGCACGGAGTACGGAAAATTTACGGGCGAGAAATAACATGTAGGTACTAGGTAACTTGCAAATACCTTGTTTTTAAATAAAGGAACATCTAATGAAGGTCCTTTGTTTTTATGGATCCACAACTGCCTATTGGTCGTTTTCAATAAATGATTCCAATCTTAATCTTCGACCTGACCCGGAGAATAATCCAATCAAAATTAGTCATTTAAAGCATGTTATAAAAGCTTTGTTCTGATTGGTCCATTTTCGCGATGGATCGAAAAAAGCAATCGAGATCGTTTATTGAAAATGGCGGTAAATAATCATGATGTGACATCTGGAATGGTCTTTGCTAAGTTCTGAATCTAACTCAAATCGATTAATAACACTATATTCTTATATGAAGTAGATTGTATCTTTTATGTTTGTCAATCCGTTGACCCACATGATATTTTGTTAAAAATTAACCAACGAAATTACTGATTACTCAAATTCACTTCTTGAATGTAAGCTTATTTCTTAACGGTATTGTCAATGTAATTAGAGGAACAATGAAATATTAAAAGTACAGAGATGTGTTAATAATTTTGAGATCTACATTATAACTGTCGCGTGATTCGCCAGTGGTTCATGATTAAAATATTGAAGCCTGTTTTGATATTGATTTGGCTAAATGCAACATTCGACTTAAATGTAAAATAGCATGTAATCGAATGACTAAAGTTTAGATAAGGAACAGTTGTATTAAATGCATTCCGGCCGTCAATACAAGACATGGATTAAAAATAAACAGCCGTACATTTCTCGATAGTTACATTAAATATGTTGAAACGATCCAAATCGGAGCGTGATCCGGAAATAGAACATTATTTATTTATTGTCATGATGTTTTGAAATCGAGACGATCGTCTAAAAGACGTATTACAAACAATAAAATTAATTATATAAATCCAATTTCATTAAACATTTCTACTAACAACAATACGAAGACTGTTATCGTGTCTTTTGTATTTTAAAACATTTAACACTAAGTACTTATTGCAAGTAAGATTTTAAACATCACTTTATAAACCTAGATACAATAATTCATTCGATACATTTCAAGAGACAAATACTTACGTTTAATAATATGTTCAAACATCAACGTCAATATATATACATTCAGTATGAAAAGGTTATCTTAAACAAGAAAATAGTTTTTAAAATATCACCATCTCTAAACACTAAATAGTAAAAAGGATTACAGTAAATGCGCGAAAAATAGTTACATAGTCTTATGAGTTGTTAACAGTTACCTAAGTGAGTTAAAACATTGGGTGCGGACGTCGCGTCAACAAAACATGCACCAAACGAAATATCGCACCTTTAGAACGAAAACGACACAAAAAAAGTCGAAAATTGAGTTTATCGTCATAAAATTACATAAAACGGAATTGTCAATACAACAATAGTTCAAACACAGATATATTCAAGCGGGGACAAGTCCAAACAGTTATATTATGTGTCTTTTTATAATATGTTTTTATAAAGGGGTCCGTTTTAAATCTCTTCGTGACAATAACTCAATTTTCGACATTTTGAATTGTGTCATTTTCGTTTTAAACGTGCGATATATCTTGTCTGACTACAGCTTTAGGAGTTAACGTTTTCTATCGCGTTTACGTTAAAATATGTATGATAACATACAGTGCGGCCCTAACCTGATAGTCTCTAGTTTACTTGTGTTGTGATACATTTTATTAACGGTATATTTGATTCGTAGTGAGACCGCAACCTTAGCACAGCCGTAGCCGATTACGTGTTATTATTATTTATAGTTGTACGAAAGGCCGTTCAAGTATTACGTTAACATTATTATTTATATATTTTTTTTAACATTATTAGACTGCCTCGGTGGCGTAGTTGTATTACGGTACGACTGCAAAGCTGAGGTCTCGGGTTCAATCCCCGGATCGGGCAGTGATATTGGGTTTTTCTATTCAGTATCAGCCCGGAGTCTGGAATTTGTGCCCGATATGGCGATAGGCTCGCCCCCTATCATATCATGGGACGGAATACGCACGGTGAAAAGTGGGTACACTAGTTGCGCCTCAGCCTGCACCTTCGGGGATAAAGGGCGTGTCTATTATTTATCGACTTTAACAACTTTTTATCAGAAACATACTTGCGGGCACATAAAGGCTTAAAAAGGTAATTGTCATAAAATATCTATATTCTTTTAGTTCTATCATTCATCGTTAATGTAATACTTGAACGACTGGAATACTGAGTACCTATCCATCGATTTAACTATTTATGAAATCTGACAAACAATCGATTTTATACCGTCACTACACTGAGATTACACGAGCAAGTTCTACATGTAATATCGATTTAAGAACTCGAAATTTTTTAGCATGTGTTTAAACCTTTCATAATGGGATTACTTTACTGAATCTAGAGATAAAACATCGAATATGAAGCTGCGGTTATAACCAGTTGCCATGAATAAATTATTTTGTTCTGTTAGATGAATCAAATGCATTTGAAACGCGTGGTGGGAACGATGTGCTTATGATTCAATTGTTATATCTGTACGGTTTGACATCGAATCGGGAAGTTCAGCAAATCGTCTAAAATAGTATTAAATACGCAATAATCTCTAGTGGTTTTTAATGACACGAACGTGTGCTTGGCATAGACAACATTTTTTTTTCTTTGTATTACGGCAACCATAGCCATAAACAATGTAAAGCAGCTTTTGATCTAAGTATTACTTTTATCCCTCAACATGAGGTGCTTAACTCGAACTTTATTGAATAAAATAAAAAAAGATATACAATTAAACTGCTATAGAAATTCGAGTCATATTCACTCCTTCATAATAGTGTGTATCCAACATATATTTCATACCATCTAATCTCTTTCCAGCGACTGTCTAATATCACTTGCAAGTATAATCCCTGCCTTATCTCACTCGATGTTGCGCACTACGAAACAGTTCAGTACGAACCGTGTTTGCTTTCAACTGCTATATTACGTTTTACCATGTTAATACATTGCACATTCATTTGAAACGCCATGGTTAAAATATCGATAAAATGTCCGGACTATCGATAAAATATACGTAATTTTATCGATAAAATAAAGAGTTAAAGTGCAATTTCCATTGGTAAATATATGAATTCTTTAGATAAAATATATACTAAAATAGGTTCTCAAGGACCGAAGGGATTTCAACGCTGGCAATAAGCCGCGATCGGAAAACTACTGTAACGTTAAAAATGCGAATATAACATTCTATTACACATAATAAACATTTTTCAACATATTTACATCGATAACAGTTACACAATAATGTGTTAATTATCAGATATTCATTTCAAACAGTGTACAGATAAATATAACTATATATTAAAGTTACGTCGAAATGTAAAAGCATATGTAGTATAAGTTCGGAATACAGTGAGCCGTTTTAAAAAAATAGGTGATCGAGAATATATTTAATTTGTAGAACGTGTGCACAAATTGTATATTATTTTATTTTCAATTTAATTCGAACCGTCAGTCGTGTACGACCAAAATACTTATACAATTAATGGACACCGACCGAGTAACAAGTGCCCTAGTAAAGAATAGATATATAAAACGTTAACCAACAACAGTTAAGTTATACGAACATTTAATCGCATCGATAGTTTAAGACATTCGATCAAATCGAGAACTCACCATTGCAACTGTGATGTAACTCGCGGCATGTTCGTACAATCAGCTGTTTTCGTTTCGATCAAAGGTCAATAACACCGAGTTAATATTTCCAATAAGTCAACAACAAGATTTTATTTATTTATTCACGAGAACATCTATTTTAACAATGTTTATAATCCTATAGTCTGCTAAGTTTTGCCACCTCTACTGTTTATGTTGTAATTTTACTACGCCCTTCATTTTGTTACATTGTCACTTATGTACTTTTGATCTGTCTATTCAAGCTCAAATCTAATCGCGTATTTGGTTGAGCTACAGTGAATGCCTACTTTGAATTGTTTTATAAATTGTTCTACACTATAGCCCATTAATTTCCTATTGAAATTTGTCCTATAACAATGCAAAATGACACTACGAGATATCTCGAACAATGTCATAATCAACGCCAACTCATGAAACAATGGTCTTAATTTTGTACCAATGTAATTTAAAAGTGTTCGCTAATCTCGTTTGCGACATAACATTCGATATTTCGCCAAAATATCGAGTGCCACTAACGATATATGATTACTACTTACTGATATATCTAATGTACCTAAGTAAAGGTCCCTAAAGTTACATTCTCACTAGACCCTCCTACAACGACAATAAGGAACTTAGGAATGTTAAGTTGCCTCCAATCAGCTGATAGTCGAATACTGATACATGAAGAGATCATTATCGAAGGAATGTTTATAGCTGCATAAACTTAATGTATTTAGAACTAAACTAAATTATGAACGTACTGAATACATAATTAAATCGAACTAAATGATAAACACAAACCGAGTCATGGCAGCTGCAATTATTTATGTGTCTACAAATCATGACATTAAAAATAAATCAATAAAGTACTTAAACACAATAAAATTGAAAACAGTCAAAATTATTATCGATATCGATAAACAGATTATAGACTAAAATCAAATCAGAAGTATACATTCTATCGATAAAATCAACAAGAAACGTAAACACATATTCTTTAAGTTAAACCACCATTACTATTAATTACAGCAGCAAAAATTATCGACATACACAGCAACAGTCGATAATCGATTACAGCAGCAAAAACGATAGTTATCGACATAAATACACAGCGCAGCAGCAGTCGATAATGGAATCAAGCAGGTTTGGACAGTCGATGTGTCGGAAGGTCTATGAGAGGCGACAGTCTCAGGAGCGCGTGTGCGCCGGCGCAGGCCGCTGCTGTCAGAAGAAGATCACCTCCTCCTCCGGAGGGGCGGGCGGGGCAGGGGGGGCCGGCACAGATGCACGACCAGCCTCCGGGGACCGCACGCGGAACTTCTCCGGCAGTTTCGGGTATGTGTTAGTTCTGCAAATGTATACTATCGTTTTTATATTTTTATAGAAACATTGAAAAAGAAACAGTCGAAAGCATGATTCTGCTTTTTTATTTTTTTTATTTACATTTTTTTCTTTTCTGTTTTTTTTTCTTCGACTGTTTTTTTTTTAAACATTATCCAGGCACTACATGGCTATTAACATGTATAAAAATCATAATATAGGATTATGTATACTATCGGGTAGTAGAGGGCATCGAAAAATAAAACTGGTTTCATATGTAGGGTTGCTGGTGCCAAAACTGGTTTATTAAATTTATAGGGTTGCCGGTAAATATTGAATTACTTTATCGATATTGGAATAAAAGAAAAGTAACAAATGTGTATTAGGGCTGTACCATATTCAGGGAAGGAATAAACGAAAAAAACCTCATTTGCAAATAAACAAGTTTTTACATCCACCATTTGCAAGGAATACATTAGACATAACTGAATAATGAGTTGAGCATTTTACTTTTCGTTCAATTAATGTTATAATTTACATAACGAATTATTGGGTTTCCGGTAATTTTAAACTACCATATAGCAGGTCGGGCAGTGATATTAAGTTTTTCTGCTGAATATCAGCCCGGAATCTGGAAATTGTGTCCGATATGGCGATAAACTCGGCCCCTATCACATCATGGGATGGGACACACATGACGTAAAGTGAGTACCCTGGTCGCATCTCCGCCTACGTCATCAGAGATAAATGCATGATTGTTGTGTATAAATAAATAAACAAAATAAAATACTTTATTCATGCCGTAGGCAAACATAGTTGCACTTATGATAAGTCAAGATACAAGTCAAGATACATTAAATTGATTACATTAATAATAATTATTAATACCAAAGCTCACTTATATAACTACAGACATTTTTATTGGGAGTAAAATCAACGATGAGAAATAAACAAAAAAGCCAGCTCTGTGGGGCTAGGACGTGAAAAAAAAACACGATGCGTCTCCGCTTCGTTTTATTTTGATTGGTTGAGTGACTGACGTATCGGTATTTTGATTTTAGATAAAACGAAGTGGAGACGCATCGTGTTTGTCGTTTCACGCCCTAGCCCCACTGGTTGGCTTTTTACATACCTGGTAGCCTTGTTGTTGAACGGCTGCTGCGAGGGGAGCGGCGCGGGCGAGCTGCCCGTCCGCGTGTGATGGATCACCAAGCCTTGCTGCTGAAACATTACGTCCACACTCCTCAGAATCCTACTAATATTATAAACGCGAAAGTTTGTAAGAATGTATGGATGTTTGTTCCTCTTTCACGCAAAAACTACTGAACGCATTTCGATGAAATTTGATACACGGGTAGATCATGTCCTGGATTAACACATAGGCTACTTTTATCCCGGGAAAATATAAACCGGGACTTTTATCCCGGAAAAACTTTTTAACACGAGCGGAGCCGCGGGCAAAAGATAGTAATAACTAAAGCAAGTTATTATTCTGAGCCACACTCGACACTCTTTCTCTTTGGCAAGGCGTGATTTACGCATCTGCCAGTGTCAAAGTCTTTGGTTAGACATTTTTTTTTAAATAAGATGCAGTTGTATTGTTTCTTTTTTATCCTCCGTACTAACTACTATGACGAAGTAAAGCAGTGGCCACCTTACCAAGACGTTACCAAGGAGTTTTGGCGGCAACAAAAAAAACTTGATTAGCAGAGTTATTTTAATTCACTTCATTGGAGCCCTTAAATAGAACTATATTGGATAATATACCACCATAATTATGGAATATAACATTAAGTATCACCAAAATAATGAATTAAAACAAGAGCACCTCATGACACTTCCAAGTCCCCTCCAAAACTCCCACTCGACACTCATACCTGGTCTACATATTATATTCATAAGCCGTGTTTAGATTAGCAAGTTCTCGCAGAAAAATATTGCGCTAAACTTCCAAACTTGCCGCAAGCCCTACGAACTCCAAAAGTCTGTTTACACGAAAAAATAACTTTTCAATTTCTGCAAATTTTCTTGCTAATCTAAACCCCGCTTTATAAATATTGTTTATGACTGACATGTTGCTTATATCGACATAAGTCTGATACAATAAACCATCAAATTTTGAGTGCCAACATAACGAAAATCATCTTCGTTTAATATCCTACGAATTGTAGTTTGGATTATTATATTTCGATGTTTGAGACGAAACAAAAACAGCTGAACGAGGTTGGATGAAATGTGCCAGATGGGTAGATCACGTCCTGGACTAACACATAAGTTTCTTTTCCAATAATTACATTTTGTATTTTTAAAAAGATGTCTCTGGCTTCTTAATCCTTCAAGCCCCGCTCATATATATAGATGTATGGGAAAACCATATATATATGGACACCGGTGTCCGTAGCGGGGCTTGAGGAGTCAACAATGACTTCGTGATTTAATGACCTTTGTGACAGGAAAGGGTCATCACACGAGCGAAGCAGCGAGTAATACCTAATACACAATGTAAATAAACGAACATGCTCTAACATTTAAAGCGGAACAGACGAAATGGTTGTGTAGATAATTCGACTGCAACACAACGACGGACAAATCTCATAAAGCTATTATCCAATTCTTCCATACTACCAAAGCTTACTTTTCAACTGAGAAACTAACACATATATTTACTATGAAATTATAAAACAACGATTGGCAACATTTCAAATTATTCCGAATGAAGGGTGGCTATCTTCATGTTTACACTTTTTTTATTGTTATAAATAAAAATAAGTTCACCAAAATGCATTTTTTTTACAGATGACGTAATATCACGTCGTACTGCTTATATGTCAATGTGTTATTACGTCTTAATGAGTATATGTCACGTTTCATTCCGTTTTCAACATGTAGCTTTTTATACTAAGTCGAAAACGACGAAATTATTAAAGAAAAGTTGACAGCAATCAATAATTGGAAACGTCACCGTACGACACTAATTCGAGAGAACAATCTACTGGACACCAATAGCGTGTTACTTACAGGTTATATAATATAGCCGTTAAAATACATTCGGATAGTCCATGTCCTGAAAACACCAACCATTTTATCTGTTTTTTGATATATGTGAAGCCATATTTGGATATATGATCCAATATCTATGTTAATCATAATTAAAATTCAAACAAAATGACATATTTTAAATCAGCTCTTAATATGTAACGTTTCAAACTAGTGACAAGGTGATTGTAAAATAACAGAAAAGATAATTTAGGCGTAATGTGATGTCATCACAATATGATGAGTGCGTACGAGAGAGACGGCGAGTGTAAAGTCAAGCTCACCTTTTATGTCTCATACAAATGTTTAATATTCTTTTTTAATCATATTTATTTTAATATACTCTTTCGCACTTTTTTTTAAAATTATATGATAATATACCGTTGCATTATATCGTACTTAAAATAAACTTCAATGTCGATATTTTAATAAACTATTACAAAGCTCTACACGCAAATGATGTACTGGAATATACTATTGACTAATGGAATAACGTAAAATGTAGTTAGAAAATATCTGGGTACAAATACTTTATTAAATAAGAAAGAAACTAAATAATACATAGCAGTCAGAGATGCCAGTTAACTTAATTGTTTTTAGGATCGTAAGGCAATATTGGTGCGAGTATGAAAATAGTCGAATTACAGGAAATGACTCCTTTCAAGTATTCTTATCCCACTTCAATATGGAATAACCGTTTTGGTTAAGTTTTTACGAGTTTCTGAAGCCGACCGAATCTGAATTCCTGATCAGGAAACCTAATTAGGAAATCGAACGAGTGCGGCAAGCGTTAGACGTATAAGATTACCTCACTAGGCGACTCGTGCAGCCTGTGGTACCCGGGCGGCGGCTGCTGACCCTTGCCGCTCGCTAGCTTCAAAGGCAACTGTTGTTTCACCATTTGCTAGAATCAAACATTTTTAACAGAAGAATATTAATTAAGGTTCGTTCACACCTCACGGGCGCGTTGCGTGAGCATTTCGGGCGTGCCTTTTTTCGAATTATAATACAGTGAAGTTTGCGAGCATTCGCGGAATCATCGACGTATTCAGCCACAGCCTATTAGGAAAGTGCAAACATTACTCTTTGATAAATTTTACTATAAATATAAAAAATTTCACCATATTGTCTTCTTATTGTGTTTGTGTTTTTTTTTCTAACATTCAATTTATAGCCTACTGAT
Source organism: Lapara coniferarum (assembly GCA_949316025.1). Lineage (NCBI taxonomy): Eukaryota > Metazoa > Arthropoda > Insecta > Lepidoptera > Sphingidae > Lapara > Lapara coniferarum. Next base: position 2,054,098 of record OX438927.1, on the reverse strand, counting down.
CCGGGTGGTGCGTACGCATATACGCACGTGCACGCACTCGACTCTGAGCCCTAGGCCTCTATTGCGATGGGTATAAGGTATATATACGTACGGCGAGCGGCGCGGCGATGGCGGAGGCGCGCGTCTCGTTCTGTGCGGAGAGCAGCTGCGGCGGCGGCAGGGTGCAGGCGCTCGACTCCGAGCCAGTCGAGCCGCGGTTATCTGCGGCAACACCACGGGGTTACCAACCCATACATAAGACGAACTTTTTTACATCACATTAGTATTTTTACAGACAAAAGCTATCTTATGTCCATGATAATTGACTGACTATCGATCAACTCGTATCACTATTGTACCGGCACGCTATGTTGGCCGTTTTGACAGATTGCACTAATGAGGTGAAATCTCAATTCATTATCGAGATAAATGTACTAGCCAGCGATACTATAAGTGACGACCGCGCTAGATTAGGTGTATTTTAGAAATTTTCGGAAAACAAAACGTTTCGTACGACAAAAATTTTACATTTCAATAAATTATACTGCACGTGACTATTGACTATTGATTAAAATTACACATTCCAATAAATTATACCGCACGTTACTGTTGACTTTTAAAATTATACATTCCAATAAATTATACTGAACGTCGCTATAATTCACAGCAATTAGCTCCCTCAATGTAGTTATAATTGTATACAAAACTTCATGAGCGGAAAAGTCAATACGGTCATCATAGCGTACCGGTACTATAAGCCGTATACTCATGAACTTTGTTTTCCTATTAATTCCTATTTCGAGCTAATTATGTATATACCCAAAAATTAATCAGTTATTTGCACGGGTAATTACCCTATCATTTTAAATGACGTTGATAATTGCAAGAGTGTATTTAACTTTTTGATTATCTGAAACTTCTGTACTTAATTGAAATCGATTAGTATTATTTGAAATGTATTGACTATAAGCATTACTTACTTAAAAATAAGATTTAAGCTCTTCCAAAGATACTATAATACACATAAGTTTCAGGATGGCATATAAAATACTTACTTCGCCATTTAGGTTCCTTCCGTCGCATCGTATCGCTCACGCTGGAGTCCGGAGACAGAGTGCCCACGCTCGCTATCTCCTCTTGAGAACCGCCTGAAAACAAACATATTTTATAAGTTTGAATATAGCGGCCAGCCTGATTAGTACTAGGAGATTTTAGCGATTTAATATTACTACACGAGTAGGTTTAATTTCTGTATTTGTCACACACACACACTCACGCCTGTTATCCCCGAAGGGGTAGACAGAGGCGCAACTAGTGCACCCACTTTACGCCGTTATTCCGTCCCATGATGTGATAGGGGGCGAGCCTATCGCCAATCGGGCACAAATTCCAGACTCCGGGCTGATACTGAATAGAAAACCTCAATATCACTTTGCCCGACCCGGGGATCGAACCTGAGACCTCAGCTTTGCAGTCGTACTGTAATACAACTACGCCACCGAGGCAGTCAGTCTGTATCTGTCGTCATCCGCTAATCCCCATTAAGGCTGTGTCCTGAGTCACGACGCATTGAGCATGCGGAATCCGCCGTGGACGAAACAAATACCCGACATATTTGAACCTGTCCGAAGTGCGAGCGGACGCGTTATTCTGGCGGATCCGCTCGACAATGCGCGTGTTTTGATTTTAACTGGCGGATAGTGCATTTATATGACTTATAATGTCGATTAAAGAGTATCCTGCGGAAGATTTTATTACGGCAGTGATAAAAAAGCCAGGAAAAGCCTTTCATTTGGATATTTCATATATAGAATTTCGTGCTTTCTTTTTTCCACACTAAACATTGAAAATGAAAAAAAATGAAAAATAGTTTATTGAAAGAAATAGACTTACAGAGAATCAATTCTACTTAAAATTAACAAACACTATGAGATCGTAAAAACTAGAATTATATTATATTTTTTATATAATATATAATTATATTATCAGTAAAGAAACTACTTCTTTCTACATACTGTAAACCTAAAACAGTAAACCAGCCGGATAGCTTTATTGCCACTCGTGACTAACTTCATGCCAGCCATGCCAAAGTACCGATAACTAAAATGTATTAATTTTAAGAGATTGCAAGTCAGCTTAGTTTAAAAAATAATCATATAAGAAAACTTATACTTCTGTGTTCTCTCATATATATTTTTTTTTACTATTGGATTATTTTTTATTTGGCAATTATGAAATAATCGTTGGTTACCATGCTGTTGCAGCCGTTCCAGACGCCTGTACAGTCGTTCCCGCTGTTGTTCCACGTCCTTCTGCTGGAGTGTCAACTCCTCTCTAGCCTCTAGTAACTGTCGCCGCTCTGGAATGACATGTAAAACATCGTACCTTTTTACATTTGGTATATTCTAAAAAAAAAATAGTTATTTCAGGACGATATGTGTACAAATTAATAGATCCATAATACGAATACAAAATCAAAATTGCTTAAATGTATTTGCAGGGAAATTTTTCATTTTCCTCAACTAAAAATTTTAAACAATCAGATAATTAGCGAAAAAAAGTGGTTAAGCTCGTGTTGTTTCATCCGTGGTAAGGTAAGGTTAACGGTCTTGATTATATAACATTAAATGCGGCTCACGCGACAGTTGTTTTTTGGAAGCGACGCGCGTGCGACGAGCACGTTTTAATTTTTTTCTTATGACTGTCTCGCTCACTCGCATCGCGCCGCCACATGCCAGTACGGGACAACACACACCGTGCGAGGCGGCCGCGCACTGGTGGATAGTTTATTGTCTTGGTGCCGCAGCGAAGTGTTAACTTCATCTGACAGTGTACGAAACAACTCGGCCAAGTATAAATATGCGAGGTGTGTGTGAGTGAGTGTGTGTGTGTGCGTATACCCTGGTGCAGCTGCGCCTGGTCGGCGGTGCGCTGCGCCTCCCAGGCGGCGCGCTCGGCGGTGAGGCGCGCCTGCGCGTGTCGCAGCTCCTCCAGCTGCGCGTCATGCCGCGCGGCACCGCCCGCGCCACCACCCACGGGGCCCGCGCGCCACGCACACACCTGCGCCTGCAGGCTGGTGTCGACAACACATCGCGAATCATGACTATGAAAAATACTTTTTGCCGGCAGATCCGCCCGCGTGATAGTGTTTTCTTGATAAAAAGTAGACAATAGCACTCAGAAGTACCTAAGTTTTCTATTAGTGAACAACATTTTCAGTTTACAATTAGTTCAGTAGTTCCAGAAATTAGCCCCTACAAATACAACAAAATCACTAATTTTTCCTCTTATTGATATTAGTACAGATTAAGTAACCCGTTTTTACATTATACACACACATACACACGCGCGCACACACACGCATATTCACAAACACACACATATACACACGCACACTTAAGTGGAGAACACATAAATATTCACGCAAACTTTTGAATTTACATGCAAATGACATCATACCTGCACGCTAGTACTTGCACAATAAAAACGCGGTTTTACGTGTGAAATATACACAGAAACATCTTATTTACATGAAACTATACATCAAAACACCTAATATGTTGCTATAACATAATTAAAAACAACTCGTTTAAATGCAGCCCGTTCACATAAACTACTAACATTTTAATTATCAGAAAAACAACGGTTTCACTCACGTATATTATTGGTCAGAATCGCCGACCAGTTTCGACCTATTACGAAGGTCATGTTCAAAGGCGAGTACCGAGAGGACGTCGCGTCGCGGAGGCCTCTTGATCACTGTCAGCCGCCCGCGCCCGCGCCGCCGCCCGCCTTGCGAAACGTAAAGCACGGCTCGAAGGGTGGAGTGGGGGAGGTTCGGAGGGTTCTGAAGAAGGCGCAGCTGATAGACCATCATCATCAGACACTACCGGTGCATGTAGAACACTTGTGTGTACTGAGCTAACTGTGTCGACTCCTCGAGTAGGGTTGTTACTGGTCTTATGTATGGTTTGAAGTATCGGTTTCCAAGTAGTCGGCAACGTCCAGCCTACGTCACGGTTGAAATTCGGGCGCTTACTTATTTCTATGGCTTCACGTATTTTACGCGGGCCGTAAGATTTTTCACGGGCCAATACTTTGGCCTTATCGAAGCGGATATAGTGTGAAACGTCCGAATCCAACGCGTGCTCAGCGACCGCCGAACCATTCCTGTCCAATTTCTTCAAACACCTAATATGTTCAGTCAGCCTAGTAGCCACGTTGCGTCCCGTCTCACCAATGTAGCTTTTGCCGCAGTCGCATGGCACCATGTATACCCCAGGCACATTCAGTGGATCACTGTCCTTGGGAGAGCGCATTAAATTCCTTATCTTTGTTAAGGGCCGGAAAATGGTCTTAATGTTGTATTGCCGGCGTAGCAAGTGACCTATTTTGTCTGTAATACCTTTAACAAAGGGTAGAAACGCTGGCGCTCTATCCACAGACGTGCGGCGCTCCGCTGTCATTTCACTCACTCGCAGACTCTGTCTCCAGCTATAGCCATTTGACTCCAACACTCGCTTGACGTGCATCAGCTCCTCATTTACGTATTGGGGATCACATATACGCAGGGCTCTATTGATTAAAGTCCGAGGAACTGAAGCCAAATGAGCCGGATGATGGTGCGAGTCAGCCCTTAGGTATCGGTCTGTGTGTGTGGGTTTACGATAAACCGTATGCGTGAGATTCCCGTCGGGTTTTCGCATAACCAATACGTCAAGGAAAGCTAGAGCGCCATCCTTTTCTTGCTCGATGGTAAAAGAGATTTTTGGGTGTATTTCATTCAAGTGAGCAAGGAAGGACATCACACAATTCTTGTGCAAGATGGCAAAAACATCATCCACATATCGCCACCAGAATCTGGGCCTATCTCCCGCCGTACTGAGCGCTCTCTCCTCAAACCATTCCATGAAAATGTTTGCCACCACTGGAGCTATGGGAGACCCCATCGCTACTCCATCCAACTGCATGTAGTACTCGCCATGCCAAACGAAGAAACCGCTCTTCAGACAGTACTCTATGATACTCATGTACACGGTAGGTAAGCCTGCGTTCTTAATCAAGTCTTCTATTATATGAATTGTGTCCTCCACCGGTACATTTGTAAACAACGAAGTAACGTCGAAACTCACCATTAGTTCTTCATCGGCTAGCCTTACATTATCTAACCGCTGGATAAAGTGCGTCGAATCCTTTATGTAACTCGCCGTTTTTCCCGTCAGAGGTTGAAGTATATCCGACATATACCTGGAAGCCTTGTAAGTAGGCGAGTCTATTTGGCTGACTATAGGTCTCAGGGGCCAGTTGGGTTTATGGACTTTGGGTAAACCATAGATTTTTGGAGCGGTGGGGTTTTGCGGACGTAGACATTTTCTTAATGTGTCATCAGGACATGAGCGTAATAGTCTGTCTCTAAACCGGAAGTCACACGAGCGGTGGGGTTGTAATTAACCTTTTTGTAAATGGATACATCACTGACCAGCCCTGTGAGCTTCTCTTCATATGCCGCTGTGTCCACTATGACAGTAGCGTTGCCCTTGTCCGCAGGTAACACCAACAGAGATGGGTCACTACGTAGGTCTTTGAGCGCTGTGATCTCTTTTTTTTAATATATTGGGTCTCGGTAATTTGGACTTACGCATGACTGACGACACATCTTGTCTCAAACACTCAGCATCTCGATCTGGAATTTTATTGTGCGCGATCGTGTTTTCTATACCAGTGATTACTGCCTCCACCGGTATCTTCCGCGGAGTTGGTGCAAAATTCAGACCTTTTGCGAGCGCCGTCTGTATAGTTGGTGTTATTGGTCGCGATGATAGGTTCACGACCAACTTTCCAGTATCGTGAGCACAAGTTCCTTGTTGCAAACATTGCTCATCACTTTCTGTTAGGCGTTTGAACTTCCTTAGTAATATTATTACTAACATTTTAATAAACACATTTTATCTAAAACATGAAGATTTGAATAAAGCATCGACATATAATCTTTCGTTACAGATCCACGTACCTATGTATAGTGGTGAGTTGATGCCACACGATGCAGGTGAGCGTGTATATGGCATGATGTAGTTTGATGGCCGCGTCAGGCGCATGCGCGTGGTGATGCCGCTCGCCCCCGACGCCCCCCACGCCCGCACCGACGCCCCCCGACGGGTCGCCCTCGCCCCCCTCCGGCGGCGTGTCCGTCGACGTGCGCAAGCTCACACCTGCATCCGAGAGGGCGCTCGTGTCTACGGTCGTGAGTCGTTATGACGTGAGTAAATGAAAATGACACAACTTAAAAAAACACGTGTAATTGAAAACAAAACATATTTTTATAATTAATTCGATTGATTATCGAACAAGTGATAATGATAGTGGTTAAAGTTAGGGATAGTTAAAATAAAATTAATGAGTTAGAATCGTATATGGTTCAAAATGATGTACTTATAAATCATAACTTTATGGTAATGCTATTAATTAGTGTATAGTGGTGTGTGCGTGGTCCGTACCGCGATGCCTGTTTGCGTCGAAGCCTGCGAAGGTGTCGGCGCGGCGCGGCAGGGCGGGGCTCTCGTACGCGACGGAGTGCCGCTCGCCCGCCGAGCTGGTGCTGCGCCCCAGCGCTGCGCCCCCCGCGCACCACGCACACGGAGCCCCCGCCCCGGCCCCCGCCCCCGCACCCACACCCGCGCTCGTCTCCAGCGCCTCCTGCACACACCAAGCGAACACTCATCTAGATGAAAACCAATCGAGCTCATTCGCTTGATCTACACTACCCTAGTCGTTAAACACACTTCAACACTCATAATTAAACCTAAAACCGCAAACCTATAACATCCTATTGCCATCGACAATCATAAATTGAGACACGCAAAAATCGATATAAAAGAAAAAGGTAAACCCCATTTCGAATTATTACTAACTCCGACCAATCAATTTATTTAATTACTATACAATATTTAAAAAAAGAAAATAGTGAACGCGCCAAAGTGACTCCAGCCCCTTATTCTCTATGACACACGTTATTGTCACCGCTCGTAACAAGCGCGTAACGTAACTCATCGCGTTTATCACTATAGAGATTGGTATATAAGATGTATCGAAGCTACTTTTTATTTTATATAATTCTTCATTATATTTACTTAAAAATTATACCTAGACATATCTAAAACTATACCTAGACTTATATCTAAATTTATATCTAGACTTATAGTACTTATACTCAAATTTATATGTAGACTTATACTTAAATTTATAATAAAACTGTATGTACATTTATCTTACCTAAAAATAATATCAATGTAAAATGACATTGCATTGTATAAATAATATAAATTAATTAGCGTTAACGAACACTCCTACAAGTTGACGCAGTTTTTATATTAGATGGCTAGCGGGTGACGTAGTTGTCCGACCGGTCCAGCGAGAGCCGAGCGACAGTCGATTGTATGTTCGCTTATTCGTACATCTTCTATCACTCTCTTCTCCTTCTATTTATGTTGTGGAAAATAAACTCTTGTGTGATCGTGATTGAACTTATTTTACTCTAACGACCCGGCAAATTCATACGGACTCCGATCATTACACGCATTTATTCCTACATATAGAATACCATTTAACGCTAATTACACGAAGTTAACATGACACGGCCGCGTTACGAGGTAACACTGTCTTAGAGAATAAGGAGGCTACACATAATGGTATATCCATAGAGTATCGACAGACGAGATGACTATCGCCAATTGACACTTTATCAACCTGTTCACGTACCTTAACAACTTTGCAGACCTCCTGCCAGAGTGTATGAGAGTCCATAGTCGGCGCCGCCAGCCTCACGTAATCAGGGAACACCAGCCCACCCGGAAACGCTGTGTTTACAGCTGCAATTATAACAATATTTTTAACAGACTTCAAAAAGGCGGTTCTGTATTGGATCCGTATGTATGTATATAAATTTGTATGGCCGCGTGTTTCTCAAAAACTACTGATCCGATTTAGATGTGGTTTTCGATATTGAAATGTAAATTTAAATCGATACTCGTATAATATCGTACGTATTTCGTGTGCCGTACAAACACCGCTCTGAGGTGTTGGGTTCGAATCCCGGGTCGGGCATTGTGATATTAAGTTTTTCTGCTCAATATTACCCCAGAGTCGAGAATTTGGGCCCGATATGGCGATAGGTTCAACACTTTGGACTTGCTAATACTTGAACATTAGGCTCAAGTTCAGAGTATTCAGGACTTGATGTTTTACGCCCGTTTTTGATAAACAAATCCGAACACTATCTTAAAATCGCTAGCAAAAATCAACCAATCAGAATAAAGTTTACTTATGCTACAAGGTACTGGTGATTTATTTGGATTGGTTTATTCTTTAGCTTAATCTGAAGATTGAAATCGTTTATGGATTTTGAATTTAGTTTTTTTTTATAAGTATCCAAAAGATACTATATACTTACTTGTATTTGGCACTTCTAACACAAACGGTCCGGTGTGCGCGACTAATTTCATATGGAGCGCCATTTTCTCTTCGAGCAATGCCGCTTGCTCTCTGTCCTTAGCCCTCAACGCCTCTGATAAAAAAACAAACATTATAACATAATTACAAAAAAAAAACCTCACACAAAGCACGATATAAAGACAACGATACGTAAAAATAACTAAAGGTATATTATTGAATTCACGAGGCAGAAAATCGAAATAAGTGAGGAAAATTAAACACATTTTAATACTTGACACAAAAGCTAAGATATCTTAGAAGTATAGGCGCAGATAAATACAATAATTATAAATTAATAATACTAATGAATCTCAACATTCAATATTTACATGATCATTTTGGGAAATTATACATGGTCAGAAATTAAAACAAGGGTCGCCATGCTCGTGCAAACGAAATACCAATCAAATTCAATTGATAGATCACCTTCGATTTGCCACCATGGAGTGTCGTCTGTTCAATGATAAAACAGTTTTACAATGCAAGTACATAATGCAACTTTAAGAATTTAAAGGTATTTTCTTAATTGTGAACAATTGAAAGAAAATTTAATCATTAATGTCTTCAAACAAATAAGCACTGAAATTTACTGGTGGTAGGTCTCTCATAATGTAAGAGTCCGTCTGGTTGGGTACCACCGCAATATTTATTTCTACCGCCAAGCAGCAGTGTGCATGCACTCTTGTGTTTCGGTTTGAAGGACATTGTAGCCAGTGTTACTACTGGACATAATGAGACTTAACATCGTATGTCTCAGGAGGACGAGCGCAGTGGAAACCCACACAGTATTTTGTAACTCAAGGTGCTGGATGGTGTTGCTACTGTTTGTGGGTGGTCGTATTGCTTACCATCAGGCGAACGGTATGCTCGTCTCGTCATTCAATGCAATGAAAGAAAATAATAATGCACTTCGTAGTAAAACACCTTTATACAGGGTGTCCCAGAACTCAACGTCAAGCCGAAACGGGGTGACAGGATTGATTATAACCATCATGAGAAAAATCAGAAAAAAATCTATCCCATGCAGTTTGAAAATTATGGGCATTTAAAAAAAACCTAGAAATTTGGTCCAACTGTAACCATTTTTCGGTTATTGTGGTTAATTTTTATCATTTTTGTTCATTTAAACTATGGAACCGTAACCTTAAATAACATTTCTAGAATCACAGTTAAAAATAATGACATAATTGCTCCAAGTTTCCCAGAATTAAGACTATTTGTTAAACTATAAATTTAATTTTTTAAAAATTTGTCCTCTTTGAAAGGCCCTCCTTTAAAAAAAATTTACTAGAGTGCCTTAGCAAGTGCCATTAAAAGTTGGCGCATTTAATCAGGATCTTAAAATCCTACTAATATTATAAAGGCGAAAGTTTGTAAGTATGTATGGATGTATGGATGTCTGGATGTATGGATGTTTGTTCCTCTTTCACGCTAAAACTACTGAACGGATTTCGATGAAATTCGACACACGGGTAGATCATGTCCTGGATTAACATATAGGCTACATTTTATCTCGGGAAAATAAAAAGCGGGACTTTTATCCCGGAAAAACTTTTAAACGCGGGCGGAGCCACGGGCAAAGTCTAGTGGTACTATACTTGTTAGTTTCATACTAAAAAAAACGAGTAAAAAATAAAAACCGCAAGTAGCCCGATTTTTGCCAACCCATTTTGATTTTGACAAATTTTGAAAAATTTAAATTTATAGTTTAACAAATAGTGTTAATTCTAGGAAACTTGGAGCAATTATGTCATTATTTTTGACTGTGATTCTAGAAATGTTATTTAAGGTTACGGTTCCATAGTTTAAATGAACAAAATAATAAAAATTAACCACAATAACCGAAAAATGCTTACAGTTTGACCAAATTTCTAGGTTTTCCTTAAATGCCCATAATTTTCAAACTGCATGGGATAGATCTTTTCTGATTTTTCTCATGATGGTTACAATCAATCCTGTTACCCCATTTCGGCTTGAGTTCTGGGACACCCTGTATATATCGACACGAAATACAGTTTTACACAAAATATTATCCCTGAAAACAACACTCTCCTAGCTTTATCTTAGACAAAAGGTTACCACACAATATTTTATAAGCAGAAGTTATTTATGTGACCGACTTATTTTTTTTCATCCTGTGTAAATTGATACTGACACACTTAAAATTCGTATTGAAGTAATTTTTATGACATAATGATTCCTAACGTTTACTTACACAAATGTTAGACATTGAAATTAAACTTTTACAACGGATTTTATAAATAAAAGCAAAAAAACGATAAAATCGGTTGTAGTAGCATAATTTAATTTTAACGTTATTATAACGTCACAATCATATCATAGGACAGATTGACGGCGAAAAGTTGGTGCACTAGTTGCGCCTCTGCCTACCCCTTCGGGGATAAAAGGCGTGAGTGAGTGAGTGAGTGAGTAAGTGCGTGCGTCGTGCGTCATGCGTGCGTGCGTGCGCGCGCGCGCGCGCATGTGTGTGTGGGTGTGTGTGCCTGTGTGTGGGTATGTGTGTGTCTGTGTGTGTGTGTGGGGGGGGGGGGGGGGCTGTCTGTGTGTGTGGTGTGTGTGTGTGTGGGTGTGTATGACGTCACACCATACCTGTGATCAGTCTTATATTCTCGTGCCTCGCCTCGAGCTGCCGCTGTCGCTCCTCGGCGGACGAGGCGAGCGCGCCAGCCTCCGACTCCTCGATCTCTTGCGGACAACTCTGTACCGCCGCTCTGACAAAATAATTATGTGACGTCATATTCTACAAACTTTTTGGGTAGTAAGAGCCTTATCAAGATGTTTAAGTTTATAAAGATATGGTACTAAATTCCTAACAAAAATATAAAGGACACAATAGGGTAGATGTCTCTATTTGATTTTTTTGTAACTTATTATTTTTGAACGTATTTTGTGAATTTTTTGTATTTTATTTTATAAGCAAAAATTTGGTAAAAGTTATATTGCCCATTGCCATGTTAAAAAATTAAGTATAACTTATTTGAAGCTATTATTACCCTTCGTTATAAATATCTATACTAATATTATAAACGGGAAAAATTTGTATTGTTGTATGTTTGTAACGAATAAACTCAGAACTACTGGACCGATTTCATAAAATTATTTCACCAATATAAAGTTACATTATCAGCGAGTGGCATAGGCTACTTTTTATTCCGGGAAAAGTCATTCACGCGTGCGGAGCCGCGAGCTAGTCTAGTCTTAATCACCACATAGTATAAAACAAAGTAGCTTCCCGCTATCTGTCCCTATGTATGCTTAGATCTTTAAAACTACGCAACCGATTTTGACGCGGTTTTGTTGAATAGAGTAATTCAAGAGGAAGATTTATATATACTTTTATCCTGGAAAAACTTATTAACGCGTGCGGAGCCACGGGTAAAAGTTATTTTTGTATAAAACAGTGACATGACTCCTTACTAGATATGGTGTAAGGTGTGTACCTGATGGCGTGTATCCAGGTGGCGATGTCCTTGGGCCGGTGCACCCTGAGCTCGAACATCTCCGGCTCGCTGGGTCCGCTGCAGATGAGGTACAGACCTCGACCCTCCGCGCCCGCCTTCTCACGCACCAGCAGCTTCACCAGCGACACCACGCCCGTCTGCGGACCACATCATTACAATTCAAATCATTTATTCAGTAATTAGGCCCCTAAGGGCACTTTTACACGTCATTTTTAACATTGTTTTTTTTAACTACAAGATTCTAAAGATTATCTTCATTATAGATATTTTTGAAACGCGTGCTATAGGACCCGCATGCAAGGAACCGTTTTCATTGGCCGTTAATGCCAGCATTCGGAGTGCGGGAGATTTTAGAAACACGTGCAATAGAACCCCATGCAAGGAACCGTTTTCATTAGTCGTTAGCGCCCGCATATGAGGTGCGAGAAAATCTGGGTACAGTTTGCCGGTTGGTAAAGGGTATAATATGAGAAAGGTGGGGAGTCACCGCATGCTTTGTATCGACCGACTTATCGACCAATGAAAATGCGCTAATTATCCTAACCGCTTACAGCCCAAGTGGGCTTCCGCTTATGGTTTAGGTTTTTGGCTCGCCCCAATCACGTCATGGTACGGAACATAGTGGCGCATGATGTCACAACTTCAAAGTTCTTTTTTTATCCGCTAAGACTATTTTGCAGAAACAATTGGCGGCAAAAGGTGTGATGTTTGTTTTGGTTTTTATTATACCACACAAACGAATTCAGTTTAGTTTCAACCGCTAATTAGATAAAATAATATTGGTCTATACACTTAAAGTTTAGCGTGGTTATTTATTTATATAAGTAATGGATAAAATCTATCTCGATGGTACTGTTACATTATGCTAAGATAAACTATACCTTATTGTCAGGTGTGAAGAAGGTGTATTTGTTATTGTTGTCATGAAGGAAGAACAACACATCAGTAAGCACTATGACGAGTAGGGTCTGCATCTTGCTGCGGCCCTGCATCAGGGTTGCCACGCCTTCAAATCTGAGAATGAAATTTTCAGATTTTCAAACTTTACAGAAACTTCATCGAAAAAATCAGTTTGTCATTGTGATATATTTACTATATTATGGGTCCTGTCAATATGTGAAAATCAATTATACAAGAAAAGATACCCAAAAATTATAATTCCTTTATTAAAATTTACAAGTGCACTGAAATAAACTTTACAACCGTATTAATATATACAACTCAGTTTCGCTCTGAAAAGCGATATCAGCTGAGACGCTGTCAAATTAAGGTCAGCATCTTAAGATAGACGCTATTTAATAAACCCATATTAACATCAACTCAAATCACATCTTAAGCTACAATATGTGACGCATTTTGACAGCTAAGTTTTGTTTATAACAGCGCTTACTCAGCTGAGATCAAGCTCTTAAGACAGCTTAAGCTTGGTTTATTTATTTTTTTTTTTTTTAATCTCATTTATTTGTAAATAAAGGGGGTTTAATCACTACATTCGACGTGATTATGTCACCCCCGTATAACCAACATAGTACAATGATATTAAAATTAAAGCTAAACTATAAATATGGCCGATTATGATCTATTCTCTATTAAGACTTGCAAATACCAATGTGCATAATTTCCAGGCTTCACTGGATAAAGGAGAGGCTAATATACTGTTGCATGCTCCTACTTCCAATCTTCCCCGAAACATATTCTGTCTTTCCAGTGCGTACCGTTCACACTCCACCAGCACATGGTATATGTCTTCTCTTACGTCACAAACTGTACAATTTGGTGTGTTCGATCTTCCCATCAAGTGTGCAAAAGTATTAGTTGGGATGTGACCAGACCGCATCCTCAGTAGAGCTACGATATGTTTTCTATCAATCTTTCTTTTTTCAAACCATGGGTATCGTGGTGGCTCGGCTTGGATGGTTTTGTACCATATTCCTTTAATTTTCGAGCGTTCTTCATAGTATTCAATCCATCTTTGTCTGCATAGGTTTTTAACACATCCAATTATATCGGAGAACACCGGTAACGCTGCATAACTTATACCTTCATGGGCCGCTTGTTGAGCTCCTACATCTGCCATCTCGTTACCTATGATTCCTGAATGTGAAGGAATCCACTGAATGAAGACATTTTTGTTCATTGCACGAATTTTGCATATAGTGTTTAAAATTACTACGGCTATCGGGAGCCCTCGAAGACTCGAGGGTACACGAGCCAGATGTTGAAGACTGCTCTTGGAGTCGGAAAAAATAACAAAATTCTCTTGATCAATGTCTAATATATATGATAGGGCTTCGAAGATAGCTATAAGTTCACAATTCATAATGGAAAGGTTTGCTTCTATTTTGAATTTTGTTAAAATATTAAGTTGAGGATCAAAGAATGCAGCGCCCAAATCCTGACCATCCTTTGACCCATCTGTATACAGTTCATAGGAACACATATAATTATTATTTACCATTTTTATAAAGTTAGTTTTAAGTTCTCGTGCGTTAGTCAGTCTTTTGGCTTTATTAACCCCTTCAATTTTGGTGGATACTATATCTGTTATATCAATGCTGTTTATCCATGTATCCATGGAAAAAACATCTGGTATATGACTTGAGTACATCGGCAGATTCTTGTAAACTCTGTGAATATCCACCAAAAGAGGTAGTTTTTTGTGTCTCCAGTATGACCCTTGACATAACATGGACAGTTCTTCTAGTTCCTTCAAAATAATGTTATTAGCAACAGATTTTGAGCGTAAATAGTATTTACCAGTTAAATATAGTCTACGTATGGATAATGGTTGCATGCATAATTCACTTTCCATTATATGGATTGGGGTAGTTTTGATAAAGCCGCCGATGATTCTCATAGCATAGTTTTGTACTCTATCTAATTTACTAAGATGGCTATGTGCACTGTTGCCATATAAACAAGAACCGTAATCAATCCTGCTACGAATTGTGGCTATATATATTTTTCGGAGATGTTTGGGATGCAGGCCCCATTTAGCCCCAGCCAGAACCTTAAAGATGTTTAAAAACCGGGTGCATTTTGTGTATATCTCAGATATGTGTGTACCCCATTTTAAAGCACTGTCCAACCATATGCCAAGGTATTTAACATTGTTGACTTGTTCTATAGCTTTATTGTTAACTGTCAATGGAATGGTTTTTCTAGTTCTACCTCTATTAAAAATGCAAACCTTAGTTTTTTTGTGTGAAATATTTAGGCCTAATTCTGAAATCATGGATTGGAAATAGTTTAATGAATTTTGAATAGTAGATACGGAATTTGAAAGCTCTTTCTGACTATTGTATACAATGAAATCATCCGCATATTGCAGTATGTGAACACCTTTTATGTTTTTACAGATTTTAATTGTAGCTATGTTGAACAATAAAGGAGACAAAGGGTCTCCTTGAGCAATACCTAAACCAGTAGTTCTACACAGGTGGTTGGATTCTCCCAGTTGAATACTTAAATGTCTCTGATGAAGATATTGCCACAGATAATTGCAGAAAGTGTAACCCACGCCGATATTATCTAAGACATTTAAAAGAGAAAATAGATTTATATTATTGTAGGCATTCTCGATGTCTATAAAACAGCCTACTGTGGGGCAACCTTTAGAGAAAGCTATTTGTATACGAGAGACTAACCTAGCGAGACCATCGCAACATGATCTGGATCTTCTGAAACCAATGGTATCTTGTGAAAGATATTTATTTTTCTCTAGGTACCATTCGAGTCTGCGTGCTATGATTGTGTGAAGTATTTTACAAAGACAGGATATGAGCGCTATAGGCCTGAAGCCTACATTTGAACTAGACTCTTCACCTCGTTTTGGAATAGGTATAATTTTCACCTGTCTCCATTGTTGCGGAACAAAACCCGAAAATAGAAATCTATTGTATATGGAAGTCAATATGATTTTACCTTTGGGAGGAAGGTGCTTTACCATGGAGTACGAGATGTTGTCTTGACCTGGAGCAGTATCCGTTTTTTTAACTGAGTTTATAACTTCCTCAACCGAGATAGGCTTACATAGTAAGCTGTTTACTGAAGTATATATGGGAGTAGGTGGAGAAACATAGTCTGGCGCGAGATTTTTTAACAGTTTTAGGGCTTTATCATGATCAATAGGAGTTGTCTGCATTTTATATCCTTTGATCCATTTCAGTTTTTTCCACATTTCACTTGGAGAAGTAGAACTGTCTATGTTGCTGCAGAATTCTTGGAACGATCTATGTTTGCTTTGGCGTATTAACCTTTGAGCGTCACATACTTTTCTTTGCAAAGCTTCCAAATTTTCAGGAGTAGGGTTGCGCCTAAATTTAGATAGTGCAAGTCGTCTCTGTGCTACTGCGTGGGATAAGTTCGAGTGCCAGTATGGTTTTGGCAAAAAATTCCTTCTTTGAATAGGATTTTCACATACTCTAATTGCAGGAATACACTCATCAGCTACGCTATTTATAATATCTAAAAATATGTTATACGCAGATTGGTTGTCCAAAGGAAGATTTAAATTTGATAGTTTTGAATTTTTTTTTTTAAATATTGTCTCCAGTCAGCTTTCTTGAAGTTTCTCCGGTATTTAAATGGAGTTGGATAATTGACCTCCAGTTCAATTCTAATCATCAGATGGTCACTACCGAGGTTTTCATTCATAACTTTCCATTTGAATTTAAAGGCCAAATCTGTCGACACAATCGTTACATCTGGGGAGGTTCTTTGTATTTGTCCATTGATTAATTTAATTCGTGTAGGCATATTTTCATTTAGTATGAAGAGGTTATTGTCCATAATGGCATCAAAAATTTGTATTCCTCTCGCATCGGTTTTGATAGACCAGTTTGGATGATGGCCATTTAAGTCTCCGGCTATGAGAACCTTCCCTTTTGCTATTGAAAAAATTTCGTCCCAATCATTTTTAGATGTGTAGACTGATGAAGGACAATATATAGAAATTATGTCTTCAAGGTGAGGGCAATTAAGTACCTTTACGTGCATTATTTGTATTTGTGAGTTTGCAATATTATCAATACACGGTATTGCTTTAATAGAGTAGTGCGTCATGATTGCTGTACCACCGTATACATCATCGCGATCTGTTCTGAATATGTTGTATCCGGGTATTCGAAAGGGGCTAGCAGGATCGAACCAAGTTTCACTAAGGATGGCTATATGTATTCTTTCTTGATTCATTAGTGCTTCAAATTCGGTACTTTTAGGTCGCAAGCTCTGAGAATTCCATTGTATTATGTTAAGCGTTTTCATATTTGTGGTTGTATTATCCATCTTCACATGTTATAAAATCTAGGATCGTCTGCAGTATGGGCCACTCAGGAATATAATCAGCAACTAGTAATATTAGCCATTCTATGCAAGCTTTAATAACCATCTTCAATTTGGACTGAATTGTTACACCTCTAATAAATAATATCTCTTTTATTTTCTTAAGAAGTTCCTGGATGTGGACTGTTTTTTCCCTTCTTTCTTTGGAGGGGATGTCGTTCACTTGTTGTTCATCTGGAATACTTGTGGCGGGCTCCTCATAACCATCAGACCAAACATATGGTGTAGAAGGTCTTCGGCTCGATTTTTTTAGTAAAGGCTTTTTGATGTTATTGCTTTTAGTTTTAATTTTGGTTACATTCGCAAAAGTTGTGTTGGTTGTAGTTATCGAAGTGCCAGGTTGTACGTCGTCATTAGTAAAGGATTTAGTGTTACCTTGATCTTCCTCCTTTTCCTTCAAGCGTGTTGGGTCAAGAGAAACTGGCGGCACGTACATTGTTAAAGCCATTCTATACGTGCAGTTAAATTCACCCATAATTTCCCTTAACTTTTTTTCCTTACAGAAAGCTGGGCATGATGTTCTTGCTAATGCCATATGATTGCCTTTGCAGTTCACACATCTAAAGTTTTGGGTGTCACAGTTCGTGTGTGCGCCACCACACTTAGGACATGTTATCTTATTCGACGGACATCGTTTAGAGATGTGGCCAAATTTCCAGCATTTTCCGCACTGCGAGACTGGGAAGATATACGGCTCAACTCTAATTCTTAGTTCATCTACGGTGACGTAGCCTGGTAGGAATGAACCCTTAAAACACAATCGAACACACTCACTGGGTTTCCACCCGCCCTCTTCTATGTTACGGCAATTGAGCCGGTGCACAGAAATTATTTCTGCATTGCTAGGACACATTATGTTTGCCAAAATTTCTGTGTCGTTTAATCCTATGTCAATATTTTTTATAACGCCGAAGGACATCTTTGTCTCCATAGCCCTATTGATTCGCCATCCCTTGTTTAGTAGTTCCTTACTATTTTCTAACCTTAAAGCACTATCCTCGTTGTTGAGGTCAACGCGGATTTTATAGGGAGATAAAAACTTAACTCGTTCAATGCCGTTAACATTAAGAGATTTTAATAATTTTGCCATAGCAAACATTTTTGGCATTTTTTCCTTGGATGAAATGTATACTTCAATTTGGTCAGATTTTGATTTGAGTTTTTTCTCTTTAGTAGATACTATTTTCCAATCTTGTTCCTCTTCCTCTCTTTCTCTTTTACTTCGTCTTGGTGAGCCACCTATTTGTATGTATTCTTCTAAATTCGCATAGTAACTTTCTTGGCATGTTTCCATTTCGGATTCTTTTGAACACTCATCACTATCCAAAACAGAACGCTCAGTTGTAGTATTATTCATTATGGAGGTAGATATGAATAAAATCGCATTGTTATACGTAGCCCAACCGCCAGGTAATAAACCCGGCGGAGTGAGCGCCGCGCGCGGTTGCTTGTGAGACGTAAACAACTGATAACGCTTAATGACACGACTTACTCGTACGAATGTCGTAACGATACTGTTGGTTTATTTGTAGTTCAGTACAATTAATGTCTACTTGAGATGTTACTCAAGCGTGAGTTTGACTTATTAATACCGCCCTAAGACCTTTTGAGTATCTTAATTATTATTATTTTTTTTGCATCGAATGACCAGACGAGTTTGCCATTCGCCTGATGGTAAGCGATCCATAAACAGTAGAATAACCACTTAGCACCTTGAGTTACAAAGTACTGTGTGGCATTACACTGCGCTCGTCATCCTGAGGCATAAGATGTTAAGTCTCATTATGTCCAGTAGTTATACTGGCTACAATGCCCTTCAAAACGAAACACAACTTTGCATGCACTGCTGCTTGGCGGTAGAAATAGACATTGCGGTGGTACCCACCCAGACGGACTCTTACATATTCAAGAAATCGTACACGTCATGTGAAGCTTTTTGCAGACTCTCACTTATGATATGACTGATATTTTTCACGATGGCAAAAAACGCTTTAAATACGATATATTAAAGATCCTACAAGAAGGCAATGTGTAGAATACTCACGCACGCACACACACACACACACACAAATACACATACACACACCTATTGGATACAAATTGAAATTAAAAAAAAAAAAAAGATAATGATTTACTTTAGGCTGCCTGATCTTTATTATAATGTTAACATAATGTAAATCCGAATTTGGCTGTAAGATGTGTCATACTTGTTTGTATTATTTTACTTTAGAGAGGTGTGGATTTTTTGTAAAATAAATAAATATGAGAGTCCTACCACTAGTAAAATATACGTGGACTCACTTCAAACTCCTGTTCCCCTGCAGTATGGCGCTCTTCTTGAACTTGCGCCCTTTGAAGTTGGCGAAGGACTTGGCGTCGATGCGGTGGTATATCTCCAGCTTGCGGTCCTCTCGCTCTTTGGCTGCCACTTGGTTGTCCACGTCGACTAGAATCTCCTACAGAATAACAAAAATATTTGTTGGTTGAGGATATTGGAAAAAGAATTGTGACAAATGACAAAAATCAATAATTAAGCTATTCGTCGATAGCTATGCCTCGGTGGCGTTGTATTACAGTACGACTGCAAAGCTGAGGTCTCGGGTTCGATCCCCGGGTCGGGCAAAGTGATATAGAGTTTTTCTATTCAGTATCAGCTCGGAGTCTGAAATTTGTGCCCGATATGGCGATAGGCTCGCCCCCTATCACATCATAGGACGGAATACGAAAAGTGGGTGCAGTAGTTGCACCTCTCTCTCTCTGTGTGTGTGTGTGTGTGTGTGTGTGTGTGTGTGTGTGTGTGTGTGTGTGTGTGTGTGTGTGTGTGTGCGTGTGCGCGTGTGCGCGTGCGCGCGTGTGCGCGTGCGTGCGTGCGTGCGTGCGTGCGTGCGTGTGTGTGTGTGTGTGTGTGTGTGTGTGTGTGTGTGTGTGTGTATTCCTTTCATTACGCGAAAAATTATTGCAATTTGCAGCACTTGAAAATACTATAGTTTGAATGCAAAGATATTTGTTTGTTATTCGATGTTAACACAGCAGTGGGACAGTATACAGGGTCATTTTGACATTGCGTTAATATATGAAATTACATACTTATCTCGGTGAAAATGTCATTTTTCATTAAGTAATTTTAACCATAGATGTAAAATAAAATAGGGTAAGTTTCGAACTAAATAAATATCGATAAAATGTAACTTTAAGTTTACACGCCCTAATGCCACTGTGACTGCTCTAGGAGAATTCCTCGCACCAGCAACATTACACTTTCAGTCATAAATACACATACGCACACACCATATTCGCACTAAACTACAAAATGATAAAAAAAAATACTACAATTAGGATTTTTGGCAAAGTATTCGTTATTCATTGATAATTTTTAGCACGATGTTAGCAGAGGTATAGACGAATAAGTGGTTTCATTTAGTAACGCAATGTAAAAATGACCCTGTATAATACAGGGCTGGTTATTATAAGTAAACATGTGATACCTTAACACCGCACAGCGCCTTCTGCAACAAGTCGCGTTCGTTCATATCATCTCCCGCAGTCTTCAGCAGCGGCTCCAGCAGGAGAGGGTACTTGGTCAGCCGCTGTGCCACGAACAGCACACATTCTGGCACACCCTGTGGACAACATACATAGGGTTGTCCATTAATCATGGGATGTTTTTAACCCCATGGTGATATGTGGTGGGGTTATGGAGTATGTGTATTTCGACGGTTCCATAGAACAAAGTCGTATATGCAAAATGTTATTTTTCCAGTAGAGCGCTTTGAAAGTCGTAAGTTTGTATTCATGTGCGAATTAGTGCTATTTTCGCACATTAGGTTCAAAGTTGTTACTGAACCCTTTAGATAATGTTTCGTTCATGTATAACTTGTGATTTTCACAATTAACTTAGACTTTCAAAGCGCTCTACTGAAAAGCTAACATTTTGCATATACGACTTTGTTCTACGGGACCGTCGATTTGTTAGTAGAAAGTATCTATTCCATAATATGTATCTGTGAATGTCGAATGTTGGCTAGTCGTTGCTAAGCGATATATGAACAGTGTGCAAATAGCTAGTGGTTTTATTGCCTGCTTTTCCCTTATTTACTGCTAATAAAAGCATATATAACAGTATCTTATTTTTTTGTGTAATTTCAAATACAGGTTAGTATAATCTACTGCCTCGGTGGCGTAGTTGTATTGTGTACGCGTTAAGAGTACGATTTGGGCGATGAGATCCTGGGTTCGATTTCCGGGTCGGGCCAAAAAAAAATAGTGACTGGGTTTTTCCATCTTAAAAATTACTCAGTCGCAGCTCGGAGTCAGGAAGTTGTCGGTGTGATACCCCCGTGCCTCGGAAAGCACGTAAAGCCGTTGGTCCTGCGCCTCATCTCTCTCCGGTCATGTCTACCGTCTCACCGGACTATGAACTTACACACTTATGCACTATAAATATCTCCTGCGTACCTGGCTAATTTCCGTTGATATTGGCCGCCGTGGCCGAAATCGGCTAGGAAGGGATGATGTGATTATGATAACAGTACCTTCTTCCTGAGCAGTGGGTTCTGCTGACACTTGCGTATGAACCGCGCCAGCCTTGGCTCCCGCGCGCAACACTCCTTGAACACCTCCACCGCGTCACGATGCCGAGAGCAGAACTCGCCTGACGAACAAATGCGGGTATTTTGATATTCTATGCTATTACTTATTATTATTTTGATATTCTATGACCGCGACTGGGCAAACGTAGTGTAGGACGCCCTCCGGCCAGGTGGGATGACGATCTGCGAAAGACTGCAGGCAGATGCTGAATGCGGTAAGCTGAAGACAGGGCGCTATGGCGCTCATTAGGGGAGGCCTATGTCCAGCAGTGGACTGATAAAGGCTGATGATGATGATTACTATAGCGAATTCAGTAGTGTTTTTACGATATTGATATATTTTTATGTGGATTTAACTTTGATATAGGGTATTTTGATAACCAATCCGTAATTTTAACATAGTATAAAACAAAGTCGTTTCCCGCTGTCTGTCCTTATGTATGCTTAGATCTTTAAAACTACGCAACGGATTTTGATGCGGTTCTTTTTAGTAGATAGAGTGATTCAAGAGGAAGGTTTATACGTATTATTTATCCCGGGGAAACATAAAGCGGGACTTTTATCCCGGAAAAACTCATTCACGCGGGCGAAGCCGCGAGCAGAAGTCTAGTTAGTAATAGAAAATGAAATGATACTATTGAATCGAATTAAATATTAATTCCGAAAGTGAGTAGTTGTATAAAAGATGTAGTGATGCAAAATTAAACCCCTAACCGTTGATGTCTCATCCTCTCTCAGTGGCCGTCCTGAGCCGAGGTTCGTAACCCGTTAGTGGGTTGCCCTCAGCATGGTCACATTCAAAGGGTTGCGAGCGCCTTCTGCGTTCACCCTAAAGACCAGTGTGGCCAGACAAGCCGACTCGCGTCAGGCTGGCCGTTAGGTGCAGGTTAAAAAAAAAAATAATCAAGATCAAACGAAGCGTGAACAGTATTACCGTATGCGGCCTTGAGTTTCCCCTGTGCTGGCGGCGCGAAGGTGTCTGCGAGTATGTCGGCGACGGTGGCGACGGCCGGGGCGCGTCGCTGTCGAGCCCGCAGCCGCGCCAGTAGTGCCGCGTGTAGCGACCACAGCTCGTCCACGCGCGGGAACATGCGCCACACCTGCGCGCCACTCACGCCGCACGAACGCACCATGCCCGCCGCGAACATCTACACATACACACTGTGGACTGGTCTGCCCTTTTCACTTACTACATCTAAGTATTAGGGGTATATATTGAACTTAGATTAATACGACAACTTGATGAATTTCAGACGAAATTATTACATGATTCCTGAGAGGGTTATGCTATCATATAAGATTTTAAAATTTATTACCTTTTTTGCGAGTATATAAATGAACTGCTCTAAACAAAAATAACAAATACATCTATATCATGTTATTTTTTAAATTTTTTAATTATTAATTGTATTTTATACCTTGAACTGATTTTGAAAAGAGGAACACTAGAGTTTCTTGCCCGTTCCTCTCTAGTGAGAACTGCTTTCCGAACTGATGATAGAGTTAATATTGACTGAATCTAAATAATGTATAACATTTTATGGGTTCGAATAAATTTATTTCATTTGATTTCACTCAGCACCATAAATAAAAAAAAAATAGCCTACGTGTTAATCCGGGACACGATCTACTCGTGTGTCAAATTTCATCGAAATCCGTTTCGTAGTTTTTGCGTGAAAGAGTAACAAACATGCCTACATTCATACATTCTTGTAAACTTTCGCGTTTATAATGTTAAGTCTCATTATGTCCTGTAGTTAAATGTTGATTTTGTACAGATATTTCGCACCTTTAGAACGAAAACGAAACAATTAAAAAAAATTGAAAATTGGGTTATCGTCATAAAATTACTAAAAACGAAGTACTCCATACAACAATAGTTCAAACACAACCATATTCAAGCAGGAAAAGGACAACACTGTTATATCGATCCCTTTTTGATTATATTTTTATAAATAAAGGACTAATTTTTAGTAATTTAAAAATGACAACTCAATTTTCTATTTTTTAAATTGTGTCGTTTTCGTTCTAAAGATGCGTCTAAAAATATCTGTACAAAATCAACATTTAACTACAGGACATAATGAGACTTAACATTATAAACGCGAAAATTTACAAGAATGTATGGATGTAGGGATGTTTGTTACTCTTTCACGCAACAACTAATGAACGGATTTCGATGAAATTTGCCACACGGGTAGATCATGTCCATTCATCTATTAACACATAGGCTACATTTTATCCCGGGAAAATAAAACCGGAACCTTTATCCCGGAAAAACTTTTTAACGCGGGCGGAGCCGCGGGCAAAATCTAGTCTGGATATAAGTGCGTCACGAGAGCCTATTTCAAGATTTTTGATTTTTAATTATTGCCTAGGCAAATCAAAAATGTTATTTTACATCAAAACGATGTAATAAATCGATGAAAATAATAAAAAAAAATCCCCAAAAAGTGTGGGAAAGGCATCCCCGCACCCCGCTCCAGGGCAGTCAATGTGTTAAGGGGGGCCTATGTTCAGCAGTGGACGTCATGTGGCTAATGATGAGAGTGTTCAATGAATTACCTTTTGCATGAGCCGTATGGTGAGGCAGTGGTGTTTCTCCGTCAGTATGAGTTCGTATATGTGCTCCTGCCGTTTGGTCTCCCTGTCACCCAGCGACCTTTAAACACATACAAGGTTTTTAAAAAGTATACTTAATATTACGCTAATTTAATCAGATTTTAATTTAACCGATAGCTACAATGATTTTTTTTATTATTCTTTGTGAAAGATGTCCTTTATTAGAGATTATACTTTGTGAAGCTTTTTGTATGGGTGCTTGGTCTCAAAATATAACCAGACTCAAACTTTATGTATATTAAAGGGGAAAAAATATGGATCTTGGATCCATTAAAAAATAATTTTTAGACCCCTCCATTTATAAATAACTTTTATTTATTAACTAAAAAACGGTCATTGTAAGATTCGTTTTAAAGCAAAATAAAATTACACAAATCTCAAAATCGGAGGACTTTAAAATTATAAGATTTATCACAAAGGCCTAGTTTTTCGGAGTACTATCCAAATATGTATAAAGTATCTTGGTTAGATTCTTAAGCCCATTTTTGGACATGTTTTTTAGTACGAGTCCTGTGACAGCTGTGACTGATGACACACCTATAAATTTTCGTATTTTTTGACGGTACAATGTATGTGAAAAGATATCATACTTTATTGGTGCGTAGCAATAGTAACGCACCCTATATGTCGATTACCTAATCAAGTATTGTGCGTGTGTTGTGTCTGTGAATAAACATACGTCAGTCGTCATGGCAACGCATTACTCACGCAATGAAAATAAAAAATATAGGGTGATGTTTTGTTTGCATCTATTTATCTACCCCTTCAATATTATTAATATGAATCATTTTTAACACACTGTGCAGAAATGTGTAACTGTGAGTACTGAGACCTTGCAAGCTTTAGTTAACCAAGTTACAAGGTTCAATATGTGCCACAAAAAATCCATTAGATAATAGTACATACTTGGCGAGTCCCTTAGGAGCCCCCGCGGCCCAGGTGTCGGGCTCCGCAGCCCCGAGCCCCAGCATGATGGCCTCCTCGCCGAGCTGGTCCGGCGTCAGGTACACCTCCGGCCACTCGCTCGCGCCGGCGTCGTCCGAAGCGCTATACATAATTGGATCAATGAAGTTCTAATAAGGCGTCAAAAGTCAATTCTACTTTAACATTTGAGATTTGAATCTCATTTTACAAAAATTGCCTCGGTGGCGTAGTTGTATTACAGTACGACTGCAAAGCTGAGGTCTCGGATTCGATCCCCGGGTCGGGCAAAGTGATTTTGAGTTTTTATATTCAGTATCAGCTCGGAGTCTGAAATTTGTGCCCGATATGGCGATAGGCTCGCCCCCTATCACATCATGGGACGGAATAATGGCGAAAAGTGGGTGCACTAGTTGCGCCTCTGCCTACCCCTTCGGGGATAACAGGCGTGAGTGTATATGTATGTATATGTTTACAAAAATTTTTTTTGCTGCAAAAGAAATTTTATTAATTTTCATACTTTTAGGGATGTCGTTTTTTTATGTTTTTATATTGGCTCGGCAAAGATATGGGATCCAAAAGTTGCTTGTATTCGGTATTTTTTTCGTATGATTATCGTATTGCTTGCCTTTTAGCCTTCAGTAAGATGATACCCATTTTTGCCTTTCGTATTATTGAAAACTGTAATAAACTTACTTGCTCTGGTCGTGTTTGTGATCGGAGCCATCTTTATCGTCATTGTAGATGTGACTCGTGCTGAAATGAGAAGCGTCCGATCAAAGTTCTACATACTAATGGATACCACGCGTATGGCAACACCACGGGGTATTTGTATAAAAAAAACATAAAAAAGTACCCTAATTTTTTAATCTTTTTTTTTATAAATCTATCGCTCTTTTATGTCTTCTACAAGTATGTGTTGCCATACGCCCATCCAAGACGATAAAAAAAAACCAGACAGGGGCATCTCATCCGACGTAACAAATGTTATGACACATTGGGTTCAAATAACAAACAGTTTCTTAAATATATTTATCACAATTAATTTTGTATTATTTTGCGAAGCCTAAATAATAAGAAGAAGCATAAAAACGTTCACTGACACGATTATGTAAAAAAGAGGCATGCAAATTTCGATAAAAAAGTAAAAAATACTTCGTCAGCATCGTGGTCAATTAAAAATCAATTAAACTTGTCTGTTCAAGGCATAACGAGCTATCGGTTTGCAAAAATATTTACCACAATTTGTCTTTAACTAAACAATAACTACACTAATACATTCACTGAGTAGATTTTCAAACTTTTTTTGTATTATTTATAACCTAAAAAATTTTTTTCCATTAATTCACATCATAAATATTTTATCTATCACTGTTAGTATTTATTATAAAAAAAAACTGCTGCATAGGTGGATTAATTGTCTATTGCATTGATTCTAAGATTAAGCGACCCAGTTGCACGTTTCCTAAACATATATCATAAAAAAAATCGAAAGGATTTACGAAAACATCACAGTATCCTTTACTGTAGACAAACCATTCTTCCTTAAGAATCTACTACACCTTGAATAGACATAATAATACCATATGTAACGTAAAACTGTACGTAAAAGCAAAACGATAAGTGTTACTCATCGAAAAATTTGAATATATCAGCTACAATAAGTTGTATCAAGTGAAATTCAAATCTACCTTGACAATAGACAGAAAGATACACAAGTAAGGCGTTGTGGATGAATCGAGAACAATCTAGAAGAGATATATCTTGTAATGTGTGATGGAGCACCTACGAATCATGTCGTGTATCGAATTTGTTTTACTATTATTGACTGTCAGGGCTGAGGCACATTCAGAGAACCGCGATACATCGCAGACCAAAAGTAGTATATTTTGCAGTGAACGTTGCTCTTGGGGTGGAGTGCGGTAATATTTTTTTATTTAAACAAAAAAAAAGGTTTAAGCAAAGACAATTTATACGACTGAAGTTTGAATTGAATGTGCTTTCGCCTTTATTAGAGCTAAGTATTATAGGAAATAACTTAAAGTACCGGCTATTATTGGCTTATATGTGATTTAGTTTATAATTTTATATGGCCTAAAATATCCTTTGTATGAGAGGCATAGGAAAAACCATTCAGTAAAACTATCAAAAAACTAAAAATTTAAAACACTTCCTATAATACTAAGCGCCAAAACAAAGAAAATAGTCACGTGACATAATATAACTCAATAACTTTTTTCGAAAACAGCTAAACAGTAACTAAAATCATAATTTAAATATTAAATACACAAAAAGACTTACAATCCTGTTTTTAACCTTATTAGGTATTAAGAAAACATAATCGATAGTAGCCGTACAATAATGGCGGATATTCGGATGATGCCTTCACATTTGCTTGATCTATGATCCACTATTAAAGTATCGGTTCGAGTCAAAATCGGCATCAATTTCACAATATCGAAATCCCATTATTACTTCTGTCGATTCTAAAAGCCTTTATCGACAAACTATAGGTTCTTTTGAATATATACATACACCAAAATTAGTGTAATAATTAAAAAAAATATTCCTGGAAAACTCGTTAAAATTCAAAACCGTACATATTGTTTTTGAGGCAGAAAATTTATCGATAACGACACATAAATAAACATCAAAAACAATACCGCAAAGAGACCGCGTGTTCGACACAAAGACAGAGCGAGATAGAAACAACGGATGACTGTGAATGTATGTATGATGGAGAGAGATAGAAAGGCGTGGCGGAGTCAGCATTCCCGCAACTTACTGGACGCCGAGCTTTGTGGCGACGCGACGCCACGGCGAGTAACATCCCGTCGAGCCCTTCTTGCTGCGCGGCGGACGAACCAACAATACACGTGTACATATGTGTACGCACACAGTATATATATCCTAGCTAGTGTCGCGAGCGAAACTATCCAGGTGGGAGCGAGTCCTTTATT
This sequence comes from Lapara coniferarum, assembly GCA_949316025.1. Classification (NCBI taxonomy): domain Eukaryota; kingdom Metazoa; phylum Arthropoda; class Insecta; order Lepidoptera; family Sphingidae; genus Lapara; species Lapara coniferarum. The sequence continues at coordinate 2,025,715 of OX438927.1, read as the reverse complement.
CGACATTTTTAGTTATCATTAAATACGATAAAATTAAATCGATTAAATATTTAAATATCGATTTCTTGAGGAGATGTTAAAATGTCGATAAAAGTATTATACAGACATTTTTTAAACAATAAATTATCGATATCGATAATTTTATCACCACCTTAATAGTTCCACAAGATATGTGTCAGAACATTCCGCTCACCGAAAATAAACATTAAGTTTAGCTGGAGGAGTATCGATAGCGTAATCGTATAGCAAAAATATACAAAAACAATATATGTACAGAAAAAGAAGGGTAGCAATGCTACAAAGCAAATAATAGTGGAGTCGGTGTAGTGTAGAAAAATATCTTACAAATAAACAGTAGAGTATCACATACTTGTGTATCCTTATGGTTAAATTAAAAAGTAAACCTGCATGACACGGAACTGTTCAGTCTAACCTTGTATCACCCGTGTATTGCGATCGGACTTATAAAATAAATCGAGGTTACATCTAAATAAATAAAAAAAAAACTACTCCATTTTACTATCGATATTATCACACTTAAATTTATCGATACTTTTTTAATTTTTCAGATATAACCTCAAGACGTGTTTGTACATTATCGCACGCAAATCAAACACAAAATGCATCAGCGTAAAACGGCGTCGCCATCGTTCACTATCGCGTTTCAATGCCAATGTACATTTGCAACAATAAAATAAAGCGGCAAAACATATGCTAGTCACACTTTAATGATCACTTTTATATTTTGTATTTAATGTGGTTAATTGAAAATGTAAAATATTCTTATGTAGACTTACATTTAGATAATTATTTCATTCGATTGATATGCAAAAACTATTTTTATCCCATTTGATATCGATAACGTGCAAGGCTAATATAAAATATCGATATTAATTCAAATTTAACGTTATTCCTTAATCAGAATAAGATTATTTAATACATCGATAATTATTGTAAATACTAAATTGTTATTTTATTTTACGTTAAATTTAGATTTTTTGGGAATTTTTTCAATGTCGATAAAACTGTATCACTTACCTATTGCTTTGTGACTGTCCCGACACGGAGCTCCTCTTACTGCTTTTACCGCTGGTCGCGCTCAACGACTTCCCGACCGATGTCTGTGAATAAAGAATTATCATGACATTGAGCTGGTTTCATCGGCAAGGATTACTCCCAAGAAGACTCTCTTTCTGTTGTAGAAATCTAACTCAAATAATCGATTAAGTTCTTAATTATCGATAGCATAAAACTTAGTACCATTTTTAGTCGTGCCGTATGTTAAAAAAAAACTATTTACCAAAATAGTTTATAATGAATTCAACACAAATTTAAAGACTTTAAAAGTAGAAGTTACATATTGTTTTTTCATTTTTGCTAATTTTGACATCAGGAATATCATTACCATGTACTAATGTTATTTATTAATAAAACATAACCGACCTTAGATGACTTAGGTTTGTTACATTCAACGATATAGTCCTTGCAGCCGGGCTGGTGCACCGTCAGCGTGCAATCTGAAACGGTTCACATTATAAGGACATGCAAATAAATTCCATATAGATATTCGAAGAATGAATATAAATATATACAAGTGAGTTACCATACCAAGTTTGTGTTTCAAATGACAAAAAAGAATTGGTTATCAGTTATCACCAAGCTAATCAGCTTGGTGATAACTGATAACCAGTTCTTTTTTTGTCTTTTTTTGTAATCACATGATGGAGTCAGAAGGTCGAACTTTTCAGTGGCTATTTGTAAACCTCTAGATTTTGGATTCATTAAGGTCCGATTATTTCATCTGTGGTCAAGTAAAGTTAACGGTTTTATTATACTGAATGAGCGTGCGTCACCTTTGCCTCGCTGTGAATTGCTTACAATTCGCTAATGTGATAAGAGTTTTAACTTTATCTGACCACGGATGAAACAACCCGGCTTAATGAGTCAAAATAGGCATTTTAATCAGCTTTATAGATAACAAAAGCGTGTTTTTTAAACACTAGTATAATTTATTTTTCTCTCTTTGGCAAGGCGCGGTTTGCGCATCTGCCAGTGTCAAAGTTTTAAGTTAAACATTTTTTAAAGCATATAAGTTGCAGTTGTATTGTTTCTTTGTTATACTCAGTACTAACTACTATGTCGAAGTAGAGCAGTGGCTACATTATCAAGATTTTGTCGAGAAGTTTTGGCGGCAACAAAAATAGCACTTGATTAGCACTGTTATTTCAATTCCCTTCGTTTGAGCACTTTTATAGAACTATATTGGACAATATACCACCATAATTATGCAATATAACACTAAGTATCTCCAAAATAATGAATTAAAACAAGAGCAGCTCATGACACTTTCACGTTCCCGCCAAAAAAAAAACTTATAATAATTTTATGAGAAATGTGTTTACTCTCGCAGTAGACGGCGGGTGCGGGCGCGAGCGCCCTCGAGCACCAATCACAGTCGCCCGCGTTGCTCGCCGCCGCCCACGAGTGCGTCGCCTTGCGGGACTTGTCCTGCGAACATCGTTTACTGTCACTACACATATTACAGTAAGATAAGATATTTTATAGTGTATTCTTTGTGAATTGTCACTCGCTTTAACGGTAAAGGCATTAGGGAAAACATATTTCGAAGTTATGTGCAATCTGCCAACCTGCACTAGGCCAGCGTTGTGGACTAAGGCCTAACCCCTCTCACTTGCAGAGGAGACCTGTGCTCAGCAGTGGGCAGTATATAATACGGGCTGGCATGATATGGTAAGGCAGATATATTGAATGATATGATATTCTCCTAGCCAGTGTCGGCCACGGCAGCCAATCTCAACGGAGATCAGCCAGGTACGCAGGAGATATTATAGTGCACAAGTGTGTGCGCAATACACAGGTGCACTCGCTATTCCTTTACTCTCATAGTCCAGTGAGAGGGCAATCCGACATAACCGAAGAGAGATCAGGCGCAGGACCAACGGCTTTACGTGCTTTCCAAGGCACGGGGGTATCACACCACCAACTTCCTGACTCCGAGCTGCGACTGAGTAATTTTTTTAAGATGGAAAAACCCAGTCACAAAGTTTTTTGGCCCAACCCGGGATTCGGACCCAGGACCTCAGCACGCAAATCGTACTCGTAACGCGTACGCAATACAACTACGCCACCGAGGCAGATATATTATTGAACAATTAGACGAAAAGTATAAAACATCGGGGAGTTGAGAACGCTTAGAGCAGTGAGTCTCAATATGGAAACTTCTAGTTTATTATCTTACGTGTTAAGCAAAACAGACCCCTATATACCTAGCAATACAACTTTATTTCGTCAGGCATAAAACTTCAAAATCTTGTCAGAATTACCTTCTTCTTCCTAAAGAACAAGCTGCCTCGTTTTCGACGTTTTTCGCCGTGATGGTCGTACGCAGCTCTGTTGAAAACAAAAAAGATACATTGAATACATTTATTGCTTATAGTGCATTCACCATCCGAGTTACAAAAATGTAAACATATGTACCCACTTGACAAATAATCACGAAACTTTATTGAAAACCGCTAATAAACCTTAACTGTGTATGATATTATATACATAGTTAGCTCTCACGAAATTTAACCAATTATAATAGACATCTATACTAATATTATAAAGAGAAAAGATTTATATGTGTTTTCGTACGTTTGTAACGAATAAACTCAAAAAATACTACCGATTTAAACAATTCTTTCACCAATATAAAGCTACAGAATCCGCTACAGTATCTATTCACCAAGGAGTCCTGGCGCCATCACTAACGTATGGGAGTGAGTCGAGGGTGTGGCAGAGCAAGCATGAAAGTAAAATAAATGCAGTGGAGATGAGAGCTTTGAGAAGTATGTGTGGGCTGAAAGTAAGTGATAGGAATAGGGTGATAAAAGAAAAATGTGGATTGAAAGAAGATATAGTGACTAAGATTGAGAAAAGAATGATTCGGTGGTTTGGCCACATTGAAAGGATGGATGAAAGGAGAGTCACGAAAGAAATTTATGTCGCGAAGGTACGACGTACCTTCATGGACAAAATTGACGACCTCTTGAGGAAGGGTCAAATAAGGAGTTCTCGTAACCGACGAGCATGTATGAAGAGACTTATAACTGTGGAAGAAGCGAAAGAGGTATGCTTGGATCGTAGCACTTGGCGCTACATATTCTCTGCCTACCCCAATGGGAGAAGGCGTGAGTTTATGTATGTATGTATCTGAGAGTAACACAGGCCACTTTTTATCACGGAAAAACATAATTAATTATAAGTTAGTACATATTTGTTTACATTTCTGTAACAGGTAAAAAAACGCAGTATAATAAACCTTATTGCATTAGAAAACCATGCAATTTATCGATACGAATGTCTAGTGAACATCGACGAACACATTAAGCGAAGCCTGTGCGTTAGCATGCTTAAGTCGTAGGTGTGAAATGTATTTAGCGCTGTCTATTATACTCACATTGATGCTGCGAACTTTACCCATAATATCGATCTTTATTTTGTTCAGTTTTGAGTTTCTAAGTCACGTGACAAATTATAAAAACAATGATCAAATTATTATACATAACCGCAATTATCGATATTATTACACGGTTAATAGGGATGTGAGCCACCGTTATTCGTTCTCGATATCGATACTTTTTTGTTCACTCACTGTTCTAAGAACGCCAGCCGGTGCAAGCCGAGGTGTTCCTGGTGCGTGTTATTCCGTCGGCCGGGCGCGACGGTGGCGCCGACGGTGGCCGCGGACGCATCCTCCTCGCTTTCCGTCTCGCTCACACCTCTGCCAGACAAGCTAACACCGAGCGGGACAGATACAATACGGAACTATCGTGCTGTTTATCGATATCGAATCTTGACAACACTATCGATGATTTAACGTTTTTGAATTTACGATAAAACGTGGTATTGAATTTATGTTTTTGAATAATTATACTCGGAATAGAATACATAAAATAATTAAAGTGGAATATTACAATTAAATTTATTCTATTTTATTTTCAGCACGATAATTCCGATTTTAAAGTGCAAAAAAAAACAAAATAAGAAAGTCGATCAGTTTTGCCGTATTCACTGATTCTGTGCAGTTTATGAAAATTAAATAGCGAAGCGAACGGTGCGAATAAAAACATTGACTCACGCATGCTCAAAACGTCTAGAATTATTCTAATATTTTAATTTATTAATAATAAAAAATATAGATTATGTTATGAATCAGAATAATCCTTTTAGATTTTCATGCTGTATAATATTATGTTTTCTTTTGAAATGTTATTTTTACATTTTTGCAAATTGTATTTCGTAAATATCGATAGTATTCTATTTGCATTTAGCAATACTTTTAATGTTCAATATTATAATGTTTGTAATGATTGTTTGTATCATCACTACACAGTATAAAACAAAGTCGCATCCCGCTGTTTGTCCCTAAGAAGTTAGGTAATTTTTTTTTAATAGATGGAGTGATTTAAGGGGAAGATTTATATGTACTTTTCTCGGAAAGCGGGCGGAGCCGCGGGTAAAAGCTAGTTTTTGTAATCTTTTTTACATTTGAATATGTGGTATTTTTCTTTTTGACTTAGCAACCGATAAGTGAGATAACTTTGATCAATGAATCCTAGCGTTGAACGGATTAATGTCAGATAGTAGAATGTAGTGTATTCTTGTATACGGGTGTAAAAAAGTGGTAGCGTTGCAGTATCTTTGTTTATAAAACAACACTGAGATGTTAATATTAGAAAGAAAAATAAAAGTTTATAATTTAAATTAGGGTGAGTAAGAAGTCACAATTGAAGAATTGTATCAATGCTAGTGGCAATGGTTATGTTTTTTTTATATTTATTGTAGATTGCAAATAATTAATATTTGCAATGTTATAATATATCGACATGTGTGTATATCTGTGTGTGTGGTATGTGTGCGTGTGTGAGTGTGTGTGTGGTATGTGTGTGTGTGTCCGCGCGTGTGTGTCCGTGTCCGCACGTGTGTCCGTGTGCGTCCGTGTGTGTTTGTCCGTGTCCGCGTGTGCGTGTGTGTCCGTGTGCGTCCGTGTGTGTGTGTGTGTGCGTGCGTGCGCGTGTGCCCGTGTGCGCGTGTATCCGTGTCCCCCCGTGTGCGTGTGCGTGCGTGCGGTACATACGCGGAGACGTTCGGCGCGGGCGCGATGGGCTGCACGGCGGCGACGATGCTGGGCGTGGAGACGCTCTTCTGCAGCGGCAGCCGCGCGCCCTCCCCCCCTGCCCCCGCCGCACCACACGCCGCGCCCGACAGCACGCCCGACCGCAGCGCCGCCGTCACCTTCTCGAAGTCCTTCTGACGACACACACAAGCTTGCCCATCAAGCCCCGCTTATATATATAGATGTATTTTTTTTTGTTGACGCGGAGAAAGTGACTTATTACTACCGCCCAGTGTTCAAGGGGAACGACTGAGCGGTTATGTTGCGTTCACCGTGCCTTACGACCTGACGTTAAGCCGCCCGGAGAGATGGAAAACTAGATGTATGACGAAACCCTATATACATGGACACCGGTGTCCGTTGCGGGGCTTAACAAGACTAATTACCACCAACACGGCCACATAATATTTATGTACTTACATGAAATTACAAATAACATTATTTTTAACTTACAACTTGAGCGTATACTTTAACTTGATAATTTATTAACAATACTTTCATTCATATAACAGAAAACGTTAGTCTGTGGGAGTTGACTCCCAAAACCTGAAACGACATACATATTCTGGCAATACAAACTGGACACTTTCATTTTTAACCTAGTTTTTACGATTCCTGCATCACTGTACTATATACCAGACGGTACCCTTGTTTCTTACTGTAATATTTAGGGCCAGCTGCACAGGCTTCAAGTAAATTTTATTTCACAGTTACCATATTCAAAAGCTAATGTAGATCATTTTACTATTTGGGAACATATATTACAGTATAAACTTTTGTATTTTATCAGCTTAATATACATTTATATAAGGAGTTGCATTTATCAGCAAACCGTTTAAACGAAGTATAAAAAATAGTCTTACAAACCAGCCAATACATGCCCGTTTACATCTCTATATACGCCTATAATTTAGCTATACCACTTTACAAAATATCGATATTTTCGCCCTCATAACTTTATTGAAACAAAATTAGGCACTCACAGCGAGATCATTGTCGTTGAGCGAGTGTGTGGAGTGTCGCACGGGGCGCGGCACCTCGCCCTCAGACTCCATCGACGACAACGACGCGCTGTGACCATTCAGAGTGCTGCAACATACGTTGTCATCTTCCATAATAATAAATTATATTAGCCCTGTATTACTGTCCCACTGCTGGGCACGGGCCTGCTTTACTACTGAGGGGATTTAAGCCTTAGTACATTTTTCATAGTTCAGGAAAATTTTACAAAACCAAGTGGCCCTTTTTACAATAGATTGTACTGTCCAGTGTTAACTAAGTTCGCAGGATCGAATAACATAGAGTCCCGTTAATTCGCCTCCTATGAATCCTACTAATATTATAAAGGCGAAAGTTTATAAGAATGTATGGATGTATGGATATTTGTTACTCTTTCACGCAAAAATTACTGAACGGATTTCGATGAAATTTGGCACACGGGTAGATCATGTTCTGGATTAACACATATGCTACATTTTATCCCGGGATAATAAAAAGCGCGACTTTATCCCGGAAAAACTTTTTAACGCGGCCGGAGCCGCGGGCAAAATCTAGTTTACTATAAATCTGAGTCCATTAAGAACGCGCCACTGTGCGTCGAGCCAAAACACCGCGATGCTGCTTTAGTAGAAACCGTGTCTAAGATAAAATTGATTATAATAATAAGTAATCTATACCAATATACAGGGTAATTTTGACATTGCGTTAATAAATGAAACCACATACTTATCTCGTTGAAAATAACGTTTTCCATTAAGTTATTTTAACCATAGATGTAAAATAAAAAAGTGTAAGTTTCAAACAAAATAAATATCCATAAAAAGTAACTATAAGTTTACACGCCCTAATGCCAATCTGACGGCTCCAGGAGTAGTCCTCGCAGCAGCAACATTACACGTCAGTCAGAAATACACTTACGCACACACCTTATTCGCAATAAACTACAAAATTATCCAAAATTTGGATTACAACAACCGGGATTTTTGGCGAAAGTATTCGTTATTCATTGATGAATTTTGGCACAATGTTAGCAGAGGTATAGACGAATATGTGGTTTCATTTAGTAACGCAATGTAAAAATGACCCTGTATAAAGAGGAAAGATCAGATTTTTGTTTGTTTGTAATGGATAAACTAAAAAAAAAACCAACTGATTTTATTCTTTCACGAATATAAAGCTACATCATCAGCGAGTAACAAAGGCTACATTTTATACCGGGAAAATATAAAACGGTACTTTAATCCGGGAAAAACTTTTTCGCAAGCGGAGCCGGATGCAATAGCTAGTATTAAGATATTAATCCATAAGCCATCAAAATAGTCCTTCATAACTTACCTGCGCTGCCTTTGCGAATCATGCAGCCTCGCGCTGGGATCCAGAGCGGCCCAGGAGCTGCGCCTGCCCTCGTCGCGCCTCTCCCACAGGCCCCACTGCCGAGACTCGCCTAGTAAACACGATACTAACCTGATCGGTCATACACTGTACCCTCATGTAATGTCTCTAAAAGCAATCAACTATGACTATAAGCATTACGGTGGTCTCCTACATCCTAAATTACACTACATAATAAAAACGTGAAAGGATGTGCTGGGATTTATGGATGTTAAGAAGTTTTAATATTTGTTATAAACGAAGAAACAGCTGCACGGAATTTGACCAAATTTGACAGAAGTATACACTATATCTTGGATAACTTCCTTTCATTTCATAATATCATCATCGAAACTTTGTTGTACGAAACCCTGCATTGTATTGAACTACCCTCATCGGGACTCTACCTGTAATAACACTGGCCAAATATGCTAAAATACTTCCTTATACCAGAAAAAAACGGCTGCCCACAGTCCAGTCCCAAACAATCTCGAATCTAGCCACTCTAAAAGTCACTGTGAAACGAAACGCTGTCAAAATCACAATGTACGAATAATTAAAAACATACATTGTAATTATATTAATTTGCCTCCTAGCACTTTATGTAACAACACAATAACTTGTTTCAGAGTATCTTTACATCTTTTCCCACGTCATACATTCGCTTTTACAGTTATGTCTTTCGGTATTTAAAAAAACAAGTTAAATAATACATTGTAACGGTTACAAATATATTATGCGTAATTTTATTCACATTAATCACTATTGCTTTTTGTTACATAATTTTGTGTAATGTGTATTATATTTATTTTTATTGGTTAGTCTCTCATATGTAAGAATCCGTCTGGGTGGGTACCACCACAATGTCTGTTTCTACCGCCAATCAGCAGTGTGTATGCACTGTGTTGTTTCAGTTTGAAGGATATTCTAGCCAGTGTTACTACTGGACATAATGAGATATAACATCTTATGTCTCAGAATGACGAGCGCAGTGTAATGCCACACAGTACTTTGTAACTCAAGGTGCTGCATGGTGTTGCTACTGTTTATGGGTGGTCGTATCGCTTATCATCAGGCGAACGGCATGCTCGTCTCGTCATTCAATCCAATAATAAAAAAAAAAATCTCTTTTTCACCCGTAAAGGCGTAATTTTCAACACTTACAAAGTTAATCTATTTGAACTACTGCATTTTTTTTAAATTATACCTAAGTTCACAGCTACAAAAATAATGCAATAGACCAGCTAAATGTTTTCTCAAATTCTACCCTAAGTTGTTAGTAATAAGAGTTATGTTGTCTCACCGCTCCCCTTGCGGCTCTGCGGGTAGAAGTCCAGATGTGTTGGTGAGCTGCACTCTGGTTCCACGACGCCATCTTTGCACAGCGAGGGGCACGAGGTGCTGAGGCGACTGGTGCCCGTTGCCTGCTATACCAAAATACATAGCTAGCATCACACCTTTGTCCCTTTTCAGAGGTAGGCAGAGGTGTAAGCACACCTTGAATTCATCAGCTATGTTAGCCTCCATTTAAAAGGAGGCGAGCATGTTGCTAATTACCGGGCACGATTCTAGGCTGATACAGGGCAAAAAAATCCAGTATCCCTCTGCCCGTCTAGAACCCGTGACCTCAGCGCGGTAGTCGCACCGCGCAGGTATGAAACGGCACTCAGACTATTTAAATTTTAAAAATACATTTCATAGCATAAAATTGCATATTATTTACCGCCGTTATCTATAAAGGATCCTAACCGCTTTTTTCTATCCATCGTAAAAATGGCCCAATCAGAACAAAGTTCTGTGGATCGAATCGAAGATCGAGATTGCGATCCTTTATTGAAAACTGCCAATAGACTCGCCTTCTAACATGGGACGAAACACATATGAAAAATGGTGCACATACAAGGAATAAAGGGTAAATATTAGAGGTTATACCAGCAGAGGCAAAGGCGCGGCACGCATGCGCTGCACGGCGGCATGCAGTCGCCGCAGCTGCTGCAGACTGTCCTCCAGCACGCCGGGGCTGTGCGGCGTCACGCTTATGGTCGGCACCTTAGGAACAGATTGGATAACACCTTAAAATCGGGGTGGGTAGTATTACAGTATGTTTCCTCAAAAGCTATTCATTTTACTCTGGCAGGAGTTTAAAGACGCTTTCATGTTAAAATTATTATTCTAGCGGGACAACAAGTGACTGCAGAAAGCATAGCAAAAGTGCAATGAATCATTTTACAGTTATACTTAAATGGAGAAAGGGTTTTATTGTATTTTCTAGAAGTTCTCTTTTTTTCTCGAATGCGAGTATCTTATGTTTATTATACAAACATCCAACCTGTAGTATTTCTCTAACTTTACATCTACACGTAAAGGTAGTACGGAAAATAAATTTTATTAAGGTTAAAGTCCCCAAATAACTGAAAATAACACAAAAAAAAAGAAAGAGGAAAAAAAAATTACATATTTTCTTAGGACACGGATAAGCGACTCCACTAAACTTTACAGTACAGTGGCATCAAGATAGAGTATCGATTTCCAAGAGATGATATCCCTCAAGAGTCAACACGATGCGGGCTGACAAAAAAAAGCAGGCTGACATACCTGCGCTCTAGCGGCGGCCATGTCTGTTGGTGGAGTGGACCTCGTCACGTGCTCGGTCACCTCGTCTTCGCTGCTGTCCGTACGGATGTCGGAACTGCCGCCTCCCTCGTCTGCAAAAGAACACACGCATCACACTGACCATCTTCGAAAAGGCAGGACTTATAACGCTCCAGTGTATGAACCACGAATTGTATTTCTTAACGGAAATTTTCAGCACTGCTGAAAGAGGTAATAGAGAATCGATCGAAGGTACAAAAACTGGAGAAGACAGAAACAAGAAAAAAATCTTTAATTATTTTGCTATAAGTAGGTACAATTGCAGCTTATTAGGAATCCAAATTTATTTTGAAAGATAAACTGGGCGGTGATAAGGTCGCCTGGCGTTAAATTGCCATTAAAGACCAAAAACAGCCACAATATTACAAGAATCAAGGTACATTTGCTGAAGGGAAACGTTAGGAATTTGAAAGCAAATGACTTTTATCCTTTAATTTCAAAAAGCTTTAGGTACGTTTTAATTTGCTTCCGTCTCGATGGCCCATAATTTTCTCTGCACGGCCATAGAAGCGCCATTTAATAGGATCAAGCGTAATCCGATTACAGCACAATGTACAAACATCTTACATTGTGTATTTAATGATAGTGCACATTTTATTATAGACGGGATCTATTGATTAAAACTGTCGTTAATATACATAGTTTCTAGCAGTTTATGAATCATACAGTTTAATAAAGCAAGTGCTATTTTAAGCCAACTTCCGAAAAAAGAAAATGTACTCAATTCGTGTTTGTATTTTTTTTAATGTATGTACACTGATTTCTGTCAAAATTGTGAGCATATTTCGTTGATTCCTTTTTTATTTAGAAAATTAGGGTCTCGAAATGGTCCCATTTCAATATAGCTTGGTTTAGGGTTCATCATTTTATGGAACAGACTTAATAGACCTGAATCATATGTTAATCACAGGTAAATTTAATTTGTGAGTTATCGTACTAAGCAGCTAATTTTGATAGTACTCAGTTGACTACCATTTATTTGGGAGCAGTTTAGAGTGTGACTTTGGTATTTGGTCGGCTTATACATTTATGTGAGTAGCATTTATCAGCAAGCGGTGAAACTGTCCCTAAATATGTCTAAGATGTAGAATGGATATAACAAACACTAAAGGTGGTCCAACAATATACCTACACGTTACTTCGAAAAGTCAGAGGTGTGCTTTGGGTTTTGCATCTGCGGACGTCTCGGCAGACCGTTAGTTTCCAAACTTAAACTATCGCTACCGTTCTTCAGCCCTACGTGTTATAGTTATTGCCGAGTAGGTATTGTACGGTATTTATTCAATCAACCAGTCTAGTACTTTATGTATCGGTCATTGAACTTTTTTGAGTAATTCAAATATTAATTCCTGCCCAAACACGACCCCAATCCGAAAACACGTTTATGGCAATGCTCAGACTAGTTATAAAAACATTTATCCGACACGAATACAAAACAAAGGGAATTTTAATTTATATTTATTAAAAAAGTAATTCGTTACGAGGTCAATGAAACAAAATGCTAAGCGTGTCCGATTGTTAGAAAAGGAATTTTGCTCAATAAATTCATTCCCCAACTGCTTCAAGTTGAAATATGCTTTACAAAAGCTAACTCAGTTTTCATTCAACAAATTAAAATATTTATACAAAATTTATGTATTTCTAAGTAGCATAAAATGCCGCTGAAATTTTACTGAAATATTAAGAAGCCGTATCTAAAATTTCGAATATTTCAGTCACCTTATCATCGTGATTTTTCAAAGAAAATAAAGAAACTGTCGCGCTTATCCTTTAGGCGACTTTTATACGAATAAACAGTAATTTTTGTTAGTTAGTTTCAAGCACAATTTTGATTGAAAACGACAGCAAGTTTGAGTCTCCGTACAATAAAATTTCTGATACAAACGTTGTAACTTGGTGGATAGATTGAAGTTAAAGAAACATATGAAAAATCTGGTCCGTTTATTCTATTAGTGTTGAAATAGTTTTTCCGATGATGTATTATAAATTAATCAGATCAGTTAGTTTTAAAAAATCATGATGAAAAATTGTCTGAAATAGTCGAAATTTTAGATATGGCCTCTTAAATAAATTGAAATATGTAAACTTTCGGTGGTTTGCTACTATGCTAGATGTAAAAGTAGAAATATTGAACCTATTTCGACGACCTTTGGAAAACAGCAAGCTACCCATGTCCTGAATCTAGACTAATATTATAAAGCTGAAGAGTTTGTTTGTTTGTTTGAACGCGCTAATCTCAGGAACTACTGAACCGATTTTGAAAATTCTTTCACTAATAGTAGGCTACATAACTCCTGAGTGCTATAGGCTACTTTTTATCCCGGGAAAATATTTTTGTCCCGGAAAAACTTTTTCACGCGGGCGGAGCCGCGAGTACTACTAGTTAATATACCAACTAACTTTATGTATAAAAGTATATGTATAATGGAACTTTATACCAGGGAAGCACTTCAACGCTAAGGGTACCGCTAGCAAAACATTTAAAAAAGAGTTGGAAACATTTAAAAATCGAAAACCCCATCGAAATCGGATCAGTATTTTTGGAGAAAATCGCAGACATACAAACTTACATACGTACGTAGGGGTCAAGTACAGAACCTCATTTTCGAAGTCGGTAAAAAATACTGATACACTAAGGCTATATATTATATTAAAATTTGATATTTACATGTATAAATCCATCATAATTTCCCCATAGAAAATATCTGACGTGCGATCGGCTGAGCGGAACGGGATATTGCCGTTCAACGGGATGTCGACGTCTCCTATCGCGAGACAGTGGGCTTGCAGATCGCGCGTTTATACACCGGGAGATTATACAGGGTGTTCTAATGTGAGTATTGAAATATACATGCTGTTAAAAATAGTAACTACTACAGACTGCCTGAGTTTCGATCCCCGGGTCGGGCAGTTATATTGAGTTTTTCTATTCAGTATCAGCTTGGAGTCTGGAATTTATGCCCGATATGGCGATAGGCTCGCCCTCTACCACATAATGAGACGGAATAACGACGAAAAGTGAGTGCACTAGTTATGCCTCGGCCTACCCCTTCGGGGATAAAAATAAATAATGCTGCAAAATTATCTATCAGGGTGTAGGTTCAAGATACCGTACATCACGTTGAAAACCCTTCAAACATCACAAAAATCATCACTTTTATTAAGTACGTTTTCATTTGTAACCATTGTACCAAACATTCTGCTTAAAGTTCCACTGTAATTAAACGTTTCAAAAGTCGGGCACTGTCAGCTAAAAAAAGCACAATCTCAACATTTCCATCCATTTAAAACGTTCACAACCATAAAAATTCAATCTGGCGAACATACGAAAACTGCGTAATATGAAACAAAGCGGCGGATTAAATGGGGGGAAAAAATAGGGTTGTGCCGCGGCCCCATTCGTACATTTTCACATTCAGCCGCATACAATATGCATAATCATCCGCCGGGGGCGGTCTGGAGCGACCTACATCGGCGGGTCAAGGCTCCGGCTGCAGCCCTACGCGGCCGCTGAAAACCAACCAAATCGGACCCCTAGTTGTTGTGAACGCGGAACAAAACATTTCGGCGCGCCGGAATCGTGCGGACGGGAAGTGGATCTCCGCAAGTTGGACAACGGCGCCAATGAAATACCATTCTATTTACATGTTTGTTTTGTCACCGAAAATACGGCACGAGTGGATGACGCATGGCTCAGGGAAATGTTTGAGCAGACTAAAATTTCTGTCAATATTATGAGACCATATTCATTTATGAATTTATGTATGTAGGTATATAGATTATAGGCATTAGCACGCGTTTGCTCATGGAAATGTTTCCATGAAGTTATATAACTTAGACCATGCAGAATGGACTCGTCATATGTCTATTAAAAATTAAGTCACTTTCAGTGTCACGGTTTGATTATTTCAATGTACTACATTGAAATAATCAAACCGTATTATGTCGTTATACACGCACACATAATAAAATATCTTCAACGCTTGTCCATTCACAGTTCACACACTAATATGATTCTGTAAGCGTGTACATGATCATTTGATCTCATATTTTTGACAGAGGAAAAGATCATTCAAGCGTATATTCTATGTTGTCTAAGAAATAGAAGCTTGAGCTCTTGTAAGCATTTTTCTACAATAACACATTTTCGCCTTTTACACGTGGAAAAACAATTTATTTATCACGTATCGTAACATCACAAAAGATCGCATCCGATATTCTTGTGGGAAAGTAAACCTGGTGTCAGATAACGAGATTCTCAGATATAAAATGTCAAGAGACGCGCAATCACTAAACCATGATCTCGCTGTTCGGAGAGTAGAGTATTTCTCACCCATTTTGGCGTCGATAATTTAGTTTCGGCGTCGATAATTTAGACACCGTTCGGGCTTCGTTTCGCTAACCTAATGATCAAACGAAATTTTCTGTTGCGTTTTTTTTTTCATTCAATTATTTATTTTGATTGCCTAGGTATAGTCTAGTTACGTGCGCGGTACGTCTATCGCACTGATATCTCGGGTTCGAATCCCGTGTCCGACAAAATGGTATTGGATTTTTTTAATTCAAAATCAGCCCGATAAGTGGTAACAGACCTGCCTCCTAACATGGGATCTAACATAGCTGAAGAAATGTGGGTCAGTTACACCTCTACTTCCTTGAAAAAGGAAAAAGGAGTCAAATTATATTATCGTGTGTATTTGACTCGTCAAGCCTCGCTACGGACGCCGGCGTCCGAGTATATAGGGTTTTCCCATACATCTATATTATAAGCGGGTTTTGACGGGTTAAATTCGCGTGATATGGTAATGACACAAATCATATACGAAAAAGTAATCCCGTGATGAGTCATGACCCTCGACATTGGAAATATGAAATTAATTCTTAGGCCTCTGACTACCCATTTGGGCATTCATAGGCGCAGTCAAGAAATGATTTCAACTGCTATCTTCCGACGAGTGCCAGAATTACCCAATCAAAATTAGCCATGTTAATCGAATTTTATTCTGATTGGTCCATTTTACGATCCGTCCGAATATAGCGTTCGCGACAGTTTATCGAGATCTGCCAATAAACGTTAGAATATTTTTTTTTTATTGGCGTATCCAAGATATTTCTATCGAGAACCAAACCTGTAATGCCCAGTCATTTAATCTTCCACTGCGCCACACGCGACCTTATCTATACATCTATACATATAAATAAAATTGCAGGTGTCTGTGTCTGTCTGTCTGTTTGTTCCACCTAATCTCTGAAATGGCTGGACCGATTTTGACGGGACCTTTATTGGCAGGTAGCTGATGTAATAAGGAGTAACTTAGGCTACGTTTTATCCCGGGAAAATATAAAGATCCCGGAAAATCTTTTTAACGCGGGCGGAGCCGCGGGCAACAGCTATTAATCATAATATGCAATCAGACATAACCTGACATAATGGATGAGAACAAAAAAGCTCCGAGCAGCGACACCAACAATTGAATTCGTTTATGAACAGTCATTAATTTGTGCATTAATGCCTGCAGGATGGGGATATGAAAAACACATTAAAGTGTATTGACCATCCTTATGAACTAAATAGGAACAAACAAGGTGTTGCCGCGGCTTTGCCTGGATGAAGAGCCATTTCGGCTATAAAAGTCCCAACATCATTACAGGGATAAAAACATATAATACCAGCCCTGTATTATTTTCTGTCCTACCGCTGGGCACGGGACTCCTCTACTACTGAGAGGGTTTAGGCCTTAATTGACCACGCCTGCCTAGTGTATGTTGGCAGACTTCACGCACCTTCAAAATTCTTTTAAAAAATTTCTCAGGTGTGCAGGTTTCTTCACCAAGTTTTTCTTCACCATTAAACCAAGCGATAATTCACAAAGAATACACACATAACTAGAGAAGTCAGAAGTATGTGTATCGGGTTTTGAACCTGCGGACATTCATTTCAGTAGTTCCTTCAATTCCCAAATAGGCTATCGCCTAAAAGTTATATTAAGCACTAAATGTTAGTTTACGACATGGGCTATCTGTGTGCCATATTCCATCTATTCAGCTGTATCTGAATGTAATTCTAACAAACACGAAATATCCAAACTTTATCACAAACATTCGCATTCATCGTAGCTAAATCAAATCCTAGTTTAACATATAGGCTACTCTCCATCCCGGAAAAATACACAGCGGGATTATTATTCCGGGAAAAATATTTCACACAGGCGGACCCACGACCAACGCTTAGCTGCTAATATTACCCGTGGAAGGGAACATTAAAACTCTTACATTTAAGGAATGTAATTAACGAAGACACTAACTCGATTTATGAACACAATTATCGCGTCCTCTTTATTTAGTAGTATTATACGCGAGTTTTATTGCGCATATAGTTTAATGAACACTTTAGTGTAATCCATATAGCCTGATTAATGAAATTCATGGCCGTAGGAATATTGAACGTTATCGCCTCTTTGGTTCAGTGGTGGTATAATCTTGAGCATTTGTCTAGGATTCGATTTAGAGGTTAGGCAACAATGTGTTTTCGACTATTTGCCTAAAATTGAATCCCCTAGAGAGCTAACGTCAGGTAAGCCGTCGGTCATTTATATTTCTACACTAATATTATAAAGAGGAAAGAATTGTATTTTAGTGGTTTTATATGTTTGTAACGAATAAATTCAAAAACTATTGGACAGATTTAAAAAATTCTTTCACCAATATGAAGCCTACATTATAAGCAAGTAACATAGACCACTTTTTATTCCGGGAAAATATAAGGCAGGGCTTTTATCCCAGAAAATCACGTTCACGCGGGCAGAGCCGACAGCAAGTCTATTAAAAAATAAAAATTAAATTTATTCTACGATATACGTAACATATGAGTCCTGGGCTGACCCCACTTTCACGTGGGATGAAAGCATGATGATTAAAGAATAACTACCATCTATTTATAACTACAGCATAGGGGCAGCTAAATCACAGGCTAAAAGTTAGTTTATATTCCTCGGCCTTTTATCAAGTCTTATTTTCAGAAAATTTAATTATCTGTCAGTAGTTTCAAGTAATAATTTAGAAACTCTTTATTCCAAATAATACACTAGATTCTATTCTTGAAAAGCCTAAGAGCTAAAATCGTAAAAATATGTAGTTCAAAAATGAATGATTTTGTTTTAGCGAAAATATAGTAGTTCATAATATTTATATTGGCTGACTGCATAGGAACATATGATGGAATATAAAACATAAACATACACACACACAACACACACTCAAGCCTGTTATCCCCGAAGGGGTAGGTAGAGGCGCAACTAGTGCACCCACTTTTCGCCGTTATTCCGTACCATGATGTGATAGGGGTCGAGCCTATCGCCATATCGGGCACAAATTCCAGACTCGGGACTGATACTGAATAGAAAAGCTCAATATCACTTTGCCCGACCCGGGGATCGAGCCCGAGACCTCAGCTTTGCAGTCGTACTATAATACAACTACGCCACCGACGCAGTCATAAACATACATAGATACGGTTGCATGCAACTGCAGTGTGTTATCGCAATGTTTAACTTAGATAAATTTGCAATTACGTAATCCTTTCAGTATTGAACAGACACGCGCGAAACATCTTTAAAGAACAATAGAATAAAATGTTTTACATACATAATTGCCGCGACTCACAACACTTTCCAGTTCATATCCACACGGTTATCCTGAACCTCAATAGAACACGAAGGTGCGGAGGGTGGTTTATCCACACAGAATCACGGAAGATTTATAAAACATAATAACCTAGGATTAAACGTAGACTAAACGTAAACATCGAGATAACCTTTCATAGAGGGGTATTTATGATTTAGGGGCATATTACAATAAGCTGAGGAAACGCGCGTGGCGACGACGAGATGACGCGACGTCTGCATATATTGTTTTTTTTTTAATAAAAAAATCTGTGTTCAATTGGTGTTTTCACCGGGATAACGGACCCTGGTACGTTAGTAAATAGGAGACCAAATTTTAAGTTCCTTCCGTCTTCACCGCCCCTTTTTTTTAATACATTACGTGTAACTTGCGAAGTAAAGGATACACAAGTCCAAAATTCACGACCATTTGAACTAGACAATAAATCTAAAATATTTTCAGTTTCACATACTAGACCTCACTACTATCGTTTATAGAAATTACTATCACGGGCGGCACACAATCTGTTTTAAAACACAATACCTATCATTCCATTCTCTAGTATTTAACATTTTTAAATAACCTACGTTTATACCAACACATGGCATATATTGCGACTCCAACACACAAAATAAATATAAGTTTTTGCTACGCCCCTAAAAGGTACGACACAATGTCACCGAGCGGTGAGACGCGGCGCGCACGTCGCGTTTTCTCGGACCCATTGTAATTAGCCCCTTATAAAGATAAGCGAGGTAATGAGATGGACATACTCGATTAAGGTCGAGCGATCTGTTTGATGCAGCCGACATGTATAGGAGCCTGTAGACGGAGAATGTTTGACTGTGGGTGCTCCACGATGTGATTTTACGATCCAATGTCTAAATAGTTGGATTCCTGTGCATTTACCCAGTAATATTTTTTTATAATTGTAATTGTACCCAAGTTTCTAGTAGTAGGTATCTTTATTATCTATATAACTATACTAATATTATAAAGAGGAAAGATTTGTATTTTTATATGTTTGTTACGAATAAACTCAAAAACTAGTGGACGTTTTTAATTATTCTTTCACCAATATAAAGCTACATTATCAGCGAATTATAAAGGGTACTTTATTTATTATTTATTTATGCACTTTATATACAATCAATGTACATAGGCGGACTTAATGCCGTAGGCATTCTCTACCAGTCAACCTTAGGGTGGTGTAGAGATAAATAAGGTAGGTGCATCAAAGTTATCGTAACCGGTAAACATATTTAATAATAGACATAAATATTATACGATAGACATACATATTAATTAATTATAACTATTAATTGTAATACTTTTTATCCCGGGAAAATATAAAGCAGGACTTTTATCCCGCAAAAACTCATTCACACGGGCGCGGCTCCGCCGCGAGCAGGTCTATAAATTATAAAATTAGTCAATTCTTGTAGCACGTTTGAAAATGTATGTTGCGACAACATATTGGAGAAGAAAGAAAGGAAATCAAATGTACAAGTGAGTTGCTATTTAGATATATTTAATGGGCAAACGACTTGACAAAGGTCGCTGATACAAGTTGGATGCAAGCCGCTTTTGGCACGCCCAGCTGTAAATCTACAGGGGAGGCTTATGTTCAGCAATAGACTTCACGTAGCTGATGATGAGATATTTAGCTTATCACCAACTACATTTCTGGTACAAGCCGTACAAGGCGGAATCGATACCAAACAGCGACCTAAGGTCCGAAAAACTTATGTCCTCATTTTGGACCGTATTAAAATTTTCATAACGAACGGTGTTTTTTCGCGCCATATTAAAACAAATACCGCTGCAAGTTCATTTACCCGGATTTGATTTTTAAACTATTTATTGTATTATTTACTGTAGCTCGGAAAATAAGCGTGACGTGCAAAAACTGCAGATATCTACTATTGCTAATGTTTGTCTACAGTGCAAGATAATTTGGGACATTGTTGAAATCTATCTATTATAAATGCGAGTTAGTCAAGATGTTTGCATGTTAGAAAAAAAGGCGATAACATCTGAACGGTTTTGGCAAACAGGCCAATTCCTCGGCTCATAATAGGTTCCTTCTATCCCATTCTGGTGTGTGAAATTACTTCTGGACTGGTTTGCGCATGGTGTGGTGGTGTGTGTACCCACTGGTCGAAATAAAACCGTAATGCATACATTTTATTTTTCTGCCCATGGACTTTACCTACGAAAAATCTTACTCTCCTCCGTGCGCGCAGTGTGTTTAAAAAGCGGTCCAAAGATTTTTCTATACAGATTTTATTCTATTTTTTTTTTTCTAAAATGTAGTAGGTTTTATACATAGTGAACTTCCTTGGTGTTTCCTAGATAAATATTCAAATTGCCAACCTTCAAGAAGTACTGACAATAATCATCCATCATGCACGATGAGTTAAATCGAGTGTGCCAAATTAACCGACATTTTTCACGGCCATTTGGGCCTGTTCACAAAATTATCATTGTTTTACCTCGCGTAGAATTATTGTGATTAGCCTTTAAAATCGTCATTTTATAAGATTAACTTGGTTCTTCATCAATGTATTTATGCATATGAGTATTTTCATTTTAATATCTAACTTAATTTTAAAGTCTAGCTATTCCTCCCGGCTTGGCCCACGAGATAGGATTTTCTCGGGATAAAAGTCTTGCTATACATTTCGAAGGTCTCAAACTATACTATGTGGTTGAAGGAACCCCTGTGTGATCACACGGGACCCCACGATACAGGCTTGCCTAGTGTGGGGACCGTTGTTAATACACTTGTAGATTCAAGACTGTTGATCCATACTCTGTATTTTCTTTGTGGAAACATACTTTGTTGTAAAATAAATATTTTTACATTTTTTTCATTTTTTTTTCATATGAATTTCATCGAAATCTGTGTGGTAGTTTTTGAGTTTATCGCATAGACAGATGCGACGGGAGACTTGTTTATGTTAGTGTTTGGAGGTTTAGGTGTGTTTTAAGTAAACGCCGTAATCCCTAAACGGATTTGAATGAATTTTAGCACACATATAGACCACATCCTGAATCATAGGCTACTTATCCCAAAGTGTGTAATTGGACTTCTATATCAGAAGTTATGCGTGTAAAAAGCGATTCCATGCGGAAAAACGCTTTATCGCGTCGACGCGGATATCTGCAAGCTTGTTTTAATAAATGCTTCCTTGATTCCTTGACGTAAATTAAATTAAAATAATAAATACCAACTTTTCTAAAGGCGTAGCAACGACCCATTAATTTATTATTTTTAATAATGTTAATTGTTATTTAAGAATATGATGTAGCAATTGTAATGTGGTTTGTATCTATGGGATAACGAGTAATTCCTTAAAATATCGTTGTGAGAAATGGAGCTTTACTATGTATTTTTTCGAATTGTAAGGTCTTATTACAATATACAAAATTTAAGCATACCGAGACGTCTTATCACGTGTCAGAAAAGATAGCGACATTTGGTCCTGATGTCCGGTCTTTAACTAGCCATACTGTTTAATGTCGAGTATTTTGCCATATTTTATGTACAGTGATGGAATCTGCATCTATTGGGTTCAGCTGAAAATCAGCGCTTCAGTTTACGCTGTAGCATAAAGCTGAGCTGGATCCATTTTGGTTTTGGTTTGTTTTTGTTTTCTCTAGTTTTCTATTTGTTTGTTTTTAATTTTATTTTTCCTTATTAGTTTTTATTTTTTATTTTGTTTTGTTCATGTTACTAAAACCAAATAAATTATTTCTTTCTTTCTTCTTTCTTTCTTTATTTTACCGAGAGTCGCCTCCTCAGTGGATACATAGACGTAAGTCTAAGTATGTTTGTCATTCACTTATACTGATGTATATATCTCTAAGGGTAGGCAGAATTTGAATTTGGGTCTCTTCAAGTCGCAAGTGAATCGGTTTCTTCTGGATAGCGGAAAAACGTGAGCCAATTTAGCATTAAAAAACACACACACTTTAGAGGCATTATGATTAGCGAAGCTTATTTCAGAGGTATTAGGGATTATGTGAACTACAAGTGAGGTGATGTAAAGCATTGAACTAAGGCAAATCCCAAATAATCATTTCCAAAAAAGTGTACTTATAAAAGTGTGTTGAGTTGAGAAAACACATTTTATGATGCAAGTATACCTATCAGCCTCAAATTCCAGTTTGTGGCAAAAATTTAGTTTGGGATTAATACATTTACTTTAATTTTAATGACCCGCTCTGAAAAACCATACGTAGGACCTCACGCGTTTTGAATCCTATGAATCAAATAGGAAGATGCTTAAGAATACATAATTATTAAGAAGATATGCAATCCCATTTCCCTCTTAGTCGTCTGTATCATTAACCTCTACTTGCCCTATAACCCTTGCTTTATTTTCTATTCCTTGAGAAATGAAATTCGTTATTCCCAAAAAAATACAACACACACACACTCACGCCATTCATCCCCGAAGGGGTAGGAAGAGGCGCAATTAGTGCACCCACTTTTCGCCGTTATTCCGTCCCATGATGTGATAGGGGGCGAGCCTATCGCCATATCGCTAAAATAATACAACAATTTTAAATAATTAACAACGACAATAAATAATAAACTTTCGTGACTTGTCGGGATTAATTTCCGATAGCACTCCCTATGTGGCGCCCAACGTGTTACCCAAATGTATATTAAATTACGTCAATAATTTATAAGACAAAAACATACAAATAATTTTGTAAAAAAAATTCTCCTGAGACAGCCATAAAGGGTATTTATCATCAAAATTTAGCTAATACATAATGACCCATTACGTAATCCAGACATTCACATCGGGGCGCAACAAGTAAATGCTACAAGTAACGTACATACCCAGTGATAGACACACGAACAAACTACATCTTCAGACCGCACCACTAATTCAATTAAGATAATGGGCACAAAAAACTGCACGTGCGTTCATTCCATACATAACAATTAAAAAAATATATAAAATCAATAGACAAAATTGAAAAAATAAAACAATATTAATTCACTAATGTGTGCATTTTCAAAAATGGAAATTATTTAAATTTAGAATTGCAACGTTGCCGTGCAAAATTCGCGAAAATCGAATGTTATTTTGACAGGGCCAGCCAGCGAGCGGGCAGACTTGCCTTTGTACGGGCCGCGAGACGGGCGCATGCGCGACATCGATCCAGCTAAAGCCTTCCACGGAGTTAAACTATTCAGCAGCCACAGTCCGCCGACGGGAGCACTAAAGTTTAGGCATGTAGTACTAATACGAAACATCTCGCATAACATAATCATGCTAAACAAAAGAGCAATAGTTATGCACATTCATTTGTTAATCGTTTTTGTTCTAGGGAGAATTCAAATAGATTTTGTTCGCAATTCAATTAACATAGCCTGTATATTTAGAAATGAAATAGAGAGTAGAAGAGTCAATCAAAATTTCATATGAAATGAATAATGACAATAAAGTATAAGCAACATAACTTACCAACAAAATAAACAAGATGCTACTGCTCGAGATGATTATTGAATAGGTAATTAGAATGGTATTAGAATACTGTCTACCAACGCCCGTTACAATAAACGATCCCAGTTTTAATCCTCAATCGAATCTCGAGAATAGTTTAAAATATTTGAGGTTAGGCGATGCTATTAACCTGCAAGTAGAATGGTTTGAATGGTTGGTAATATTACTGTTGGTCCTGAGCCTGATCTCTCTCCGGTCATGTCGGATTGCCGTCTCACCGGACTATGAGAGTGATGGAATAGCGAGTGCACCTGTGTATTGCTCACACACTTGTGCACTATAACATCTGCGTATCTGGCTGATCTCCATTGAGATTGGCCGCCGTGGATGAAATTGGCTAGGAGGATTTCAATACTTCAGTATGAAGAGTACGCAGTGTATTGCCGTATAGGATAAAGCGCATTGAATTTGAAGCTTTGAGCGATGCTTGCTATTTTATTTATCAGCAGTAGTATCGTTTACCATTACTCTAGCAATTTACTGATGTCCTAAGTTGTTAAACCATAAGGTTTTCATACTAAGATCAGAATGACTTTATATATAATAGAGACAGCACTGAAACAGTATTGGGCTGCTGTCCATGTCATATTAATTAAGGCAGCTTGAGGATCATCACCATCAGCCACAGGAGTTCCATTAGACCATAGACCTTCGTCAAAGATGTCCAGACTGACCTGTTGGAAACGTCACATCCAACTTCCTGACCTTTATCCAGTCATACCTCCACTTTGCAGGATTACCATAAACATTTTTTTTTCTCAAACATGATGTCTCCATTCAACCAAACATTGTTTACAATTCATATCACGCGTCACAAAACAATGGCGCCAAAACATTGTCAAGTAAAACAAATACTATTGTGAAATATACCATAGAGATATTTGGAATACAACCAACGGTGCAATGAATGGGGTGAGACCGCATCCTGTTGAGAATCGATTAAACGGAAGTGCGTGTCAATACCGCTGAACGTCACAGAACACGAAGCGTATGGGTTTTATTTTTCATATCACGTAAAAAATACCTTAGAGGAAAAAACCGTTTTTGTTATCTTTAAAATTAAAAATGCGGAAGAACTTTGTCTGTCCATTACGCATGTAAGCCTAAGTAAATGTGACGATTTTGATGAAATTTGGTACAGACTCGAACCCCAAGAAAAGTTAAAATTATTGTCTTTTTTAATATTCGTCCTAAACCTAAAGCTACCCAGGCGAAGCCGCGCTTAAATAAACTGAGCAAATCTCTAATTACCACTATGTAAAAACGGGAAACTGCAGCTAATGAGTAGTCTGTACTCTATAGATTTGCAGAATAGACATTATCTATATCCATGAACAGACAATCCTTCATATTTTCCACCTTTGACAGGTAGATAGGAACACTCAGTCTGTTCTCTATGTCTATGGCCCCCAAGAATGCCTTTACCAACGCCACCGTTTGTTAATATTCCTAATTAATAAAACCTAAGAGATTTTGTCTCATAATATCAAAAAATCACGATTTGGTACCAATCAGTGCACACCAAGATACATTAAAATCTCAGTAATTGTATAAAGTATATTTTTTTATTGCATTGAATGACGAGACGAGCATACATTTATATACTTTTTTTTCTTCCGCTGGCAACCCTAGGTCCAACAGCTGATTTTCGTGCTCCTTGTTATAATTTCATAATTATATTGTAATTTAATTTTATCATCGCAGTTTGCACTTAATTATAGTCTTTAAATGTTTTAACATTGTTATACGTGTATTACAAGTGTCACATAGTAAACAATAAACTTCTACTCGGCAAGAGAATTGATAATTTGTCACACGTTAATTTCAAAAATTCAAATATATAAAGTGATCTTATAAGTAAATATTGCGTTACTGGGTTGGTGCTTCTTATATTGTGTGCTTTTCCTTTGTTTTTATAGTGAAAATAGTGGTAAGCGATACTTTGTTCGTTTGTGCTTTTGCCCAGGTACGTACTCTTCTAATTGTCGAATCTTTACCTTGCACTCACTATAACACCTGTACTTGTCTTAGTTTTCTCATAAAACTTTGATACATAAGTACAACAATCTTAAAATGATGACTCGTAGAGGTTTGGCTCGCCAGGAGGAATCTAAATTCCAACTGGCATTGCAGGAGCTAAAGATTGCAAGGGAAAGGTGTGAGCAATTGGATAGTGAGAGGGACGATAACGAAAGGGAGCTGTTGGAAATACTTGATAAAAATAAAGTCTTAAGAACCGAACTAGCTACATTACACACACAGCTAGTAAATGTTATTGAGGAGCGAGATTATTTAAAAAATGTTATAGATGGGTTTGATAAGTATAGCGAAGAATACGGGGCGGCCTTAAACACCATCACAAGACTGCAGTGTGAACTTTGTGAAGCTCACCTACAAATCTCGCAGCTGGAAGAGGTCACCCGGGCAAGCAGCGTACAACAAACCCAAAACTTATATACTGAATTAGTTAGTATGTCTCCTGCTCTTGTATCTGTTTCTGCTGGTTCTGGCAATGACACTCCTATCACAGTAGACCTTACTGGGGACGATTCAGTCCACTCAGTATCTGTAAAAAGGATTGCTGGAGCCAGTAAAAACAAATTAAAAAAGTACATTAAAATTAACAAATATATAAATAAGACACAAAACATGATAAATAAACAAAAAGTGTTCAATAAATGTATTAATAATACAAAAAAAAAACTAAATTTAATAGAGCAATTAGATTTATATACCTTGCAACTAGAACAATGTAGGGCTAAACATGAAGCTGACACACAATTATTAAACCTGGAAATTACAAACTTATCCTCATCCCTCCAATTAATGACTAGCAGGTATGACAGTGCTCAAAAAGAGATTGAGGATCACTCTCAGGCTATGACTGAATTAATAGATCTGAGTAAATATAACGCTGAGAGGTTTGAATCCTTGCAGAACCATACCACGGTATGCTCTTGCAGGTCCCTCAATGAGTCTCAGCCGGGGTGTGACTCTTCCTTAGAATTAAAAACTGAGCCGGTATTGTGTGACAGCTTACCCACTAGTAACACGTCCAACAGCTCCCTTAACCTGAACCAAACTGAAATTAAAATAAATAAATTGAAACATAAAAAAACTATTATGTTTTGTGATGAAATAGGAAAGGACATGGGAAGACTGCTATTTATGGACTTGGGATGTACAGTATTAAATAATTGTGTGCCTTATACCAATTATGCAAATATTATTAATCAAATTTCTAATTGCCATAACTTGTCACTCGAAACAAAATTAATTTTATTTGTAGGTAATAGGGGTAATGTAAACAAGAAACAGCTTGTCCAATATTTAGAATTTTTAAATACATTACCAGTTCAAGAGATTGTTATGTTTACATTCCCTTATAGTAAAAGTTTGCCAGCGGAAGAAAACCAGATTAGATATAAGTTAAATATGACAATGCACACTGTATCATGCAATATCAAAAAAATTCATGTTATTGACACTAACAATTATGTTAGCAAAAACTATATATTGACTAAGGACAAATATTATCTGCCTATATATTATAAGAGACAGATAGCTGAAGCGCTATCTTATTATTTTTTTATAACACCCAAAAATTTGGCTACTTGTACTACTGCTCCTATTGAGCAGTTAATTAATAATAATGACTCAGGTTATAGCAATCTGAAAAATTTGACATTGAATTATTTAAATTAAATGTAAAGACAATAGAGCCACTCTCTAGCTATATTAATTCAAATTACCAAAATGTAAATGTCTATCACAAGAAACCTGTTTTTAACCTGGTGCATCAAAATATTCAAGGCCTCGCTAATAAAGAATTAGAATTGGGTTTTTGAAAAAAAAAATTTTTTGTGATAAATAGAAAGATTATATATTAGTTTTATAACAAAACTATTTTATTTTTTATTTTTGCAATAATTCAAAAGTTATTTCAAAATAAAAATTAATTTTTGAATCCAGTACCGAAGACACGCCGACAACTCCCGAACAAACCCGAGCGCGTGTGACGTCATAATGTTAGTTTTCACTCAATGCAGTGGATAGGAAAATAATGAATGCAGTGTTTTGATCTATTTAATTTTGTTGTCATTATTAAATATTTAAATTTATATTAAAAATGTCGAACCTCAAAAGTTATCGTTCTTGTTTTGTACCATTATGTACGAATACTACAAAGGCAACTCCTGACAAAATGTTTTTAAATGTTCACCAAGATGTCAAACGTCGAAATAAATGGTTTCAAGCAGTGCACCGTGATAATCCCCAAACAAAATCGATTTTTTTTTGTTGTGAAGATCATTTCGATGTAAGTATTTATTAATATCATTGTTATTAATTATTACAACTGCCTCGGTGGCGTAGTTGTATTATGGTACGACTGCAATGCTGAGGCCTCGGGTTCGATTCCCGGGTCGGGCAAAGTGATATTGAGTTTTTCTATTCAATATCAGCTCGGAGTCTGGCATTTGTGCCCGATATGGCGATAGGCTCGCCCCCTATCACATCATGGGACGGAATAATGGCGAAAAGTGGGTGCATTAGTTGCGCCTCTGCCTACCCCTTCGGGGATAAAAGGCGTGAGTGTATATGTATATGTATGTATGTATGTATGTATTAATTATTATTTATCTAAGTATACAAATCAAATAATTATTATGTATTCAAGTAAAGTTCAGTAAATAATTTTTTTTAACTGGTCTCCAAATCATAACCTTTAAAATCTGAAAAATATGAAATAAATAATTATATTTAATGTAATGGAGAATAAATACTTAAATATTTTCATTTATTATATTATTTTTTAACAGACTTACCTTGATGCCTTGGCACCTCGAACTTCAGCAGAATTAAACCGAACGTCATTTTTTAAAAAATCGGTAATCATAAATATATCAACATCAGGAATATTATCAGACTTTGCCTTAATAAATCCTTTATCACACATAGCTAATCGGAACCAACTAACAACTCGTATTTTAGCAATAAATTTTCAATATTATTGTCTAGTCACGTGTAATAGCCGTAAACGCTGTACTGTTATTAAATAGCTATAACATTAGGACGTCACAACTATGGTGACCAATCATGGCGCGTTTATAGTCACGTGATTTTTATTTAAATTTCATCAATTTTTAATTGTTTATAATTAATTGAAAAAAAATTTTTTTAAGTTATTTGCATTAAATATCAATATTATTAATAATAAAGTTTTAAAATACATAAAAAATATCAATAAATATTTTTTTTCAAAAACCCAATTGGAGTTATTTATGAACAATAGTAATATTGATATTTTATGCTTAACTGAACATTGGCTCAAAAACCATCAGATTATGTTTAACTTCAATAATCACCAGGTTGCTAGCTCGTTCAGCAGAGTAAA
Organism: Lapara coniferarum; assembly: GCA_949316025.1. NCBI lineage: Eukaryota > Metazoa > Arthropoda > Insecta > Lepidoptera > Sphingidae > Lapara > Lapara coniferarum. The sequence continues at coordinate 1,995,927 of OX438927.1, read as the reverse complement.
TATGATACATGGCGGCTCCTTAATAATAGTAAAAAAATCAATTAAATTCAAGGAAAGGATTGATATTGTTAATCTGTCTGTTGAACGAGTAACAGAAATTTCATGTATTGAATTTGAGCAATTTATTGTTTTGAGTATATATAGACCACCATGTGCATCCCACATTGATTTTTTAAGAATAATTGAAGACATTTTGCATAAAATCAGTACTGCAAATAAAATAATTATTGTTTGTGGAGATTTTAATATTAACTTATTGGAAGAGTCTCAGCTAAAGGTTAATTTTATTAATCTTTTTCAATCCTATGACTTGTATAATGTATTCCTTGAGCCAACTAGGATTACTGCAACCAGTGCTACATGTATTGATAATATTTTCACTAACCATACAATAAAAAACAAGGCAGTAATAAATTTAATAGATTCTGACCATTGTGGCCAATTAATATCATTCAATAGTAATACAAACAGGCTTCAAGGAAAACATATTGAATTTATTCCTTGTAATATAAGCCGCATGAACCGTTTTAAGAGAAACATGAAAATATGTCTACCCGGGCTGCCCTTTCAAAATGATCCAGATAAATTATATACTTCCCTCTTTGATTTGATAAAGTGTGAATTTGCAAAAATCTTCACTAGTAAGAAATTAGTAATTAATAATAGACTTGTTTTTAACGAATGGGCATCTGCTGGTATTATTAAGAGTAGAAATAAACTATATAGTCTATATTCGGAAAGAGCTTACAACCAACAGCCTTCTTTCAAGGAACATGTAAAAAAATATTCTAAGATTTTTAAAAGAGCATGTTCCACTGCCAAGTCATTATATATAAAAAATAAAATTAAATCAGCTACAAATAAAATTCAAACCACCTGGAACATTATAAATACAGAATCAGGTAGGCAAAGGGCACGTAACTTGGAATTTAATCTTAATATTAATTCACAATATGTAACAGCAGACCTGGAAGTAGCAACTGCTTTTGAAAATTTTTTTACTGACATACCGTTACAGACTACCCAACATCTTCAGTCTTCCTCCACGTCGGCTGAGTTGCTGCTTAAACATAATGTACCTCAATGCGACATACTTTTTCATTTTACACCTATTAGTGCGCAAGATATATTAAAGACATTTAAATGTATTAACCAGAAAAAGACCGCTGATCTGTGGGGAATTTCAGTTAAAAACGTATCATCTATTGTTGAAGTAATTGCACCCCACTTAGCGGCGGTTTTTAATGGTTGCGTCGCTACAGGTGTATTTCCTGACTTGATGAAACAAAGTAGAGTGATACCGCTCTTCAAGGCTGGTGATATGGCGGACCCTTCGAACTTTCGACCTGTTTCGGTATTGCCCACATTGAGTAAGTTATTCGAAAATATTATTCTTAATCAGCTATTGAGACATTTTGATAACAATAACTTACTTCACAGGAAGCAGTTTGGATTTACGAGGCGTCGGTCCACTATCGATGCTGGAGTGGATCTTTTGAAAATTATATTTGAGGCCTGGGAAGAGTCGCATGATGCTCTTGGCGTCTTTTGCGACTTGTCTAAGGCATTTGACTGTGTAAATCATGACACTCTGGTCCGGAAATTACACCACTATGGCGTGCGGAACAGGGCTCTCAATCTTCTGACATCTTATTTGAATAATAGAATTCAGAGGGTTGATATTAATGGTAAAATCTCGAGTTCCGCAGGGTTCAATTCTGGGACCATTTCTATTTCTTGTATATATAAATGACTTACCCTACTACGTAGGGGATAATCACAAGATTGTATTGTTCGCAGATGATACATCATTAATGTTTAAAATCAAAAGAAAGTTATTAAATTATGACGAAGTGAACAATGCTCTCCGTAATGTAGTGCATTGGTTTAATTTAAACAACTTATTATTAAATGCTAAAAAAACTAAATGCATTAAATTTTCTATGCCCAACGTAAAAAAAGTAACAACCAATGTACAAATAAATGGCGAAGAGTTGGATCCTGTTGCGTCAACTACCTTTTTGGGCATCACACTAGACGCGAAACTCCAGTGGGGACCGCATATAGCAAAGTTAGCAGGTAGACTAAGTTCAGCGGCTTATGCAGTCAGAAAAATAAGGCGTCTGACAGATGTAGAAACGGCAAGAATTGTTTATTTTAGTTATTTTCATAGCATTTTGTCATATGGCATTCTTCTTTGGGGAAATGCTGCAGACATTAATACAGTATTTGTATTACAAAAGAGGGCTATTAGAGCTATTTATTGTCTTGGACCCCGTGTTTCTCTTAGAGAAAAGTTTAAAGAGATAAACATTCTTACCGTAATATCTCAATACATTTATGAAAATCTTTTGTATGTGAGGAAAAATATCGCACATTTTGATCAAATATGCGATGTTCATAATATAAATACTAGGAATAAACATAAATATGTGATACATGCTACTCGTCTCCATAAAATTAGTCATTCTTTTGTTGGTCAATGTGTACGTTTCTTTAACAAACTTCCTAAGCATATTGTAAATCTACCAATAAAAAAATTTAAAATGACTATAAAAGACCGCCTCTGTAAAAAAGGTTACTATCGTATTTGCGATTATCTGGAGGATACAAATGCTTGGGATTAAATTGCTCGGATTCACTCATGTTCTATAATTTGATTATGTTAGGTACATACCTATATTATTAATTTTTTTTTGACATGATTTTTTTTTTTTTTGACATTGTTTTACATATTATTATTCTTATTCTGACATTTTTTTTTATTCGATTGTAATTAGCTTAAGTGATTTTTGACAGATGGATATGTGCGACTTTCCCGGGTAGTCCTAAGAGTATATTTTTGAACATACTACGTTACTCATTTGATATACCCCTTTGTTGCATCTCTTTTGTCTTGGTTAGCCACAATCTGAGTAGTCTTGCTCGCTTTAATGTCTGTGCTTGCGGCGGCGTCGTGTGCCGGGTCGGTCACTTCCCTGAAACATGGTTGAGGAGGCCGATGGCTGGCACATGCGTCATACTCGTGAACGGGTGCTGCTTGTGTGGACTGGTCTGCTCTGTTTGATGGTTGACTTTATTTTATTTTTTTTACTTAAAATTAAACATGTAGGTGGTTGTTTCACCTAGGTACTCTCCGTTAATTTTCGCACTTAATATCCATCTTTAAAATTTGAAGTAATATTGTGATTTACAAATTGTAAAATATATATATATAAAAAAAAAATTATAAAAGACCTACGCTGAGTTTCTTGGTGCTTCTTCTCAGGTCAGTGGGCTTTTCCGAAGCACTGGTAGAATCTTTTAGTAAAACAATATTGTGAAAAATGACGTGTAAAAGTGCCCTTAGGGGCCTATTTACTGAATAAATGATTTGAATTTGAATTTGAATACCGCTCGCCTGATGGTAAGCGATACGACCACCCATAAACAGTAGCAACACCATACAGCACCTTAGGTTACAAAGTAAAGTAAGTTAAGAATGGTAAGGCCAAAATACAATTTGGATACATAAATGATCTATGGTAAGGAACAATATACCATAGAATGGACCCTACTATAGATAATTTTTGTTTTAGCTAATACGGTATCAATTTTTTATTGAGTTGATGTAAAAACAAATGATTGATGAATATTAATTCAAGTTGCATTTGTGTCATGTGCAATAGGTATTTGTGTTTTTCGATTAAAGCAATAGACAAGTTATTTTATTATTTTACTCCTATTGAGAAAAAAACTGTTTATATACATAATGGTACATAATCGGTAGATTATAATTTATGCATAACAATGATAAATCATGTTAAAAGTTCAAAATCTATTATCTTATAATAATGTTAATTCCTACTATCTCTAATTGAAAATTGAACTAAATAATAAATAAAGCATAGTATAAACTTGTGTGTGACCTAAATGAAGTGTAATGAAGTATTATAACTTTGTTTATCATTGACATTTCCATAATATCATGATTGGCTATATTCTTTTACACCTCCATTTCATTACATGACATCATTTTGAAGTAAGCTGACAATAGAATGCTACTCTTGAAATACCTTATGTTAACTTGAAATCAACAAGCATATGTGAAAATACCATACAAACAAATATAACCATTGTGGTAATTGAGCTAGGTGCTAAAATGGTGTGCATTAAAAAACAATTAGTTAAATTCTATCTTTAATTCGTGGTTAAAGATATCTGTTAAACAATACATATGGTTGATAATAAAGTATTGCTCAATATCTGTACATTCTACTGAACATGTACATTGTTTAGAATAAAAAAGAATTACGAAATAAATTAACATTATTTTGGCCACATATGGACAAAACAAATATATATTTTTTTCTAGCATATTAACTGGATACCTGGAAACAAATAGGTTTCACTTAGGTATATTCCACCCTCAAATTATACAACGGTATTCATTTTCTTTGTCTAATGTAAGTAACAGGGTGTTTTTTCTTATGTGGAACAGCAACATTGCCAACACTCTACCAATTTTTTAATAATCTTCTTCTTAATTTAATTTATGGCTTCCACCGATTATTTATCGGTGTTTTGAATAATCAGTAGTGAGAAATAAATGTAATTGTCATCAATCTACAAAAAGTTGCACAAAATTATGCTCCACAAGTTCCAGGTTACCTAGAACATATCTTTTTTTTTATGACATAAAATGAAGAGACAAGCATGCCGTTTGCCTGATGGTAAGCGATACGACCACCCCATAAACAGTAGAAACACCACCCAGAACCTTGAGTCACAAAGTATTGTGTGGCATTCCACTGCACTCGTAATCCTGAGACATAATATGTTAAGTCTCATTATGTCCTGTAGTTACACTGGCTACAATGCCCTTCAAACCAAAACACAACAGTGCATGCACACCGCTGCTTGGCGGTAGAAATAGAAATTGCGGTGGTATCCATCCAGATGGACTCTTACATATGAGAGTCCTACCACCAGTCAAAATAATATCTTCTTTAATTGCCCAAGAATTTGTTTCCCTATTTATGACATTCTTCCTGCTGAATTTCCCCACCCTATAAACATAACATTTCCGATTACTTTCTTTTATTAAAAATTATAATCTTTAATTTCTGAGCCTTTGTACTTGTTTTGCTATCTAGGCTGTACGCTCCTGTCATCTGTGCTTGGTTCTAAATTTACGTAGTGGTTACATTCTCTTTGCCGTACCTAATGTCAAATGTTTTAGATATATTGCTCGTTGCTGCCATTGTTTCTTGGTTCTCCTCGGGCCGAAAGTTGTTATGATATTATTTTAACATCTACCCACTTGACATTGGCAAAATCACTGATGAAACGGTGGAGCCATTTTTAAAAGAAGAAGAATCGATCTTGAATCTATTAAAAAATATTTTTAGACAAAATAAAATTACATTAATCTCAAAATTGGAGGACTTTATAATTAAATGATACATTTCCAAAGGCTAGTTTTTAGGAGTTCTATCCAAATATACATAAACAGTCTTGGTTAGAATTTGAGGCCCGTTTTTGGACATGTCCTTTATTTTTCTGCATACCTTCTCTGTATGAACTTTAAGTATGCTAAATCTCACACTTCTCCATGCATGCTATGCACTTAAAAAGGTGTATAAAGTTTTTTCTTCGCATATTATTAATGCATAGATTTGTATTTTAATATCTGAATAAAAATAATTCGTTTATGTTAAATGTAAAGGGACTGACCAGAAAAGTTACCTGATGAGAGGAGACCCGCATTCTCTTGTAATGGCACATTCATTTTCACTTCGGTGAGTATTCTGAAACATTAACATTTATATATAATTTACAACCATATTTCCAAGAAATAGGGGTACAAATAGTACATCCATAATAATAATTTGTTATTGCTACTGGCTCTACAAAATTCTATTGGGAACAAATGTTCCATACTTTTTACCTATTATTGTATCTCAATGCGATCTTACTAATATTATAAATGAGAAAATTTGTGAAAATGTTTTGCTGTTTGGATGTTTGTGATAAGTAAATGCAGAAACAACAATAGATTTGTATAAAATTAGGCACACGGGTAGATGATGTCCTGGATTAACACAAAGACTACTTTTTATCCCAGTAATTTACTCCCATGGGAATTAATATAATGGCCACTTTTGACAGGTCTGTCTGGCAATCTTTGGGGGAGACCTATATTCAACAGTGGATGTTGTGTGGCTGATGATTATGAGGGAAGTAATAGATATTTCTATCTGATTCTTTATGTAGATGGTGCTGGCACTGTACTGAGTTTTAGGGACTGTTGTAGTGAGAAAGACTTTTCACTTACTACGTAATAGAAATTAGTTAAATTTATTCATTCACAGAACTAAAGCTAAATTTAGACAAGTTAAAATCACTTGTAAGTCAACTGCTACAAGTTTTCTTGCTAGTCTAAACCCTACATTATTTCTATAGTGTGTAAAGAGAATATGAACAACTCTATTGCCATATAGGACATAGGTTTCAATACTAGGTAAGATAAGTTTTTCTAGACTTAAAATAAAATTTAATTTGAATTGCCCAACTTGGGCATCAGACTGGTCTCTCTGTCTCATTATCTTACAGTCTCACTAGAGAGGTGACAAAAATAATCATTTTTTTATTGGTATGCAAGGTTGGTCACCTTTCACCCTATTTCATGAACTGGATTGTTAAAGGCAAGTTTTAAATAAGCTTTGAATTCAAGTTGAACTCTAAATGTTTTTACCCTGAATTATTTTTTTATTTCATTTCAAGAAAACAAATTATGATTCGGAAATACAATAAGAATGAAATTTTATAACTTAAAACTTATTTTTATTTAATTTTGCATTGCATAAGTTATAAAATAATTCCAGCAGAATATGTTTGAGTGTTTACAAACATAATTTACTCAGGGTGCCTTTGACATGTCAAGTGGCAGTGTGTGCACATGCTTTTCACCACCTGTTGATTGTCACTAACTTGATGTTTTTAAAACATACATACCAAAGCCATGGAATATAAAAATACAGACCCTTTTGTTAAAACATGTAGAGGTTTTGTATGTACATTATTCTGGATGATAACAATTAATATTAATTTAATTACCATGAATTTTCTGTACACTTCTATGGATTTATAATGTGAGGTTATTAGTAATACATATTTTTCAAAACACCATAATCAGTCACAGTTTGTTATTTGCTGCACATAAACCTCCCAAAAATATTCCCAGATCAACTGATTCGAAATAAAATAAAATATAATGCACAGTTACTTTTTTTATTTAACACTAAAACGATAATAAACCGGAATTTGATCAAGGATATTTATGATACCAAATATAAAATATTAAACCCAGGAAACATCCGTTTTCATTGAAAATTATAGTAGTACCGAAAGTTTTTGAGCGACACATAGTGTTTTAAGAGTTTAATTTAAACTAAAACGCTCAGGAAATAGCTGCCAAATTCTTAAAAACTTAATGCACATCTTATCAGCACCTAAATACTGATAATTTAGTATTGGTGTAGTACTTACCAAAGTTCAGTGGAAATTAGATGAAATAAAACACATTGCGGCAACTGTTGTCTGCACCTTACGCAAGTGGCATACGTGTTTTTCCCAACATCTACCAGGAAAGAACAATGGGATCTCAATTTTATGCGAAAACACTTTCACATCGGTTGGGACACCACAATACATAAGTAGCCACCTACACGTAATATTAACAGTTATATTATCAAAAACACCACACAAACAACATTTTCAACTAACACACATCATTGTTGCACTTCGCTTTGATAAACAACCGTTCTGCGCGTAAATTTCGTAACAAAAAAGCAACTTTTTACACTTATCTAAAAGTTTTAAACTTCACAATAAAATTGTAGTGTCGACGACTTCTTGAATTTTTGACTGACAAAAGAGATAGCACGATACGCAACGCAAGCCGGCCGAGTTTTCTTGTATGGCGTTTTGTTATTGCATTTCGTAAAGTTGACTATAATATTATGATTACAAAATAACTTTTGTAACTTGCTACATAAATAGAAATTTCATTATTATCTATTTCAATGATTAAAATAATTCATAAAACGTTTAGTAAATTAAAATTTAATAATTTTGATCGCATAATTTAACCTTATTACAAGTCTGTCTCACGAAAGAAGTCCCGCGGCAATATGTGCAACTAATCATGACAGATGTCACAGCTTGGCCATGTTGTCATTGTCAGGTGCTGTTTACGTGCAGTGCTGCAAAAATTCCCGATTTATCGGTAGATCTACCACTTTTGTCTGTAGTCTCCCTATATACCGATTTTACTATCATATCTCCCAATCTATTGTGCTAAAATAAAATACTGAAGTAAAACTAGTTATTCGATTTTCCCCCTTTTTTAATATTTCATTTAATATACGACGTCTTGAAGATTTTGGAAGCTTGCTGCAAAGCATTCAAAACGTAAGGAGTAAAATAAAATTGTAAATTCGTCCTGGTAACCCTAAATCCCCTGCCTACCCTAAATCCCCCGTAACTCAGATTTTTCGAGTACAGCAATATTGTTCACATTTTGTTTTACTTTTTCATAATCACTAAAAATAATTACACTGTAAACTTTTATTGATTGCGGGACGTCTAACACCTTAAGGTTAGCAACATTACATCGCATGACTGTGGCGCCGCGTCTGCGGGACTTCTTTCGTGAGACAGAGTACAGACCAGGGGGATGTCACTACATCAAACCATAGAGTTTATATAGAGTTATGAAATTTGTTTTGACTACCGTATGGTAGATGGCACTATAATAAACTATATCGATTATTACAAAAGTTTAATAAATATAGATCTAGAGGGCATGGTGTGTGTTTGTAATAAAACACACAATGCCCTCTAAATCCATATTTTTTAAGATTTATACCGGATAATTTAGCTCGACATTTCAATACTTGAAATTGAAAATCAGACCTTTTTTGTTTGTAATTTTAGAAACTCATGGATGACCATAATTTTCGAACTATATATTATGTACAAAATATTTTTTAATTAAGTGGCATCATTGATCGCCTTGTTTTCGTATTCCAATTATTGGTTGTAACTTGTACATTTTTATTTTTATTTTCCAAATATTGCAGTCTATGTGAGTTTAAGATCCTCTTATAAAGTGACTCTGCTAATTTAAACGTTGATTTGGATTTGTTGGTGATTTTTACACCATGTGTGATCCTTGCCCCAAATGCTATTTTGACTCCGCCATTGATGGTAAGAAAATATTTATATTTTTCATTAATTGATAGTATCGTTTATAACTGCAATAATCCATTGCAGTCATATATAATGTTTAAATCAAATCCTTTTTAAACTCTGTTTTTAAAATACCATGAGGCAATGTGCATAACCAAAAAATATGAGCTAATAATTTTTAAGTTACCTCTGAAAATGGAGTTGAAATCATTATTACAACATAGTGTTATTTACTTTAATTTAACGATCGTATACGTAAAGTTCAGTTGCATTACTCATTGACTAATTTTTTTCATCTGCATTGTCTTCAAAACATAAGGTTACTTGTTCGCGGAATATAACTGAGTTGCGTTGTGTTTATAATTGTTTTATTTTTATCATTTACAACAAGAACTTATTGCCTTGATCGGCATAACCACAAAAGGGAGACACAGTCAAAAAACCATAACCTATTCAACAATAGATATTTTCTTTGAATCATCCCCTCAGCAGTTATATTTACAATTTACAACACAGTACCAATTAATATTTCTGAACTTAAATTAAACTTCAACAAAAAACTTTTATTCTTAAATCTGACATAAGTATTCCAATGTTTTCATTTAATATACATACTTAATGAATGACTATTATCATAAATTTAACTCACACCTTTTTACTTATTTGTATCAAATGATTTATTTTCAGGCCCACTACATTTTTTCTGCAAAGCAGTAGTTCCATTTGTAATGGGAAACATGGCATATAATAAGTACCAGGAGTGGATACAAGTTTTGGACAAGAACACACTACATAAAGGAGACCAGTATATTCAAATAAATGTGCGTCTATAATATAGACATTTCGAAGAGAGCTTGAGACTTTCAAGGGGCATAATACATAGAATGGCAGCTCCAATGTTGAACTTAGGTAAGAATGATTTCCATACGATGCACAGTATACTTTGTAGGTTAGCATAATTCAGGTAGATACATACACCTATACCTACTTAAAAATATTTATCCTGAATGAATTATGTTTGTTTTAACGAATGACGTCAATTCACCTTGTTATTTTTGCATTTGTAGGGTGAGTTAAGCATGCTGGTTACCTCATGGTAAGTGATATGACCACCCATAAGCGGACATAATAGTAGCAACACAATATAAAACTTTGAATTAAAAAATACCCTGTCACTACATTCAGTAAAGTCATGCCTGTTTACAAAACCTGTCATTTATTATGTATACTAGTCCATACTAGTATTATAACGACAATTTGATTGTTTGTTTGTTTGCAATGGATAAAACTTAAAAACTACTTTACCGATTTTGTAAACTCTTTCATTGATATGAAGCTATGTTAATCCTGAGCGCCGTAGGCTACTTTTAATACCAAAATATATTTTTCACGTGGGCGGAGCCACGAACAGAAATCTATAGTGTAATATAGTTATGCTGGGCTACCTAGGTGTGGCGATATGCCACAACAGGTGCAGGCACAACATACCTATAGAATTAATGTGAGTGGTACTCTTAATAAGGATTTGGCAGTTTTGATGACAAGAATTTTGAAGTGAAAGAAAATTAAATAATATGAATCAAAAATATATCTTTGTATATATAGTTAATAGGAATATATTCCTTCTGTATGTGTTTATGTCGCTGAGCTCCTCCGGAATCGATTTCGGGGATTATTTTTTGTGTAAATTAAAATAGGTCCTCGGATAATTAAGATTTATAATAGGTGAAGTTGGCTGCGCTTGAATCAGGTTCTAGGTTTTTATTGAATTTTTTTAGGCCAAGACAATATCTATCGAACCTGCTTGTATTATATAAAAACAAATATTTATATGTACGTTCCCAATAGACTCCTAACCAGCTTGAAGCTGCAGTCACATAAATTGGAACAATAGTACAGCGTAAGCGCAACAAAAGTCACAGTACTGGTGGTAGGACTCTCATATGTAATAGCACGTTTACGTACCACTGCAATGTCTATTTCTACCGCCAAGCAGCAGTGTGCATGCACTGTTGTGTTTTGAGCATTGTAGCCAGTGTAACTACAGGACATAATAATCCCAACTGTCCATTATCTGCCCATTAATAACACACAAATTTAATTATGTTACAGAAAATTTGAAAACGGAATTCCATGAAACTGAGGACGTGTGACGTGTGTCGAAACAAGCCCTTATCCATCAGGTAATGCTGTATATAATACCTTACTTCTTTTTATTTTATTTCTCTTACTAATAATAATGAATATAAAAATTTGTGAAAATGTTAAGATCTTTGAAAAACTATACTCAGAAACAGCTGAAAGGACTTTTTATTACATTGAGTGACGAAACAAGAATGCCGTACGCCTGATGATACGGCTGGTAAAAACAGAACCAAAACCATCCAGCATCTTGAATTAAAAAGTACTGCGTGGCATTCCACTGCGCTTATCATCCCTAGACATAAGACGTTAAGTCTCAATATGACCGGTTGTTATACTCGCTACAATGTTCTTAATTTTTTATTTTTCAGATTTTGATATCAACACTATGAAAAACTTTGGATTAGAAAGTACTGTGTGGCACTCCACTGCACTCGTCAACCTAAGATATAAGATATTAGTTTCATATTGCTCAGTAATTACTTAACATAATAAAGAACATGTCCAAAAATGAGCTTAAAATTCTAACCAAAAGACTTTATGTATATTTGGTTAGTACTCCCAAAAACTAAGCTTTTAGCAATAAATTGTATAATTTGAAAGTCCTCTGATTTTGATATTTATGTCATTTAATTTTGTTTAAAAACTACATTTAATACAAAAGTTTTTAAAGTTAGTTGTAAATGGAGGGATCTTAAAATATTTGTTATGGATCTAAGATCCTTACTTTTACCACTTTAATATCCATATAGTTTGAGCCTGGTTAAATTTTGAGGCCCACAGAAAGCGGCCATAATATCCTTTCTTTTTAGCAACATTTTTAAATTTACAGAATTTTCTCCAGTATTTTTATTTGTATACGGTATTTACCCATCATTCTAAATCATACCAACTTTGTTATTAATTTTATCTTAGTTTATAAGTAATGGTTTGACAAAACGCTGGTAAACCTGATAAACAAATAAATTATACGGGCTACAATGCCCTTTAAATTGAAACAAGCCTACCTAGGCTATTGAAAAGTTTCGGTTTAATCTCTCGAATTGGTAAAATATGTTACTAAAATATTTGCATTTATGTTTATTTTTCTTTAACTTAATGTAATATTATATAAATAAATGAAATAAATACTTGTGGTGGCAGGTATGGCACTCAAAACTAGTGGATTATTCTAAAAGTTGCAAGGGAGATCTCATTTATTAACAAAGTTTCAGTATATTTTTTTAGTGCTCAATGTATTTAAAGTCATCAGATAAAGTATTACTCATAAATAAAAAATGCTAGTTTCATGAATAGAGCCGTATTGCTCACTTTTATATTAACTATAATTTAATAATAACTTTTTCCGAGTCACCTTTCCATTAAATATAAGGGCTGATATTGGGATCGTCAGTTGGTAATAGCGTAACACGGTGATGTGAACGAACTTTGTACGTGTAACATTAAATATGTATATTATTATTACTTACTATAAGCATTTTGGTTAATTATTTCATCTTTATTTAATGTAAGGTACAAAACCATATGGTAACAGTGACATTAGCGATATTTTATTTAAAGCTTTTAATATCAATAGATTCAAATTATCCGACACGGCCAAGTTAAGTCAATTTCTGGGAAAATAACCAGTCTAACATAGCTTCCTATTGATCAAATTCAAATTTTTCAAATACCTAGTATTTATTGTGATACACAGGTAGAATAGTGGTGTTACACATTTATAATTGCAGTACAGCTATGACACGCCATAATGGCATTCAATAATTTAAGATTTTAGAGAGAGAATAAATACATTCTATATCTTAACATCATTTAAAGTGTAATTAAATTTAACATGTAAAAATCGAAACAATTTATTTTTATACTCAATAAGTTCATTTAAATCTATAATAATTTTTGGCAGTATATTATATATCTTAGGAATTAAGTTAAATGGACTTATATGAAATAATGCAGTTTTGTGGAGTTTAAATGTCATTCTATCATTACGTATAATACGGTTATGAAATTTAAAAAAGGGAGCACTTCTTTTGGCAAAAAATGGCACACTCTTAAATATGCATGCAGGGAAGTGGTTGTATTTTTATCTCATTGAAATATGGTATGCAAGAAACAGTTGATACTATGTTTACCATTGATCGAATATAAAGTTTCTGAGCCCTAAAAGCTAGGTCGTTGTTTACAGAGTTTCCCCAAAATATCAAGCCATATCTCAAGCTAGAAGATACGTGGCCATGATATGCAGTAATAACGGCAGATCTGGCTGGTATTTAGCTTAATTTATGAAGAGCATATGACTTGATTTAAGCGTTTACAAACGTTATTTATGTGATTTTTGCAAACTAAATTTCTGTCAATATATATTCCTAAAAACTTGATTTGTTCTCTTTCTGCAATTCTTATATTTTGGAAAGTTATATGTTAATTTAGTTTTACTTGATTTCTCTATCAAAAATGAATAGTTTTTGTTTTTGCTCAATTTAGTTTCAAATTATTACAAGAAAGACATTCTGTAATGTTAGTTGGGAAAGTCTTAATTGTGCAATTAAGATCTGCATGCAGATGCTTACCACTAATTAAAACTGTGCTATCATCAGCAAAAAGAGTCATTTGGTGATAAGTTATATGAGATAAATCATTTATATATACCAAGAAAAACATTGGGCTCAATACGCTACCCTGTGGTACCCCAAAATATGTATTACTAGTGAAAAAGTTTTTCCGGGACAAAAGGCGCGCTTTTTATTTTTTCGGGATAAATTGTAGCCTATGTGTTGATTCAGGACATGATCTATCCGTGTGCCAAATGTCATCGAAATCCGTTCTGAAATTTTTGCGTGAAAGAGTAACAAACATCCAGACATCCATACATACTTTCGCGTTTATAATAATATTATTAGTAGGAGTGTGTTGCGATTGTTAAATTGTCTCCATTTTTAATATTGGACATATTCTATTAATTTGTTTGACTTACTGTCTACCAGTTGAATAGGATTTTATTAGGTTATTCATATTACCTCGAATACCATAGAGGTGCAAGTTTTTAAACAAAATATGGTGAACGTGGTCGAAAGCTTTTGTCATGTCTAAATATATCTCGACGGTCCCATAGAACAAAGTTGTATATTCAAAATGTTAGCTTTTCAGTAGAGCGCTTTTAAAGTCGTAAGTGTGTATTCATGTACGAATTAGTGCTATTTTCACACATTAGGTTCAAAGTTGTTACTGAACCCTAATAGATAATGTTTCCTTCATGTATAACTTGTGATTTTCACAATTAATTTAGACTTTCAAAGCACTTTACTCAAAAGCTAACATTTGGCATATACGACTTTGTTCTATGGGACCGTCGATCTCTACTGCAGGTTTGCGATCATCCATATTAGTGAATTACAGTATTAAAAAAGATATAAACTAGTGAGTTTATTGATTTTGTTTTGCGAAATTCATACTGTTCGGGTACAAAAAAATTGTTACTTTCAAGAAAGGAATATAAAGAAGAATTTATAATATTTTCGTAAATTTTTGAGAAGATTGGAATTAATGCTATTGTTCCGTAACAATTAATATCTCCAATATCGCCCTTTTTAACCGACTTCATTGAACATTGGTTTTATAGTGAATTTTATATTATCTGAAAAAGCGCCGTATTTTATACTTAAGTTAATGATATAGCTGGAAATTGGAGAGAGTATATGTGATAATATGTTGTACGATCCTAACAGCAATTTCGTCGTAGCTAGTACTGGAAACATTTCTAGAGAATGAACATTTTTTTTTAAATTCACTCGCTCCCACAGATTTTACAAAAATAGAATTCGATTGACTTCCACTAAGAATGCGGTTGCATACTGATTGTTGTTGCATTTTGCTATGTTCATAAAACATCCATTAACAATTGGGCAATGTTATTATAATCTGATACTGTTCGACCATATCCTTGTTTACAGTTAATATTTTCTTTAATTGTAGCATTTTTATCTATATTTATAAATTGTCAGGGTGGCTTTGCATTTATTAATAGATTTTATATGTAATGGTTATTTTGTATCTTTTGTATGAGATTCAATACGGCTTTGTATCTCTTTGCATAATATTCAAACAGATTTTTGTTTGCGTTTGTACTCCTTTCTTTAGTTCCATAAAAGCTTTCGTCTACGTTTATTATATGAAAAAAATATTGAAACTGGTACAGCAGTTTATTTGATATCGGAGATGATCGATTGAAAGTAAACAAATTGTTCCTCTTTATAAGGAATTTTATATATTATCAGTACCTAAATATAGTTTTTAAAATTAAATTTTGTACATTATTTATTATTCCGTAACAAACACAAAATAAAATATTTTGATTAATAAGTTTGTCTGATTTGGCATGGTAAAACTAACACAACCATATTAATTGTAAGTGGCAAAGATGTACTGTAAATAAAGCATTAAACGCATTGTACTATATAATTGTAAAAAGCATTTTACTTTAATTGCACTTTCGACATTCAATGCAATGCTTTTATAACAGTTTAATATTTACAGTATTAGTATCCACTACAGTAAACCTGAATTTAAACAGAATCCCTGCCATCTATCGGATTTCAATAGCAACATGGGCGCCCTCTATCATACAATCGTTGAAGCAGCCGAAATTTTGACAATTGTCGGTTGGCACGCAAACTCGACGAGTTGTCTCTCTATTCCCAATGTATATAATACTCTTTGGTACAGACTTTACCTATGTACTACGTAAGGAGCCGCCTGCTACAATTTGAGAGCAATAGCATTTGAGTGACCACTTATAATAATATGTAGAAATGTAGATTGCGACAAATATTTAATTTATTACAATATCCCGTATCGGTACATGAACTGAATAGAACCTTGTTACTAAAACATTTTTAGGGGAGTAAGTTGGGCGTTATTATTCTATGTTGGTACCTATCTAGTGAATAATGAAATAATGTCTAACGTAAATACCTACCACAGGTAAATACTGGAATTGTCCGCATTTTTTTAGAAAATTGGTACACCAATATGACTGCCTATTAGTGGTTTGATCTCGGTATGAAATACAAAGCAAAACAGTAACACTGCACTGCATTCTTCATTACCCGTATTCACAAATACCTAACACTATGACGCACAGTGCAGTCTGAACGCATAGTGTCGGCAATTTCATAGTTTTCTTTGGTTTTGTTCAGCTTTTGCTCTAGCTAAGTAAAGTTTGTGAAGACGGATCTTTTATTGTTATATGAATGTTTTAAAAAGCTAAAGACCAATGGTTACAATCAAAGAAAATTATAATACCTACATATGCTTAAAATGTCCTTCAAAGAATGACACTATAGCATTATGGTAGATACCTATGCAGTACATACTAGGTATCTTATATATTTCTTGCGCCCGGCTGAGCAAGCGATAAGACTCGAGAAAAAGAAAGTAACATACCTATTATTTCCATATTTTTTTTACATTTTTGCATACGCATAATGTCTAGGTGCGATATACCTACCTTTCATTTGCCTTCCTTTTCGTACGTCGTCTTTTCATTCGTACACAAACGTCTTTAACTAATTAGACATCTTTGATTATTAATATACCTATTAATCAAAATTAGACATATAATTAATCAAAGACAAAAGTTGTTAAATTGGAAATAAGTAAAACGACATAGTTATACCAAAAATATTTTTATTGCAATATTTCGTAAAAGATAGTGACTCAATTTTTTTTCAGCAAGTATGATACACCTTTGGTTATTAGGTAACTTAACTACTTAAGCCTATTCCAATTTCTTATTTATCAAACACTGTGGAATTATAAAATACACAATGGAGTCGACTACACTAAGTTTAAAGCTAATTCTTTCTTACATTAGACATAATACTTCCTACCAACCCTACTGAAATTACGGTTTAGATAACTTGCTTAGGCTAAGGGTGTGATTTTTAAGTTAATGGCCCATTTTCACAAGTTTCTGATAAAGTTCTAAATAACTATGTGAGGTATAAAGCCTTTAATAAATAAATTTAACATATTACCAGTGACTTTCTACCAGATATTTCTATTCGAGAACTGTGAAACTAAAAGTTGTAGTTTATATAATGGCGCATAAGTTCCAAATAGGGTAACAAGGACTTTATCAGCATGTAGTGAAATTGGCCCTTAAAAGCACCAGTTTACAATTTTTCTTATAGCGTTTTATTCACGTGTTAACTTCACTTCGCGTTGCAATTCCGATCTATGCTATTATCTATGCTCTATAACATAATATTTCATTTACCTCTTCGAAGACTATTAGACCATTGAAGCAAAGTGGAGCAAAGATAAACAATCTTATTAGTCCGTGTTTTGGACGTTTTATCTTCGGTCAGATCTCTTAATCTATAAAAAGGCATCATAATATACAATATCATAAAACGCCGTACCTACGTTTGTGATGTTTCCACTCGTAACGATCTCCATAAAGACTTCCTCGAAACACAAAACATTCTTGTTCGTGCTATATAGCTTATATTTTAATGCGCCTCCATGCACCTATACTAACAATCTAAATGTCCAGACACACTAGCGAGTTTACTATTTAAGTGGGATAAATATGGCCATCTAATGGCTTGACATAGCCTAAAATTTCATTTTTATTCAACTAGACGGTACATGTAATTACTGAGAACTACATACTAGTTGAGAACTTATTTTCTCGATTTAAATTCACTAAGTGGTTTTATTTACAACGCTACATCTTTATATTTTGTTAAATCATCAGATTCATTACCAACTGAATTGTGACTGTTTCTGAGGTTGTAAAACACTCTTTCCCTCGACCCACTGAAGTGGTATGGCTCGTGTCTGAGCAAGTTGACTCCGTACGCCGCGTCCTCCCGTTTATAATCCGGATAGAACCTCGGATCGTAATCAGGTGGATACATTCTGGGATCGTAAGGATACGACCTGTAGTAGGGGTAAGCCATTTCGCTTTTGCAATCCATTCTGTCTTCGTATTCGTAATTCTTGGCTGGGTATTCGTCCGTAGAGAAAGCCCCTACTATGGAATGTCTTCGTTTGTAGGGGTTGTCGTACGGTCCGGATCTAGGGCCAACCCACGTGCCGTACATTTGGGGTGCAGGGAAGGACTTGGGGTATCCTCGGAGGCTGGCGGCGTACTGCCTGTCTGCGAGGTGTTGCCAGTAGGCAGGTGGCGGCTGTGGCAGCATGTGTGGTGGGTAGCCCAGGTTCATGGACTGCCGGGTTGCCAGGTGACGGCGCAAGTCTGGCATTGAACCAGATTTACCTGTAACAAACATATATTTTAATTAATACAATTCAGCTTCATTACCTACGTCCGTAAGTAAATAATATTAAGACTCGAAATGGATAGTGTTTTGGTGGGATACCGGAAACCCAATATTGCGCGCGCATGTAAGCCCTGTATCGGATAATAACCGGATATCCGATTATTACTACTCGACACATCAAATAAACCACAAGAGTAACAAAGGCAGTAGAAGATTTCGATGATTGTGCATATAGTGTTTATTTTCGCATTCATTTTACGATTAAGAAATTAAAAACAAATACTAAACATGCGAGAACCGACTGACAATCTTCGAACAATAGAATTGTGCAATTACGCGAGCACAAAGGTGAGATCGCATCTAACGTCTTGTATCGACCACAAAGACCAGGCGGTACAAACAATGTTCTGACTAAATTAGAAATAAAATGAGTATCTAAAAAACTTGTTTGGATTCAAGCCGCCAAATTATACGTTTTGTTAGGTAAAGGTAATTTAATCTTCCTTCCAACCCTTTCAACACTTATACACGTATTTTCCTCTATACTATATAAAATGTACCTATAATATGCATATTATTGTCTTAAGTAGGTACTGTGGTAAGTACCTAGGTATTTTTTATTTTCTAGAGCTGCGACAAAGTAGAGAAATATGTCTGAGCTCTATCACGGCGAGCGAGCCGTACCTATTCCAGAACTATGTAGATCTCCTTCCAAGTGAGACAATCTTCCTACTATTTTTTACAATCACCTATGATCAAGTCTGCTATGAAATGGAAATCGTTTTTTTAGCCTTACAACACAAACCTCCCTAGAAAATAACTAGCTTACCCATATAAATATTTTTATTTTTTTTTATACTAGAATGAATGAGGAGACGAGCAAGCCGCTCGCTTGATGGTAGGAAATAAGACTACCCATTAACAGTAGCACAACGCAAATAAAAAACACGCCTTTAACGCACTAATGGGCAGTAATATCAGTGTAAATATCTACCGTTGTCAGCCAAGAAGCCGTCGTTGGTGAAGGCGCTGGGAGCGTCGGGCACGTAGTGGCTCGCGTCGAACTCGCTGCCACTCACCGCACCAGGCCCGCCGTATCCAGACTTCCTGGAACACATGACACCATCAATAACCCCCACCCTTATCAGTTATCCTAACCTAGCTGTTCATCTCCCGCTCTTACCAGACAATGTAGAGTCGCTTAGGTACACGTATGGAGAATGCATTTGCTTCGTTCTTTAGACAAGGCGCCTGCTTGTTAAGTGGCTAAAGGTCGTATTTATGTAGACGTAAGTCCAAGAAATGGTATTCCAGAAAACGAATAGAATTTTTTCTGGAAAAAGATTCACGCTAGCAGATTCAGGATTTAATGCTCCTATGGTATAAATCTCAGTTGTAGAGGAGGCCTGTGCTCAGAAGTGGGCAGTATATAATACAGGGCATGGTATAAATTACGATGAACGTTTTGTTACCTGGCCTCCCTGAGTGCGTAGGCTGATTGTACGAGAACAACTCCGCACACGATTGCCGGCAGCCGCGCCACGTAGCACGCCAGCTCGGCACCACCGTACACTCCTTGCAGACCCTGAAGAAATAACCCATTATAAAGTGTGATAAACAGCAGTTACACTACCTACTCACAAAATTATTAAAATTAAAAAAAAAATATATTTAAAAAGAGCTAAAGCTTAATTATGACTGCCTCGGTGGCGTAGTTGTATTACGGTACAACTGCAATGCTGAGGTCTTGGGTTCGATTCCTGGGTCGGGCAAAGTGATATTGGTTTTTATCTAGCCCGGAGTCCTGAATTTGTGCTCGATATGGCGATAGGCTCGCCCCCTATCACATCATGGGACGGAATATGCAAGACGAAAAGTGGTTGCATTAGTTGCGCCTCTGTCTACCCCTTCAGGGATAAAAGTCGTAAGTGTATTGTTATTATTTTGTATTACGTCTTCAACTATGCTATTTTTAATTAAGTTTGTGTTTGTTATGTGAGTCCTTAATTTAAATATTACCAATTTTATTATATTGTCTATACGAATGCTGTTTCACACCTGTGAGTAGATTAGTCTTTAATATTGTATAATTTCAATTAAGAATATTTAGTCTATTATTCGTTGGTGTGTCACCAAGTAAATAAATAAATAAGTGTATGTATGTAAAGCTTAATTATAGTAATATGAAAATTAATGACTCATATGATATTAATAAACACTTGATAAATGGGTACCTACTGGGAAGTTGGGAATATTTGTTTAACATACATATACATACATATACACTCACGCCTGTTATCCCCGAAGGGGTAGGCAGAGGCGCAACTAGTGCACCCACTTTTCGCCATTATTCCGTCCCATGATGTAATAGGGGGCGAGCCTATCGCCATATCGGGCACCGGCATATTTGTTTAACCTTGCTCGGTTTTATCACTACCGAAAGAAACCTAGAAATCATCTTAGGAGCAATATGATTACAGTTTACAAATAACACCCTATATTATCCACTAGTAGTGCTCGCGGCTCCGCCTGCGTGAAAAAGATTTTCCGGGACAAAAATATTTTCCCAGGATAAAAAGTAGCCTATAGCACTCAGGAGTTATGTAGCTTTCTATAGCACTCAGGAGTTATGTAGCTTTCTACAGCACTCAGGAGTTATGTAGCTTCCTATTAGAGAAAGAATTTTCAAAATCGGTTCAGTAGTTCCTAAGATTAGCGCGTTCAAACAAACAAACTCTTCAACTTTATAATATTAGTATAGAATGCATAATATGAGAGAGGCACAAGAAATGTAGCCTATTAACCAAAATTGCGCATAATTATATCATATATACATAATAACCAGACATTTGATTTCTCTCTATATTTATAATACCCCCGAATGTCTGGGAAATGAGGTTAATATCCTTATAATTTGCGTGTGACATCAATTTTAGGGTCAACGTGCTGTGAACACCCGGTAAGTTACATAAATTGCTAATTGACACGATAACCATATCGACCTTTAGTCTATTCACCAGGCAATGCCAAAATAAATAAATATCTACCCAACTAGCTTTTGCTTGTGGCTTTACCCGCGTGGTATTGGGTTAGTGACAATAGGTATAAATTGATAGTCTGTGTCCTCTCTTTGAGTTCGAGATTACTCCATACAAACTTTCATCAAAATCGGTTTAGTAGTTAATGCGTGAAAGCTTACCAGGTAAAGTTACTTTTGCATCTCTTATATCATATCTTTGTACCCCTTTTTAAGCAAATTGCGCGCACGCAGAACTGTTAGATATGGCATACTTAAAGTTAATATGTCACCGGACTATGAGAGTGAAGGACGCTATTCCTTCACTCTCATGGTGCACCTGTGTATTGCGCACACACTTGTGCACTATTATATCTCCTGTGTACCTGGCTGATCTTCGTTGAGATTGGCCGCCGTGGCCATACAGAGAAAGAGTGCAGAAAATAAATTTATATTTCTTACAAATAATTATATTAAATTCGCCAGTCGAATTTCGACCACTGGACGTACATTATTTTATATCGTAGAATGGCTATAGTTGCTTACCCAATGACTAATTGACATGTAGAATACTAGAGCGCATTCTGGTATTAGGACGAGGATCACAGCTATCAACCAAGCGAGAAGGAACTTGTTATTTTTCTGAAAATAAAATAAAAAATAATTATACCAAAACAGGTATAGTATACCTACACAGTATTGAAATGATTATTTCCTGCCCCACTTTTAAGCGTATTTAACTTATCGTATGTCCAACAGTCTCAGAAAATATCGACTTGAACTTTAGCTAACGTAGATACCAAACCAATATACAGTAACATGAGGCTGCATGAGGCATTAAGAAAAAAAATCATATTTTATTTTTTCTCTTATCATATATCGTTGCGCAGACACCTTAGCAACTTCAGCAACTATCAGTTTTATAGTATAGTGTCTCAAGAATTAACACGCGTCTGCGTCCCCCCTAGCAGTTCCGGCCCGCGTGCCGATGACAACACAGTCTGTTAGGATTAGGCCTAAAAACCAGTCTTTCCCTAATCGTTGATGTCTCATCCTCTCTCAGTGGCCGTCCTGAGCCGAGGTTCGTAACCCGTTAGTGGGTTGCCCTCAGCATGGTCACTTAATTCAAAGGGTTGCGAGCGCCTTCGTAGTAGGGCCGTTAACAAAACAAACGCGTTAATACGATTAGTTCCTAGATCTACTTACAGAAATGAGTCCATGCACGAGCGTAACCGTGGCCGTTATGACGATGAAGTAGCAGACCATCAACAGTATGGAGGGTATCGGCAGCCCACCCTGAGACTCCACCACCCACACTATTTCGTATATCAGAGCTATCGCGTACGCCACCTGGAAAAAAATTACGATTATTTCGATATCAAATCGACGGTTCCATAGAACAAAGTCGTATATGCAAAATGTTAGTTTTTCAGTAGAGCGCTTACGCTGCAGCGTAGCTGAAGTACGCTTCAGTCTATATGCTACTAATATTATAAAGGCGAAAGTTTGTATGTATGGATGTTTGTTACTCTTTCACGCAAAAACTACTGAACGAATTTCGATGAAATTTGGCACACGGGTAGATCATGTCCTGGATTAACACATAGGCTACATTTTATTTTATCCCAGGAAAATAAAAAGCGGGACTTTTACCCCGAAAAAACTTTTTAACGCGGGCGGAGCCGCGAGTAAAATCTAGTAAGTAATAAAAGCTTACAAAGCACGCACACTACATTTATCGCGCCTTGTCAATACCTCACCAGTAGTACAAGCTATAATGTTTCTGTTTTAATACAACCTACCTAATGCCCGATTTTCACTAAACATTCATTTCAAATTCGTGGACGATAGCTTAGTTGGGAATGGAACGGTCTGCAGAGACAATCTCCGCAGGTACAAAACCCAAGGCACACACCTCTGACTTTTCGAAGATACGTGTGTATTGTTTATCAATTATCGTTCGCTTTAACGGTGAAGGAAAACATCGTGAGGAAACCTGCATACCTAAGAAGTTCCTTATAAGAATTTCGAAGGTATGTGAAGTCTACCAACCCGCACTAGGCCAGTGTGGTGGACTAAGGCCTAAACCCTCTCAGTAGTAGACGAGGCCCGTGCCCAGCAGTGGGACAGTATATAATGCAGGGCTTGTATCATTTTTTTTTTTGTTTATTCCAAAGTATACTTGTAAAAGTAGTGTATAGGCTTCTATTTATCCGAGAAAAGGGCTTCAAAGCGCGCGAACCCGGACCGTAATCAACATAACCAAGCAATGCATGTATAAATAATATACCTAACTCCGTGGATGTTATGCTTTCTCCCTCTTATCTTAACTCTGTGAATATACCTATATAAAAAAAACATAACCTCCAAACCTAATTACACATTACAAAGATACAAACAAACCGTCAAATGACGCCATAAAATATGCAAAAACTAAGAGCTTTGTGCGATTCGCTTATGTTGCAAACGGTAACGTGTGAACGACTATTTGTTGAAGTTAGCACTTAGCATTGTACCAGGGCCGCTAAGCACTCTGTACTTTTCAAGTATGTATAAGTCACCAAGTCTACTCTCACTTTTAATGCAGTCGTTTTCGTCATCTTGTGAGATAACCGCGGCCTTCGCAACCAGTTTACCTGGATCCGAGAGTGACGGAAATTATAACAGAATCGCTCGCGGGTTGCCAACATCGTGGATCCTTTTAAATTGGTTATTTTAATGACTTCCGACTGGCATTCCTACGCTTAAAGAATACGTAATTAAGATTGAATTAATAATGTGATACAATACATACAAATAAGAGATGACTGCATTATTGTATTCGCAGTATAAAGGTAATGATTTTTCTTTATTTCAAACTTACCTACTTGTGACAGAAGAGAACGGGAAAAATACTATATAATTAAAGTATTTACTATAGTAGTAAATTGTACAGATATGTTCGTAGTCGTATAACACAAAACAAAAATTACACGACACATTTGACCACAAGTAACAGCAGATATAACTACAAGTCAAATTGAGATACTTATTCCTGACCATTTAATTTCTAGCAAGTCAATGATCGTTTTAAACAAAGAACAAATTACTTACCAAAGCATACGCGGCTATAAACCCAGAAGCAGCCGTCACGCTGCAGCAGAATATTCTATTGACAGCCGGCTTCATCCGCAGCTTGGGCGACTCCACTTCACTCAGTTCGTTACTCGTCGACATTTTGAACATTTAACTCAATATCATCCTAACTGCAAACTCGATTAATCATTTAAAACCCACTCTTATTCCTCATTTTTTAAATCTACATCTTCTCAATGCTTCGAGAATGTGATTTACTGTTTGCAAAACCTTGGTATTGACCTGTGGACAAAAAGTTATGTATTCATTATAGACGTTTTACCCAAATAATTGTTGTAACCTGTCTGTCCAGTATCGAAATAGAAGAAACAAGTTTTATTTTGAATAAAAAATGATGATTTCTATGGATATCGTCTGATAAGATAATTGCTGTGAATATCCACCAAAAGAGGTAGTTTTTTGTGTCTCCAGTATGACCCTTGACATAACATGGACAGTTCTTCTAGTTCCTTCAAAATAATGTTATTAGCAACAGATTTTGAGCGTAAATAGTATTTACCAGTTAAATATAGTCTACGTATGGATAATGGTTGCATGCATAATTCACTTTCCATTATATGGATTGGGGTAGTTTTGATAAAGCCGCCGATGATTCTCATAGCATAGTTTTGTACTCTATCTAATTTAATAAGATGGCTATGTGCACTGTTGCCATATAAACAAGAACCGTAATCAATCCTGCTACGAATTGTGGCTATATATATTTTTCGGAGATGTTTGGGATGCAGGCCCCATTTAGCCCCAGCCAGAACCTTAAAGATGTTTAAAAACCGGGTGCATTTTGTGTATATCTCAGATATGTGTGTACCCCATTTTAAAGCACTGTCCAACCATATGCCAAGGTATTTAACATTGTTGACTTGTTCTATAGCTTTATTGTTAACTGTCAATTGAATGGTTTTTCTAGTTCTACCTCTATTAAAAATGCAAACCTTAGTTTTTTTGTGTGAAATATTTAGGCCTAATTCTGAAATCATGGATTGGAAATAGTTTAATGAATTTTGAATAGTAGATACGGAATTTGAAAGCTCTTTCTGACTATTGTATACAATGAAATCATCCGCATATTGCAGTATGTGAACACCTTTTATGTTTTTACAGATTTTAATTGTAGCTATGTTGAACAATAAAGGAGACAAAGGGTCTCCTTGAGCAATACCTAAACCAGTAGTTCTACACAGGTGGTTGGATTCTCCCAGTTGAATACTTAAATGTCTCTGATGAAGATATTGCCACAGATAATTGCAGAAAGTGTAACCCACGCCGATATTATCTAAGACATTTAAAAGAGAAAATAGATTTATATTATTGTAGGCATTCTCGATGTCTATAAAACAGCCTACTGTGGGGCAACCTTTAGAGAAAGCTATTTGTATACGAGAGACTAACCTAGCGAGACCATCGCAACATGATCTGGATCTTCTGAAACCAATGGTATCTAGTGAAAGATATTTATTTATCTCTAGGTACCATTCGAGTCTGCGTGCTATGATTGTGTGAAGTATTTTACAAAGACAGGATATGAGCGCTATAGGCCTGAAGCCTACATTTGAACTAGACTCTTCACCACGTTTTGGAATAGGTATAATTTTCACCTGTCTCCATTGTTGCGGAACAAAACCCGAAAATAGAAATCTATTGTATATGGAAGTCAATATGATTTTACCTTTGGGAGGAAGGTGCTTTACCATGGAGTACGAGATGTTGTCTTGACCTGGAGCAGTATCCGTTTTTTTAACTGAGTTTATAACTTCCTCAACCGAGATAGGCTTACATAGTAAGCTGTTTATATTCACAGAGTTTACAAGAATCTGCCGATGTACTCAAGTCATATACCAGATGTTTTTTCCATGGATACATGGATAAACAGCATTGATATAACAGATATAGTATCCACCAAAATTGAAGGGGTTAATAAAGCCAAAAGACTGACTAACGCCCGAGAACTTAAAACTAACTTTATAAAAATGGTAAATAATAATTATATGTGTTTCTATGAACTGTATACAGATGGGTCAAAGGATGGTCAGGATTTGGGCGCTGCATTCTTTGATCCTCAACTTAATATTTTAACAAAATTCAAAATAGAAGCAAACCTTTCCATTATGAATTGTGAACTTATAGCTATCTCCGAAGCCCTATCATATATATTAGACATTGATCAAGAGAATTTTGTTATTTTTTCCGACTCCAAGAGCAGTCTTCAACATCTGGCTCGTGTACCCTCGAGTCTTCGAGGGCTCCCGATAGCCGTAGTAATTTTAAACACTATATGCAAAATTCGTGCAATGAACAAAAATGTCTTCATTCAGTGGATTCCTTCACATTCAGGAATCATAGGTAACGAGATGGCAGATGTAGGAGCTCAACAAGCGGCCCATGAAGGTATAAGTTATGCAGCGTTACCGGTGTTCTCCGATATAATTGGATGTGTTAAAAACCTATGCAGACAAAGATGGATTGAATACTATGAAGAACGCTCGAAAATTAAAGGAATATGGTACAAAACCATCCAAGCCGAGCCACCACGATACCCATGGTTTGAAAAAAGAAAGATTGATAGAAAACATATCGTAGCTCTACTGAGGATGCGGTCTGGTCACATCCCAACTAATACTTTTGCACACTTGATGGGAAGATCGAACACACCAAATTGTACAGTTTGTGACGTAAGAGAAGACATATACCATGTGCTGGTGGAGTGTGAACGGTACGCACTGGAAAGACAGAATATGTTTCGGGGAAGATTGGAAGTAGGAGCATGCAACAGTATATTAGCCTCTCCTTTATCCAGTGAAGCCTGGAAATTATGCACATTGGTATTTGCAAGTCTTAATAGAGAATAGATCATAATCGGCCATATTTATAGTTTAGCTTTAATTTTAATATCATTGTACTATGTTGGTTATACGGGGGTGACATAATCACGTCGAATGTAGTGATTAAACCCCCTTTATTTACAAATAAATGAGATTAAAAAAAAAAAAAAAAAAAGATAATTGCTGTACAATACTACCTATACGCAGTGTTTGATGTTATTATTTAATCGCCGTGCGTTTTAATAGCATAGGCATACATTTCGCACCTTTAGGATGAAAACGACACAATTCAAAAAGATGAAAATTGAGTTATCGTAGTAAAATTACTTAAAACGAAGTTTTCAATACAACAATAGTTCAAAAACAGCCATATTCAAGCAGGAATAGGACAAATCTGTTATATCGGTACCTATTTTATTATATTTTTATAAATGAGGGACTAGTTTTTAGTCATTTAAAAATGACAACTCAGTTTTCTATTTTTTGAATTGTGTCGTTTTCATTCTAAAGGTGCGATTTTATACAAGCCATGCCGAGCAGTGCCCTTTATGGAAAACGAACTCATGTATTCTCGAAACGAAAACTCAAAAACTGTTTTCATCTTCTCAGAAATATAATCAAGGGCCTTACTAATTCTGCCATAGTAAATACGCTGCCACAAGACCAAAGAGGCGGTATACGTACTTGAACATATTATTGATACATGAACAACTCAAAGAAACTGCTAACTAAACATTAATTTATATCACATTGACACCATGGGAATGAATGATGGGAACGCATCATGTTAACTAACATAGGTAGTTACTATGTAAATACCGTGCGACCACACCGCGTTTACCTACAATGATCTCTGTAAATAACAGAAAATGAGTTATTAATGACACTTGGTAAAAATACGTCTTCAAAACACGCAATAATTTGTTTACGATTAACTAACTATACTGTTGAATTTTTTGTTTATGATTTATAGAATATATTATTTCTTTTCCGGTATAAACGTAGGTATCACTGTACTTTTCCTTAATAAAAAATCGCCTATCTACTTATATCGACGGCTCCGTAGAACAAAGTCGTATATGCAAAATGAAGCTTTCCAGTAGAGCGCTTTGAAAGACTAAGTTAATTGTGAAAATCACAAGTTATAGTAAACAAAACATTATATTCTATAGGGTTCAGTAACAACTTTGAACTTAATGTGTGAAAATAGCACTAATTCGCACATGAATACAAACTAACGACTTTCAAAGCGCTCTACTGAAAAGCTAACATTTTGCATATACGACTTTGTTCTACGGAGCCGTCGATATGTATTATCTATCTTAGTGCTGGTCAATCTGAGTGTCAGTTTCATCAGTAACAAAACATTAATCTAGCGCGTTTCGGCCCGCCCCGCGCGGCAAACTGTGTAAAATAAACCTTTTAATACTTTTTTTATTAATAATGTACCTTTTACATAAAACTTTGGTGACGGTGTCGGTGTGTTGTAGTATGAATATTAATGAAATGAGCTTTTTTGGTGTCTTAGGGCGGTAAATTGTAGGTCCGGGCGGCAAGAACTCACGCTACATAACTGACAACACAATAAAATCGTGGACTTATGCATGTTTACAACTTTGTAGATACTAGCTCACGCGTGTAATGTAAGTAAATAATCGTATCTTGATTTACGTAATACTCGTAATTGCCTATTCCTATCGACAACGCATCCGTCCACTTGGTTCACACAACTAAATAATGATAGCATAATAACTCTAGTAATAAAAAAACCTGTGAAATTATAGAAAAATTAGGTAGGTACCAACTGTTGGTATTATAAAAAAAACTAGCTTTTGCCCGCGGCTCCGCCCGCGTTAAAAGTTTTTCCGGGATAAAAGTCCCGCTTTATGTTTTCCCGGGATAAAATGTAGCCTATGTGTTAATCCGAGACATGATCTATCCGTGTGCCAAATTTCATCGAAATCTGTTCTGTAGTTTTTGCGTGAAAGAGGAACAAACATCCATACATCCAAACATCCATACATTCTTACAAACTTTCGCCTTTATAATATTACTACCTACCCTGATGGGCTACCCGTCTGTCAAAATTTTATGAAAATTATTGAATTTTACAAACATTATATATATCAGCACTTTTTATTAATTTTTCAAATTCTCAAATTGTATGTTTTTGTTGATAGAATACTCAATGCATTGCATGAAACGTTATTTAATTCCCGTTATTTCATGTTTCATAGACCGTTAACATAATTACCTACATTGCGAATTTAGTGTATAAACAGTACCTAATATTATCAACCTCATTAATTTTATTTTTCGTCAAGTATCAATTTTCCTGGCTTTAGGGGTTGGCATGGTAAAGATATCCGGTTTTTATACATGCCGACGAAAAGCAAGAAAGGATTCAATAAAGAATGCATCACAAAATGATTCAAACTCTTGCCCTAATCGTCTCGAACATTCGGTTGAATAGAACAAAGCAAGGGCGCGGGGCTTCGGCTGTCACAAGCCAATGACCGTGAATGTAACCTTGGTGTCAGTATCTAATTAGTTAAGTGCATTCATTATTATTAGTTGGATGCAGGCTGCTTTGCCATGTCCGTCTGTAAATCTTTAAGGGAGGCCTATGTTCAACAGTGAACTTCATGTGGAACTATAAATGAAGTATAATGTTTATTCTAAGCTACGACGGTTCAATCAAGATGGTTAATCTTTTCAATTTTTGGTTCGAGGAATATCATTTAATTAGTCAAGATTAGATTAATATTATCTGACTAGAAAGAGCATATGGTTTTTACTTATTACACTTTATCTTCCGTTAATTTCATATTTCCTATTAGTGATTACGTCTTTAAAAAACCCAATACCGACATAAAAACTACATGAACAAAACAAGTAGGTACAAATGAAATGAACGTAACTTATTTGAACTATTACTTTCCTAGTTCCCAACGTATCAGTAAGTAGCTCACGTTGTATCACGAATTCACATTTCCATGTACCCGTATAACAGTTTCTACCTCGCTTTCCTCGGTCCTTATCTGAGGACTTTGAACCCGCACTCAAACGCGCTGGAAACCTGGGCCAGGAAGCGAACATTTAACACTTTTCATTTCTTATGCATTTATAGCCGTGCAAGAAATGCTTGGGCAGATAGTTTGTTTAAAATTTCCTTGGGATACGTACTCGTAACTTATATTTATATGCTTATTTGTAAGTGTTTATGTCATTATTATAAACAGGCGTTTTTTCCCTAAATGGTTAGGAACATTCGTCCCATGATGTGATATGAAGCGAGCCTGTCACCATTATTGGAGTTACCACATTAAATCATATTCTGATATATACAATTTAGATTTATTGAGTGGGTTTATCACTGTATCTTCTAAAAATAGACTGCGCAACCCCAGGCTCGCCGGCCATTCTGTGGGCCGCGGAGGAGTTTTATATGGCCCATGCAAGCAGGTAAAATTATCCTGCAAAGTTGGAAGTGCTGCGTGCCGCGGAAAGAACGAATTGTGTGGCGACCAAATCGTCTCCCTCTTTCCTTCATGTAACTAGGACACTTATTGCACAAATCTTAAATGTAATGAATTAAAATAGAAACCGTCAGTGTTGCCAAAAATGTCTGAATCGTCCGTTTCGCCCGACTTTTACAAAAGTTGTGCAGGCCTACCCACAATCATTCCGTACAATCACTGATAAGGTATTATTCAATCAGTGAATTACACCATTACGGGAAAGCCGGTATAACCAAAGCGCATTACAGTTATACTTATAATCTCTATTACAGACTGCTGCATCAAAAAAGCCATGAGCAAAAACAAATCGATTGTAATGCGGAAGGACGGTGTTAAATAAGTGGTTACGTTGTGTGTGCGAGCGCTCGAGTGTGTCGACATTTCTATTGTTTAATGTGATTCGGATGTTACGAGAATTGCCTTGTACGGGTCTTGAGAGTCAAGGGGTAGATAGGCTTTAATAGAAGGGGTTGGGGTTTTAAATGACCGCATCAAGCCCAAGCTTGAAGGTATTCACTTACAGTCTAACTTATAAATTAACTTTTGATACACACGATCAACTGTAAGTCAAAACCCGCCATCTTGGTTTTTAACTAGGTTTGAACTGCCATGGCGATGTTTAATTTTAACAGTTATTTAGGCAATGCTGGACGCTACGAAAAGTTTATAAGTATAAAGAAACACTGTTTAAGTTGAACGTCAATGAATAATTGACAGATAATAGTCCTCGCCAGCCTGTATTCTAAAGTCTATGTTGCCTGTAAAATGTTCTGCTCTTAACGCTGGGATAGTAAAGGCCCTCGCTGTCTAGTGCCTAGGAAATTAATCAGATTCGTTAGTTGTTTACCTGTACAAAGATCTACACTACAGTATTGAACTACGTTCATCCTAAAGCCTAAATTAAACTAGCAAATTCTCGCAGAAATGTATTGCGTAAGAACTTCCAGATGTGTTTACATTAGCGGGAATATTACAATAGTTGTATACCTACACATGACTTGCCGCAAATCTTGCAAGCTTCAAAGTTTATATGTGTCAGCTTCCTGTGACCGTGTTTACTGTAAAAATTGCTTGCCGAAGATAACTTCTGCTAGTTTTCTTGGCAATCTAAACCCCGATTTAAGAAGGAATATAAAGTATATTATCTCCAATGTAAATTGAAACACAACAATACTTGCATACTGGTTGCTAGACGACAGATGACTGATTTTAATAGGTATGGTCTACCCAGACGAACTGTTGCACGAAAATCTATTTTATTCAATCAATGTATGTAGGGCTTCGTCTGTCTCCGTAATATAGGTCTTTAGGAGATAGATGATGAATACAGCCATAACTGCAGGAATTCCATAGCTATATACCTACGTATACGTGCACTTACGACACACAAATATCTGACACACTGCACCTTTGCATGTTGACCGTTAGAAGTCGACTTAAAGGTTGATATTTCACCATATATGGCGGTCAATTAGTTCCCAGTTTCCGTCGTAATGCATAATGTCCGTTATTTTAATAGGCAATCATAAATGAATCAAAGGATACGCTCTTAAATTGGCAGTTGGCATAGTTGGGTGGAGCCATAAACGTAGGAATCTATGCCTAAGATAGGTAGTTACGCTACTTAGTTCCAAAATCTACCTTAATTCAACTTCTTTTTCTTCAATTCCATTTCTTGAAAATAGTTTTAAATTCTACTCTATCCAAACCAGATAATGACAGTAAAATTACCCTGTGCGGCAAATATGACACAGATTGAAAAACAAGATGGCGGTAAGGGAATAAAATTCCCCGCAAGGCGTTATCTCTGTTAAAAAATGTGCTTGCGATTGGTATTCAGATAAGTTAACATAACACGTCCATGCAGTTTACTAGGTTATCTTTGCTTTAACTCTTAAGTTTATGCATTCTTGATTGTGTTAAAATTTTTACGATATAAATATGGTTGGTAACCTGTCCAAAGATAAGTATAATTAATGTACAACTTGTAACATGCAAAGCAATCGTAAAAAAATACAGTTCAATTAATACAATGTTTATAGTTCCTACCTATTATATTGTAGACTTTAGGGTGAGAGCGTTTAGAATTAATGAGAATGAATTTGTAAGGAGCGAGAACACTGAATTTTATGTTATAACAGAATAATTCATGTGAAACGCAAGTGTACTCCAACAATTTCTATCGGTATTGTGAGGTCGAAAATCTCACGTGCTATCGATTTATAAATTTTCAACGATGGCGCTAGATTAAGCACGTAAATACAATTAATAGCTTTCTCACACCGTAAACAATTAACAGTTAACAATAGAAAGTTTAATATTTGGCGGTGACATGTTTCGGAAGCACCGATAAGCCTGGCAGACACTAACCTCCATACTCAACCCACTTACTTCGCATATAGAGTCCAGTTCACGTAAATGCGATACAGTTAGGCGTTTCCGTCCACGCGTGATATGGCGTGCGACGTGAGCCGAGGCTCTGAGGAGGTTCATTGTTCCCCGGCAGGTACGTGATCTGAATGAGTGGTTAACATAAAGGGTTTTCAGCTGGACTGGCTTTGAATTCCGAAGGCAATACGATTGTGGTCAACTTTGTTTCAAATGTTTAGTCCTTTCGGGACAATGTTGGAAGACCATTTATCGTGTCTTTTATGAAGTGGAATAATGCACTTGTATGACATACATTTTAATAAGATTTTCGAGGAATAATAAAAATTTAGATCAAAGTTAGTTGGTAATACATAGTCCGTTTTAACTCATCTTGCACCGTTTTGAATGAAGTTCAAATATGCAAATCATCCAACTTCATCAGAATTTGAAACCGTATACAAAACAGTTCGCTGGCAGTGAGGCTGGCACGCAACACAAGTTAACGTCCCCATAAACCTAAGGTCTTGTATTTTTTGTGTGATACGAAGATAAGCGTATTTTTTCCTCTCTTAGTCCGGTTTGTGCATATGCTTTTTGTTCTATGTTATTATTGGGTTTCGTAGTAATGAAACGACTTCTTATAATCGACCGAATATGATTTTTATAGAAAACTAACTTTTGCCCGCGGCTCCGCCCGCGTTATAAAGGTTTTCCGGGATAAAAGTCCCGCTTTATATTTCCCGGGATAAAAAGTAGCCTATCTGTCAATCTAGGACATGATCTACCCGTATGCCAAATTTCATCGAAATCCGTTAAGTAGTTTTTGCGTGAAAGAGGAACAAACATCCATACATCCAGACATTCTTACAAACTTTCGCCTTTATAATATTAGCAGGATGTTTTTTAAAAATGTCTGTACCTATAAATAGAGCATACCTGAACCTTCAAGGTAACGTTACGAAAAATCTAATATTAAATCCCACGCTGTCACCATTTGGTAACACAAGTAGTTTACATTTCCAATTGCAATTTACGCGGCTTAACATAGTAACCTACTTTAACGCTAGAGATCATAAAAATAAGTTTGGATTACTTTGAATCTCAACAGTCAATCCTTTTTTTTACGGCCAGTCTCTTTACTGGTCAGTCAGTTACTTTTATCCAAATTATCACGTTTGTATGGAGGGTAGAGATAGTTTGTTATGTGACAACTCCTACATTACTTCAGTGACGTTTGTGTTTTGAAAATTTTAAAGGCCAATTCCACCGTTTCCTAATAAAGTTCCAAATAACTATCTAGCGTTATACACGCTATCTAACAAATAAATCTGAGACATTACTAATAACTTTTTGTGACAGATATTTCTATTGAGACTTTTGAAATCAGAAGTTATAGTTTATATGGAAGATAAGTTTCGAATAGGATATCGAGGACTTTATCAGCATGTGGTTAAATCAACCCTTAATCTTTTACTTTGGTCGATACTTTTACATCCAAGATTTATAAGATTGAAATACAATAAACATGTTTGAGTCGCCCACGAGTCCGGACCGCATGCTTATCGCCTGACTCAGAATTTGCATGTGACAGCGAAACAGCTGAGATTTGTGAATGGCTCAATTTTACGACATTGTAGTAAAACTTGATTTTCGATGACTACTACTTTAAAGTATTTAAATTATCTCGCATTAATGTTTGGATTACAAAACTGATCCTTTGATTATGATTTACCTTAACAGTTTTGTTCGAAAATAAATAAAGTGTGTATTATACTAAAAAATAAATAGAGTTGCTAACATAATAATATTATTATTACCACCGATTTTACTTCATAGTTTGCAGACAAAATTAGGTCCTTAAATATAATTAACACACACACACTTATGCTTATTATCACCGAAGGGGTAGGCAGAGGCGCAACTCGGTAGCGTAGTTGTATTACGGTACGACTGCATACCCGAGGTCTCGGGTTCGATCCCTGGGTCGGGCATAGTGAAATTGGATTTTTCTATTCAGTATCAGCTCGGAGTCTGGAATTTGTGCCCGATATGGCTATAGGCTCGCCCCCTATCACATCATTGGACGGAATACGCACGGCGAAAAGTGGGTGCACTTAGATGCGCCTCTGCCTACCACTTTGGGAATAAAAAGACGTGAGTGTGTGTGTATATATATAATATTAGTGAATAACGATGTTAAAAACTGTAAAAAAAGTTTGTAACGTTATACTTAGAAGCGTGGTTAACAAAGCATTTAGAGAATTCTAGGTCATGGCGTACGAACTAGGCCATTTGTGATACTAGCGACAATTATCTCTGCTGTGCATTATGTTACAAGTACATTTATCACTTGAGGCAGCTTAGGCACGTTGAGGACATGTTTTAAATAACGGTATCATGTTGACAATAACATAAATAAAATTGGCTTCTTGCCAGTTTTCGGAATTCTTTGTGAATTATCGCTCGCTTTAACGGTGAAGGAAAACATCGTGAGGAAACCTGCATACCGTGAAGTCTGCCAACCAGCACTAGGCCAGCGTGTTGGACTATGGCCTTAATACTCTCAGTAGTAGAGGAGGCCCGTGCTCAACAGTGGGCAGTATATAATACAGGGCTGATTGCATTACATTGCATTGCAGTTTTCGGAAAAGTATTTTACAAATTACATGTTTATTTTATAGCCCTTACAATTACTTTTTTACTTAATACTCTATAGTTATTGTTTACTTACGTAGGCTAGAATACTGAATATATTATATTACCACATTTTACTGTAATACCGCTCAAGTAGCCAAAGGGTTACGTTTACGCGGAGAAAGTGACTTATTACTACCGCCCAGTGTTCAAGGGGAACGACTGAGCGGTTATGTTGGGTTCACCGTGCCTTACGACCCGACGTTGAGCCGCCCGGAGACATGGAAAACGTCGGGTGACCGCCAGGCCGAGTCCCTAACCTATGTACACCGCACGGCATACCAACTAAAACTCCGCGGTGGCCATCTTCAGCGCATTAGGGACGGCTGCGGGCTTCCTCCGACTCACGTCTAAGTTGTCGTCCGCAACCGCCCCTGCAGCGGTGATGGTAGAGACGTATTAGACATTGCACAACTACAACTTATAATATTTTAATTATCATAATCGTAGTGTTAAGTCTGCTGGAAAATCTAATAAATGACTGAAAGCCAATGGGAACGAACATGGCTTAAGATGTTTAGTGACTAGTTCTAATAAGTAGCTTTCCAACCAGTGTTAGAAGGATAGCGCAGTATGATTCTGGTAACTGAAGATAATAGGGCCTTATGTTACTCTTACAATTAGAGATAGTGCAATCATTGGTGCAGCTAGTCCTTTTCCAGGGACGGCCAGTACCCTAAACTGAAAAAAATAAAATGACTTTTGTGTGCTTGCCGATATAATTTTTTTAATCGTTTGAAAAAATATTATAGTTAATAAAATATTATAGTAGTAATAAGCTGACTAAAAATCTTTGGGGTGGGCACCCGGTCTCCCCTCTATATACACCTATGTGTAACATACCTCAGTGTAACCTTAGGACACGATATTTAACCGTAACTTAGTCAAGAGATGTTGACTAATATTTAGGCCGGTTCTATAGTTCTAATGCCTTGGGCATTGAATCTATTGGTAAGTTTTAAGGCGCCAGCTCCGAGCCACGCAGCCTTAGGCACTGCATTAATGACCAGAGCGAACCCACGGAACCTCTCACAAAAAACTACGATTGCAACTATGAAACGCATTTATTAATAGTAGCCCAGACTTCATAATAGTATAACATAGGTAAGTATTATAGCTGGCGGTCGTGCAAAACGGTGGTGTCTGGCAAAGCCTTTAAAATGAAAAATAATAATTATGAATTAATCTACTTTGAACTTGTTTGCTACTTTTAAAAACATTGTCTCCTTTGTGTAACGTAACCAAGAGTATAAAATTTAACTCGTTTTTGAGTTCTATACAAATTACCATCCGCGGTTGGCAAGCTAGATCCAGATAAACGAGCCTCCACTGTAAGTTCTTTGTTACAACTACAAGTAGGTGGTAACTATTTATCTTAACTAACCTTAGGTTGTTTATTATGTTGAACTGTTACGTATGTTGTATTTAGAACAAATAAGAACCTTTACGACACGTATACATTAAAATGACGACTTAAACCCTTATGTTTTTATACATAACTCCCAATGAACAAAGGTGTTTCTTAAAGAATAATGGCATTAGAAAAAAAATATTCAAACCCGGAATCAAATACCTAACATACATAATAAATGGACAAAGGCGTATATCTCAAACCAATTGTATACATGTCACCGCGATAGTGATGAGTCACAATTGCAATAATAATGAGGGTCAGTGAATCATGAGTCTGTTGTGATTGCAGCGACAACAGGTGGATATTGAATTTTTATCGCTGTTTATCTATAATAAAATAATATAAAACTATACTAATAATTATAAAACTGAAGAGTTTTTTTGGTTGAACGCGCTAATCTCAGGAACCGACTACTGAACCGATTTTGAAAATTCATTCCCTAATAAGAAGAAATTTAAAAAAAAAATCGCTTTATTACTCCTTAGGGCTTTAGACTACTTTTTATCCGTGGAAAAAAATCCGCCCGCCCGGTTCAGGAAGAGCGGCGAGTGATACTAGTTTACTTATAATAATATATGCGAAAGATTGTGAAGGTGTTTCTACAATTGTTACAGTAAGCGCCGAAACAGATGATCTGGATGAATCTTACGCAGGTAGATCATCTTCTTGATTAATATAATATAGCTACTTTTTAGTTTGTATCTCAGAAAACACAAAGCAAATAAAACATTTTTATCGAGAAATGCGTGTCGCACGTGAACAAATATTTCTCCGATTTGCAAATACGTATTAATCGAATGTTCTCGGACCGGAGACCTCATAAGTTGATGATTAGATAGTTTTTGATTACGATCTATAGATACAAAGTAATCTAAAAACAGGCATTACCTTCGAAGGTATCTCTTTACGTACAATAACATATTACGAGCTGATCATTAATCTTCGATGAAGTTATGTCTATCTAAACGATTGGTTCGGCTTGTCATCGTCAGTGCACGATGAAATATGGATTTTAATCATAGTTTGTTTTTAGCTTTAGATAACTTTACCGTGCCTGAACCAATTCAGGTGTTTTTATAATCTACAATATAATGTATACCTATTAATATCAAAAAGACGTAATGTTTGCAAGATTTTTTGGTTGTAGGAAGTAATCTATGGAACTAATGAAACGATTTCGATGAAAGGACATGTCCAAATAAGAGGTTATAATTCTAACCAAGATACTTTAGGTATATATGGGTAGTACTCTAAAAAATTAGGTCTTTGCAATAAAACGTATAATTTTTAACAATCCTCCGATTTTGAGATTAAAATGAGAAATAATTGGTGTTTTTAATCTGATTTTTTTAGATGGGGCTGGCGTCGTACTGTGTTTTAAAGTCTATCGTGGCGGGAAAGGCTTCTTACGCGGGCGAAGCTGCGAGCAAACCTAGTTTATTATATGAACTAGATGTATTAAAAATATAGATTGATTGGCAGTTAGGCACTAAAGTATTTAATAATAAAACTGGAAGTTTTTAAATTAAACTTGAAGTTTCGGCAATCCACATGGGTCTATACTATAAGAAATTAAGTACCATCTAAAAAACATCTTGAGCTGTACCTAGTTGAAATCGCGAGAACGTTCGTCCCACGTCCTATCCTGGTGTTCTGGTTATTCTGCATTCCAGTGGCGAAAAGCCCTTATAAAATGCGATTTTTATCGATTTATCTTTGCAAAACTTACTATAATTTAAATAAACATTATATTATGGCCGTTTTCACCACATTGATAAAGTCCCTGATAGCCTATTCGGAACTTAGGACCACTTTCACCGGATCTTGATAAAGTTCCAGATAAATATCTGACATAGGTATAACAAGCTACCCAACAAATAAATCTGACACATAACTAGCGACTTTTTCTGCCAGATTTTTTATTAGGGACATGTGAAACCAAAAGTTGTAGTTTATACGGCAGATAAGTTCCAAATAGGCTATCAGTGGCTTTATTGGTAAGTGGTAAAATCAGCCCATAGTAACATAAATAACTTTCAAAGTCGGCATTGGCTGAATCATCGCATATGCATGAACGACATAAATAAAAAAAAACTTCGAAGTAAACTTCCGTATTTTTTTTTAAATCATCGTTCACTACTACATTTCTAACCTTAAGACAATGCAGCACTGACTCTATGACGTAAAGACGGATGCGTGGCCATCATCGCGCGTGACGGCGTGTCCGATCCCGCAAGCCTTCACTCAACACGCGACCAGCGTGTCCGATACCCACAACTAACACCTGACATTATTCTCATGTTGTAACGCGATTAGAAATAAAAATACATTCATCGATGTTAAAACAATAACTAAGAGATTTCGTGAAATAACGTTTTATTTGCACTCTTAAATACCACATTAATCGGATAAATTAATGTGGTACTCTAAATATATCTTTATCTTCTCCAGCCAGTATCTGGAGGTTTATCGGGCCTCTAGGTATTAGCAAAGATAAAAAATTAGATTCCTTTGGGGCGACGACTGGTTTGGATGACATTAATCATCATTTCTCCTCTACTAACCCGATTGATCACCAAATCAGGCGTCGTACCATGGACCACTTAGCCGGACTTTCCAGCCCTGATATCAACCCTTTCCCCAGTTTCATTAGGTGAAATCAAAAAGGTAATCCTGTCCATTAAATCCAATGCGACTGGCTGCGACAACATCAGTCGTCATATGATAATCCTTATCCTGGACCATCTCCTTCCCGCCATTTTGCAACATTATTAATGGCTCCCTTAGCTCTGGCGTATTTCCGTCTCTGTGGCGAAAAGCCATTGTGATTCCCCTTCACGAAATTCCTAACCCGTCACACGCGAAACATTTCCGACCTATATCTATTCTTCACTTCCTCTCCAAAGTGCTTGAGGCCTGTGCCCATAAGCAGCTGTCTAGGTTTGTTCACCTAAACAACCTTCTGTGCCCATTGCAATCGGGTTTCAGGCCTGGTCACAGCACTACTACTGCGCTACTCAAAGTGACTGACGATATTAGGGTGGGCATGGAAGACACCAAGGTCTCGGTTTTGGCTTTGTTCGATTTCTCGAACGCCTTTAATGCCGTCAGTCACGACATTCTCCTGGCCATCTTCTCCCACCTTTCTATCTCTTCTGCGGCACTGGATTGGTTATCTTCAGGGACGTTAGCAGTTGGTGCGACTTGGCGACTCCTCCTCCAGTTGGTGTCATATCAACTCTGAAGTCCCTCAAGGCGGCATACTCTCTCTATTATTGTTTTCCATCTTTATGAACCTCTTA
Source organism: Lapara coniferarum (assembly GCA_949316025.1). Taxonomy (NCBI): domain Eukaryota; kingdom Metazoa; phylum Arthropoda; class Insecta; order Lepidoptera; family Sphingidae; genus Lapara; species Lapara coniferarum. Next base: position 1,954,991 of record OX438927.1, on the reverse strand, counting down.
AATCACGAACTTCATTGTGCGTACCATCTGTATGCCGATGACTTGCAAATATATTCTAAGGATGGTGCCGATTGTGTGTCCGCGGCCGTCGATAGCGTAAACAGGGACCATGCCCAAATTAAAACCTGGTCCGACAATTTTGGCTTGTCCGTAAACCCAACGAAATGTCAGGCCATCATTGTAGGTGGTCCAAGAATAATAAGCAGGTTGGATAACACAATTATTCCACCTATTATATGTAACGGTAATGTCATTCTTTGGAGCTCAAACGTTAGAGATCTCCTATATATTATGTTTTTTTTTATACATGTTAATGGCCATGTAGTGCCTGGATAATGATTTTATATTTTTATGGAAACTTGAGTCATCTCCTATAAGATATTTAAAAATAGGGATCTTGAAATTGAACAGCCAAGGTAGGAGTCGAGGTGGCTCAATTGGCACGGTACGTCGGAGGTCGTGGGTTCGAGTCCCACCTTCGACTGTTCTTTTTCAAGTTTCCATAAAAATATAAAATCGTTAGAGATCTCGGTCTACACATCGACTCTACCCTGAGCTGGAGGCCCCAGGTGACCTCTGTATGTCAGAGTAACCGGTACTCTTCGCGCTCTATACCGCCTAAAGAATTTTCTCCCGCCTAAGACCAAGACTATGCTGGTACAAGCCTTAATCCTTCCTGTAATCGACGACTTCCTGTTATGCTTTAAATATCATTGATAAGTTTAATGTATTTTACTGTAAATAATTAAATTTATAGAAATAGAATAAAATAAAATACTGCACTCGTTTCACCCAGAAAACATAAGACGAATATATTTTCATAAACAAGATACACTAAAAAGTAAAACTGCTACATATCCATAAACCATAATATACATAGGTTGGAAAGGCAATATATTTAAATAAAACAATAATAATAACTAGAAAGAAGATATGTTTCAAACTTTTCGAAAATAAACAGCAAGGATATATGCAATTAGTGGGATAAACGACCCTTGTACCAATGATGTATCGCGCACCGATTTGCATAAGATAAAACGCAGCGAACATCGCGCCGTAATCGAACCAAAGAAAATAAATGACGCGAAACCGCGATGCGAGCACGTACGCGCACATAACTGCGCTATTACATGTACGTATATACGTTATGTATATATGTATTTCGTTTATATACAGCGGTCGATTAACATACGTCCAGTGCACTATGTATTTCATTTATGTGGGTGATTAACATAAACTTAAGCTTTTTATGACAATGTAGGCAAAGGCTAAACTTTGTATGTCCTATTATATGATAGGAGAGGTTATTTCGGCGCAAAACAAAACATAAGATCTTGGATAACTCGTGTTTTTATCGAAAAACTAAATATTTGTTTCTAGAACTGACAAATTCACTTTACATTATGTATAAATATAATTAATATGCAATAAGTCTAATTTAAACATGCGCGGGCTGTGAACCGCGAAGTTATGGGTTCAATTCCCAGCTCGGATAGCTATTCTAATATTTAAACGTGACCTGAGAGTAATATTGATGACAGACACGCCCCCATGACATCATAGAACTTATCACCTCTGCTTATCGTGCTTTTGTCTAACGGAAGTTAAGTGTAGCCTTTGTTTCAAGTTTCCCTTGACCGAAAGATTAGTTTATATACACGAAATGTATTAGTATATACTGTCCTACATAAATAATAATACACTTCATATTATATGGTACGGGCCACCTATAACCTCAGTAAAAAGTTTATAATCTTTTATAATCCATTGTATGTACTGTACTACTATACTGTACTGTATTGTAATAATACTGCCCACTACTGAGCACAGGCCTCCTCTACAACTGACCTCTTCTCTGTCAGCTGACCTCTTTTTTAATACCTTTACTAAAATAGCAAAAACAAGTGTATCGGTATTTCGTTTCTAATGTAATATTACCACATAGTAGCGTAACCAACATTGTTATAGATTTCATACAACACCGAGACAATTCAAGGTAGCTTGAAGATCGTAACAGCGCGCGTTGATGTCTTTTGTTGGAAATTATTGATCGGTTTACGTTGCAGAAGTATTTTCGCCGATTTACAAGAAATAAATGTTAATAACATTACAAACATTTATTATGATGTTATTTAACGATACAATAAAGGATGCATTGCAAATCGACAATTTATGTTGAAACATACTTTCATTTTTTTATATAAATCGCGTTAATTATACTTAAACTTTGTCTTCGTTTTATTTTATTTTAAATATAGCTAGTTTCATTTGATACATACTGTAAAAATAACTACTGCCTTTTCTGCACACACAAAATATACGTGAACACCTGTCTTTGGTTGTTATTGTTTCGTCAAGTCAGCATTTAATGTTATTTTTCAAAATGACTATCCTTTACAGGACGATGCTAGCATATAATGCTACTATTGATCATAATATAGAATAAAGTATTTGGCAACAAATAATTTCCTCATCTACCTGCATTTTTTTTAAAACATAAGTACATATCTAATTACTTAAAATTCTTAAGTAAACTTACCACATAGGAATTTTCTAATGCTATTAATCTTTCGACCCTTTTTACATGTGTGAAATTTAAGAATTCGTACTCAATTTAAACACGACAGACAAGTACAGCAAACTATGTCTAAAATATTTACCGTATATAAAAAATTACTCCTAGACTTCTGAACGAAACAATGTTCAAACCAACATGCTTATAAACCATTCACTGTAAAGTATTTAGATCACAGAATCACTGTAAACGTTGTTTATAACACTCGTGCGCCCGCGCCGGCTTTCCACGTGATACTGGCACGCGATTGGCCGAGCAAAACGCGGGAACGCACTTGTCAAATAGGGTTGCCAGATGCGACAAACGAAATAAAAATTCAGTATTTTTTAAATATTTTAATAATATAAAATTGGGTGCATATTACATGTCAAAATTATATTATATTGAAACTGTATCGATAAATGTTGGAATCAAATACTCTATATATCGAAATAGTTATAAGCAATCATGCAAACACGTCAATAAGACATCTGACCTGACCATTATTATCACATAATTTTGTGCGTAATCCATTTTTTTGTATACTTGCATAGTTAGGTCCTGAAGTTTATAACACTATTCCATCTTCAGCATGTCACCCTTGTTCGCGCTAGCTCTTGCTCATGCATAATGAATACTACAGAATACTCTTCTACTTTTAAATTTATGGCTTGCACCGTTTGTCAGTGATATCGCCAATATCAAGTATTAACAAAAAGAGTTCTACAGAGACTCGCTAGAGATTCAGAATATTCAAAACTATAACACGGTAACCCCACACCTGTCAGTTTGTCGTATGAACGAGTTCTATGGGCATGCAAATAAGTCAATGGCGAAACGTTAAAATTATTTATCGCTTGTTGCAACAAAATGAACTGAATTTCCTTTGATCTAAATCATTCAGTGTTTGTGTTGTAACGCGCCACTGAAGTGTCCACTTTCTAACTGTAGTGCAACATGACTTGAACAATAAATTATTGAGTTACACTTATCGAATAATCTTGATTTGTGAGATTATTGTCATATCTCATTGGTGGGCATGGGTTGGAACTCGTTGTAGTGGATTCGATTCAGAGATAAAGAATTGTTTGTATTAAATGGTTTTACTATATATTTGTAGTTAATAGCTTTTGAATTATTGAAAAAGCGTGTCGATTTTCCGAAATGAAAAATAAACTCATGGCTATTGAATAATACACGGATGCTTCTGCAATCTAGACGAGTTTCAAGTATGTCATTACAATACTTACTTACAGTTATTTCGATACTAGCTTTTGCCCGCGGCTCCGCCCGCATTTAAAAGTTTTTCCGGGATAAAAGTCCCGGTTTATATTTTCCCGGGATAAAAAGTAGCCTATGTGTTAATCCAGGACATGATCTACCCGTGTGCCAAATTTCATCGAAATCCGTTCAGTAGTTTTTGCGTGAAAGAGGAACAAACATCCTTACATCCATACATCCAAACATCCTTACATTCTTACAAACTTTCGCCTTTATAATATTAGTAGGATTAGATCCATTACAAAGTTAACATTAATTCGTTATTCAATCACGTTTAAACACCTATGCCCACTATCGACTAAGTGCGTAAAAAAACGTTGCAATAGCATTCCTTAAACTAGGTCCCCAGGTGGTGCTTGTGGCCGCTGATTCACCTTCATAAATATTGAAACACTTGTGCACATAGAGGTATTGCACATTGTGGCTAGTACTACCCGTAGTAGGTAGTGACTTGGAATGAGGAATAATAGTATGCAATATGCATTGTATTAGGGAAGAATAACTACCGCTATTCTGATCTTGAGGCAGTATTCGATGTGAATTAGTTTTAAGTTTGATTCCCAGGTTGGGAATATGTTGTGTCTTTGAACCATTACAGGATAATAATAATTGAAGCCTTAAGCCCAAGACGTCTATTTAGCATTGCGTTATATAACTAATCTGAGTATGTATACAAGATATGGAAAAAAAAATAAAATTTACATTTTTGACTAAAAGTATGTCGGAGTTTCTTTCTGACCTTCTTCTTCGGGTAGTCATCGCTTAGGTCTTTTATTGTCCTTACCGATGTGGATCGCCACGCGTTTTCCATAGTATTTTTTATAACAATTATAAATATATTTTTTTTATCTCTCCTTTCCTGGCAGCCCGAGTTGGCTTCTTTGGTTACTTTTCATTGATTTTACCTACTCCAAATATAAAAAAATCTGTAGTTGTGTGCCTTAATTAATAATAACAATAATAATTTTATGTGTTACGACTTACCTATCATAAGTTCAACTATGTTCGCCTCCGTCATGAATGAAGTATTTTAATTTTATATATTCGAAATGCAAAGCTTTTCCTCCATTACCTCCATAATCCTGAATCTTCCTTTCTGTAAATTATTATTCTCAGTGCATAGCAGAAGAACTAAGACTGTACTTTGAAAAACATCGTACATATTGCTATGATCTCAGCAAGATAATCTTAACATAGTATAGAACAAAGTCGCTTCCCGCTGTCTGTCTCTATGTATGCTTAGATCTTTAAAACTGCTCAACGGATTTTGATGTTTCATTTATGGAGTGATCCAAGAGAAAGGTTTATTTGTATAATTTTTATCCCGGGGAAATATAAAGCGGGATTTTTATCCGGGACCACTCATTCACGCGGGCGGAGCCACGAGCAGAAGTCTAGTTTTCTAATAGTCGTGCATTTCGGTTCGTTTTTATTGTACTTAGTTGTTTGGTTTTTCCCACGCCTTAGAACAATATGCCTTCCGTCCTTGTCTGCTCGATGCGACGGAAAGAGGCGAAACTCTTGTACAACACAAAAGCATAATGACAACCTTGCGTTAACAAAGGTAAGGAGATGGAGTACAGAACGTATTTCTGTTTTTGCCTTGGGACACAATATAACATAGGTACCAGCGCTTCATTATATACTGCCCACTGCTGAGCATGGGCCTCCTCCACAACTGAGAGCGTTTAGGCCTTAGTCCTAAAGTGGGTCGACAGACTTCACATACACGGATTTTTTTTTCGGAAACTCTTCCACAAAATTCCGACTTTTCCACATGATGTTTTTCCTTCACCTTTAAAGCCAGCGATAATACAAAAATAATACACACAACTTTTTAGAAGCCAGAGGTGCGTGCCCTTGGGGTTTGAACCTGAAGAAATTCGTCTCGGTAGACCATTCCATTCCTAACTATCGTACACTAAAAAAAGTTTAGTGATTTTTATAACTCTTCATCCGTACCAAACCCCGCTTATATAATATATAGATGTATGGGGAAACCCTATATACTCCAACGCCGGCGTCCGTAACGGGGCTTGACGAGTCAATATATTTCTAAGTTAATAACGAAAATTAAACAAATAGCTTCTAATTAATCATTTGTATTGCCGCCTACATAATGCCTACTGTTATATGCAATCATCAAAATCTTAAACAATCAAACTAACCTTCACCCAGTGAGTGTTAGTGGGCGGATTCACACGTTTCTTTGAATATCCATTGACTCATACAAGGATATACGGACGGATTCAGGTAAACACGGGGCCCACACGTATTTTTCATCAATATTTAGGGGAGACTGGGTACGGTTGAAATATTTTTGGGTTTATCGTCCATAGCATCGAGATTAGTTAAGCGAGCGAGGACAAAAATATATTATATAAAAGACCATGTATTTCTCCAGTAATGGGCAATGTTATTTGGGATCACTGTATTATATGTTATGTGTAAAATCAAATTTTAAAAAAAAATGTAATTTGTTTCAACCGTCCCCATGCCAGGGTCGGTTGAAACAGTGCCTGGGGTCAATTGAAACACAATATTTATAATCTAAAATTATTTGTAATTACCCTTCAACGGTATATATTAAGTACAACTATGTAATAAACAGATGTTAGTGACGATTTTTTTTTTGTAATATTTGTGTTTTAGTTGCTATTATATCTCTTTAAAATCAACAGCATTAACTATTAACTAGATTATAGCACTCCAGTTAAGAAAAACATCAAAACATTACTATAAACATCTACATTTTAATGCACTTGTAGGTAAACAAATGACAAAACAACGATACTTTTTGTTTAGATATAAAAAAAAAGCACTTCTACTATAACCTATTAATATATAATTATTATGAAAAAATTTAAGTCTTATTATTTTTATAAAAATAAGTAATTTAAACAAAGATACTTAAGTGATTACGAGATCATTGGGTATCACAACTGTGGGAACATAACTGAGACTATCGTCTGTGCACTCTTCATGCGCCCACAGTTTATATCCTGAGAATTGTATCCGTTTTTCATTTGGTCTGCTTTCTCAATATGCTGACATACAAACAAGGCAGTAGCCTTCCTCTTCTGATGATGATGATTCATGCCGTGTGTTATTTTTTCTGTTTATAGCATTTCTTTTAGTCTTTTCTCCATCTAATCTTTTCTTAACTTCTTAATATACCTCAACAGGCAACAGTGGTTCATTCCATGTTTTTCCTGCCGTTGTTCTTAACGAAGATCCTGCTTTCACATCTTCATAGGCTTGTTTGTACGTTGATAAATCAGCCTGACCTCTCGTAGTCTTCTTTTGGCGTACCCTTGGCATCTAAAAAACAAGAAAATGAAATAAATATACTGTTTCAACCGTACCCAAAAATAATGTTTCAACTGTCCCCAACCCTATTCTAGGTAATATAACGGTTCACAGTAAGAAGATAATAAATTTGACTTAAAAATTATCATACTGTAATATTCTAGAAACTTCAATTAAAACGATAAAAAAACTCTCAATACTCTCACTTTAATCAAAACTATAATAATTGCAAAAATGTACGACCAAAAATACTTACTTTTCCGTCAAAAAACACAATAGGGCCTCCTATACACTAGTACAGCGACCGAGGAGCAACGCAACTCTAAAATTCGTGTTTCCACTTGCCGCCCGCTTCTTTCTCCCCTTGTACCCCCCACCACATCACGCACGGTTCTCGAGACATTCGCTTTGTTTCAACCGTCCACCGTTTCAACCGTACCCAGTCTACCTAATTAAGACTCGTCAGATGTAGCATGGTGTGGGCCATAGACTGATCCTATCTGTAATTTCCTTCGTGACAGTGTTACTTTTGAGCCTGATGTCGATTTGAGCAGAATCGAGGCGCGCCGAATGGAACCGCATTTATTTTGAGCTAGGTATCGTTCATGGCTTCACCCGTGTTAAAATCCTTTCTCGCTGCAAAGAACCCAAACACCACGACGCCAGCACAATCTATTTTTTTTTTTTTTTTTTTTTTTTTTTATGTAAGAGTAGTAACAGCTTTTTTACAATATATCTTAATAATACTTCAAAAATAATTTCTAAGCCAATGACAACTACTCATTTTACTTAAAATATAAAGAAAATTACAATTCAGACGGTTTGGTGGAAAGAAGAAGGTGGGGCAAACTAATAGCATGCTGATAGAATGTGATTTATAATGTATAAAATAATGCTAAATAAATGACGATAAGATGACACGCACATCTACGAGTTGAACTTATCATGTATAGATATCATATATATACTTAACATAAATTTTCAATCATACAAACATTAAAAATTATATATAATATACCAGTACAAATATCCGCATAATAATATGCCACATAGGTGTATTAGTTAGTTAAGGTTATGTGTATCAGTATAACTTTCAGCGAACCGCAGTCGTAACGCGTAAAAATTACAAATTACAAGAGGCAGCCAAAACTAGACATTTATTAACATATTAATTTAAGAATTAGGATTCCGAAGGTGACGTTTTACATGGTGCAGAAAACTGTGTTTAGACCCTACAAAAGGATCGATGCAAGGAAAGAGTTCATTGTAAGTGTTTGGTACTCTCGCAAACACAGAGTTTTGACCATAATTGGTTGTGTGATATGGAACACGTAGTAATGGTGTGTGCCGGGTACGACGTTTAGGTGTGGCTAGATATATAAGTTCAACAATATCAGGACAGTCAAGACGATTGCGGATAACATCAAATAAAAATCCCATATCGAGTACTTGGCGACGTTCTTTTAATGTAAGAAGATCATACCTTTGACAAATGTCCTTATAGCTAGCTGCCATGGAGGCTTTTTTACATACGAAGTTGAGATGCCGTACAAATTTCTTTTGTATGCTTTCAATACGGTTAATGTAGATGTTATAATTTGGGCACCAAACTGGGCTTGCATATTCTAATATACTGCGTACGTATGCATAATACACTATTTTGAGAATAACCGGGTCAGAAAACGGACGGCATGTTCTTATCAAGAAACCAAGGTTACGGTAGGCTTTGCTTGTAATCGAATCAATATGCATGGACATTGTCATTTTACTATCAAAATATACGCCCAGGTCTCGCACCACTTCGGTTCTCTCAATCACGATGTTATTTAAATGGTAGGGATATATTATAGGGTTCCTCTTTCGAGTAAAGCTAATACTTTGGCATTTTCCTATGCTGATAGATATTCTGTTTTGATTATAATAATTTATTAGTCTATTGAGGTCGTCTTGTAAACGCTCACAATCAACAGTAGAATCAACTTTCATGTAAATTTTTTTGTCATCCGCATATAAGATGTACCGAGAATTTTTAAAAATACTATGTATGTCAAAAAGGTAGGCGTTGTAAAAAAGAGGTCCAAGGTGCGATCCTTGAGGAACCCCAGAGGTAATCGTAATAAAATTGGATCTATATCCACCTAGCACTACTGCTTGGGAACGGTTGATCAAGTAGGAACGAACCCAACGTAGCAGATCGCCATGTATGCCTAAATATTCTAATTTTCGGAGAAGTATGTCGTGGTCGACTCGATCGAAGGCTTTTTCAATGTCTGTATAGACTACATCAACTTGACTTCCATTCTCCATTTCGCAGAGGATAAAGTTAGTAAACAGTGCCAAGTTAGAAACAGTGGAACGACCTCGAAAAAAGCCATGCTGAGTTTGAGGCACATTCCGAGCAATAAGAGGGTAAATATGCTCGTACACTAATAGTTCCAATAATTTACTGATAGCATTTAGAATGGATATAGGACGGTAGTTGTTAATTAAAGATTTTGATCCTTTTTTGTGGATTGGGACAATCTGAGCTTTCTTCCACACGGTAGGAAATACACACTCTTTTAGTGACCTACTAAATAGAATTGTAATTGGAAGAGAAAGTCCGTCTGCACAAGAAGCAAGAAATATAGGTGGTATACCATCACAACCTGCCCCTTTACTTTTGTCCAGCGAGCGAAGTAATTTTAACACCATATCTTCTGTTACTTTAATGTGGGACAGAGTATCGCTACTTAAGTACTCATCCAAAGAAAACATAAGTCCACTAGCAGCAGGTGGTATAAACACGCTTTCGAAAAACTTATTAAATATGGTACATATGCTGTGACCGTCTGTATAAGTGACATTGTTAAAAGTAAATTTCTGAGGATAGTTAGAACCCCCTCTTTTAGACTTGACATATTTCCAGAAATATTTAGGAGATACTCTAATAAGCTTTTCTGAGTTATCTATGAATTGGGAGAAGCAAAGTTTTTGCACACGGTGTTGTCTTTCTCTAAGCAGGGAAAATTCGTCATAGTCCCTAGGATTGCCAAATTTTTTCCATCTCCTATGTAATTTTGATTTTTCATTAATAATTTTTATTAAGGCCCGACTATACCAAAACGGAAACGAGCTATTTTTAGAACCTTTTGAAACGGGTACGAAAAGGGAAAAACACGCCTGTAATTTATTGTAAAATATGTCTACAGCCACATTAACAGTGTCACAAGTCAGTAGTTCGCTCCAATCAGTTGATTTTAGATACTCATTCATATCTGAAAAGTCGCATTTATGAAAATTAAAATAGGGTTCCTTGTTAATTTTGAGTGGGACAACGTGCAAATCTAAAACCGTTATGTTTAGTGAGGGGTGATAACGATCCTCTTTTATTAAAGGTTGTGTACAATTGAGTACGGTGCAAGGTAAGTTACTAAAACACAGATCCAGAATATTGCCGTCAGAATTCTTATTTATGTTATACTGATTAAGACCTAAGAAATATATAAGGTCCACAAAGGAGCTGGCTGTATCTGTAAGCATTCGAGAATTAGAATTTGATAATGAATAATTATAATTATCACTCCACGATATGAAATTTAAATTAAAATCGCCGATTAAAATAACGTTGTCGGAGGGAAATTTATCAATAATATGTTGTGTGTTTAGTTTGATGTACTCCAAACGCGCTGGTAATTCGTTCAAATCCGGCGGGAGATATGCTATTATAATGAAGAGGTTAGAAGATGAATTAAGTATGCGCGCAGGTATACGTATACATAACGACTCAGTTGCAGGAGATCCCTGCCATTCCGTGCATAGCTCAGCAGTAAGTTCACGCCGCGTGCAGACCATTACCCCACCCCCAGTTTTTTTGTTAGTATATTGACAGTCACGATCACAGCGAAATAGGTCATACCTGTCATCACACAGTTCTGCATCCATTATATTCGTGTGTAGCCACGTTTCGGTAAATAACAATATGTCGTAATTATGTAATAATATGTTATTGTATAGTTGTAAACATTTTGATCTTAAGCCACGAACATTTTGATAGAAAATATTAAGGTTACTATCACGTATATAAGAACACATTATTTACAACGTAATAACAAATAATGTAACTTAAAATATGTATCAACTATTTTGTTTAAGATACGGGACGAACTGCGGAACGAATTATAGTATATTAGAAAGTTATGTGTAGGTATATTATATGCGAATAAAAATAATATAAAATTATAACATAAGACGTGACAACTCATTGATTTTAAATAAACTTTTGAGATGCTATAGGAGGGATAATAGATTTGTGCTATAACACTATATATTATCATGCCACACATATTTGACCCACCTTTGGATACAGTTGTTATTATATTACGAATTGAGCACAATAAAGAGAAAAATATTATAATGTTCATTTCACTTTTTTTAAATCTTCGTGATCCAATATCGTCATAGATGGAGACGTGTCGTTTTTTCGTACGAAAAGTTTGCCGTTCCGTATCCAGACATATTGATAGCCAGCAGTAGAAGCAGCATCTCTGGTCTTCCTGTGTAACGACTTGTAAAAAGGAGTAAGGTGCTCATTAATATAAATGCGTCGTAGAACGTTATTTTTTGTCACTCCAATGTCCTCTGTGGTTAGCCCTTTTTTCTTCCGGATCGCAGATATAATTGAATCCTTAATAGCTTGATTTTTCATTTTTGCTACAATATTTTTGGGCGCCTGTGCATTTGTTACCCGTGTAGGAACTCGGTGTATGGCTACTATATCTTCCGCACTTAATTGTATACCGATGCCTTTACATAACAGTAACAAACAATCGGGTAGGTTTTCGTTATTAGTTTCCGGGAACCCAGTAATTTCAAGATTTTGTAAACGCTCTCGTTGCTGCTGAATGTTATGTTCGCGTTCCATGGTAGAAAGGCGGAGTTTAATACTTGAAAAGTCTTCCTCGGTAGTCTTTAATTGCTTAATTTCCATGGATAAGGATTGCGTGTGAGCCCTTATATCATCGAAGGAATTAGAATAAAAATCCAATGATTTGGAGATATCCAAGAGATCTGATTTAATGTTGATGTGTTCTTGATTTAAATTACTGATCGTCGTGGTCACTGAACTTAATTGATTTTTTAATTCAGATATTTCTGATTTCATATTTTGCATGAAGTTGTCGTTGGCTTCTTTAAATTCTCGCAGAAACGACATGATTTCCTTCTTAAATTCGCAAAAATCTTCCCTTCCCAAATTGTTCGACTCAGGTTTTTTGCGCTTACGAAGAGTTGTTTTTGTATCCGAGGAGGTGGATTCATACGCAGTGAGGTCTGGATAAGAGCCAGTTAACGTAGACACGTCGCTAAGCGCCTTGGGTGAGCGTAGAACGCTCATCTTGACTGGTTACTCAGTGACGGTATGCGTCAATTAGACTTAGCACGATGCGTGGAAAGGGATGAAAAATGCAGCTGCACTCTTTCCTCTTAGATTCACCGATGGTGCGGGAGGGGTTCGCGGCTATTGATGCGTAACGAAATGTAATAGATCCCTTGTTCAATAACAAGCTGTATTAGACCTTCAACACTTGTAATATGGATGATTTAGGAGTACACAAATTACTGCACGATTTTAAAAAATAATCCAAGAGCTATTTGCACGTCCACTTCGGCCGACTGATGCACACGATATATATTTAAAACAAATATTAGAAAATGCCATTTCCCACGAGATCAGAAAATCAAAATCATCGATCAGATATCGATTTTGAGGTCGATTGGCCTTGAAACAAAGAAATTCAAAATGGCGGCCACTTTTTTCAAGTCTAACATTGGATCCGTCTTCTGTACCTAAAGGCCTGCCCAGATATCGATTTTGAGGTCGATTGGCCTTAAAACAAAGAAATTCAAAACGGCGGCCACTTTTTTCAATTCTAACATTGGATCCGTCTTTTGTACCTACAGGCTTGCCCAGATATAGATTTTGAGGTCAATTGGCCTTAAAACAAAGAAATTCAAAATGGCGGCCACTTTTTTCAATTCTAACATTGGATCTGGCATTTGTACCCAGACCCGTGCTTGGATATCGATTTTGAGGTCAATTGGCCTTAAAACAAAGAAATTCAAAACGGCGGCCACTTTTTTAAATTCTAACATTGGATCCGTCTTTTGTACCTACAGGCTTGGCCAGATATCGATTTTGAGGTCAATTGGCCTTAAAACAAAGAAATTCAAAATGGCGGCCACTTTTTTCAATTCTAACATTGCATCTGGCATTTGTACCCAGACCCGTGCTTGGATATCGATTTTGAGGTCAATTGGCCTTAAAACGAAGAAATTCGAAATGGCGGCTAATTTTCTCAAATCAAGCATTGGATCCGTCTTTTCTAACCAAAGATATGCCCATATTTCGATTTTGAGGTCAATCGGCCTCAAAACAAAGAAATTCAAAATGGCGGCCGACTATGCCAAATCTCACAATGTTTCTGAATATTTTAGTGACCATTGATCCATAATAAATAAGTAAATAAATAATTTCAAATTTGGACTAAAATAATTTTATGGTGTATAAATTGGAACATCTTTACACCTAAAATCCGATTTTTTCAAATGTATGGGCGGCACGCAAGCGTCTTTTACGCAAACTGAGCCCGGCATTCCAGGGGTTAATATTAGTAAGATGTGCAGTGATTATACTCAGTCCGTCCCGACCACGAAGAAAAGAAGAAGAGCGGAGGTGCCGCAAGGCATATAGGTCATGTCACCATCAATTAGGCCATGACGTCACAGTAGGCGGGGCCTAAAACCGTAGTTCTGAGTGAATCGTCAGTGCGTTCGGTTCGGCCTCATCTGACGTTTAAATACGTATTAAATTCTTTTAACCATGAAATGTGATATTGATGAGAGTAGAAGTTGCTCAGGATCAAAAATCAAACAAGATGGCATAACATTTTATGTGCAAGTCGTTTAAATTTATGTTTATTTGCGTTTTGAAACATATTTTCTTGTTGCATTACCAAGAGACATCTATCGTCGAAAAGTTGCATTCTACATATTTCTCACCGATATCTTGATTTTAACATTATAAACGCATATTACAATAATTTTTCGGCAGAAATAAGTAAACTTAGTTCATTTTGCCTCTAAATATATTCATTATTCAATAATTTATTATTTAGTTACAGGAAATGTGAAAAAATATATTAAAACATGTAGTGACATCTGTGGGTAAGTATTCAGAAATAACGGATAGCGAAAAACATGTGCGTCATGCGAGCGACACCCAACATCGAATATAATTCGACGCTTGAAAGGCAATAATATCTAAGCGACAAATATACCGAAAATGAGTTATATACATATTTGGAATCGCCAAATTTTTTTGCGTCGATTGATCCGGGTTTCGTAGCTCTAGGACAACTTTTTTGGCGGTTAGATATTAGATAATTCCGGTAAATTTCACATCTTTTTTCTCATTTACCGACAAGAAATTTACGACTTTTCGGATTTATAGAAGTTGGTACACTTAAGGAAATTGATTTTGAACTTATCGTGTCTTACTTGAAATCGTGATATTACATGTTTTGCATTAATATATGTTTACTTGAAATAAAAATATGCTCACTCTTTAATTAGTTGTTTATTACCTACACAACAAAATTATAGCATTGGCGTAGATATATATTTGCCTGCACCCATACTCACCATATTGATGTGCTTAGATATTTTCAGCTTAATAAAATATTTTGTTAATAGTACATATATACAACTTTACATAAAACAAAATAAAAAAAGATTAATCGGTTAGATAGTTTTACCTGAATAATATAAGTTCTATTTTTTATGCTTAGATATTTTTACTTGTCAACCTTTAACTTCAATGATGTCGCATAGTTAATTTTACCGGGTATGTTCAGGTGGTTATACTTATTGTTAGGAGATATTCACCTGTTCGTAATAAAGAAAATACACCCGCTTGCGATCCACCTAGTGTTTTAAAAGTGTCGTTGGCTATTCTCATCTAGCCATGTATTTTTCTTATATTCCATGGCCTCTTTTACATCGTCCCACATTCTTTCTCGTGTTTGCAAAGTACTATGAAAATCCTTTGTGGAAGACGTATGTCAAAATCGTAGAATGTGGTGCTCCATAGTCTCTGACTACCCGTATGGGATGAGGGCGTGAGGTTGTATGTGTGTGCTTTCAGCAAAAATAAAATTTGAGTGAAAATTACGAGTTTCCAACACAATGAATAAATGATAATATTATTGTTTTCTAGTTCTGCTTGAGGCGAGAACCTCCCTCTAACGAAATTCGTTAACTATTAACAAATTCTATGTCAATATGCTATATTTTGGATGTAAGTATGTTTATGTAACAATAAAATTTGATTTTCATTAAAGTTTGCTGTTTATTAAATAGTTTAATGTTGGTGGGAATAACAATATTTACAATATTGTGCACATATTTATGTTTTTCTACATTCGTGCGACCCAGTAATTTAGCTATAGATATTTTTAATTGATTTTATTAATATGTTTAGTTATCCTTATACGATTCTTACCAACTGCGCATTTTTAAATATTTGATATTTCTTTAAATTTACTTGTTACGGTATCCATAAAATTATCCATTTAGATGATTTTACCTGTTTGTAAATTAAGGTAATTTTTAACTAAGCGACGGTAACTTTTTAATTTATAATCGTCAAGGCTGTTGATTTAGGTCAAAAAATGTCAAAAATTAAGAAGTTTTAAAACAGTTACAATTATTTTTGTGCAGCAAATAGTTTCTTTATGATTTTTTTGTCAAAATCAAAACTTTAAAACGCTCTACTGAAAAAATTTGCTAAATGTCGCTTAGATATGATTGCCATTCAAGCGTCGATATTATTTTTATTAATTTCGTTGTATTTGTAAGTTTTTTTCGTGTTATTGAGTTATTTGTTATCATTTTAGATTCCCCATTTTTTTTTTTTTTTGCGGAGAAAGTAACTTATTACTACCGATGCTGTAAATACAGAAAATAGAAATGCATGAATACGTGGTATGAATAGACGCAACAACTGGACGCCAACAAAATATTCGAAAATATAAAAAAATGCTTGGAATATAGTAAAAACAACAATTTCGCTTTTCTTTAGAAAATATTCCTACCTGTCAAACATTTGATGTTCGTCCCTTCGTTTAGAAATCAATTAAATTTACAAGTTAAAATATCACTAAAAGTGGAGTTTTATTCTTCTTGTTTTGGTTTTGAATGTCCAACGTTTAATATTCGTCCCATCGTTTAGAAATAAATTAAATTTAAAAGAATACTTTAGTTCTTTTTATTTGTTTTTGACATTTGACATTTACAACCAACAATTTCTGATCGCAACTATAATATTTTACGGACTTTGGCGGGAACCTGGGCGTAAAGGTTGCGTTGTTTCGGTTGAATTTGATTTTTATGTGCATGATGCGGTTTGTTCAGTGGCCAATAAGGAATACATTCATTTTTATCACAATACTAGGTGTTTCTTGCGGCTTCATCCGCGTGTAAAGCCTTTTTTTTTTTTATATGGCTATCTTCGGCTCATTAGGGACGGCTGCGGGCTTCCTCCGACTCACGTCTAAGTTGTCGTCCGCAACCGCCCCTGCGCGTACCGCTTTTTTGCGGTCCTTTTCCTGTTGCGGGGGCTCAGAAGCCCCCGAAACACCGTACCGTGTCCGCCTTTTGGTGTCCGAGGCAGCGTGAGACACGCTGCCTCGGACATGTCCATCACGGGGGTCACAGAAGTGTAAAGCCTTTCCGCTAAAAAAAGTCCCTATGAAGAGATTAAAAATATGCATTATTTCCATGGGGGCAAATTACCGGGATAACAAGTAGACTATGTGTTAATCTAAGACATGATCTACTCGCGTGCCATTTCATCTAAATCCGTTTTGTTGTTTCTGTGTTTACTTCTAACACACATGTAAATATCCAAATATTTTTATGAACTTTCGCATTTATAATATTATCACAGGATACTGAAGTAGATATTAGTAAGATTATCGTAATTATTAATTTTAATCAATAAAGATTTTTTATCAAGAACTTTAACAACTTATTTTATTTTGTTTTATTCCCTAATTTTCCTGTATGTATGATAAAATAATTATAGACATATATAATTATTTTATCATATATGTGTCACCTATGTAATGTACTATATGCTGAAAAAACGGTTAAGCGCCAGTAGAATAATAAATAATGTGGTCCGCCATACTAACGCACATAGAATCGTCTGGAACAAACACTTTTGCTTGTTACGCCGTAGGGTTGAAAAGACGAACTAAATTATTGACAAGTTAGCTCTGTTACGTTGTAATAATGCCATTCACCGCTAGATGGATTTTGATTGGGGGGAGGAGCTATCGTTATATTTCATCCCCCAACCCCCCGCATTTAGCGACGCTACGTTCTAAAGAGATTTTGGCTTGACACACCTCCGCTCTTCTTCCTCCGTGGTCCCGACGTATTTTTAATGTCTAGAATTCATGCCACTCGGTGCGCGCAGTGGATGCTGCAAATTATTCAAAACTAGACTCCACCTGCGTGAAAAAGATTTTCCAGGATAAAAATATTTTCCCGGGATAAAAACTAGCCTATATCACTCAGGAGTTAGGAGTAATGTAGCTTCCAAGTAGTGAAAGAATTTTCAAAATCTGTCCAGAACTTTTGTCTTTATAATATTAGTATAGATAAAGACGGCTACTGACTAGGTATTGCAATCCGAAAACCCGGATTCGGAAAACCGGAACCAAAAATAAAAATAATACAACTCACTTTACCCACAATACTATGCAGCAAAATCAAACCTAATCATATAATGGAGGATAGGGTATATAAATAAGACACACATTAACTACTACACATATGAATATATTTAAACGTGACATACATGTAATGATATAATTTCAGACAATATATCCAATTAAAATTATTTCGCATCGTCGTAAATACTATAAGTACAGGTCCATTTTCTATTTTTTAATAATATATTGATGCGGTCGAGCATAACAAACATACAACAGAGAATTGAAAACACCGTACGTAGAGTTCATACGAAGATCACAGATTAGATTTATAGATAACAAAAACAGGAATCCCGCATCAAAATATATGCAAAATCTTGTATATATGTGATCTCCATTGTTCTCTAAATATATGCAATAACTATATCTACTTTAACAATCAAAGCAGTCAAGGCAATGGGATTGTACATAATTTATTACTCCGTCAGACATACGCTATAACGTTTAAGTATGAGTATTGACCATGCAAAAGCTACGATGCATTATAAACTTGAAACGGAAAACATTAATACATACATGTACACACATATATTTCGTAAAATTGTATCGCGACACAACATTCAAAGATTGAATTACATAACACATCAAAAACATTATCAGATCTCATAATAAAACACAAATAAACTCTCAAAAATATTTCACAATACCGAGGCCCACTTACGCTAACATTGATTGTATCAAATTGAAATCACAAACAAACAAACATGTGAAGTGGACCTCTGTACATACAGCTGTTTAACACTATCATTTCGATCTCCTTCGACATTCCCTTCATTATAACACTAGATGGATAAGTACAACAATTTTGCTCTAATTCTAGGCAATCCGGTTTAGCGAATCTTGGGTGCTTGGACAATCGCGATTTCGAATGTACAGTCGGGAGCATAAGTATCTGAACAAAATCAAAAATTAAATCGCCTATATACGAATTAAGTTA
The DNA here is from genome assembly GCA_949316025.1 of Lapara coniferarum. Lineage (NCBI taxonomy): Eukaryota > Metazoa > Arthropoda > Insecta > Lepidoptera > Sphingidae > Lapara > Lapara coniferarum. The sequence continues at coordinate 1,936,093 of OX438927.1, read as the reverse complement.
AACTGAAAAAAAAGTTTCTTCGTTTGAAGTAAAAAAAAGATTAGTAAGAACACAAAAGTATGTAGGCAATTTGAAATTTTGAATTTGTTCAGGTCAGACACATAAGAAGCTCATAGCTGAACAAATTAAAAACTCCTATACGCTTCTACACATTAATTTCAATCGAAATATTCCTTTTTTATCTAAAACTAGCTTTTGCGGCTTCGCCCGCGTTAATAAGTTTACCGGGCTAAAAGTACTTAAAAACCTTCCTGTTGAATCACTCTATCTATTAAAAAAAACCGCATCAAAATCCGTTGCGTAATTTTAAAGATCTAAGCATACATAGGGACCGACAGCGGGAAGCGACTTTGTTTTATACTATGTAGTGATAAAGTTAACCCTTTGAAGTTTATTTTAGTGAAGAAAAAACGACAGATAAAAGTTTAAAAGCGATATAAAATTTGTTCAGCTACTTCCGGCAAAAAATCGCGCGTGCCAAACCCTTACTAAAGTCATAAAAACGCCAGCGAATTTAACATAATTATGTACAAGAAAATTGGTGTAAAATTGTAAATATTTAAATCGTTAGTTCCTTAGACACCCTAAAGGAGATTTTGTCATGATCAACAAATTTAATTTTTACCGTCAACTCGCCGGAGTTTCTACGACTTTTTTTATAATTAATTTCACAGTTTGCTATTTAAATTTGGTATTTTATAAGATGTATAAGCCAAACCGAATTTGAGTTGTTTCACAGCCTTATCGAGTCTTGGTGGTTTATAATAAAATTGCTCATTTCAACTCTGTCCTACGCGTTTGATGGCACATATGTTGTAAATATTATCCCAAACGGGTATTTGGTATCGATGGTTCGCTAGCTGACGGGACAGAGTTCAAAACGATGGTAACAAAATAACTAAGAGGCGGGAATGAATGTTATTTAGCTCTTAATTAACGACGTCATGTCTCGTGCTATTTAAATAATATATTTGGAATGACACCGTGTCATAGACATTTAGTTCTTAACATTATGTTATTGATGTTATTGATAGCCTCTTCTATACGTTTCTCAGTCTCAGGGAATGTATGTTGGTAAGTCTCTTCGTTGCCTTACAAAATATATGTTCATTCGCGTCGAACTTTTTATAAATTGTCATAAAAAATATTTTAAGGAAATCATTTTAAAATTCTTTCAATATATTTGTGAGTATCTACAAGAAGTACTTATATCTAATAACTATTTGAAGCAACAATTTTTTATATTGACCTTTTATACCGGTCATAATACTATATGAAGTTGAAAATACTTTGGAATTAGAATCGATTATATTTATGTATGTTCGTACTACTTTAAAGGCTTCTTTGATTCATTTCTATGATCACATATCGTTTGTGCGTCACTATCGTTAGATATTATTCACATGTAGGATTATATTTTGATATATCTTAACAGATTATGGTTTATATCGCTCAGAACTTTACACCCAGTTTTTGATTGTTAATAAGAACAATACAAAAGGTAACGGAGATGTGTGATAACACATTGACTTGTCGATAAATGCTTCATATCAAGGGGCAATGAAAAACTGGGTATCGTGACATTGTATTGGACCGACTATATTACGGGCCGGTTATAAAGCGAGCGATGTCACGGTATGAAGCGATGTTCAGTCTATACCTTCAAAATGCAATTGAGAACGCTGGGGACGGACTATTATTTGTCGTTTCTATCGATTCAATACTGCAGCGGTGGTTCATGTACATTCCATTCGAAACATTCATCGAATTAAACAACCGTCGATTAAAAAAACCGTTATATTCGAAATTAGCAATGCTTATCATGTCGATATCGATAAATCGTTCGTCAAATGATTCGATACTCTTAATTGTAAAACAAATTTTGCACAAGTTGATACTTAAATAATTGAGATATTCCTTCGTAGATTCATAACAGCTGCTCACGTCACACTCCGTTGTTTCCTACTCGTAATAAAATATATAACGTCTTCACGTCAATGTACACATTTGATAGTGGCACTTAGTGTAACACTCACTGTATTTGATACAGCATCGCGAGCTAATTCTTAAAGCTATACGTTGATATAAATTATGTATTTGTAATACTTTTTATTTGTGCAATGTTCGAATGTTCTGAACCCGTTTGCGTTTCGTTGATATTTACATGACGGGTCGCTTGACTAGATGCGATGTTTTATCGACGCAGTGTGGACGTTTTGTGGTATAAAATAAGGTCTAAATTTCAATGACAAATATCACAATCACATTATATATTTAACTATGGTTTTGTAATAAAACATCCACACTGGATTAACATGTTTGATCGCTTTTGTGCGATTTCATATATCTCTGATAAATGTGCGACAGTAATTCGTTGCCACTAAATCTTCTCAGTTCTAAATTTAATTATGAGATTTGGATTTATCGATTGTTAATCCAATGTATACAAGCTTAGATATGTGAGATGTTTATCGATAATCGATTATTATCGATGAAACGAACGTTAAGTAGATTTAGCGACAGCACGTTTGGTACGCATTTTATAACATTGCATTTATTACAACTACATTAAAAATTCGCGATTTTGAGAGATGTTGCCAGTAAACATATCTTTCGGCCTTTCTCAATGTTCCCTATAAAATACAGTTCTACCACTAAGAAAACTTGATTAAAGCAATCATGTTTTAAATCGATTTACATTTTTTTAAAGTTTTCATTCGGAAAGGTGGGGAGACAATAGCGTGTATGACCGACCGGTCTTTAAACACAATCGATACAAAAATTAGAATCGACTTCAACTACTAACCAATATCGATAAAAATGTTCAACGTATAAACGTTCGTAAAGTGATGTCATATAATTACATGCGCTATCTATCACTTTCCATACCTTTACTAAATATTTTATTTGGCTTCAGTAGAAATTGCTACTTCTTGAGAGCTATATACAAGCAAAGTGAATGATAAATATTAATCGTGAATACATTAAATATAATTTGATTTTTACATTTCGTTATATGGAAATAATGCAGTTAAAATAATTCAGGAACTTTAAGTTTTCTCATAAGAAACAAATTGCGTATCGAAATTTTTCACTGAAAGAAAGGACTCGCAGCATGAGACGAACTATATCTTCATTTCTAATACAATAGTAATCGATAATGTGACTTTGTATTGAATAACAGTTTTATTAAGGCAGTAAGTATCTGTGCAAATCCTTTCTGTCGGCTTGGAGATATATTTATATATTTGTGTTATAATTGATAAAACCTTTTTTTATTTGTACAGACAATTTTAGGCCATTTTAAACATATTAATGAACCAATTCGTGTCGGAAGGTGCATTCATGTTACATATTAAAATTTTAAAGACAAATACTTATAAAACATCGATACATATCTCTTAAAACTACGTTATACGTTTAAAATTTTAATGAATCTATAAAATCTAGGATTACCCATACCATTTTTTTTTCTTAATTAAGCATAACACTATGTCCTATGGCGGTCTCCTGTGATGACTGCTTAGTATTTCCAAATGGAAAGTTTTACAAAAACAACAAATTGACAATGTCAATTGTACGAAAAATGATGAAAAAAGATTTCAGTAAAAGAAATAATTAGAAAAATGTATACTCATAGAAAAAGATCTGAAAAAGATTGTGATAAAATAGATTGTTTCAGAATACAACTACGGCATTGATTAAAATAGGTTTTTAGGATATATTTGAAACTGGTATCCCTGGAGATATCGTACTTCATTTTTAGTTAAACAATTTTTTTCTTGTAGGGAATAACATGAAAGTTCATAGTATGTTATTTTCGGTCATTACCTTAATAATAATTAATATAACCTATATTATGATTTTTTTATACATGTTAATGGTAGTAATTGTAATAATTAACAGATGTCGCTGGTCATCTCCTTTAAGAGATTCGAAATAGGGAACTTGAAATTGGACAGCCGAGGTTGGGGTCGAAGTAGCCCAATTGGAAGAGCTCCGGCACGGTACGCTGGAGGTCGTGGATTGAAATCCCGCCTTCGACTATTTCTTTTTCAAGTTTCCATAAAAAATATAAAAACAATAATAAATATACTTTATTTCAATTCAGGACCCGAATATCGATAAAATATTAAGTATTAAAGACACTAAAAAATCGTCACAGAAGATCGCCATCCAAACTGATGAATCTATTCAAGTTGTTTACAAAATAACAGAAAAATGCAATGCATCGTGAATTCGGACACAAAAATTGCATTGGGTACAATGATCGTGATTTTTATATACATAAATCCGCTTAGATACTTAAATATTTTCGTTTTTGTAAACAACTTGATACATGACAATCGTTCGTTATCATTGGTTAAATGATATTATAGTAAACCTTTTGCGATCAGTCATTATTAGTCAGATTATAAAATATATCGAATTAATATTCCGCAACAGATAAATATTATCGATAATTTTATCGATTATTGTGAATCGATATGGTAATTATTTGACCGCAAAAAGGTTAACCTAACATATGCTACCCTATGTGTGTATATAAGTAGTAGATAAAGTAATTTCGCCCAACGATATCAATTAAAGCATCCAAAATGGTTAGCAAAATCGATTATACGATATACAGCGATGACGCTTTGGTGATATATTAAAAATATTAACGTTCAATATTAAAAAAAACAAGCATTCCGATCTCATCGAACGTCTAGGGTTTAAGTGCATGTCGACACTATGTCAAAATTGTACAGAGAACACCACATATCAATTGTAAATTCAAACGAATAAACACCTTAAAAAATAGATAGAAGATTCAGAATCATTTGCCGATATTAGGTTTAACCTTACGCATAGTTGTCTGTATAAAACATTAATATAAATGGAAAGACATTCAACAATTGGAAATCAGGAAAATAATAACACGATGCAGTTTAAAGAAGACATACGATTTTAAAAGAGATATGAACAGATTGAGCAATTTTAATTCGATTAGCTTTTATCGATGTAAAATTTTTCCTCATTTCCAATTAAATGTATAAACGTTTTTGTTTGCAACACGCTTGTTACGAATATTGGACTTCATTATTATTATATTACAGAAATAAATTGTAAATACGGCAATGTTTATAGACAAGCTGATAATATTATTATCGATGTTTTTTTTAAATTATCGATATTTTTAATTATCGATAATTGGCGCTTGTCCAGGGCCACTTTAATCGAAAACCGAGAGGTTTTCTTGTTGCTTTCTTTTGTACAATAACGAGGCACTTAGTCTTTTTTAACGATACAAAAATTGTGCTCCCACTTTATCAAACTTTTTAAATCTTATCCGACGAAAAAGCTTTTAGAATGGACCTTATTTAATCCAATGAACAAATTAGATACTTAATCTTGCCGTAAAAGGGGTTACACCCCAAATACGAGAAACGCAGCCTTGTACTTGTATTTTCAAAAATTTTATTTCTAATTTTGGCTGTTTCGTAACAAACGTGTTGTTTTTACATTGTAAGGGAACAGATCTCACGTGACCAACTCATTGTTAAGTATCGGCATATATCTTGAGCATTGACCGTGGGTGCACAGACGTAATTTTAACCGATTTTAAAGAAACGAGAAGGTTAATCATACTGTTTTTTTTTTTAAAGTCGTTAATGGAGTTTAGTGGGACGTTTTTGGCAAAAAAATCGATAATTATGTTAAATTTTTTAACACTATTACAATGTTCTTTACGATAATTCGGTATATGAGTAATTTTATCTGTACATAAATTCATATTAAATTCCATTCATATCTGTCATGTGCTCAAGATACCTGCCGATGTACATTCTGAATTCACGGTTTAAACATTCATACAATCTGTCTACATGGGGCACAGGTATTTAATTATTCATTTTTTCCAATCACTCAGATAATGCAAGATACCGTATGAATCTGAAGACTTATTATCTTGGGCAACATTGAACAACCCGATGGACAGACTAGACTAAGGACTCGTCTGCCACCAAGTTCTATAAACTAGTTGAAGATATACAGAAACCGGTGTTACAAATAATCCTTCTAAACGATCCTCCATAATGAGGGCAGGGAGAGTATGAATGTTCAGTGTTGGTGGTGGTGTTGGTGGTGGTGTTGTTGGTGGTGTTGTTGGTGTTGTTGTAGGTGTTGTTGTTGGTGGTGTTGCTCACGTGCGTGGATGCGCGGCCTCGTGCAGCGCGTAGTGTGTGCGCAGGTGTTGGGTGGCGCGAGGCCGCAGGGCGTGGTGCAGGGCGCGCCACGGCACGGGCGACCACGCGCGCTCTGTGTACGAGCTCACTTGCTGCAATACAACATTTTACATTAGAGATTTTGTACATTATTCTATACTAGCTTTTGCCTAAGCTTTTTTCTATATTAAATTTTTCCGGGATAAAAGTCCCGGTTTATATTTCCCCGGGATAAAAAGTAGCCTATGTGTTAATCCAGGAAATGATCTACCCGTGTGCCAAATTTCATCGAAATCTGTTCAGTAGTTTTTGCGTGAAAGAGGAACAAACATCCATACATTCTTACAAACTTTCACCTTTATAATAGTAGGATTTAACTAGCGGCCGCGGCAGACGTTGTCCTGCCCTAAACAGGAAATAAAATCTTAGAACCCTAATACAACCTCACCTATCTGACCCTATTGTTAATTTAAACCCTACACGAATACACCTGAATACACACACAAAATTTAATTAAACCGGTCCAGCCCGTTAAGTGACATACACCTTTAATCTCGTCATTAAGTATTCTTAAATTTTCTACTTTTCCACAAAATTTTCTTAATTTTTTCTTTCATTAGCACCTTCTCCTGACATTAACAAACGCAAAAAAAAACTAAATCGATCCAGCCGTTCACGCATGATGCCATGACTAAGGAAAATAGAGATTATTTTTTATATATATAGGGTGTCCCAAAAGATAGTGTCAAGCGGAGGTCCAGAGATAGAGCAACCCTTGGGGTATCCGAATCACCCATATATGTTATGCGATTTTTCATAGTTTTCGAGTTAAGTATTTCAGAATTTTTGAGAATTTTCGATCCAAATGTTTAAATCATAACTTTCTTGCAGTCATTTTCGGTTAGTTAACAAACCAGTTAACCTTAGGAATGATGAGACGTCAAAAAAAATATTGTAATCTGATGGCAAATTATAAGAATTTTCCACCTCGCTGTCTTAAGGCTGATTTTCACCAAAGTAGCTCATTTAGGACTACGTTTTTTTCATGATTATGAAAGATGAAAGTTGAAAGTCTGGAGAAGTTTTTAAACCTACCTTGGAACCACGAAGTCACCTGTTTAGATTTCTAATTTAAAGTTGAAAATTTAAGTCATAATTCATAGAACGTAAGTTTTTCACTTTACAGCAATATTTCCAATTTTCATCAAAGTTACGAAGCTGATTATTTTTAGCATAAAAGTACAAGTAATGAAAAATTTATGGCAGAAAAAAATCACAAAAAATATATTTTGCTTTTTTTAAATAGGGTAATAGAGTTATAACTTCATCTCATTCTTTCGCACGCATCGTTGTTCCCGATGACGTCATGTGTGCGTATTGCGCCTCTGTTCCCGTTTCTTAGCACTTACCCTTTATACCAAAATTCAAAACTTATTGATTATACTTATTGATTTCTACTGGGATTTAAATTATTATTTTTGTATTAAAATTTATATTACATACACAAAAAGGTCTTGTCATTTTAACTGATCTTCACCGACTATAAATACTAATAACAACAGAACAATTATCAAGCTTAAAAAAAGTAATAAAACTTACAAAATATTATTATGTAATGATTTTATGTTAAACAGTAAAATAACATCATTCGAAGTGCTCTAATTTTATAGAGAACATACACATACACTCACGCCTTAACAGGCGTTCCGAAGGGGTAGGCAGAGGCGCAACTAGTGTACCCACTTTTCGTCATCATTCCGTCCCATGATGTGATAGGCGGCCAGCCTATCGCCATATCGGGCACAAATTCCAGACTCCGGGCTGATACTGAATAGAAAACCTCAATATCACTTTGCCCGACCCGGGGATCGAACCCGAGACCTCAGCTTTGCAGTCGTACTGTAATACAACTACGCCACCGAGGCAGTCCAGTCAGGTGTAAATTGATATGTACTCACGTCTAGGAACTGCCTGTCGATGTGCGCGGGCGCATCACTGGCGAGCACGCGCACGGCGCCGCCCTCCCCCCGCGCGCCGTACTTGTGTTGTCGACTGTACACCGCCGACACCTCCAGCCACAGGCCCTTGCGCAGCCGCACGAACCCCAGCAGGTCGTACTGCCACACCCAGTACCCTGCCATCCCGGAACCATTGTACCAACCCGCACTAGGCCTAACCCCTCTCAGTAGTAGAGGATAGTATATATACAGGGCTGGTATGGTAGTATGGTGAAATCAAATATACAGAATGTTTTTTGAAGTTATACTTCTTTAGGCGCGTTATGAAAAAATGATGAGTGAAATTTTACGATGCGCGCGCATGTGTGACACAAAATTCTCACGGTTGTTCACAAAGGTTGAAGCTGTTTAATGAAAACTTCTTTTTATCTTTTTTTTATACAAATGGGGTTGTATCTTTGATTAGGAAAAGCAGATTTTTTATGTATTTTGTATATATTTTCTACTTGCTCTTATTCCCATAAGGAACCTGTGCATTTCTAATTTGTTTGAGTAACCAAACGCAAGGTCTCCCAACCCATAGAATAAGTGATGGCCTAAATACCATCAGTTCAAGATATCACATTTTTATTTACAGTTGCTAGACAACACATGTTACTTACCGTGTATGACAAGCCGCTGTAGATGTACGCACTGCCAACACAGCAAGATGAACGGGTTCACGTTGTACGCGTCAGGCTGAAATAATATTATGTATTAAGTTGCTTGTCCATAAATGAGTAGGATTGGTTGCTGTTTGATAAATAATATTGGGCTAAAGACTGATGAAACATGAGACGTTACTTATTAGTCATAAATCAAGATAGATTTTGAGTACTAGCACTCAGGTAAATAGGACTAAATTTCACTGAACTGTTATAGAGCAGTATGTTGTACGGATCTTGAAAGATGCTATTATTGATCATGGTTTTTCCCGCGTTGAATTCGCTCTTGACATAATTACGTAAGGATAAAGTAGCTTACTATTCGTGACATAGTTTTCAGAACAAAGTTTTCCAAAATAATAGCTTTAATAGACAAATACAAGCTTTAGTTATAGAGGGTGTTCCATAAATACTATAACTGAAACGAAAGATACATTGGAACTTATTAGTGATATTGCAGTATCAGCCCGGAGCTGCCAGATATCAGCCCTATCACATCATGGAGTGGAATTCACATGGCGAAAAGTTCACTAGTTGCACTTCTGCCTATCCCATCGGGGATAAAAAGCGTGAGTGTATACATACATGAAAACTTAAAGGAAAAAAAAACTTTAAATTAAAAATTATACTGTTATAAATAGATTAATATTGTTGATGTACCTCATGCGGTTGGCTGGCGGGTGGTATGAGGCGGTGGTACTCGTCGGCGGAGTGGTGCGGCGCGTCCGCCCACACCAGCTCGCGCAGGGTCGCCTGGTACAGCCGCGCCACGTGGCTCAGCAGTGGCGTGTGCAGCTACACACAAACACACGACGACACTTACCACCCATACTTCCTTAGTCCTTACATATCCATTAGTTGTAAGAGGTTTGTGATTATTTGTGGTAATATCTGCACTAAAGTGTTACCTCCCTACACGACACTACTGGTGCTTCATCCAATGTAATACTTCAATGTATATTTTGCTAATTACATATATGTGTGTATTACTAAATAAATGATACAAATATATTAAAAGATATAATTATTTTATATTAGTTAGCTGGCACGTTCACAGTACTCACACTAATACAATTTTGCCATGTGTAAAATAAAAAAAAAATGAATCAAATTTTAATTGAAAAGAAAAATACATAGGTATAAAAAAAACATCATGCTATATTTTGACATTGTTGATGCGTTGCCATGACGACTGACGTGTGTTTATTCACAGACACTACACACGGGCAACATGTGAATGTTGTCGCCCGCTGTCAGTATACGACAAACTCAACCACCGAACGGACTTCGATGAAATTTGGTATGGAGATAGTTTGAGACCCTGAGGATACTTTTTATCCCGGGAAAATATATCGCGACACACACATTTTCGTGCAGATAATGTTTTATTAGTTTATTTTTACACTTTCTTTTTATTGTCATTAAACTTAATTACATTCAATATCATAATGGGAAGTAACTGACTCCTGATACACAGCAATGCTAGTTTGGGAATCAGGGACTATTTTGAATTTGTACCACCATTTTAATGTACAATAAATAAAATAAATATAAATAAATAATATTAAAAAAAAACTATTTTATCCCGAAAAAACTCTTCCACGCGGCCTGAGTCGCGAGCAAGGTTATAAATATATTTGCAACAGTCAATACATGAGGGTAAATGACTATTAAAAAAAAAAAAACAATTTTACCAAAAGTTGGAAAATAAAGTATCTATAACAATGACCGATAAAGATCGCATAATATGTTCTCTCGCTATCTCTTTCTAACGTACATATCACGCTCGATGTCGTCACGTCTGTCTCAATGCATCTCTTTTCTGTAATTTAAAAGGTTATCTTGTTTGATACTCACAGATTTGCAGAACATCACTTTGATGGATGTGAGAGTGAGTCCCTCCACCAATACGTTTTCGATTACTTCGTTGAATTTCCTGTACGGCATCGAGATCTGCAAAGAAAAAATATATCGTAAATGATACTTCCGAAAATTGTAAAAAAACTAGCAAATGCAATTTTTTAAATAATTGAAAAACGGCTTTACATTTTTTTTTATTGTAATAGGATTATTTGTCAAGTTAGTGCCTCATTTTATGTGTCATGTTTTTGAGACTTCTATAACGCGTAGATTTTTATATTATTTTCACTAGCTTTCGCCCGCGGCTCCGCCCGCATTAAAAAGTTTTTCCGGGATAAAAGTCCCGGTTTATATTTCCCCGGGATAAAAAGTAGCCTATGTGTTAATCCAGGACATGATCTACCCGTGTGCCAAATTTGATCGAAATCCGCTGAGTAGTATTTGCGTGAAAGAGGAACAAACATCCATACATCCAGACATCCATACATACTTACAAACTTTCGCCTTTATAATATTAGTAGGATATGCACACTAAGCTAGCCCAGCACTAGTTAAAATATTAAATGTACAGTCAGGCTCATAAGTAGCTGAATAAATTAAAAATTTCAAATCGCCTATACGGAATAAGGTTAAATGATTTTTTCTTTTTTTTAATAAAGTAAATCCATTTAATTTTATTATTGTGAGGAGAAAAAATGGTATGAACCTAAAAGTGTACACGCAATGTGGAGTTTTTAATTTGTTCAGCTGCTTATGACTGAATGTACAATGTACATAAATGCCATTTCAAAATTTATCATTACAAACATTTTTATTATTAACCCATATTTAATATATATTTTTCTCAATAACATATTGTGTTACTAATTTACAGTTAAATATGTTTCACTCCCCTTTCTCCCCACTCACAATATTAACAGCCACGTCCAGCCCCCTGGCGTACACGTCGTGCAGCCGATGCCAGTCGATCGGCTTGAGATTCAGTTGCTTCTTGTACATGATGTTCAACGACAGCTGCCGGAAGTTGTTCAGTCGAGACAGCGTTTCCAACGTCGAGGTATTTATACGTTCGTAGTCTACTATTATGTGCTGGAATAAAAAATAGTCATAGGGTATTTAAGTCATTTTCGTTCTTTACGTTTATCAGATATTTACCTCATAAATTCTAACACAGAAAAAAATATTAAAGTCTGATAACAATCAACAAGTAATAAAGCCTTTGAAATTCGGTAGAAGGGTTAAGTGTCAAGAAACGAGAACAGAGGTGCAATACGCGCACATGACGTCATCGGGTACAACGTTCGTGCGAAAGAATGAGATGGAGCGATATCCCCACACCGCGCTCACTTCTGCACATTGTAATATTTGAAATACAAATTACTGGCTCACTTCTTAACAAATTTAAATGCAACAGAAGAGCTTATTTTTTTTTGCTGTCACAAAAAACAATTTACAAATCAAACATATAAAAATACACTATTGGCAGTATTGAGAGATTTATAAACCGACTTTAAAAGATAGGAGGTTCTCAATTCATGTGTATTATTTTCTAATGTGTACACAAATTACTCAGAGATTTGTGAGCCGATATCAATGATACTTTTTGTTAATTTTAAGCAGAACGCACCAGCGCGCCTGGAGTGTTACATGGTGGATTTTTCAGATGGAACATTAAGGTCAGCTACCTTAACCACTGTAGCTACAAGAAAACTTTATTAAGAATGTTTTTGTCTTCCATTTTTGAAGACAGCATTCACATTAAGCATTCACCGATTTTGAAAAATATGTGCGGTCAGCAAAAAATGGGCAAAAATTATTTAATGTAAAGTTCAGCAGTGCACTTCTAAAAGCCGAAGAAGAAGAGGTCAGAGAATGCAAAAATCTTTCACGATACATTGTGTAATAAATATGAATCCAATTCGCCTTACAATATAACACAACATTTTATTCAGCGTAGATTAATCTACAAAAATTGATATAAAAGTATTCAGAACTGAAAAATGCACAAAATATAATCCTAATGTACCTTTAACGCAGAGAAGGCCATGATGCCGATGTTGCTCTGCGACAGCACCGCGTCTGCGGGCGAGTTCACGCCGCTGAACGATAGAGGGCGCGAGTAGTACTCTATGTGCTTGTGCTGTAATATAAAATATACATACATTACGCCTTTTATGCCCGCAGGGGTAAGCAGGACCGCAACCAATGCACCCAGTTTTCGCTATGCGTATTCCATCCCATGATGTGATAGGGGGCGAACCTATCGCCATATCGCGGACAAATTCCAGACTTCGGGCTGATACTGAATAGGAAATCTCATTCATTTTACCCGACCCAGGAATCGAAACCGAGACCTCAGCATTGCAGTCGTACCGTAATACAACTATGCCACCGAGGCAGTCTAAAAAAAAATATTCTTTTTAAAAATAGTGATGATGGTAGGATATACGCCGTATCTGTCGGAATAGTGACCACCGTAAGATGTTAAGACTTACAATCCAAGAATTTCTGTCATATAAGGATAAATAACTGTAAAGTGCGCATTACCTAGACCATCCCTCTATAGAAATAAAATTATATACAAGTATTTATGTTGTAAGCAGACAGTAGATGTACTTATAATTAAATTTTAAGTTATATACAGTTTGCAGTTCCCAGTAGAGTTCCCCGATACCCTGTCAAAAAAACATTCCATTTACCCCTGTATAGAACAAATGTTGGACGCCATTCACCCTTAGCACGAATGTGCGCCGAATACAACACTATTTCCGGAGGTTTAGACAACTTTGATATCCACCATGATTCCTTTAAAAATTTTAAACGTAAACTGATAAAGCACTATTCTTAGATTGGAAATAGTAAAAATGCGATATTTGTTACCCAGAGCCCATCTAACACAAAGTTATTTAATAATTTAACACTAGAATAAGTTTTTTTTTTGTTTTTTAATGATATCATAAAGGACATGTCCAAAAACGGGCCTGAAATTCTAAACGGGACAATTTATATATATTTGGATGGAACTTCCATAACTAGCCTTTTGCAATAAATCGTTTAATTTTAAAAACCTCCAATTGTGAGATTTATGTTATTTTGTTTTGCTGAAAATTATGAGCGTTTTTGAAGGGGTTGGTTGTGAATGGAGGGACATAAATATATACCTATATATAATTTTAATGGATTTAAGTTTCATACTTTGCCCTTTTAATATGCTTAGAGAACAAGCCTTGTTAGATTTTGAGGCCCAGCACTCATGCAGAAGGTGGACATCTCCTTTCCATTTAATTTAATATGTTTTAATTGGAACATGGTGCTGTGTATAACTATACACAGCACCATGTTCTAAATTTTTCGTTAATACGGTGTTTGTTTTTTAATCTTGTTTATTTGATGTAGAAGAGTAATGTTTGGTGTGTAGGTATGCATATTTTCAGCAAATACTGTACATACCTATAATAGGCATATGCATTAGATTAATTACCATTATGAATAATGTATTATTAGAATGTAGTAATGTATGTGCTGTTGGTATGTCATATTAATTAAATAAATAAATAAATAAATAAATTTTTTGCATGCCGTTGAAACGGTAAAACATGTTGCACATATTATGTACAATAGATTTATATTATGTTTAACACCTTGTTACATACCATGTTTATAGCAAAATAAATTGATTTAATTTGAATAAGACCCGCCATTGTGGTCCACGTAAGTGTACCACGTTCCGGGATCAGCCTGTGTATATTTTGTTCAAACAGGCCGGCATAATTGTGGCGACTGACGAGGGATACTCATCGCTCGTTTTTAATAAATTTTATTAAATAAACAAAAGTATAATTTTAAATATTCAAGTGCGTAGAATAGCCAGATGATACAGGTTATAAAAAATATACAAAATAATCCATAGAACTATAGATCATCCCCAAAACTTTCCCCAGGCGCGGTTAATCCTTTAATAGATTACAACTATATTACATCATCATGACGCAGTCTCCGCGAGTTTACAAACACTCCGCCATTGATAACGCACGCACATTACACGTAACAGATAATATTAATAACTAGTAGTGCTCGCGGCTCCGCCCGCGTGAAAGTTTTTCCGGGACAAAAATATTTTCCCGGGATAAAAAGTAGCCTATAGCACTCAGGAGTTACGTAGCTTCCTATTAGTGAAAGAATTTTCAAAATCGGTTCAGTAATTCCTGATATTAGCGCGTTCAAACAAACAAACAAACTCTTCAGCTTTATAATATTAGTATAGATTACGCAACTCTAATTATGATACCCGTATTTACCATTAGGAGATAAATATGAAGCAACCATATGATAAATAGTGCTGGCAGGAGCAATGGCGATAGCCTAGTTGGGAGTGGAACGGACTGCCGAGACGAATGTCCGCAGGTTCAAAACCCAAGGGCACACACCTCTGACTTTCCCAGTTATATTGTGTGTATTCTTTACGACAAAGCACGTAAGAGCCGTTGGTCCTACGCCTGATCTCTCTCCGGTCATGTCGGATTGCCGTCTCACCGGACTATGAGAGTGAAGGAATAGAGAGTGCACCTGTGTATTGCGCACACACTTGTGCACTATAATATCTCCTACGTACCTGGCTGATCTCCGTTGAGATTGGCCGCCGTGGCCGAAAACTGGCTAGGAGGAATATATTCTTTACGAATTATCACTCGGTGAAAGAAAATATCGTGAAGAAACCTGCATACCTGAGAAGTTCTCTGAATTTCGAAGGTATGTGAATTGTGAAGTCTGCCAATCCGCACTAGGCCAACGTAGTGTACTAAGGCTTAATCCCTCTCAGTAGTAGAGGAGGCCCGTTCTCAGCAGTAGGCAATATATAATACAGGGCTAGTGTTATTATATTTTTTTTTACTTTTTATTTACTTTTAGTATTGCCCGCGGCTCCGCCCGCGTGAACAAGTTTTCCGGGATAAGTCCCGCTATATGTTTTCCCGGGACAAAAAGTAGCCTATGTCCTTTCTCAGGCTCTAGATCTGTGTACCAAATTTAATTTAAATCGGTTCAGTAGTTTTGGCGTGAACACACGACAAACAAACAGAGTTACTTTCGCATTTGTAATATCATATCTTTATACCCCTGCCGCTTCATTAGTAAGGATTACGGATGTACTCACTGTATATCTGTCGTGTTCGTTCTTGCCCGTGTCCAGCTCACAGCCTAGGTACGCCAACTTCTTCAACGTGTTCGCGTGCTTAAATACTAATGTCTCTGTTAATATCCTGAAACAAAGTGTACACGTTGTTTTAGTCGCCTAACAATAATTCTAAGTTCTTAGTTCTACCAATAGTTATGAAAAAAATAACCATCTAAGATAGTTATCAAGATAATCTCTAAATGAGAAAAGTATTATATATGCTATATTGTACTAAAGAATGTATTTTTGGATTAATATTTTCTTAAATACATTATTAAAAAAGTGTACCTATATGGCTACTGGATTTTACATCCACGGAGGTAGGCAGATCATATTTATATCACTGCAATGATTGAGAAACAAACATGCAACCTACAGTGATTTACATTATTTCTGTAACGATTTTTTTTATTCCATTGAATGACGAGACGAACATGCCGTTCGCCTGATGGTAAGCCATACGACCGCCCATAAACCGTAGCAACACCATACAGCACCTTAAGCTACAAAGTACTGTGTGACATTCCACTGCGCTCGTCATCCTGAGACATTAGATGTTAGGTTTCCTTATGTCCAGTAGTTACACTGGCTACAATGTCCTTCAAACCGAAACATGACCGTCTCTTACATATGACAGACCTACCACCAATCATAACCATAACATAGTTACTATAAAAAGGTCGTTAAGAGTCATCGATTTGAAGATACAGAGAGATAAGCACTTCAATAATGCGTTTTTCATGCCTCAATAATACTATAGGTACACTATTGACTATACATTTAAAAATGCAACTGCATCGATGATCATGTAATGGTTACTACACTGGTCCATAATAATTATCTTATGCAAGTCTGGGTATCACCGTAATGCAGTGAGTAGTGACGTAACGAGGGGGGGCATGGCTCCGTACGGCACATGGAAAAAGGGGAAATAACTTTAAAGGGACGGCACGTGAAGCTTTTTTTGTATAGTTAATCGTATGCGAGGGGCCGTCTGGGAAGGTACCACCGCAGTACCTATTTCCACCGCCAAGCAGCTGGGCATGCACTGTTGTGTCCCGGTTTGTAGGACATTATAGCCAGCGTAATTACGGGACATTATGAGACTTAACATCTAATGTCTCAGTGACGAGCGCAGTGGAGTGCCATGCAATACTTTATAATTAAAAGTTCTATATGGTGTTGCTACTATTCATAGGCTGTCGTTTTGCTTAAAATCAGGCAATGGGCATGCTCGTCTCCTCATTCGCAAGCAACAAAACAAATGATTTCGGAGATTTTTTATATGCCATCGCGCAAACATAGGCTGCCATTAAAATAAAAGGCGGTACAGACCTTCGCTACGTCACTGCCGCAGCATTGTTATATTCCAATTTAAAAGAGATTGCAACCAGTGTGATTACTTGGCGATGGATTGTAAGCCGCATTATAATTTCTCCAAATGATATTATTATAAGCCTTTATTGCTGATAATAAACAATGATTTTACTGTGTGACAGTAGCAAATTGTTGTAACGCAAATCTGCAGATGGAAGAGGCCTATATGTCACTGGACACGCTGACCAAATCGCACCTTTAGGATGAAAACGACACAATTCAAAAAGATAGAAAATTGAGTTCTCGTCATAAAATTACTTAAAACTAAGTTCTCAATACAATAATAGTTCAAACACAGCCATATTCAAGCAGGAAAAGGACAAAGCTGTTATATCGTTCCATTTTTTATTACATTTTTATAAAATAGTGTTTAGTCATTTAAAAATGACAACTCAATTTTAAATTTTTTGGATTGTGTCGTTTTCGTTCTAAGGGTGCGAAATACTAAGTGCGTTGTAAATCGAAGTCCTGAGTGGTGTTACCTTTACAGGCAATCGTCTATTACCGTCAGACGAGCGGTTTGCTAGCTTCGTCATTGGTATAAAAAAAGAATTTGTAAAAAAAAACAATACCTTTTCAGTTTAACAACGGATATGTGTTGACTCCGCACGTAGCTCGGTCCTATGAATATTATTTCACTTAACTTTATGGAATCAAAAAATCTGGAATGAAGAAATAATATTGTTAGCTTTCTACTCAATTACATACACAAATTAAAAATAGCGTACTATTATTACGTTTGGAATAAACTATGTATCAGATTTTGGAAAAGGGATAGAATAAACACAAACCACGTCTTTATCCCCGATGGGGAAGGCAGAGATGCAACCAAGGCATCCACTTTTCGCCAAGTGTTTTGCGTTCCATACAATGATAAGGGGGAGCCTATTGCTACATCAGGCACAAATTTCCGACTTCAGGCCGATATTGAGCAGAAAAACCTAATACCACTTTGCCCGACCTGGGATTCGAACCCGGGACCTCAGAGCGGTGTCTTACTGCGCACACAATACAACTACGCCACTGTGGCATCATATTAAGTACTAACCACAACATAATGAAGTAAGAGGCTAATTGGTTCATTTGACTAGCCTTTATTGAACCGATTTTCAGAAATGAAGTGGCGAAAAATTTTGGGCTGGTATTCTCGCACATCCACTATAAATATGTATGTAACACTATAACTATATACACTTGGAGTTAATTTTTAATGAAGGAACGCCTCAATCAGCAAAAAATAATTCACTTAAACCCTCTTAAAAACAAATACTTGAAAGATAAAAACAAGGTATTTCATTTAGAGCTTTAAATATCAGACTGTAATGTCGATATTCCAAGTGACAACATCATCAGATACACCATTTTTGTTTTGAACATATATTTAATAAGTTTAGAACCCAATAACATCCTTATGACTCGACGCAAAACTTTCAGCTCAGAATATGTTTAATAAACACAAGTTATAAATGATGACTCGATGTATTTTTGAGATAAATTTTTAATTAAAAATTACATTTATGTTTGTAGTCTAACTTAAACAAAAGTCCGTGAGCGTAAGCTGCCAACGCTTGCACTTTCACACGCTCACACTCAGTTGCCAAAGCCGATAGTCTGTAACACACACACACACAGGAGTAACAAACAAGGGACCTTTTCGCAGAAAACATTTTTTTATCAGGTGTACAATATCAATTTTTATAACCACAGGGGACACGACAATCTGCCGGAAGACGCATCTCAGTTTACCACACACACACACACACGCACACGCGCGCGCACACGCACACACACTCACACACACACACACACACACACACACACACACACACACACTCTCACGCCTTTTATCCGCGAAGGGATAGGCAGAGGCGCATCTAGTGCACCCACTTTTCGCAGTTATTCTGTCCCATGATGTGATAGGGGGCGAGCCTATCGCCATATCGGGCAGAAATTCCAGACACCGAGCTGATACTGAATAGAAAAACTCAATATCACTTTGCCCGACCCCGCCATCGAACCAGAGACTTCAGCATTGCAGTCGTACCATAATACAACTACGCCACCGAGGCAGTCAGTCACTCAGTTTACCAGTTGAACCATAAACCCCTTCGAGTATTTTTGAATCTTTTTCATACGCGATCTTTTCATGTTCAGATACCATTTTCAACCCATTTTCTATTTCGATAATAATAATATTACACACATAACCATACCAGCCTTGTATTATATACTGCTGACTGCAGAGCACGGGCCTCCTCTACTACTGAGAGAGGTTAGACCTTAGTCCACCACACTGGCCTAGTGCGGGTTGGCAGACTCCACATACCTTTGACATTCAGAGAACTTTTCCTATATTATGATTTTTTATACATGTTAATGGCCATGTTTTTCAAGTTTCCATAAAAATATAAAATCATTCAGAGAACTTCTCAGGTACGCAGGTTTCCTCACGATGTTTTCCTTCACCGTTAAAGCGAGCGATAATGCTATAATTACATACATAAATCACTCCTTATACCAATTTAATACATGCACCGCATCACGCATTCTCCCCTTTTCAGGTGTTAGTAGAGGTGTTATCATACTATTTCGACAGCTATGTTAAGTCCCATGATACAGAGAGCGATTCTAATGCCTTTTTTCACAAAATATATCTTACTCTATAATCTCATCAATACAAATGCGAAAGTTTGTGAAATGTTTGGATGTTTGTTGGAAATGAACGCAGTAACAACTGAACCGATTTGGATGAAATTTGGCACACGGGTAAATCATGTCCTGGATTAACACATATGCCACTTTTTATTCTGGTTATATGCTCCCATGAGAAATAATGTCATTTTTAATCTGAATTTTTAATAGGTGGCTTTAGCATTGTACAATGTTTTAGGGCCTTTTGTAGAGGGAAAAGCTTTAAGACAACATCTAGTCTTAACAAAGTATAAAACAAAGTCGCTGTACGGTGTGTTCCCGTACACTTAGAATTTGATTGATATTCAGATGTTTTGTGTAACTTTTATTGATAATTGATAAGTGATATTTGATTAATGAGTCCGTGTGTGTTGATGATTTAATGCGAACTGATTTATTGATCGTATATTAATTGATTTATACCGCGTGACGCATGTAAAGTGCTTACGCGTAGAAAATGTACATGCTTGCACTGTACATGCTCCGGGCACGGGATGAGGTGATGAGATGAGTGATGGTGAAATTGATTATAAATGATACATAACAAATAAAATAGCAATACAGAAAAGCTCAATTAAAACTAAAATGTTTTGTTTTCGTATGACTGGTGACGTCGACCGGTCCACTCGGTGCGACGTACTGGGGTTGTTTGGTGCACGAGGAGGTACTGCCGGCCGCTCTGCTGTTGTAGAGTAGTGTACGGTAGATTCACTCCGGTCTAAATGTGCTCGCTTTTTCTTAAGTCCACACGTAGATTATTCCGAAATATCCCACGACTGCCACCATCACGTAGATTACCACGTAATGATGAATGTCGTGGTAAGTGATTCCATCTGCTAGTATTGATGACTCGCTTGTCTTGATTTTCATCCAAAATGCTAAATCGGCTGTGTGTAACATACCCCACACCATTAATGAAGCCCCGACGTTTGCGCGTTATTTATTTTGTTGGTCATGCAGTAAATTATTACAATGTTCGAGTTCGTTGAGCCCATGGCGTAATTGTAATGTGACTACATTGCATTGTGATATGTGATCCACTGTCCATATGTTTTCTAAGTATTTCATGTATTTTACTAATAATTCTGTTGCACGCCAATACGGTCCCACTCACAGTAGATTATAATCTTCCATTTCTCTCTTTCCAAGCGTAAATTGATCTTCATATGGTTGCCAACGCAGGCCCAATGTTTTGGTTGATTCCTCGTGTCTGAACTCAAATGCTTGTTGATTGGTGTTAATTTCGTCGTGTAATATTTTCGTAGACGGAACCCTCCAGATTTCAATAAACTTGCGAGATCTGTCTTCAATTTAATGGCGTCTTGTAAAGAATGATGTCCACTGAGAACGTCATACATATAGAAGTCTTGTTCGAGGACTCTGGATGCTGTTGGATATCTTGATCGCTCGTCTTCTGCTAGACGTTTCAGAGTCATCATAGCGAGAAACGGCGCGGTCTTAGTACCGTATGTCACGGTAGTAAGTTTGTATTCTTGCAAAACTTCTTCTGGTGATTGAACAATCTTTTGATACCGTTGATCTTTTTCGTTGCAGAGGATTTGTCTGAACATCTTCTCAATGTCTGCTGTGAAAGCATATTCATATTGCCTCCATCTCAATATTAGTTGAAACAGATCTTGTTGCAAATTTGGTCCACGATACATAAAATCATTCAAACTGAACCCTGTTGAAGTTTTTGCTGATGCGTTAAAAACTACGCGTAACGATGTTGTTGTAGAGTCCGCCCGTAAAACACAATGGTGAGGTAAAATGCAATCTGGCAAATATTCGTGCGCACACTTGCGCATATGACCCAGTTCAATATATTCATTTATAAATGCCTTGTATTGTTCGGCGATTTGTTTGTTCGTTGAAAATCTTTTCTCTAAACTATAAAATTGTGACACTGCCTTTTGTTTAGATTTACCAAGATGTTTATCTACTTCCGGTTTCAGCGGCAGTCGTACCACGTATCTCCCATCATGTGTTCGAAATGTTTCAGATTTATATTGTTGTATGCATTGTTGATCTTCCAAAGAGATGTTTGTATCATTATCGGAAATATCTTCAATGGCCCAAAATCTTTGTATGTCCTCAATATTGTTGATGATTACATTGCATTGATATGATCGGATATTTCCACATAATATCCAGCCAAGTTGAGTTTGTTGTGCGATGGGAGTTTGGTGTTCGTTTTCTTTGATGATACCTGCCATGATGATCTCGGCGTACACATCTGCACCCAGTAATAGATCAATCGGACGACTAATGTTGAAATCCGGGTCTGCTAGTTGAATTGTTTGCAGATATTTCCATGATGGTTTAGCGAAACTTTGATTTGGCAAATTGTGCAACAAATTGTTCATTACTAATACATCAGCTTGGAATGTGAAGTTGGTATGTAATGAGGATGCTGTAATGTTAACTACCCCCTTGCAGTTGTTTGGGTTAGAGCCGATGCCAAATATTGTACTTCTGAATGCTTTCCGTGGAATACCCAGAAGTTGTGCAGCATTTTCGGAGATGAGTGATACTTGAGAGCCTTGATCAATAAGTGCTCTCATTATACAATTTTCATTTTTCCCTTTTATTTCAACAAGAGCTGTTGCTAGGAGGGTTTCTGCTATGTTTTGATTTGAAATATGTGTCACATTTTTTCGCTGTTCAGGCAAGAGCGTTGTCCTCTTTGACGTGCTCGTGTTATTTGACTCCGCTGTTGTTTGGAAGGTGTCATGTAGCACGGTGTTATGATGACCCGAACAGACACGACACTTTGCTTGTGAAAAACATGCTTTGTCTTTGTGATCATACAGGCAATTTATACATAAATTCAGCTTATTGATGGTGCTTCTTTTTGTTTCAGGGTTGTAGTCCAAAAATGTTTTGCAATGGAATAACCCATGACTCTCCTTGCAAAGCGGGCAAACTTGCATTCTCGTAGCGTAACTCTTGTTATTTGATCGGGGAATAGATGGAGTATCCGCTTCATTTTTGTTGCAACTTGAGTTATATGTCTTGTTGAAAAAATTATTTTTCTTCGGCGGAACGGAAACTTGTTTTTCATTGGATGTTGTTGATTTTGAACCGAATTTACGCTGTGATGATTCAAGCGATATGTATTTATTTTCCATAAATTTTAGGAAATCCGCTAACGTTGGCAATGCTTTCGGATCACGTAAGAAGGCATTGTATTCGACATGCGTTTGGTTGTCTAATTTTTGGGTGAGCAAATAGACAATTAATGGATCCCAGTTTGATATGTCTACACCAAGAGCTTTTATTGCGTTGAGGCATTCATTGGTAGTGTCAAATATGTTCTTAAGTTGGGTGAATGATTGTTGTTGCATGGTATGCAGCGATAAAAGTATGCCTATATGTGAATTGAAAATTAGCTTTTCGTTGTTGTAGCGATGATTCAATATATCCCAACAGACTTGATAGTTCTCCGAACTGATCTTCAAGTGCTGAACCAGACGTTCAGCTTCTCCTCTTAATTTGCTCTTCAAGCACTTCATCTTTTGAGCAGGTGATATAGATTTATTGTTATGAATTGCCTCAGTAAAAAGATCCTTGAAAGATATCCATTTATGAAAGTTGCCTAAAAATATTGGGATATCGGTTTTTGGTGTACAATCTTCTGAATGAGAGGCTGAACCCATGTTTGTGTTGATAGACTTTTTCATGCTGATATATAATCTCTCGTACTTGCTGTAAGTTTCTTCATATTCTTCATCTTCTTCAAACGATTCGCTATCGATTTTCCAGTGTAGAGTATCGATAGCCGTCCATCTCGTTTCAATAGTTTTAAGTGCGTCTTGATATTCCCATTTTTCAGAAATGCTGTCTAAATCGATGTTGGCGATAGTCCGAGATAAGGCTTTAAAATTACTTTTTTGACTTCTATACATTTCCTCTAATTTACTGGGGTTACCCTGATATACTAACTTGCCAAATGAGGTTGATGTTCCTTCCGAGTGGTCGGTCGTTGGTTTATCTTGCACGCTCAATAGATCCTTCTTCTCCGAAGTATCTTGATCTTGAGAATGTGACAAACGAATAGAAGGGTTTACTGGAGAGTGATCCTTTTCCACGCCATTGTACTGCTGAATGGTTTCTTTGACGTATTGGTAAAATGTCATTGTTTTACGGTAAATATTTTCTGAGAAGTATGTATATCCACGGTCGTCAAACTCGCACAGCTTCCCGTGATTTGATTGAAATTCTTCCCAGTAGCCATCTAGAGTTTGGAGACGTTTTTTGATGTAAGCAGAAGTTTTTCGATCACTCGGGTCCTTTTTGAAATTTTTGTAAAGTTGCTCCAGGCCACTTTGTATTTGTTCTTGATTGGCCAGAAGATCCTCCATGATAGACATGATAATTTTGCTTGATATTAAATTGGTTGTAGATTCCGTGGCCTACTCACGATATGTGCGCCTTCTCAATCCAGCTGGGGAAACCCGCTTCTGGGAAGCCAACTGAACCGATTCGCTACCGAGAATAGGTGTACGAAATCTCACAATGATGTTGCTCTTCAGTTGTTGAGGTCTGTAGATAGTCTCCACAGGGGCTGGTCGTGGATGCAGGAACAAGCACGTGATCTTTCTCACTCGAATTGATCCCGCTGACACGATAGCTCGAAGGACCAAAATGTACGGTGTGTTCCCGTACACTTAGAATTTGATTGATATTCAGATGTTTTGTGTAACTTTTATTGATAATTGATAAGTGATATTTGATTAATGAGTCCGTGTGTGTTGATGATTTAATGCGAACTGATTTATTGATCGTATATTAATTGATTTATACCGCGTGACGCATGTAAAGTGCTTACGCGTAGAAAATGTACATGCTTGCACTGTACAGTCGCTTCCCGCTGTCTGTCCCTATGTATGCTTAGATCTTTAAAACTACGCAAAGGATTTTAATGCGGTTTTTTTAATAAATAGAGTGATCCAACAGGAAGGTTTTTATGTACTTTTAGCCCGGAGAAATTTATTAACGCGGGCGGAGCCGCGGGCAAAATCTAGTTGTCCATAAAACCGTTACAAATACACGGTACGCCTCAAACGTCTAGATTATATTCATGCCTACCTCCTAAAGCGTGGTAAACCCTTTAATCGATTTCGCCGATCATTACCTTATCATCATGACTGATGCGATGACGTAGCGTTGACAAACACTCCGCCATTGATAACGCACGCACAATAGGTACATGTAATATGTTTATCTAATAATTACGCAAGAAATACAATAATGGTACGGTTACCTACATGAAGCTATTTCTCGCTACGTTTTACTAGAGGTATCTTCCTACAACAAATGTCAGATGACAAAATACTATTATACATATACATACATACACACTCACGCCTTTTATCCCCGAAGGGGTGGGCAGAGGCGCAACTAGTGCACCCACTTTTGGCCATTATTCTGTCCCATAATGTGATAGGGGGCGAGCCTATCGCCATATCGGGCACAAATTCCAGACTACGAGCTGATACTCAATAGAAAAACTCAATATCACTTTGCCCGACCCGGGGATCGAACCCGAGACCACAGCATTGCAGTCGTACCATAATACAACTACGCCACCGAGGCAGTCACAAAATTGAAAATACTATTGCCTTTGCAATATCAATTTTCAACCGATAAATACTGAAGTTTGAATAAATCAATAAATTCTAAGCTCAAAACCTATCTATAAATGCTGAGGGAATTTTTAGCTTCTGCGACCTTGTTTGTCATCTTGCTAGTATAATTATGGTATTTTTCCTTCACTGGGAACTAAGAATGCAACTTTCTTCGAATGCCAGTTTCCAGCAAATATCAAGTTACAGAATAGTTCAATTTTGGAGAAGGACCGCATCAGCGGTACGCGCAGGGGCGGTTGTGGACGACAACTTAGACGTGAGTCGGAGGAAGCCCGCAGCCGTCCCTAATGCGCCGAAGATGGCCACAAAAAAAAAAAAAAAGAGTAGTTCAATTTAAATTATATGAAAATTCGCGTAAATAAAATATCGCAAAGGAGACATCCGCTTTTTGTATGGGTGCTAGGCCTCAAAATCTAACCAGGTTTAAATTTTAGGGATATTAAAGGGGCAAAATATGGAACTTGGATCCATTAAAAAAATATTTTTAGACCCCTCTATTCATAACTAACTTTCTTACAAACGTTCATATTAAGTATAATTTTTGACCTATCCGGGAACGTGGGTTTGACAGCTGATATTTGTTTTTTTTATTTTTATACTTAAACCTTATTGCGTAGATAGGAACGACGATTTTCGCTGTTGTGACAGGAGCTGTCACGGTCGCATGTGACCGCGCGGGCCTGATGCGTTAAGCACAATAAAACTACTTAAATCTCAAAATCAGAGTTAAATACTCTGATTTTGATCTGATGTTTAGAAGTTCATTAGGAGTAAATACAGAAACTTCTGAACGAATTTAGATGAAATTTGGCATACGGATAAACCATGTCTGGATTAACACATAAGGTACCTTTTTTTTTTAACACGGGGAAATCCATTTACGGATTTCTGCCGGACTCACCGGTTCAAACCGTCCTACCGACTAAAACCCCGCCATTCTACTCTCTGTCCTTTATATCGAAGTTCGCGGGGTGCGTATGTGCATGCAACCGCAACCTTCGCAGGATTCAGCTCTTGTACAGAGCCTCTCGCCGTCCAACGAATGATGCCTTGGTTGGATCACGGGCGTGCGTGCATGGAAGCAGCACGCTAGACGCTTAGGCATTATTCGCCCGATAGCACATAAGGTACCTACTTTTTAACATTGAAAAATAGACGGGGAGCTTTAATCTCGGTAAAATAATAATTTGCATGAATATTAGCAAAACGACTGACCACGAAATTCGTAATTTTCTAGTAAACAGGATTATATTATGAGCGTGTGTGCTCGCAGCTCCGCTCGGGTTAAGGTAACGGTCGGATCGGAAGTTTATGGACCAACATAAATTGCCCTCGCTAGTGTATTGCGGTACGAGCTACGAAAATACGTCCTTACTTTGATGTTCCATTTTCCGAAGTAAAAAAATTAAAGGCCGGGTCCCCTATTCCGTACACAGGGGCGTATCTGTATTTTTGCAATAACGGGCGCTCTAATCGAAGGACAGTTTTAATAGCCGTACAGGTAAATAGGGTATTTTTTTACTGTTTTACCTATAGGTACGACATGGCATGCCAAGCGCTAGAAAGAATTTAATGAACAATGTAGTCAACATATCTGTGTCAACCTATAGAGATCTATAGCAATAAGGAGCGCTAGTATACTTGTAATATAATATACCATGTAATAAAATATAAAATATCGTAACTTATATAAAATGTAGCTGGAGCAATTCTTGCGAAGTTGAATTTGCTTCCGACGGATATAGGTTGTAAATATGAATATTGGATACAGACATAAGTACGTACTTATAAATTATATAGGTATACAGATTAACTCGATGAAAAAATGTTTTACAATTATAAGCTAAGTACATTGCCCGGCAGTAAACATTACACGTCGAGGTAAAGAAAGAATACCCGCAAGTCAGCGACAAAACATTACGTAGGATAGAATGACAGATAAGGTTTACGAGGCCGAGTCACTCATCTTTTTCTACCACTAATGGTTATTCTCATCTCTTATTACTGGCCGTGCACTGGAATAATTTACAAGAAAAAAAATGGACAGCACATCACTACATCATTTTAAAAGATTGTCCAGTACTTGACCGACCTTACAAACCAATTCTGAGTATCATTTGACCAGTAAAATACGCACAATATTACATTTGGCAGCCACTGACGACAGTAGCATTCGCCACGCAAAAATGTCACAAAACTTTTACGAGACCTAATTGTCAGCGATGCTATTGTGACATTTACTCGCTACTCAAGATAATGAGACTGTCAGACATTCCGCGCACAAGTAGTTTATCCGTATATACGGTATGTAAGCAGGGCCATATTAAGAATATCGGGGCCCCTATAACTTGCCCCTTTTCCCTTTCCTGACAACAAAAAATATATAATTGTTCTACCACAACCTAATTAACAGACTACAAAAAAATTAAGTATTTTTTTTCACTTTAAATATGTTCCAAAACCTATAGAAATAATGTAGAAGATAATCAGGGCAACAATATCGTCATAGGCTAACGAGTTTATTAAATACTAATCGTTAAATATAATTTTCACTTTTTTTCTCTGGATGAAGGGCCCCTGGCTGATGCCGGGCCCCTAGGCAGTTGCCTAAAGGCCAATCTGGCCCTGCATGTAAGGTTAATCGAGGGACCTGTTTAAGGGTATTCATTGTTCGATGTTCGTCTTAAATATATATCAAATGTCATAACCTTTTATGCCTGGACTGCCTTAGCAGTCGTACCGTAATACAACTACGCCACCGAGGCATAACAGGTTGGTCTGGAAATCTTTGGAGGAGATCTAGGTTCAGCTGTGGGCTTTCGAAGCCTGAAGAAGACAAGGAAACTAAACGCGTACAGGTGAGTTGAAACTTTGTTTTATTTTCTGCTACTTATGTGGCTGACTGTACAAAAAAATTATGCTATGTATGAAGAATTATAAAAATTACGTCTACCCGAATGGGATCAACCAAGCAACTGTTAACCCTTTCATCGAGCACACCGAAGCCAATACCATTTAGTAATAAATTGCACGCGAGAAACTAACCGTTTATTCAATCTAAGGAATACATCCTTCAATCTGCAAGTCGCCATTACTCAATAAACGCTACAATCGACTGCAACGGGCAATATTTTATTTATACGCATTGCTGAACGTTTCCCTTGGGAGATAGCTGTTACAAAACTGGAAGAATGAAGCACGCCACTGTGATATAAGACGCCGCGCCGTAGGCATCCGATACTGACGAGTCAGAACATAAGTACTAATAGTGGTACTAGCAGTGGACACATTGCTACTTATACTATACAACAACGATGTTGCAGCGCACGTTCCGGTCAGCGGACGCACATCTAGCACGATGGCAGTCTAATACGGTCAAAGATTACGTCTCTTGATAATATTAAGGAAACTACAGCAAGGAAATTGATCAACGCATTACCAAGAAACATTAAATTAATAACGACGATAGCACGAAACCCAATGGACCACCCGAATAAAATTTTGAACCTATTCCCTGACGTCATAAAATTAAACTCAACAGTTCAAAATGTTTTATAAATTATGGACGAATTCTAAATTTGTATTAGTTAAGTCCATAGGGTGGAAAAATAAAGGAAAAGGAAACAACGCGCACGAGATACTATCGAATTAGCTAGAACGTAGTAAAAGGAACATTGTAATATGACTTTGTTAACCAACTTTATTAAGAGATGATAAGGGTTTTCATTGTGCAATGTTCCAACAGGATGCCAGTGCATTTCAATCGACATGCACATTGTTGCAAAAATACCAGCATAATCAAATAGTTCACCACAATTGATCGTTACTATAGCATTTATTTATGGATTACTGACAGAGTTTTGAACGGTAAAAAATTACATTTTTAAAAATAACGCCCTCTTCTATCACATCATGGAACGGAATACGCACGGCGAAAAGTGGGTGCACTAGTTGCGCCTTGGCCTACCCTACATTTGCTTGATGTGGTTACGAGTTGTAGAGTTGCAATTACCTTATTTGTTTTTAAACACACGCACACTCACTCCTTATATCCCAGAAGGGATAGGCGCAACTAGTGCATAAAAGTCGAATAACACAACAGGTAGACTGGTTCAACAAATCGAACACTGTCAACAATTGGCTACAAAATGAATACTATATGTATTAAATATAGATTGGTATAAATGTAGATGCTGCACAGATTATAAACAATACATTTCAATTTGTTTTGTTTGTCCAGTTAATTCTGTTTCTGAGATATTAGTTTCCTTTATTGTGGCTCAATGAATCTCCTAAAAGTAATAGTCAGTTTTATTTGCATAAATATCATTGGCACATTTGGTTGTCAAACAAATAATTAATACTGTTCATTGTGGAGAATAGAGGTATAAAATGGTATTTGAATATTATTAGACTGTCTATATAATATAGTCGGTAAAACAAATTAAACTTGAATTATAAAAATTATAAGTTCATTATCGTAATAAATTATATACTAAAACCTTCCCTGAAAAATATACATTTCAATATCAAAAACCACATCCCAATGGGATCAGTAGTTTTTGAGAAACACGCGGCCATACAAATTTACATACATACATACATACATACGGATCTAATACAGAACCTCCTTTTTGAAGTCGGTTAAAAAGGTAAAACTTCATAAATAAGGTCTTGACAGTAAACCGTCGATATATGCAGGAAAGAAACATATTTCTGTCTACCGAATTACTCCAACCTGAATGCTAACAGCTAGGTAGCTTCACAAACAAGTCGTTTAGTTCATATCCCTAATTGCTATATTGTCTGGCATAGTTCAATACCGCGTAAGTGACGAAAACACAAACAAATTGAAATTTATCCTTACTATAATCAACTTTAGATTTATAATGCTAAACCTTTGTTTCCTCACTTACGCGATATTGCACTATCCCCGACGATATGCCAGCGCATGTGGTCGGTCGATTAGACCCCACTTTATCACTTTTTACAATATCCTAAGATAAGTAAAGGAATAGACTGGCACTCGATTTATACAAGCGAAATATTGAAACCATAAACCTTACTGATGCTTATTTAGTTTAATTTTTTTATATGAGGGTTAAACGAGTTAAATGCATTTTTTTTTTCAAAAAGCCATACGTTTCACGTTATTGAAGATTAAATGGGACTACCGTGAGATTTAGTGATCCATTTTCGAAAAATTGGTGAAAATACATGACATAATTGAGAAACATACAACCTGCTTTTTGTGTTAAAAAAATTCATTTAAAATACTTACTGTGGCAGTACAAAGGTGATGAACTTATCCAATTCGGCCTCGTGCTCTACGTATATGTGTAGTTTCCTCGCATGTTTCCTGAATATCCGCGCGAGGAACATATTCTTTTCCAAGCTGCCAGTATTCAGCTTTAATGTTTCTCTAAAAACAATGAATGCGGAATTAAGAGCCAGAACTACAAATGTGATATTTGAAAGAATTTGGAACCTGGGTTAGAATACAGAACATGTCCAATAATGGACTTAAAATTCTAAACAAGATACTTTGTACAGGGTCATTTTTACATTGCGTTACTAAATGAAACCACATATTCATCTATACCTCTGCTAACATCGTGCTAAACATTATTAATGAATAGCGAATACTTCCATCAAAAATTCCGGTTGTAGTATTCCAATTTTTGTATCATTTAGTAGTTTAGTGTGAATATGGTGTGTGCTTAATTGTATTTTTAACAGAAAGTGTAATGTTGCTGCTGCAAGGAATTCCTCTAGACTCTAGAGTATTCATAGTGGCATTAGGGCGTGTAAACTTTTTGATGATATTTATTTTGTTCGATACTTACACTTTTTTATTTTACATCTATGGTTAAAATAACATAATGAAAAGTGTAATTTTCGACGAGATAAGTATGTGGTTTCATTTATTAAGGCAATGTCAAAATTACCCTGTATACTATATTTGGATAATGGATAGTACGCCCAAAAACTAGGCCTTTGCAATAAATTGTATAATTTTAATGTTCACCGATGTTGAAATCTGTGTAATTTTATTTTACTCTAAACTACACTTAAAGTCATTTAAAAAGTTAGTTATTAATGGAGGGGTCTAAATTTTTTTTTTTTATGGATCCAAGAACCACATTTTGGAGGATTTAAGATTATGAGGCCCAGCACCCTTACAAAAAGTGGACATCTTCTGGGACTTTTACAAATATAACAATGGGCTCATTCTTGTTGGCATACAAGAAAGCGATCATTTTTATGTTAAATCTGATTAATGCAGAAAAAAAATAGATTACTTGTTAAAGGCAATGAAAATCTCTAGTGAGTAAATGCGTTCTTTTCTAGCTAACATAAGTTGTCGGGTCGTAGGCGGAACAGTCGGTAACTTAGCGCGTCATAATCCCTACATCGCGACATACAAACCCCCACGAAATATTTATACCCACTGACTCACATCTAATTCTTCATGAACGTAGGTAAAGCTCTAAGAGTGACACTCATACGTTGCGAAGGTGATTTCATTTAAGTATGTAATGCAGACAGACATCTCATCAAGTACAAATATAATCCTAATCATGCAATGAGATAGTTCCATAAGAAGCTGCCGATGCCCGATCTTTCGGAGCCTATTAAAAGTTAGTGAATATTTTTACTGTGTAATTAGACATTTGTAATTTGGAAGTTTGTTAGCGCATCACAAACTAGCAAATTAATATAAAATGTAGACCTTCCTAAACCTGGATTGAAAGCAAAAAAGTAAAACAGCGTATAAATAATAGGAACCATGCGTAACTAACTTTACACACGCACATACATACATACACTCACGCCTGTTATCCCCGGAGGTGTAGGCAGAGGCGCAACTAGTGCACCTACTTTTGCCGTTGATGTGATGATGTGATAGGGGGCGAGCCTATCGCCATATCGGGCACAAATTCCAGACTCCGAGCTGATACTGAATAGAAAAACTCGATATCACTTTGCCCGACCCGGGAATCGAACCCGAGACCTCAGCATTGTAGTCGTACCATAATACAACTACGCCACCGAGGCAGTCTCTAAATACGTCTAAATTTAATCTGCAAAAAAATAATACCGAATGTATATAAATTATTTTATACTCACTTTCTTCCTTCATAGAGCAATACAGCACTGCGCCAGTGGTGGCATGTCGACATCGCTGCCAGTGCATCCTCCGTGCTCAGGTGTTCAAGTACGCACCTCAGTGGAAGAAGTGGCAGGCTACCCCAGCCTAACGACATCTGGACGATAGAACAACAGAGTCATAACCTATCTAAAAAGTGGATTGAAAAATGATTTATTGTATTTTTATTATTACATTTATTTTTATACAAAAAATGGTTTACAGTATTGATTTTTGATTAAAGAATATTTTAATTTTAAGTCGTAATTTTTAAGGTCTTCTGTCAATGAGAGTCCCAGTCGAAATGATGGAGTGTGGACTATTCTTACATTAGTCGGCGTAATAGGCATAATAATATGTATCATGATACATATTATTTCGATAAGCCGTGTTTCAGAGAAGTCAAACTGTTGATTCTACAAATGCTAATCAAGTTCGTCGAACGTTTCGCGTTGGTTCCCAAACCCCGCAACAACCACTAAATTATTAATATATACCTATTCCCCTTTTCAAAGGCAGGCAGTGATGTTATTACATCCATCCTCATTTCACCCGCTATATTAAGTCCCATGTAAGAGGGAGGAAGTACACAATTTCTTATATACATATAAATTTCATGACTACATTATACAACTGCTAAGTTGACTGCCTCGGTGGCGTATTTCGAATCTCGGGTCGAGCCAAAAATATTGTGAATGGGTTTTTCAATACTCCATTCGACCGCGCCAAATGGAGACGGCCGCGTTCCGTATTAACCGATCCAGAGGACGAAATCACTCTGGCCATCCACCGTAAGAACGAGTTCTTGAAACTTCAACACTCCACAAGACCGCAGTTCCATCCTCGCCGTCGAGGATCTCGCCGCGTTCCCGTCGACCCCCCGACCTCCTAGCAGTTCCGGCCCGCATGCCGATGACAACACAATCTAATAGGATTAGGCCTAAAAAACAATCTTTCCCTAATCGTTGATGTCTCATCCTCTCTCAGTGGCCGTCCTGAGCCGAAGTTCGTAGCCCGTTAGTGGGTTGCCCTCAGCATGGTCACTTAATTCAAAGGGTCGCGAGCGCCTTCTGCGTTCAGCCTAAAGACCGGTGTGGCCAGAAAAGCCGACTCGCGTCAGGCTACTGGCAGCAGGGCCATTAACAAAAAAAAGGGGTTTTTCAATCTAAAAAATACTCAGTCGTTTTCTTTAAACACTAAGTTCCCACTGTAACAAAACAAAAATAACTAAGAAATAGAATACAATCATTAATACCATCACTAAGAACCTTATATATAATCAGTTTATATACCTATATTAGTTATATCTTCTTCAAACGAATTGTGACTTGAGTTTGAAAGAAGAAGACAAAACATTCTATAACTTAAATATGCTTAGGGGGAAGTCCCGTAACGCCGGACGGCACCTAACTTCGGACACTCGTACTTTATCGGCAAGTTATGACACGCTCGATTAAAAATCGGGTTAGGGCGCGTTCACATATAATGTCCGTTTTTACAGGATCCTTTTTAACGGATTCGTCTCTACTGGAGATAGTATTCACACAGCATTTACAGGATCCAAAGCCTCGCGCGGTTTCGATACGATAAACGGATCAGTATACTGGATCCGGAATACTGTATTATGTTGTGAACTGGCTCATAAAACTACATACGCTAATAACACATACGTTTAAACAGACCTGTAAAACCGATGTTATATGTGAACGCGCCCTTAGATAGACGCAGGGAACCATATTGATACAGGATTAGGCGAACCGGCTTGCCAGTGACGCGATGTGGCACAGTAGGAATGGGCAATTGTTGTTTTTGGTAGGAGTACACTGCATCATATTAGGTTTCAGTGAGCATTACTGCTAAGTTTGCGTGTTTAAATGTTTACAATAATTATTATAAAGCAGGTAGTTCATTTTAACTAGTTAACAGTAAAAATTGTGTTGATTTGCTTAATAGATTTAATATAGAAAACTTAATCTTGGCTACCCCCCTGTCCCTTAGTTCCGGACACAAAGTGGTCCCTTTAGCACCAGACAATGAATAAGTTGCTTTTTCTCTTTAACTGTTTAAACTTTATTAGGAATTTATCCATTGAATGGACCTATAAATATTCATGTAGATAATATCGCAGTTTTGACCAATATTCACTTGAAAAATGCAGGGACAACCTCAAATGCAGTGGATTGTGAAACAAGGCTCAACCTGCGTAAGCCAACGATGAGCTTTGATTCAGATATTGTCAGTTGTCATGGATGCGCTCACGAAGCATGTGCAGGCACTCCTGAGTTTTAGATCCCCCTATAAGTGAACGTACACGATGTTTTGAAGATGTCCAGTGCTAGGTGCCACTTTTTCTAATATGTTTTAGCTTACCTAAGTTTTTTATAAGTTTTTAAACATACTAAATGCAGAAGTTGTATTTTTGATGAATGAATTATATTTTAAACTTTGTTAGGTTAAGAAATTCATAAATAGAGTTACATTTCCTGGGGTAGTTTCGACTTTATTTTATGAAAACCTAAAGTGGCCGCCACTAGGGGACTTCCCCCTATAACCTGCTTATGGATAAGATAGTTAATATTCATTGCAACTTAACCCATCTCAAAAATCATTAAAACCTTAACATTATTTATTGGATGCCGCCTACAAAAGAAATACAACTTGAAAAGGTCAAATACTATTTTTCCCCACACATTTCTAAAAGCATCCACTTATCCTTCAACTATTATAAATCTTTGTTAGAAGTTAACATACTGCATAAAATGCTTAATAAATTCATATAAAATTATGTTCACAGGTGAACGGATGTTCAAGTAAAAGTATTATACAGGTTGTTTTTATTTTGTAAAGTGTCTTTTTTTGGCAGGACTGGACTTTCATGCCAGTAAAGTCACAAGGAATAGCTGGTTCATACATAAAAAAATATTATTTTTTCAAGAATTGCAATCAAATCTTAAATAAGCCTCACATGTGTCCCACTGCTGAGCAAAGGCCTCCCCCTTTTTCTTCCAATTCCTTCGATCTTCCGCTAACTGTTTCCAGTCTGGTTCGAATGCGTCTAGGTCGTCTCTCCATCGCTTCCTTGGCCGTCCCCGTTTTCTGCGACCATTTGTTGGGATCCAATCTGTAGTTAGCTTGGCCCAGCGTTCCGGATTCATTCGAACTACGTGACCCGCCCAGTTCCACTTTAGTGTCGCGGCCTTTTTCCCTACATCTACTACTCGAGTTTTGGAGCGCAACTCTGTAATATACTTAAACCATAACATATCAAGTAATCAATCATTAGCATGCTTGAATATATTGTAAATCTGATTATCCATATACATGAAAAGAAGAGTGTGGCTGACTGATCAATCAATGCACAGCCAAAACTGAAATCATGAAATGTTGTATAAAGTTTTCTTAAATGACATAAGCCAGCACTAAGAAAGGATATTAATATTTTTTTGGAACTTATCTCCCAAGCTTGAGGGCCTAAAGGGTTACAGACTACCCCACCCTCACACCTAATCACAGGTTTAATAAGAAATTGCAAAATATTTTACAACATAATAATTGAATTATTAGTACTCATAAAAAACAGCTCCAATATTTAAGCATACTTCTCCTCATGTATAAAAATGGGAACCAGCCTTATCCATTAAAAAAAAACTTTACCCTCTATTCCCTCTAGTCAGATTTTTTTTTAAATCATTAACTTTCAACATATTAAAAATTACATATATTTTATATATGAGCCATTAACACTTTGGGGTAAGAAACTAGGCCCATATTTAGATTTACTTCAACATCAGTTGTCTACCTTGAAAATGTAAAAAATAAACTAGAATTCACCACATAAAAAGTAAAATAGAAAGTTATCCATTATATTACACTGAGTTGGTAATAAATATGCTATATTCTTTGCCAAGTAGCTATGCCTTAAAATTAAATTTGGTCATTAAAACCTGACCTTTAACATTGACAATCCAAAACAAAATGTCTTCTCAAGACTCAACACAATAAAATAACAAAGTACAAACATGTTATTCAATTAATTTGCAGTACTCTACAATTACCAACCCTGTTAAGCGTGTTAACACTCCAATGTGGTCACCAATCAAGAAAAACTCGTTGCAAAAACTAGAATCAGCAGGAAGTAAAACATCGAAATATTTTTACATTACACTAGTGACATTAGATTAAAAAAATATTAAGGGAATTGAATACGCAATTAAATTATAAAGGAATTACGCGATTTGTCTCAATAACGACATTATTGTTTGTAGGAAATCCCCATCAGCTGTTTGGTCAAAGGCGTGACGACATAACAGCTGTTTTTTAAGAAAGTAGACGAACAAAAAATACACGTAAATATATCCACATTCCATCATTAACTTTACTTTAAACGCAGTAAGTAGACATTAAACAAGTTTAAATTAATTATTCACCATTATATCTTACACACCCACGAGAAAAAAGCTAAATTCCCGAAATTGCGACGATTACATGAGTACAAAGAAAGGTCATTTTACAATTAAAACTTCACATACCTCCCAATTTTTCTTAATTTTCTCTTCACGCAACGTGATCGTTTTAGCACTACACTTGTAGATTTATCGTTACAAAAACAATGTTGTTACAATTAAGAGAAAGTCGCAAATAATTTATTATTTATAAACGGTCATCGCGACTTGTGCGCACAGTAACGTACTTTTGGCATGAATAAAATGTTAGTGATGACAGTAGCTCAGCACTATTGCCAAATGATTCCTATGAAATCCCCCCAAAGCTAAGTGAAAACGTCTCAGAAAATGGCTTTTTGCCTTAGACTATTTTAACCAATGGACACGATATGGCAATAAGGCGCAAACAATTTTTTTCCACAGATAACTATATATTAGTCAGAGACAGATAGGACACTGGGGTTGGGCAAAAAGTTTGGCACTATCTCCGTATGGCGCTAGTGTCGCAGATATAAGGATAGGTAGGTAGGCACCTATAGGAGTATGTACCAACTACTATTATTTTTGTTAATTCTTATTTAGGGAGTTTGGTCAAAAATGAAACGAAGATTAATAATTATTTATTTCTATTCCTTAACTTATGTGATTTAAATTTATTATATGCCATTATTGGAGGACCGCTAATTTTTAATACATACTTTTCTTCAGTAATTCATGTCGTAAACGATAGTCCGTTGGTACGTGATTAATTACGGAACGATTTGGTATCATTTGTAACTCAACTCAAGCTAGATAGCGAGTAATACACAAATAAACACTGGCACTTTCGCTGAAACCACCACGCAGTAACTGACAGTCTAAATGCACAAATAACCTTAAATTAGTCAGAATGACGTTATCCAAGATGGCTGTCCGAACGATACTAGCGCCATGTGGACATCGTGGAACTACAGTGTCATAGGCCTGTTTTTTTCTGTCAATCCTGACTGGGAACGAGGTAGACACGGATAGCACACATTTAACAAAAAAAACGTGCAGGGTTGAATATAAGGTCGCTTTTTACACAATAACACAACAAAAATCACAATGTCTGTGGACCACCAGTTAGTGTCATTATTGTTGGATGGAATGGCAGCAGTCGCAGGTCACATAGGTTTTAATAAAAGTTTATGACCAGCTGTGTATTTATGACCAACGAAGGGTTCGTCTGGTCATCCCATCTCCTTGTTAAATGAATGCTCTAAGCTTTTTGCATTGTTTTTACGCAAAATGAGGAATTAAAAAAGGGCCTTGGGGATTTCACTATTAAATATAGCCCAGAAATATATGGTCCGTGGGCCAGTGACAGATTTCGGTGACCAAGTTTCTCTCAAACGATAATTGGTGAGACGCATCAGAGACGTGTATCATAAAGCCTCGTGAACGTCAGCTTCGGCTCCGTGGGTGCCATGAGCGGTGGTAGCCTCCCAAAGATGTAGAAAAAAATATATTATTCAGTCATTTCCTCTCAACTAAGAATCATTTTAAATTGTAGCTAACCCGATACCTTGAAGAAAAAAAATAATCAGCTGACTGTAACTTGGGGCATTATGCGTCAGCTGGTCAATCAAACATGTAAAAAAAATATATCATTTCAGTGATTTCCTCTCAACTACAAATTTACCTGATGATAGCTTATACGCAACTATGAATAAATATATATGTCAGCTGGCTGTATGCCGGTGCAAAAACCGTCAGCTGATGCCTTGAAAGTTATAACGCAGGTGTTAGGCAAGAGCTTCTATTACATAATTACATGCATCAGCTGACAATGTTTCCCTCGAATTAATGATAGTAGATTCTCTTTATTAATTACAGCATTGTATTATCAATCTATACATGTAAAATGCTTTGTCCTGAATGACTGACTGACAGTTAAACGCACAGCCCAAACCTCTGACCGTAGAGATCTGAAACTTGCAGGGTGTGTTCCTTGTATGACGCGATGTAGGCATGCAACACTTTTCTAACCCTTAGATTAGAAACGTGTTGCAAAGGTGGTACCTGCAGTAGGTTGTGTTAATCTGAAAAGTCTTCTGCTGACCACTTTATCTTACTCCGGAGAGTACAATAAACTATAAATTCATAATCACTGTTCTTAATATTTCTTCAGTTATTTAATTATATACGTATTAGTCATAAAGTATTTATACATTTCATCGGAAAACTCATATCTGAGCGTAAAGTCAAACATTTAAGATACATTATATGTTCCCAGATGAAAATTTATAAGCTGACTAGCTTTTGCCCGCAGCCGCGGTCGTACGAAAGAGTTTTTTTTTATAAAGGTCCCACTAATACATTTTCACGGGATAAGAAGTAGCCTAAAACTTTCCAGTTTCCCAGATGCTCGAATTATCTCCATACCAAATTTAATCAAAATCCGTTTGATAGTCTTTGAGTTTATCGCGTACAATCTTTTTACCCCATTAGGGGTTGAATTTCGCAAAATCCCGTCTTAGTGAGCTCCAACGTCTTAAAAGGAACCTCCACAAAATTTGAGACTCCTAGCACGTGTAGCTTCTTAGATTTCGTGATGAGTGAGTTAATGACCTTTCGTTTTTATACATATTATATATTACGAGATGAATTTCAATAAAACATGAAACACGTCTTCTATCAGTTCTGTTAAAAATAAGTTTAAGCAATATTTGAAGTAGGTTGGACCAAGGAATCACGTTGGCCCATACAAACTTTGCCCCCCTTTTTCACCCTCTTAGGGGTAGACTTTCGGAAAATTCAATCTCATTAGATGCCTATGGCATACAAAGAACACACCCTGCAAGTTTCAGGTCTCTACGGTCAGAGGTTTAGGCTGTGCGTCAGTCAGTCATTCAGGACAAGGCATTTTACATGTACAGATTGATAATACAATGCTGTAATTAATAAAGAGAATCTACTATCATTAATTCGAGGGAAACATTGTCAGCTGATGCATGTAATTATGTAATAGAAGCTCTTGCCTAACACCTGCGTTATAACTTTCAAGGCATCAGCTGACGGTTTTTGCCCCGGCATACAGCCAGCTGACATACATATTTATTCATAGTTGCGTATAAGCTATCATCAGGTAAATTTGTAGTTGAGAGGAAATCACTGAAATGATATATTTTTTTACATGTTTGATTGACCAGCTGACGCATAATGCCCCAAGTTACAGTCAGCTGATTATTTTTTTTCTTCAAGGTATCGGGTTAGCTACAATTTAAAATGATTCTTAGTTGGGAGGAAATGACTGAATAATATATTTTTTTCTACATCTTTGGGAGGCTACCACCGCTCATGGC
This sequence comes from Lapara coniferarum, assembly GCA_949316025.1. Taxonomy (NCBI): domain Eukaryota; kingdom Metazoa; phylum Arthropoda; class Insecta; order Lepidoptera; family Sphingidae; genus Lapara; species Lapara coniferarum. The sequence continues at coordinate 1,895,555 of OX438927.1, read as the reverse complement.
ACCCACGGAGCCGAAGCTGACGTTCACGAGGCTTTATGATACACGTCTCTGATGCATCTCACCAATTATCGTTCGGGAGAAAATGACTGACGAAATTTTGCTACTGGCCCACGGTCTAATACTAAGGTGATGTATGTTTTTTTAAATGGATGCGGGGCTTAAAAATTTAAGAGATAATTTATGCATTATATTATAGGTATATTGGAACCATTTCCGAAAGAGAAAAAAAAATTGCCTGTGCAATGGGAGTAAAGAAATAATCGCTATAGAGTATACTGTAAAAAAACATTTCTCTGTGAATAACTTTTTATTAACCTGATCACACAAGATGTTCAGAGCACCTAAGCATTGGATTGCCGTATTGAATAGTGAGCAGCTGGCTTAGATAACAACCGGAATTGAGCTTATCACATGGGATCGACGAGGACTGATATAAATATATAATGTGTCCCACTCACAGTTCTGAATTTACTCACTCTTCCTTTGCAATTCAATCCATTCTTCTCTGGAATCGAATCGTTTTGTATTCAAAGCAAAGGTTCGTATGCTGTTGCTTGACAAGTTGATGGAATCATCTCAGTAATCGTCTTGTATTTTATTATTAGGTATATGTATTTATATATTATTATTATGTATTTTATAATGTATTATTATGTATTTTATATATTATTATTTAGATTTATATATTTATATTGTATTCTTTACCATGTTTAAGAAGTGTATTCCTATTGTGTACTTTTTATATTTATACTTTTTTTTCCTTGCTCATTTTATGTTGTATCATTATTTATTACACCTACCTATATTGTTTATCTCTGCATCGCTCTAAGGTTGACTGGTAGAGAATGCCTTTGGCATTAAGTCCGATAATAATAAGATAATTTTCCTCATGGCGTCAAAACAACTCCAAATTTAGAGAGAAATCCTCACATCTGGAAACATTTGTTTTAACCAGTGTTGCCGACTCTTTTTTGTCAAATCCGCAATAAATTACTTCAAACTATCCTTGGGACGAACCATAGGGACGAACTTATACATCTGGAAGTATGGGTTAAAAAAATAAAGTCTGGAACGGATGCGGAATTCAGAATTTGAAAAATTAAATTCTGTCTCACGAAAGAAGTCCCGCGGCAATATGTGGATCTAATCATGATAGATGTCACAGATTCGGCCATGTTATTGTTGTCAGGTGCTGTTTACGTGCAGTGTCGCAAAAGTGCCCGATTTATCGGGAGATCTACCGATTTTGTCTGTAGTCTCCCAATATACCGACTTTACTATCATATCTCCCGATCTATTGTGCTAAATTAAAATGATTTTATATTTTTATAGAATCCTGAAAAAGAAACAGTCGAAAGCGGGACTACTAAGTACGGATCCTGAATTTGGCAATCGAAAGCGAGGTCGAAATAGCTCAATTGGAAAGAGCGACGGCACGGTTCGCCGGAGGTCGTGGGTTCGAGTCCCGCTTTCGACTGTTTCTTTTTCAGGATTCTATAAAAATATAAAATCATTAACCAGGCACTACATGGCCATTCACATGTATAAAAAATCATAATATAAAATTGGAAAAAAGTTTAGCGACTCGTTTCGGTTTACTTGCTCCTGTAAAAGGGGTGGTGCTGAGTTGGTAGTTGTAATAACTGCTGACAGATGTCGCTAGTCATCTCCTTTAAGAGAATTAAGTACGGATCCTGAATTTGGCAATCGAAAGCGAGGTCGAAATAGCTCAATTGGAAAGAGCGACGGCACGGTTCGCCGGAGGTCGTGGGTTCGAGTCCCGCTTTCGACTGTTTCTTTTTCAGGATTCTATAAAAATATAAAATCATTAACCAGGCACTACATGGCCATTCACATGTATAAAAAATCATAATATAAAACTAAATTAAAATACTGAAATATGAATAGTTATTCGATCCCCCCCCCCTTTTTTTAATATTTCATTTTATATTCGACGTTTTGAAGATTTTGCAAGCTTGCTCTACTTCTATGAAATGCTGCAAAGCATTCAAAACGTTAAGAGTAAAATAAAATTGTAAACCCGTCGCGGTTACCCTAAATCCCCCACCTGCCCCCTTATTCTCTATGACACACGTTAGGTTACCGCTCGTAACAAGCGCGTAACGTAACTCATCGCGTTTATCACTATGGAAATTGGCATACAGAATACCATTTTACGCACATTACACGAAGTGAACGTGACGCGGCCGCGTTACGAGTTAACAATGTCATAGAGAATCATGCCTCTGTACTAAATCCCCGTAACGCAGATTCTTCGAATACAGCAATATTGTTGACAGTTTTTTTTTACTTTTTATAATCACTAAATAATAATTCAATCCGTAATCCGTCCACCTGCAAGGTGGACTGATGGCTTGGTACAGGCCGCAGGAACGCGCTGGATAAAACGCGGCGCCCATAGAATAAAGACTAAAGCAATGTATCCAATATCCATGGACATGAATAAATAAAAAAAAAACGCAAATGGCGGCCAAAAATCAATTTTGAATTATTGTGACAGACGAATTTCCTATAATTCGGTTGTATGAGGAATAGAAGTTATTTACAGTATTTATAGTAAAAAATTACGAAGTTCATAGCTTTGATTTGTATGGGGATGGTTTTATCAGTACCGGCTTTATCAGTTTCATGGTCTTCGTAAATTAATGCGCGTTAAAGTGTACTCTGCCGATATTTATTGGACGATGATGTAAGAAATTGAAGGTCCTTCAAGCTTTTGTGTGCGCAGTCTGTATTGTTTCCGTGTCGGTTCAGTGTTGTAAACGTATTTGAACCATGGAAAGTGAAGAAGGAGGCGTAGGCAACGCCGAAAAAGAGGATTACGAGAGTAGCTCGCATTCCACGCCGCAAGAACACAAATCTTTTGCCGAGTTCGCGAAAGATAAACTCGACAGCGGTAATTATTTTCTTACTGAAAATATTCTTTATCAGTTTTTAGTCGCCAGTAATTACGGAAAAAACTGTAATGAGGCAACATGATTACAGCTTTTACTTTATCAAATAATGTTTATGTTACAAATTTAAAATACAAATAAGCAAAAATTTGTGTGTATGATCTCATTTGATCATACATGCAGCATGCCCACATCTTTGAGTTAGTCATCAATTACCTGTTATGTTCTGGCATCTACAATTTATGTACATTAATTGCTAAACAATTTAATGATGCTCTTTTTCACTTCACTGTGTGCAATTTGGCTTGTGTTGCGGACATGCCTTTTTCGATCTTAATTTAAAACACTATGTATTTCATTGTGCTTAATAATTATTTTAATTCAGATTAGTGTGTTTTCTAATATATCAATTGTTTTATAAAAATACCTCTTTTCAAGAGGTCATTTAACTTTTGCTTAAAAAAGTCACGACACTGTGATATTCTTTTCTCCTTTTTTTTATTTCTATTTATTACTGTATATTATGTATATGTTGTATTGTAGTTGTGTAGTTTATGTATTATTATATGTAGTTACTTTTATACTAGGTATAGAATACGTAGTTTTTATTATATTATATATATATATATATATATATATAATATTTATGTACATCTGTTCTCTAACCCCTCTTATTACCAGTAAATGACCGCCCGCTCTATTTTTCCTTCTTAACTAAATCCATCCAAAGGTTGTCTGGAAGAAATCGCCAATTGCGATAAGACCGCCATTTGTACTTCTTATTGTTTAGCCTAGTTTATTTTGTATATTTGTTATTTCCACTTTGCCTTGGATGTACAATAAAGAGTTTATAAATAAATAAATAGACTTTATAATCATCTAAAGGAGAATTTTGGAAACTTAACTCGGGGTTTTCAATCGTCTTAAGATCTACCATTTAAGATCGTAATCAGGCACAGACATGTCCGCAACCCAACCAAAATTTCACACGGTACACGTCTTGTATAATTTTGTTTATGAAAATATTTATGCCCTCAACAATGTGTTGGGTAATTGCTTCTAAAACAAGGCATATTTCTGCTATTCTGTAATTTATCTAGTGAAACAAGTTTTTTTAGAAGAGACATTGAATAATCTTTGCCATAAAATTGTATTCAGACCATATTCTGTACTTAGCATTAAGATTTCAGACTTATGGTTGACAAACTTGAGCATGTTTAAAGTAAAATCAAGTGCATTCATAGTGGTAATGATCACGACCTACTATACTAGAACATCCATAATGCAAGGGAAATTAATTGTTGTTAATATCATGAATATTAAAACATAAACACTGATTACAGCTACACTGTAAAAAAGAATTCTCGTATTCTATCACATTGACTATTATTTCATGGGTTATTTGCTATAAATTCACACAAGTGATATATGGGCCCATGAACATTTTGACACTCAACAATTTATCCATTTTATTATTAAAAGAATAAAATTGTTCTTTGTAGAATACTATCTGCCTTGATGGCGTAGTTGTATTATGGTACAACTACTGTACCAAGGTCTTGGGTTCAATCCCCAGGTTGGGAAGTGATATTGGGGTTTCCTACTCAGTATCAACCTTGGAGTCTAGAATTTGTGCCTGATATGGCGATAGGCTCACCCCCTATCACATCATGGAATGGAATACACACAGCAAAAAGAGGGTGCACTGGTTCTGCCTCTGTCTACCCCTTCTGGGATAAAGGATGTGAGTGTGTATGTATATATTTAAGAACACTATCACAAAAATTAACATCATAAATATGTGTAATGTCCAGTTATTCCTCAGCTCCAATAATAAATACTGTATTGTTAAGATATTCTCAAACTAAAAACTAAAATTTCTTGTTTCTACTGAAACCATAACAAATATAATCAAAAATAAAATAAAAAAACTTGTACATCATTTTTGAGCAAATTGTTTACATAAACTTAATTTTCAGCTGGCAGAGAGCTGCGAAGGCGTCTGCCAATGGCTGGTCAGCTTGGTGCACGTCTCATGCATCCCAGGAGACTCCTATTGCAATCTACTCCAACGCAGCAAACTGATGTGGTGTTAATATTCCCTAAAGGTAAGAGATTAAAAGGTTTTTTCTTAGTATATCAAGCCGTCATACATAGGCATCAAATAAATAAGGTATAGATAGTTCCCAATGAATGTATATGTGGATTAGACTAATTTAAAGTACAAATTGCTGCATAAGAAATTTGTCCCTTTGCTGACAATAAATGAACAATGTGTTAGCAAGAAGAGAGTGTATAGTCACGATACTTTTGACGCTGCGAGTGCGAGGGACTATTACTCGCACCGCTCGCTCGGGTAGTAGAGAATGATTCTTGGGAGTTCTCGGCAAGAGATCCAAGCGCCAAGCGAGCATCGCTTATTGAGTATTATCTTTGATGGCTCTTGTCCTAGTGACGAAGTAGTGGAGAGACAATTTTCGCCAGCAGTGGGAACAGTCAGCTATCAACTATTAATATATATGGCTTTTACTCGCACGATATTTAAATCTATTTTACGTTTCTTGAGCGAAAATATAGTACGCCGCTCCTTTCTCGACGGTAAGACAAAAATGTGTGCACAATTTATTTTCCAAAATGAAATATATGTTTGGCCCAAAATGTCATACAGAAAAATGTATACTTTGTTATGGAAAGTACCTAGTGTAATATGTTGCGTAATTATTCATGTATACAATATTGTGGGTCTAACTATATACATAAATTCGGTCTTATCCTTACATTATAATATCTATTCAAGGCTGACTGAACTTATTTTAGCAATTTTAGCTTAGTAACGCATATTTGTTCACTGTCCATACCATACCAGCCCTGTATTATATGTTGCCCACTGCTGAGCACAGGCCTCCTCTACAACTGAGAGGGTTAAGGCCTTAGTCCACCACACTGGCCTAGTGCGGGTTGGCAGACTTCACATACCTTCGAAATTCAGAAAACTTCTCAGGTATGCAGGTTTCCTCACGATGTTTTCCTTTACCGTTAAAGCGAGTGATAATTCACAAAGAATACACGTAATTTTTTAGGAAAGTCAGAGGTGTGTGCCCTTGGGTTTCGAACCTGTGGACATTCCTCTCGGCAGTCCGTTAGCAGCTTGTTCACTGTACACATTGATATATAAATATGAACGACTGTACATTGAATTAACTGAGATACTCACTGGTCTCTCGTGTGCGAGGGACTGTCTGAGTAGGTATCACTACAATGTTTATATCTACCGCCAAGCAGCAGTGTGCATGTGCGCTGTTGTGTTTCAGTTTGAATTATGTTGTAGCCAGCGTGATAATTGGGCAATATGAGACTTAATATCCAATGTCACAGGATGACGAGCGGTGTGCCACGCAGTACTTCGTAATTCTAAGTTATGTGCGGTGTTGCTACCGTTTTTGGACGGTTGTATCAATGCGAGCGGCATGCTCGTCTCGTTATTTAAATGCAATAAAAAGAAACCAAATCAGTTGAAGGATACAAATTTTGTAGATAGACCTTGACGAACTGTGTTGGGAGGTTTTCCGCATACTCACTTCCAATAAAAAACTACAACGATCGGCGTTTCTTTCATGTTTCGAGTATAATTTGCTAAGCACCGGCCATCAATATTGTTTAATGTCTGACTCCTATAATCTGCCTTTTACTGATGGATTCATAGAAAAATTTACGAATTGGAATACATTTTGTTAAGTAAACATTATTACAGATGAATTATTTCAATTGGTTTATTCTCACTATAAACTGGTAGTTAGCAGTATTGATAATTTATTAGATTTGGCCATAAACCAATGTAGAAACACTTTGATGAATAAAAAACTATAGCAATAAAGTCGCGCGAAATTAAAGAATAGATTGATGTCAAAACATCGTAATTATAATGTAGGATTATTGATCTAGGTGTTCAGCGGTTTGTGCATTCTAAAAACATCTAAACACCTTCAATAATATTAGAAATGAATGAGCACATAAAATAAAGCTATAGTGTGTTAGAATTTATCTCTGAAACGAATACGTAGTTGTATGTTACTTTCAGTCCACACAATACAGACTTGGCGTCGTTCCAAAATAGCTTTTGTGACTTATACATCAATATTGGACCATTGTTGTCAAAATATGTACTCTGAGAGGAATATTGTATAACTCAGCAACATTATGTGGGCTTTTTAGCTGATTCATCAAATGTGTACTATGTACGATTGCAAGAACTTGTAGTATTTCTATAAGAAAATAATTACTATAGCAATTCATAACAATGGGTTCAGTGAATCGATCTATGGCTAATGTGAATAAGCGATCGCAATGGTTATTTACAGAATAAATATTAAAATGGCAACTTTAAAGCAAATATCTCAAATAACTATGTTTCCCTATCTTGAAATTGGCATACTGTACTACAACCATGACTGAGCCGCGATTAAAATAACGCAGTAACCAATAAAACTTTATTTCATGGAATAACGCAGCAAAACCGACACGATTATGGTTTTCGATTGCGCAACGTCTGTTTTCCTCGACGGGTCGTCGACCGTCGCTCGACAAATAACTTTGTGAACTTTGATTAATCACTCAAGGAACAAAAACTAACCCATTTTATTTGCTCTAATTCGCTGTGCGGTCATAAGCGCGACTTGCTCGTCTTAAAATTTAGAGTCAAAAATATTGTTGACCCTAAATTATGCATGTTTTCGTAGGGTTGCCAGACAGCATGCTGCTGTGGTTGCTGCAGAAGTTGCGCGGAAGCCGACCTCGTTTGCGCGTGTGCGTGAGGCAGCACGCTTCTTCACAGTGCTCAGCGTTCTACATCACCGCTGATGACGATGTGTGAGTATCACACTCATCATCATCTTGGGTTGAAATGAAGAGATGTAATGATTTCGTATAATTGTATGTTGAATTAAGTTTCTGATAATAATTAAAATTTGATTTTTTGGTATGTACAGGTGTTCAAAAATAATCCATACTACAAAGATAAGTAGTTAGTTAATTGTAATATAATCTTAAAAACTGGTAAATATTTTCAAAGTTCTTTTACATTAGCTAGGCATGTATCGTTAACAATATTATTAGGATTGTAGGATCACTATTCTAAATTATT